>CM022672.1:5958942-6063942 GCA_012295275.1 Chrysomallon squamiferum | reverse complement strand
ATATAAAAAGATATCTTGAGCACAGAAATATTTGTATCGCTTTTTATGATGTTAATATTTAGGTTTTTGCTATTATTATTTCGTTCAGTTCCATTCCAAACATTATGAAGTCTTAAATGAAAACAATTATGAAATTTAAAGTATTCGCACACAATTAATTAAAATATTTTAGCAAAAATAAAGTAATATAGTATAATATAATATAATATAGTATAATATATAATATAATATAATATAATATAATATAATCACGATTTTAGTATAGTTTCATCGATTTGATAATGTTAAAATAATGCTCAAAGACGTGAAGTGGGCACGTTTCAGCTAACTCCTGACTCTCATAAAATCTGTATGAAATTTTTTAAACAACTCACGTTCAGTGACGTTATCTTATCATCGATGTCAGAAATCTCCTTCTGGATGTCGTACTGCTTGTGTCTGTTTGTGAAGGCCTCCACCTTCAGCTCGTACATTCTGTCCGACACTTGTTTCTCTTCTTTTTTCAGTCTCTTCAGTTGTTTCTTCATCACTTCTTCCTCCTCGTTTATCTTGTCCAGATCGGCACGACTTTCTTCGATCTTCAGCTCGAGCTCGCTTCTATCCCTGGGCGACAGACAGTTCTTCTTCTTCTTGGCTTCCTCCAGGTCTGCTATCTCCTCGTTCTTTTTCTCTTTGTCCTTAGACAGCCTGTCCAGTTTCGACTCCACCGCGGCAACTCTCCGCTTCAGAGTCGACTTCTCTCTCTTGTGACTGTCGTAGTCGTCCACGATTCTCAGTCGACTGCGCTCCATCCTCTGGAGGCGTTTCTCTTTCGAGGAGCGGTCGTCAGACAGTTTCGAAATGTCGTCCTGCAGCTGCTCCTTCTCCGAGTTGTTGCTCTGTAATTGCTGCGACAGTCGCTCTGGATAGGTGTGATCTTCTCTGATCCATTTCTTCAGAATAGCGCAGATTCCAGTAATGCATTTTGTAATATCCTCCATGAGAGTCTCGTGATCTTGACCTTCGAAAACGAATTTGTAGAAGGGATTTTTTGTTTCTCCGTACGTCAGAATGCTGTGGTCCAAGTCGTCAATTTTTGTGTCGACTTCGGATTTATGAGTCTCAATTTCAGAGGCGTATTCCTGAACCGGCGCAATCTCTAACGGCCGTGCCTCGTCTTCGAAACTCTGACAGTATTTGTACACGTGTTTTTTCACGCAGTGAACCAGTTCATTGCGCATGTCTGGTAACAGCAATTCAAAATCGCGCGCCCTTTCGCAGACATAAATGATGTTGCAGTATTCTTCGCTGGTTGTAATTTTGGAAGGAACTGTCTTGCTGCAAGTAGATTCGATAAATTCTTTCCACGTCGGCAGCGATTCTTTATCCATTTCCCAGCCCTCGAGCAGTTTGTCCATGCAGCTGGAACACGCAACGTAATCAATGTTCCGACCTTCTAAGTACCTGCTGTGGAATCCTTTAATGTCATTGTTAATTCTGTGAATTATTTCGTTGATTCGTCTGTGTTCTGCTTCTCTGGAAGGAGGGGGCGGACTGCTTTTGCGTTTTCTTCTTTGTGACATTGTTGCTTCCGCAGGGGAGATAATCCCTTTCTACTCTTGAGATAACTGTCACCTGAAAGTACAAAAAAAAAAATAATAATAATAATAATAATACATAAAATAATACACTCTTATCCATTGTCTTAATTTGATTTATCTTATGAAGCAGACTTCGTACACTTTTAATTATTAAGGCAAGGAACAACGATAGGAATGTTTTGTATTCAAAAACCATTGCTGTTAACTAATAACCACTGAAATAAAAATATAATCGTTCCATTTTCTCTTTTCATGTGTGGTTCAGATCTCTTTGTAATATAAATAATTAGTTCAATACGTTCATAAAGAAAACATTTCATCTTACTAGTATCATACACTTAAGGCTGGTGAAGATTAATACTGATACAATAATTTCAGAAAAAGAGAGAGTTGTTTTAAACGCAGTTCTTGTCGAAAGGTTTGTATTAAACTAGGTGACAAACGTTTTGCAAAGAAATACTGGTGTGTTTGCCAAATAATATGTGTCATCGCAAATATAGTTTAACAGTAATACTGTAGTATTTTTTTTTTTAAAAAAAAAAAATGTAGTTACAGTGTGATCTATACTTCAGCGTGTTTAATGTAAAAGTTTAATGCGTAAATAAAAGAAATGATTTGAAGTATTTAGCGCTTAGCTCAGATGGTTTTACTGTTCACTTTGGAAACACAATATCTCAGTGACGCACCTCCATGACATTAATCTTAGCTCAGCCTTCCCAGAAAATGGTGAAATGATCTCAGCGAAAGTTTTGGGTTTTGTTTACGAAAAAAAAAAAAAAAAAATGAAAAATAAGAATAGTAATTTGTTGGTGTAGCGAAACAGAAGGAAAAACTTTGATTAGCTTCATCGAATGATGTCAGAAATGTTAGATGAAGAGGCTGACGCTCTGGTCAGTAATACCGACACTTGATGTGGTAACATGTTATATATCAGTTTTTAAACTGAAATATCAACTTCACAATAAAGAAAGAGATACTGAAAAAAAAGTGAACATGAAGAAAACTCGAAGAATAGACTCTTTGTGTGTATGATACTGTTCATTACACAGATAAAGCTTTGCATAAAACTGAATGCTTTTGAAAATGGCACCAATCAGTAAATTCTAAGATAACACACACACACACGCACGCACACACACACACACACACACTCACACACACACACACACATGCGCACAGACATACACTCAGTTAAATCTTCAGTCCCAATATTATTTTAAAATATTGACATAATACTTAGACCAATAATCCAGTCCAAAATTTCAGCTGAGCGGCATTTTAGTGGTTATCATTTCTAGGGTAAACTAAATTCATTATAAAAAATGAAAATAAACAAACAGAAAAGATAGAAATGTATCTAGTCATCATATTTGCAAAACACACACATACACACACACGCACACACCCACCCACCCAGACAGACAGACAGACAGACACACATACACACACACACACACACACACACATACACATAATGTTATTAATAACATATAAAATATATAAATATTAATCAATTTTTTGATTGGTGCTGCTTTGGATATTTATTTTAATGTCTTTAAGTAAATACATTTCATTTAAATGAAAAATAAATAAATAAATAAATACATTTAAAAAAAATATTATGAAATCATTTCATTGTGTCATACTTTCAATAAAAATATTGATAGGTATCATTCCTCACCTAGTAATCTTTAAAAATCTATTTCATAATTAATTTGTTTTAAATTAAATTTTTGTGAACCTAAAATGCAACGACAAGGAGTCACCTGGTGAGTAATGATACTCAGTCTTTGTCTGACTGATTAATACTCATACCTGAAAATGAATCACTGGACGACAGTTTACCTTAGTTACAAAACATAAAAATTTAAATATATATTTAAGTTTGTGTGTGTTTTGTAAGCATAAATATATATTTAAGTTTGCGTGTGTTTTGTAAGCATAAATATATATTTAAGTTTGCGTGTGTTTTGTAAGCATAAATATATATTTAAGTTTGCGTGTGTTTTGTAAGCACAAATATATATTTAAGTTTGCGTGTGTTTTGTAAGCATAAATATATATTTAAGTTTGTGTGTGTTTTGTAATAATTCCAAAATTAGTGATAAAATTGGAATTTTTAAAAGAATAATCCTTAGTAAATAACAATAACAACAAAAGAGTTTTGATTTTCATCTTTTTTAAAAGCATCGTTTAGCTGTTTGCGCTATATAATATCTCACAATACATAAACAAACAAAAAACACCCACATACACATAAAGAGAGGGAGGAAGGGACATATGATTTATGTCATTTATATTTCTAACTACAGATATCATATGTTAGATCAATATTAGTTATATATCGAGGCTTGATAAAGGTATTACTTGTCAGATACTGTTGTATAACCTCTTTATCTTGCTATTACATAACAAAGACAAATCCTAAATCGATTGCTATTTTCGTTTTCTTGAATGAAGCAGCCGGGGACTAAAACCGCACACGTAATGCTGGGCGGATCTCTACGTGCAGATTTCTTTTCGATTTTTTCTTACGAATAAAGCGGCGTAGAAACCAATCAATAAAGTTACTTTTGATCTACATAATGTAAAATCGATATTACTATTATTATTATTATTATTATTATTATTATTATTATTATCATTATCATTATTATTAGTGCTAAAATGGTGATATTTAATGCAAAACTATTTTATAATGACCAGTACACAGTTAGCTGTGCGATTGTAAAAAGAACAAGAAGACAGAACACTCTGAAGGTAGGCACGCTGGAAAAAATCACGATAAAACAGTAAAAATATCTAAATAAATTATTACGATCAGTGAGCGTTTTATATGAATATAATGCATAAAAGCTGGATAAAAAGAAGAAGTATTTCTATGACAAAAGAGCGCTTAACGGATGTAAAATATTTTACAATTTCCGTTTTTACGTTTTCCGGTTTACGTGCGCTGACGTGATGGTGCACAAATCTTTTATTTTGTATTTATTTATTTTATTTTATGTTGTGTTGTATAGCGTCGTGTCATGCCATATCATGTCATGTCATTTATTTATTTATTTATTTATTCATTCATTCATTCAGTTAGTCAGTCATTCATTTGTTTGTTGTCACATATTTAGAAAAATACTAACGGAAGCAGTGATCTAATAATAATAGTTAAAATAATAATTTGATGATGGTGGTGGTGATGATGATGATGATGATGTTTTCAGAAAATTCAATTCACTAAAATGATTGGGCTCTTCCCTTTCATAAATCCCGCGGTAACAGTAGCAGATGTAACTGGAATAAAATTACTAGTAATAGTAGTAGCAGTAGTATAAGTTGCTGTTGTTGTAACGATAGTAGCAGCAGTAGTAGTAGTACTAACATTGTTAATAGTAGTAATAGCAGTAACGGCAGCAGAAAAGAATTGTAGTAGTACCAGAAGCAGTAACTGCAGTAGTTGTGTATTAGTAGTAGTAGTAATAGAAGTCGAAGTAAACGTTGTTGTTGTTATAACAATAGTAGTAGCAGTAATTTAAGTAGTAATAGTAGTAGTAGTAACAGTAGTAGTAGTAGTTTTTGTCGTAGAGTAGTAGTTGTAGTAGTAGTAGTAGTGGTACTGATGCTGGTGGTAGTAATAACAGCATTAGCAGCAGTTAAGATAGTAGTAGTAGCAGCAGCAGTTAAGGTAGTAGTAGTAATAGTAGAAGTAGCAGCAGTTAATGTAGTAGTAGCAGCAGCAGTTAAGATAGTAGTAGTAGCAGCAGCAGTTAAGGTAGTAGTAGTAGCAGCAGCAGTTAAGGTAGTAGTAGTAGCAGCAGCAGTTAAGGTAGTAGGCAGCAGCAGTAGTAGTAGTAGCAGCAGCAGGAGTTAAGGTAGTAGTAGTAGCAGCAGCAGTTAAGGTAGTAGTAGTAGCAGCAGCAGTTAAGGTAGTAGTAGTAGCAGCAGCAGTTAAGGTAGTAGTAGTAGCAGCAGCAGTTAAGGTAGTAGTAGTAGCAGCAGCAGTTAATGTAGTAGTAGCAGCAGCAGTTAAGGTAGTAGTAGCAGCAGCAGCAGTTAAGGTAGTAGTTGTAGCAGCAGCAGTTAAGGTAGTAGTAGTAGCAGCAGCAGTTAAGGTAGTAGTAGTAGCAGCAGCAGTTAAGGTAGTAGTAGTAGCAGCAGCAGTTAATGTAGTAGTAGCAGCAGCAGTTAATGTAGTAGTAGCAGCAGCAGTTAAGATAGTAGTAGTAGCAGCAGCAGTTAATGTAGTAGTAGCAGCAGCAGTTAAGGTAGTAATAGCAGCAGCAGCAGTTAAGGTAGTAGTAGAAGAGGAAGAGGAATAGTAGTAGCAGCAGTTAGGGTAGTAGTAGTAGTAGTAGGAGAAGGAAGAGCAGCAGTTAAAGTAGTAGTAGTAGCAGCAGTTAAGATAGTATTAGTAGTAGTAGTAGGAGAAGGAGGAGCAACAGTTAAAGTAGCATTAATTGGAGTAGGAGTAGCAGCAGCAGTTTAGGTAGTAGTAGCAGTAGTAGTAAGAATAGGAATAGCAGCAGCAGCAGTGGATGCTGTTATGTTCATGTTGACGAAGTGATGTGTTTAATAGATTAGTCATAGTTTAATGTTAAGCTTTGTTAATAATAATAATAATAATAATAATAATAATAATAATAATAATAATAATAATAATAATAAAACTACCTATGTAATTTAAAAATGTATTAACAATTGTATAATAATATCTGGGACAACATGTAACAACATATGAAAAAAAAAAAAAAATAATCATAATAATTAAAATAGTAAAAAATAAATAAGAAGCCAGAATTCTACACCGTATATTTTAGCTTAAGTCAACATTTATTATCACTTTTCTGATAGGAACAGTGTACCAAGTGCAAAAGCGTTTTAGTTTTTTAAGAAAAAGATCTGCATAAACCTTTTATTATTTTAGATTTATTTTTCTATTTTATTATGCAAATACAATAGTCTTCTAAACGACAGGTACGAAAGTAAATCTGTTTTGTGTCATACATATCTATATGTTTCATTGTGTATTGTTTAGAGTTCATATAGGTTTGTGTAATATTATATTTTACTATTATTATTATTATTATTATTATTATTATTTTTATTTTTTTTGTGCTAATTTCTTTCTTTATTTATCTTTGTATTTATATATTTATTTATTTATTAATTGAATTATTATTATTATTATTATTGTTGTTGTTGTTGTTGTTGTTGTTGTTGTTGTTGTTGTTGTTATTATTATTATTATTATTATTATTACTAGTAATTTTATTCTAATTATAATTGTTTCTAATTCTGCGGGATCTCTCAAAAAGGAAAAGCCCCAGAATCGTTCTGATGAACTTACACTTTCTCAAAACAAAACGAAAACAAGGTGAGGCGCTCTCTCTAACACCGATACACGTAAGACTGCAGCTTTGCGTTTTGTCATTTCTCTGAAGTAATTTTATCGATAAATACCTCTTTGTTTGACAGTTTATTTTGTTTATCGCACTTTCTAGTACACCGCTTCGTTGCCAAGTACGAGCCAAGGCTCAAGACAACCGACAGCCATAAAATATATCTGTCCACATTGATTGCTTGATTTGTACAAAGAGGTGTTGCTATCCAGTTGTGAAAACAGTATTTGCTTTCTCTTTCTTCCCTCTATACCTCATGAATATTTTCGTTTTATTATTATTGTTGTTGTTGTTGTTGTTGTTGTTATTATTATTATTATTATTATTATTATTATTATTATTATTATTATTGTTATTATTTTCACATGAGATATGCAGAATGTAAAATAAGCATTGAATACTATCGATAATAAAATGAGTGCAAGTCTTAAAAATATCCAAATAAATAAATAAATAATGGAGAAACAGACAGTGAAAATAAGTATTTGTTAGGATGTTATCAGCCTGTTACTTCAGTTTTTAGTGTCACAGTAGCCAATTTTTTAGAGAGAGAGAGAGAGAGAGAGAGAGAGAGAGAGAGAGAGAGAGAGAGAGAGAGAGAGAGAGAGAGAGCAGTATTATTATTATTATTTTCAACATTTTGTTTTGTAGTTGATATTATTTTGATTACAAGTTTTTAGGTTTCAGGCTAATACAGAGTTGCAGGTTTAGCTAAGGCATTTTCTAGGCTTTTAACGATAATAAAATAGTATATTGCTGGTGACCTATTGTAACGGTTCTACTTCTTTGTCAAGGCCTAACTTGCACACAATGAACCATAAAACGTCTCACAAATCAAAGATCATTACTGTTTGAATTGTCTACCCTTCTACGACCTCTCTAAATAGAAGACAGTAATGCTACACGACTGAAAAATATGTTATGGCTTGAAATACAATGACAGACATAGGTGTAGTGACATTAACTAATAAATATTGCGTCGACAGTGAAGGGTTAAACAAATGGTTTAATATCGAGTGTAAAATTTAATTTCCTATTTATGGTTGCCCTTAGTTACCGTTAACGTTAAAAGTGACTTTAACGTTTACTGTTCACTATAATGTTTGTCTGATGTAATTTAAAATAATAATGATAGGGAGACCAACACCAACAACAAATATATAAAAAGATATGTTAGGGACATATTTTATTGTATTTTATTTTTTATTTTTTATTTTTATTTTTTGTTCTTACTGTCTCTTTCTCTCTTTCTTTCATTGTTTCTTTCTTTCTAACTTTTTCGGGTTTTTTTGTTAAAATTTATGTAACTGAAGTGATAATTGACTCAAAATAATTTAATATCCTTTCTTTTCTGACGTTTGAAACACTTAAGTATATAAGGTATGTTGTATACATGCACATATTTTATAAATCATTTCCTGTATTATCGGGATATCAATATTACAACACAGCAATCGATACGTGCATGGGATCTACGCATGATATATAATTTAAGAAATTATTTACTTACCGCTAAGTTAAAGAACTGAAACCTCCTTTGAAAGTACGTCCATATTCATCAGGTAAACATTTTCGATTTCCAGAATAATATTCCGAATTATATTAAAATTTGGGGGTTTTTTTTAAAAAATTTTAATCCCGAATATAAAGATGAAGTCTTTTTTGGATATGTCAGGCAGGTTAGAAAACTGTCTGGATTTAAAAAAAAAAAAAATTATTTTCGTTATTTAAAAAAGCAAAAATTATTATTAAAGGTACGTGCTTATATGATAACAGCATTTACTACTCAACCAAACTGACCGGTTTTGACATGAAAACTAAAAGGTGAACGAGAATAATTTGGTTTGTTGTGTAGCCTGACAATACTATTTTGAAACGTAAACTTCACTGTTGTAAAACATATCAAATAACTAAGCCTGTTTGTATACGTGTATATATTCAGGCTTAGCCGTGATTGTATGCGTTAATAAACAATTACCAATAATGCATATAGGTATGTATATATAAAGACTAAATTACGGTCTATTGCACACTGACGTTTCACGGTCCAATCACCCTGTTTCATAACAATATTACTACTAAAATTCTTCTTGAATACATGTATTTAGTTAGTTATTTGGTTATTCGTTTGCTTCTTTGTTTAGAATAAGATTTTGAATTTCTTTACAGTTAGCACAAAAAAAAAAAAAAAAAAAAAAAATGGTTTATAAGAACTAATAACTATTGTAAACAGTTCTTTGGAAACTGTATGGCTGTAGAAAGATAAACGTATAAGAGATGGTTTTTAAATATGATAATTCAATGCTGTATATTACAGCATATATACATTTAACCAAAAAAGACCACGGAATTAGATTAGAACTAATAATAGAAACACTATTACCATTACTGATTCTGCTACTAGAACTACATCTACTACTATTACTATATCAACAATAACAACAACAACTACTACTACTACTACTACTACTACAACAGTAACAACAATAATTACAACTGCTGTAGCTTCTTCTATTACCACTACTACTACTTCGATCACTACTACCACTATTACTACTTTCTGCTTTTCCTGCAATTTTGCTACCGTTCGACAATTATATAAGGTAAAAGAAACCCACAACAAACAACAGCAACAAAATCTTAGTTGCTACGATTATACTTCAACAAGGAAGACATAAAGGATTGGTGTGTGTTCAGATACGGGAAAGACAAATGGAATGTGAAGTTTCTTGCAAGTGTGGTGAGTGTTCTGATAAACTATTATTATTATATTATACGATATATTTCTGCTACTTAAAACGTAAGAAGATATATACAGACACGCAGTCAAAGAGGCAGATAAATAATTCACAGACAGTTCAAAAGAACATTGTCAATAATAATAATAATAATAATAATAATAATAATGATGATGATGATGATGATGATGGTGATGATGATGATGATGATGGTGATGATGATGATGATGATGATAATAATAATAATAATAATTGCTTCAGGGCCCCCCAAAAAGTAGTTCGTCATTGCCTATCATTACAACAAAGAATGACAATAAAATAATACTGTTATGACATGAAACAATTAAATGCCGTCATTTAATACCTTAACAGTATTAGACTTGATACAATAAACTGCATTTTGTTCCTAACAGCATTAGAATATACTCGATGATCTTGTACGCGATGACGTCACGGCTCGAGGAAAACAGGTATTTTTAAAACTGTATTCTTCTGTGAGATTGTTGTTATACTTCGTTATTGATCAAGACTGGAAGAAAAGTAGGCTAAACTTACAAGTATGGTTATTTTTGTTTCTTCGTAACACAAAATGTTGCGTTTTAAAATTAATGTGATGCGTTGTGAGTTATCTTGTCTATCACAGTCTACAGCAGCAGAGTCGCTAGTTTGTGTGTTTCACTGACTTCGATGAGGTTTCGCCCTATTTTGGGGGCGACGGATGGGCAATAAGCTTTTCATTAAATCATCGTGAACTGGTTAGCGTTCCCACTTGACAGTGTTTGAAAATGGACGATTCATGAAATCAAATTTGCCGGGCACTGGTCTGTACTTTATTTTGAACTTAAGCAAACGGGCTGTTATCAGTACTGTATGACTTAAAATCTATAACCACGGTAATATAATGAAATACAATCGGCAACAAATGCTAGAGGGGCACAAAACGGATCTGAATTTATGTTTAAAATGACTGTAATTTAGATCATGTGATATAGTACAAACTTGTAGGTATGACTGCATTATCATTATGTACTGTGTTTTCCAAACTGGCTTTTATCTAGAACTATGTCAAACGTTAAAAATAGTAGCCCAAATAAAATAAAACAACAAAACAGAAAAAAGGAGATAGCAGGAAAAGAATTATATATATTTATATCTATCTATCTATCTATCTATAGATAGATAGATAGATAGATAGATAGATAGATAGATAGATATAAGCAGATTCCTAAACTGGGCAGTTCAAAATCATGACATTAAAACACGTACATAAAAATTCGAGCATATACACAAAAATAATTCATAACAGAGGAAGTATAAAATAACAAACTGGTGTTTGAAAATACGACAGTGTCAACAATAAGCTTAATTATTCCTAAAGATTCCTTGCAGACACTTTAAGTATTGAGAACTGTACCAAACCTCACCATTCTGGCTACCTACCACCTATCCTTTCATCAGGCGACAGTCATTCCATGAACAGAACAGTTCTGATAAACCAAACTAGGCTGACTTTGAATTTCTTCTCGGGAGTGCCGATATACTATGAAGAAAGAAAAAAAATCAATATGTACACAGTCCATATCTATTGCGAACGCTTTTATGAATTCGTGCAGGTAATGCTAAAGACACATTAATTTCGATCTTGACACTTCCATTCAATACCTTTTATAATCAGCAATTCAGGGCGACGTCAGACGAAAATATTCAGAAGTCGTGTTTGAGATGTTCGATATATGTTATGGCTGTTTTCGTTCTTTTACAAAGTACACGTTTCTGCACACAATAGCAAATGGTGTCTACACACAATAGCGATATATTTAAAACACTGGTTTCACTGGGAACAGTTTGAAGTAATGTACAACCAGCATTATCATTATCTATCTATCTATCTATCTATATATATATATATATTAATGAAATGAAATAAATCCGAGTTATTAAAACTCGTAAAATACCAAGTCACCACAAAATCCCAAGTTCACTTACTGAAATGAATATCATAAAACCACGGTAATTAATGTGTTTGTTTGTTTATTTATTTAACTTTATTTTAATTCGCGGTGTTTATGGCCCTGTTGTATTTGGCTGGCGACATGAATGTGTGTGTATGAGTTTGCGTCTTTTTTTCATTTTATTTTACTTTCATTTGTGGCCGATATGGTAATTGTTAATCGAGACAATATTTGAGAAGACGAAAAAAAAAAAAAAAAAGTTTATTTTATTCAGTTGATGAATTCCACACGTTAAAGAACTTCGAACATATACTAAGGATTTAAAAAAAAAAAAAATATATATATATATATAAATAAATAAAGAAATAAGGCGGAACGGGAAATAATTTAGGAACCAGTTTGTCAATTTTAAATAGGTGAATATATTCTCATGTTATTTCGAATAATTTTGTTATATAATTTAATAAAAAAAATAAAATAAAAAAATAATAATAATAATGTAAATAAATAAATAAAAACATGTTTATAGCAAGAACATTTTTGAATAGTATAAACGTGAAAGACTTTAAGCAACCCTTTTTAATTCTTTGTTATAGCTCTGTACACTAGTCTATCTCTAGTTTAGGCGGTGCCCCACGACTGTTAATGAAAATCCTGCATTTAGGAAGATGCCTGTAAAAGACTCTTGTTGAAGGAGAATAGCCGTTCTTTTCTCATTTTCGGATTTTAAAACATAATGATGTAATTATAATGCCGTGCAATATCAAAAAGTGCGCCGTTAAACAGAATTTGTTTTTCTTTCGTCTATTTCATTACAGCTCTAATGGCAATGTCAGTGAGGTTATATCCCACATACATAAAGATATTTGCTAACAACTAATTAAGAATATCGTCATAAACCAGCTTAGGTATGTTCTGATAGGCATTTAAAATAGGCCAATGCGTATTTGAATACGGCTGTCGAGATAGATAAAGTATAATTACTTCTTTTCAAACCGGGAGATCTGATAAAAGCAGGAGAGTCTATTAAAAGGGCACGAACACAAAGCATGGGTAATACACACGAATGTTATTCGTGCGTGTCTAACGTCATCGCTATTTCAAAACCGATACTGCACTTTATAAACGGTGCTGAAGGTGTTGAAGAAAATTAAATTGAATAATATGTATGTAATATTTAATAATTGCTATTGTAATAATAGTTTTAGGTTCTTGTTAGATTCCCCGATCGCTGCTGGATTTCGTCGTGAACTGTTTACCAGTTACACTATTGAAATTACAGATACATTAGGACACAAAAAATTATTAGTTGTCTAGATTTGGATAAAATTTGAATCAAACCGATGGTGCTGAACAATACGTTATCGCGACAAAATCGTTTCATAAATATTACGTTAATAATAATAGTAATAGTACTACTACTACTATTAGTACTACTACTACTGCTACTACTACTACTAACAAAAATAAATAAATACATATAGTCAAAATAATTTACATTAGTAGTGGTATTAGTACTAGTAATAAACAATTAAATAAATTGTGAAGCTGAATGCAGACACTAAACTATTTAAACATGTAATATAGGATTTTAGTCATTGAAAATTAAACAACCGAGTTAAATAAATTCTACAGTATGTTGTTAAATTATTCTTTTATCTATCTGAAATTAAGAATAAAAAAAAAGAATAAAAAATTAAATAAGTAAAATAAAATTTTGAAGAAAAGAAAAACAAATTGCCTTGTAATCCCTTCAGTATTATAAACCAAAAAAAAAAAAAGAGAGTAAAGAAATTTTGTTTTTTGTCTGAATGGAGTGACAACAAAGTCCATAAAACTTTTGTTGGTTTTTGGCTTTCAAATCAAATTTAAAAAAAGAAAAAAGAAAAATAAAGTTAATTTTGTTTATGTTAACAAATTTTTTTTATATATATATTATTGAAAGGCATGAGATCATACCCTATTCATGAACTAATACTTGTTTTTAATGAAAAATAGCATGATTACTTATAAACTATTTTAAAATTTGTACTGGCAACCAGTTTTCTTTCACAGAACTCAATTTTAATAATTTGCATGAAAAAAAAAAAAAACATTTCATAAGCATTTGAAAATTTATAAAAAATCAATTCTGATTTTAAGTATTTTATATTACTATTTTAATTTTTTTACTGATAACATTATTTTACTTTTTCAAAATTTTGTTTAATGTTGTTTGAATTTCTTGATTATAAAAATAAATATAATAAAATTATAATAAAGATTATTTATTGAAATGTATTATTATAACTGATTGAAAAAATGAAAAATAAAATATACTGCACAAATTATCAAAATGACAATGGTAACATGGATCACAAAAACTATTCAGTCTAAAATTATTTATTACTGTAATGTGTTAGAGGTACAAGTATACTGTCAAGGGAAATAACCACAGAAAGACAATGTCTCCATTATATAAATTACTTTCTAAACATAAAACTGATTTGAAAACTTAAACAGAAAACTGGTGTAAAATGTCAGTCAGAATTCTTATTAATTTAATATATCTTGAAATAAAGTACAAAAAATGCCAGTTTCTTATTTTTGTACCTATATATATATATAAAAATTACAAAATTATTAAAATTGTTTTATAGCAACAAATTTATTAAACCACTTCCAAAAACACAAATTCAAAAAAATAACAAACAAAAAGACAAAGACGATAAATAAAGCTTCTTATACTTCCAGTTTTAATAAATTTTAATTACTAGTCAATTTATATACAGATTCACTTATTATAACTTTCTGTGATACTTCAGTATTCCACTATTTGATATTATATAATGGTTAGTCTCATCACATAAACTGTAAAAAAAAAAGAAAAAAAAAAAAAACATTTAAAAAAACCAGTAAAAAGGTGTACATGCACACAATTTAAGCTTACTGAAATATGCAAGCAAAAAAGAACTTTATTAATTTATATTTCGAAAGCAGTTTATCTTCTTCTATTTCAAACGTAATACATCTTTTTTCCTTCTTAGTAAAAATAAAATTAATCTGTCATAAATACACGTACAGCATTCGCATTTCTTCCAGTTTTGAAAAACGTTCACAAATACAGTTTTAATATTATGAAAAAAACTCTCAGCCATTTGTCTTAAGAAGACTAAGGCTTTCTCAAGTAATCAAAGGCGCTGTCTGGGGGTGGGGGCATTCTGTATCGCTTGTACCACATCCAGAAAGTAACAGCTGACAGACTGAACCTGAAAAAATAAAATAAATTAAATATTAAAACATTGAATAACTAAAGTGATTATTTGAATTTTTATTACCAACCTTTGGTAACAATAATTCACAAGATAATAAAATGATACAAGTCTGTGAGAATATATGGATACATATTTCATTTTGCTGGGATGTCATTTTATATAAAAAAATGGATAAAACACTACAGTAGATCAGTGTCAGTATTGTTATGATTTTTTTAAGTCTATATATTAAATTATGTCATCAAAAATTAGTTATTTCTTAAACTGATAAATGGTTCACACGGTGGTGAATCAAATTGTTTTGTGAAATAAGAAATAAATACCAAAAACGAGAATAGTTAATTGCAAATTAATAAAACGTTTGTGACAGAGATTCAATGGTTGACACTGAAAAAGTTTAAGAGGTATTGTTTTAAAGATAAAGCATCAGCATCCATGTTTTGTTGTATTTTATTATCCAGCGTTACCAAAGCATGAATTAACTGCCCAACTTATTAAGATGATGACAAAAGAAGAAGAAATAAGAAAGGAGATTACGTACCAAGTCAAAATATATGAGAAGTGATCATTTCTCAGAGTTACTCTGGTCTGACCTCCCTGTGGACCCCCTGCTACTGTACTCTCTGCAATTTTAATTAATTTTTTTTAAAATTAAATCAATATAAAATAGTGTTAAATTATTTTATTAACCATTTAATGTTAATCTATGCATGGATTATGCAGGAATCAAGTCCCATTTTTTACTAATTAAATGGAAAAAATACACACACAAAAAAGGCACTTTTGTTCCAGTCAAAAGCAATAAATAAAACATTCATCATATGAAAATTTATTTTTACTGTGTTATTACATTTAATATTTGTTTTCTTGTTCACTCTCCTAAACAACCTGTTGCCAATAATTGTTCATCACGACTTGTGCTGTTTTTCAGTCACATATATCTGCATATACAATAAACGCTGGTAATATCTTGTCAGTGAAACATCAATTAAAAAGTCTTTTTTCTCTAAACACCAACAACTTGTACATTCACGTTTGAAAGAACCATTCAAAAATAAAATGTTTTTGTTGTTTGATAATTAGCTTTGGAAAATATGATTAAAAATGACTTTCCCATCTATTTATCTATCAGGTTTCAGTTTACAAAGTCTTAGAGAAGATTAAATGATTTACAAACATACTTATATCAGCGTCCAGGAAAACAGGAGCAGTTTCTGCAGTTTCTGCCATCTTCTCAATGTCTCTATACATCCAGTATCCAAGATTCTGCGGATCAGCTTGTGGCATAAACTGATTTGTCTGTGTTGAAAATAAAAAGAAAATATATTTCCAATAATGTTACATTAACATAACAGACCAGGAGAGAATGCAACACAACACACATATACAAGTAAAAAAAAAAAAAAAAAAAAAAAAAAAAAGAATTAAATATGAAGAAAATATTAACTTAGATAGTTATAAAGAATATCTTTGTTAGAGAATGAAACTTACTTTCTCAATTAAATCTGAAGAAAATATTAACTTAGATAGTTATAAAGAATATCTTTGTTACAGAATAAAACTTACTTTTTCATTCATTCTCACCACACCTGTTAGAGATACCTCTCCTTCAATCTGATAACAAAAAAACAACAAAAAAGTGAAAATGATTTAACTACAGCAGGTAAATTTTTCTTGCTAATACATTTTGGAGAAGAAATGGATAGTCATTTAATTTTTAACCTAATATCAGATCTGTAAAATAGTATTATATTTAATTTTTATTACTGAAAAATCTTGATATATCAACAAAACATTTACAGTTTTATTATTATTAATAATATTATTACATCACTGTTGCATGATTCTTTTAATTTATTATAACAGTTAACTTTGAAGACAAATTAAAAGTCTACATATAACAAAATTTTAGATTTATGTTTTTCAGATTTTAATCTAAGCTGCTTGATAAATGTATTGGAAAAAGATCTATAATCTATCTGATAATTAGGTTATTATTTATTATATATTCCATTAATAAACAAAACAAATAGCAGCTAAAAGTTTTTTACAAAAATATGAACAGAAAGACTCACTTGGCCAGCTTTCTTCTTATCAGTTTTTGAATAATTGCTTGGTGCCCATCCACGATTCACCAGTATGGTTAAGCTGTAGAAATTAAATTTTTAACACAATTATAAAAAAAAAAAAAAAAAAAAGAAAGAAAGAAAAAGAAAAAGTCAATATATTTATTTTTAAAAACATAAAAAAAAGAGAGACTTTCTTAACATCTAACATTTAGATTATATATATATAAAAAAAAAAAAAAAAAAAAAAAAATATATACATATAATTTTTAACAATCACTAACTCTTAAAAAGGTGATTTTCAATCATATATTTACTGGAAAAAAAAAAGAAGCTATTTAGAATATAAACATAATGATATTTAAATTATTTAAAAACTCGACTTACTCTCTGTCTGACAGCTTGAATGGAGTCACTACATTGATACCAGTGCTGGAGGAACCACCCATCATCCCACCCCCTGAGTTGTCAGACTGGGTGTTACTCCGAGGCCCAATATACATTTCACGACTGTGGTCAAACGTTCCAGTCACATTAACCTTCTTGTACTCCAGATCTTTCAGCTCATCTAAGCTAAAAGAAAAATGTCAAGTAACAGTTCAAATGATGCCCAGAACTGGTATGTATACAGAATAAAGATATGCCAAAAAAAACATAATGATAAAATACAGCTGCATGTATGTTTTATCCTATGTGAACACATATTCATGCACACACACATGCACAATATTTATTTGAACAATCTTTGAAAGTTTGAGACTTGACATGTAATGTTGAAGTAACTATCTTACTGTAGTAAAAGAAAAGTTTCTAAAACAGACAAATTAAATATGTATTTTATTGTTTCATTATAACAGCCACTAATTTTCCATAAATGGAATTAAGCTAATTCTCAGTACTATTATAGTAACAAAATATTTTTAGGAATTAGTGAACGAGTACTTATGACTCACTCGTTACAATATTTTTATATATTTATTTATATTATCAGAAAATGAACAAATGAGTACTCATTACTCATTTGTTAGAATACTCTCGTAAAATGAGAATTTGTTATTTACAATTATTAGCATATAAACGTATTTTACACATTATCCCAAAAAATTAATCCACATGGGCTAATTTCTCACATGTTGAAAGATTAAAAAATTCATTTTTATATTATATAAAAATTAATGTATGAGAATTGGTTACATACTCATAAGGCAATGGAACAGGTGCTGCTCTTGTTCTCGCTTCCATGTCTTCTATTAACTTCAGTTTCCATCTCCAGCGTTGTACCTGCCACACTCCCAGACCGAAAGTTGCAATAGGGACAATCTTCAGATGCAAAAACAACAATGCGTCATTTTCTATACCTACAGGTTAGATCTGCATTATGTTTACTGTATTACTGTTGCATCATATAAAATGATAACTGAATAATATTTATAAAGTAAATTTGTTGTTTTTTTAAGAACAAAAAAAAACATACTGATATAGCGTGTCAGGTACCATTTGCTCCATTTTAAATTTTACTTGTTTGTTACTCTTTAGATGTTAAAATATCTGTAGATAATCCAAATACTAGAAAAACATTTTTTCAATGATAAAAAAATAATAAAAAATAAAAATTAGGGGAGACAAAAAACCAAGTAATTTTTAATGACTGAAAAATGTCAGAAAATGAAAATAAAAAAATAAATAACATGATATAGTTTGTATAAAACGTTAGCATATATTCTTACATCTGTCTACAATATTTACCAACTATCAAAATTATTATAACTGATACGATTCTGATGCTAAGCAGATTAAATTTAAAAAAAGAAAAAAAGAAAATAAAGAAAAGTTGTATAAGACAATATTTTAAATGTTGATCCTTGTTTTTCTTCTCTTTTTTTTTTTCAGACTAAGCACAAAAGTAATGTTGTCTTCAACTACAAAATCAGCAAAAACAAAATAAAAAAAATAATAAAATAAAAATTTACCAGCAAAATATAACCTCCTTCTCCAAACGTCTTTTTAGGTCTCAGTGCTTTGGACAGTCTGGGTGTCTGCCTTTCTGCCTGGCTGCTGGCGTTGCTGCTGCACAATCTTATCAGACACCGACATGTCTGTGTGCGAAACTGTCAAATATGTTATTTACAATCAGTTGAAAATCAGAAAATACAAATTACTGAATTATATGAACATATCTCTATATTCCTAGCAGAAACTCTCAAAAGTAAAATGAAAATACAAAAACAAGAAGAAAAATTTTAAAAGATTAAATTAAAATTATAAAAGTAATTTATGTGATTTTATTTAATTCAAAATATAATTATTAACATATTCCTACATATTTCACTCTAATTAGTATGATTTTATATATAGTAGGATTTATTATCAAAAATGGCCTTAAAAATAATTAATATGTACTCAGCTGTCGCAAATATCATGAGTTCTCTCCCCTCCTATAAAAATAAATTTTAAGTACAAATGGGTGATAATTTGCAAGTGCTGACACTTTTTTTTTTATGTATATATAAATATTATTGAGATATTGCAATGAACTTTTTCCCTTTATTAAACCAAACCAGTAAAAATATCATTTATGTCCAGGAACATGGTAATTTCAAACGGCACCGTACCTTTGCAAGTCTTGCGGACTAATGTCAAAAACTGTCATGGCATGATAATGATGATTAGTTACATCAGATATTAGAAAATAACAATCCTAAATAATTTATCTTTGCAAATGACAATGTCTGAATTCTTGCACTGCAGATATATTATTCAAATACTGCTAAACTGGAAAATATATATATATATTAATAAAACGTCACTCACCAGCATTTTCAATCACGTTCACATAGACTGTTTCTTAAAGACTCAACTTTTTTGAAGAATCAGTTTAGGCTATGTAAACTTCCCGCGTTACGCTTTTTTATTATTTCATTTAACGTAGTTGTATATTAGTGACTATAACCAGTCATAAATAACAGGAAATCACTTCCAACAAACTGGAAGCTCAATAACATTAATTGTGAATTTCGCTTTCGAACTGGCAGGTACATCTAAAATATGGAATAACATTACAGTCAATAGATTCGCTTCATTTTATTTTTTCTAATAGAATCGGTTGTAATGCTAATGCAGTAATCATGCAACGCTATATTTGTTCAGTTTCTTCATTTGTTTTGACCAAAGTGCCATGTTTATATTTTTCAACACATTCTCTTAACAGTACCGATATAAATGGTTAATTAATGTAAGTTGTAATAAAGAAAACGGATAACGGATTAAAGATCTCCAGAAAGACTAAAACTTATTTTATTTTTTGATAATATTAAGGTTATTGTTAGAAATGACATTAGTTTCATTATTCTCAAAATGAAAACATGTCCATTGGAAATTTGTGCATTTATAACTACATGTACATCTGTTAATAATTGATTAAAAAGATTAAATACTTAATCACTGTTAATGAAATCTTTCATGTGTCACAGAATTATATTGTGGATATAATACTATGTTTTCGTAACAATATTAGGATTTGTAAATGTGGTTATAATGCATTATATCAGTGGACTGATTACATGACATTAATTATAGCACGTGACATCTTTCTAGCAGTTAACTTGGATGTGAAATAATTTATTTTAATTACTGATGATATGAGATTCACAATAAACAAGTAAATGTTTTTAAAAATCAGGAATGATTTCCTCCCGCCTCTCCTCTGATTATTATCACTTGAAATGTTGAAGAATTGTTTACTTCTGTTTGCTCTATTTAACCACTCACCTTTTAATGTGTATAAAAAGACCACTCACAATTTAATATGTATAAAAAGTTGAATAAATATAAATGAAAAAACAACAACATTTTTTAGAGGGGATACATGCACATATAATACCGAAAATCTAATAACTCTTGCATATTCATAGAATGTCTTTTCAAAAGATACACACTAGGTTTTGTTGTTATAAATATTTGTGATTTATAAGAAAAGTGGATTTTCAAATGTTCAGTACTCAAACAATTTGAATCTCAACCAGAAAACATGAGAAAAATCCATTTTAAATATTGAAAACAAAATTGAAGACACAATTGTCCCAAAAAAAGCAAATGATTGTGTTCAACTTTTAAGGGTCCACTGTGTATTATGTGAGTTAAAATGTTATGTTTAAGAATTAAACAATTTATCTGAAACATGCTATTACTGTTAGCTAACAGTAACGATAAAGAATGTTATTGCTTTTCTATTACTCTAACTTGTCACAGTGAAATTGGTTGAATTGCTTGTAGTTCTACTATTTTGACAGAAATTATGAAATAAACAAATACACCAGTTTTCTTTATACAGCTAATCAACATTTTGAAAACAGCGTTACATGATGTATTAAGTCTCCATACAACTTGACTTCTTATTATTATTATTCTTATGTTGTTGGGTTTTTTTTTTATGGTTTTCTTTTGTTTTTTTAAAAACAAAATGTATTTTAGCTATTTGAACTACACTATGGATGCATAGCATTTTGACCTGAATTTCAGAGGAATTACCTGGACCAAAATTTCTTTATAAACAAACTTTGAAATTACATGATACAATAATGTTTTATTTTTCTAATTCCAGATGTCAGAAGAAGAACATGTTGGGATCTATAATGACTATTGCAGTGCCTTTTGCTGCTACATTGGCAGTTGCTTTGTATTTGTATAGAAGAATTACACAAAATGGAAATGCGTATATGGTTTCTGAACCTGGAATTCACATAGATAGACCAAAGGATTCAAGTTGTCATTCTGGTAGTTTGAGAAGGAAAATTAATCCAAATTCATTTTTCACTTTCTGCTCTTCTCACTTTTTAATTAACCTTAATCTAAAAGATGTAATACTAAAGAAGCAACTACAATACACTGAGTTAGAGCATAAAAGCATATTCAAAGAAAAAAAACCATTTGGCTTTATTCTTGGATTTTTTCACAGCATGTGCTTTTTAAGAATAGGATCAATATGTGAAACAAAATCTAATAATAAATATTGTTTTTTTACAAATTAATCATCAGAGGAATTATTAATAAATGTTTTCACTGAACATTTAATTTAGAGATTGTAAATCATATAATTACATTATCCTTAACTCAAGTTTAACAAATCAGAATGGTGAAATAAAATGTTCCTTTCTTTTGTTTAACAGGCATTAGATGTCACTACTTGTTTTGTGTTTCAACATAATTAAGTGCAGCTGTAAACAGATGATACTGATCATATTTTTTTCAAATTCACCTTGCATTTGGTATTAAGTATTTAAAATCATTATTAACAGTTCCCAAAGAGAGACAAAATACCTATCTCTCAGTATGGTGCCATAACACCTTTATGAAATGTTTTTTTCAGAAAACCGACCAAACACAACGAGACATCGAATGCCACAGGCACGTGGGAATAGAAACGCAGCTTCACAAGAGTCAGCTTCACGAGAAAAAGAAGCACCTGAATGTGCAGTCTGCTTTGAATGGCTACGTTACTCAGTACAGATGTATCCCTGCCACCACTCAGACATCTGCTACACCTGCGTCAACAAAATCATTTCAGAAGGAGACAGGCTGTGTCCATTTTGTAGAAAATACATCCAGGCTTACGATTTTTCTTCTTCGAGATATTAGCTGCCTTTAAAGAAAAGAAAGCAAAAAAATGGTTAAGCAAAATGTTTTACAGTTTTCTACTTTTCAGCATGAAAGCGTGATTATGAAATATTTTTATTTTTAAATTTGTAAATAATACTTATTAATATCGAGTGAATAATTTGAGAAAACATGGTAAAACAAAACAAAAAATTTAATCATTTTGGTAAAAACAGTTTTTTAATTCTTTTAATTTATGTGATAAGAACATAGATTTTCTCCCTTTTTTAATTTTATTATTTTATTTTGTTTTCTTTTTTTTTTAATTCTATTTTTCAGTACTTAATGATTTTTAATGTTTTAAATTTCAGGAGCATTTTATTTGTTAATTTTTATTGTATTTCATTTATATGTTTCTGATTGTGATTATGATTATTATGAGGTTTTTGTTGTTTTTTTAAATTTAATTTGTGCAAAAACAATCTTTACAAAATGAATACCAGAACAGATTCCATTCCTGTAATTCCTTTTAAACACTGGATGCTTCGATGTAAGTACCAAATATGTAAATAATACAATCTCCTACTTTACCAAGTTTCAGTTTCACATGGTTTTATGAACTGCTGTTGCCTTTTATTTCATTTTGCAGTCATTTTCTGCCATTTCCATAGCAGGTCACCTCCTAGGTTACGTCATAGTGTGATGAGTTCACTATTTCAGTTAACCAACAACAAACTGTGTTCGTGATAAGAAAAAGCTAAAATATAAATAAAACCCTGAAATAATTAAAAGATTTAAAACCAAGTAATAATCAGATAGAAACTATGCATTCATTTAGTGATGAATAAAAAGCAACATGAACTTTTTTGAAACAAGCTGATGATCACACGAGAAAAGGTGAAACATCGTCTACAACTGCCATGCAAGTCGCATGGAATCAAAGAGATCGAAATTGAGAGGCTAACATTAATTGAAGACTGCCATTATGATCATGTTCAGCTTAGTATCTACAGTATTTGCAGTATTAAAATAAAAGCTTTAAGTCTTTTTGTCATCACTCAAATAATGCAGTTGCATTGAAATTCTGCTTCTCTGAGATATATGATATGGGGGTTTGTTTTGATATATTAAATTTTTAACATTTTCTCCAAATGTCTGAAACACTATTTTGTAATAAGTGTTAACTTATAATTTTTTTATTATTATTTTCATAAACACAGTACATTTTAAACAATGTATAGTGGGTTTTTTTTTTTGGGGGGGGCTGGCTGCATTGTTAAAAAAGAAACCAACAAGAAAAAACGACCCCAAAACAAAGAAAAAGAAATACAATCATTATCTGTGCAGATATACATTATGTTATATGTGAAAGAATTTATAAGAATAGAGAAAAGCAATTGAAGAAATATAACAATACAGTCATTCTTAAAGCAAAAAAATACTGATGCAGAGAAAAAGAAGAAGAAAAAATCCTAATTGGCAGGGACCACAAATCTAGGTAGCTACAAAATTATTTCATGATTACAATGAAAATTGTTGTTAGTATTTTTATTGTATAAGGTTGTGAAGGCTGCACTATTAATGAAATTCTCATTTAAAAATGTGTTTAATTGTTTAAGTTTACTTTGCCTAACCAATGTTACCATTCTAATAATTCAATAACTCCATTGATGGTAATAATTCAGAAACAAAAGCTGAGAGCCATAATATGTTAATCACTGTTAATTTGAAATGTTTTGAGTAAAAATTGTTTTAATTATAATTAATATAAAATCTGTTAAAAAATACTTGTAATAATTTTAGTAGAAAAAGAGAAGATAATTTTATTTATATGTGTATGTGACTGTATGTGTATAGGTGTATTATTGTGTTGTGTGTGCATGATTGTGTGTGTGTGTGTGTGGTTATACAGGCTGATGCAGTCACCTGTGTTACGAGGCAACATTTACATCCATTAATCAGCAAGATTATACATTTAAATGTCTTCTTTTCTACTACCTTGGGTGGCTGTTAACTAAAATTTCTCTATGTACATATGTATGTATGTATGTGTGTATGTGTATATATTATTACTAATGTTATTAAATTTTCAACTTTCGTAATTAAACTTAATTCATTTTTTTTAAATATATTTATTTAATATTTTTATTTTATTTTTATTTTTTTCAGTTCTGAATAACAGGCTGAATTTTGTTATCAGAATGTTAATAATTAATTAATGTTCACTTCTATTATGTTGATGGTTGATTAATATTCATTCCTGTTATTAATTTCTGAAGAATTTGTTTAAAGTATAGTATTAATAATAAAACATTTTTTATTAGAAAATGTTTAAGAAAATGGCAAAATTACACTAATAGCATTCATATACAGATTCATTTGGAAGTGTTTTAATTTTGCACAACAAAATTTATTTTAGGCACATTCACCCTTTTTCTTAAATCATATCTATTAATGTTTAAAATGATAAATTTGTGTGAATTTAAATTGTCTGGTGTGATTTTTCTTTATTTCTTTACTTTTTTTTTTTTTTATAAAGATGTATTTCCTAATACAGATACAGAATTCTGGTTTATTTTTCTTACATTGGCTAGCTATTGTTTATGCTGCTCTGTTTGTTAAAAGGTTTACTTTTTCTTTCTTTCTTTTTTTAATTTTTTTTTTTTTATATATATATATATATATAAATGAATATTTTGAATAATTATTGAAAAAAAAAAAGAAAAAAAAAAAAAAAAGAAAGAACAAGATGGTCTGTATAAATAATGAAGTGCCGGTGTAGATTTTATGATTTTGTTAAGTAGAATATTTTATCATGTGAATTTAATGTTCAGTGTTAGTATCTATATTTATATGTATGATCTCTTGATACAGACACTAATACTGATTATCTTATGAAATGTATTATGTTTGTTGTAAAAATTAAAGTTATTTGCAAGGGTTCTTTTCTTTGTTATCTGTTTTGTTTTGTTGTTGTTTTTTTTGTTGGTTTTTTGTTTTCTGGCAAAATAATGATTGAGTATCATTTTATTTCACACTGGACTGCAGCATATTAAAAACTACTTGGTTAACAGATTTTGTTTACACAAAATTAATATTCAAAATATTGTTTTATTTGTTAACACCAGTAATTGTTAATAATAAAATATGTAATAAAATAACATACTTCTGAGATGTTATTCCATTGACAGATGTATAATAATTACAATAATAATAATAATAATAATAAAAATTAATAAAACCCCAAAACCCTTATAATGCAGCACTTTGCAAATATTTACTCGGACTGTTTATTATTGTTATTATTTTATTTATTTATTTATTTATTATTAGTGTCCTTTAAATAATTTATAGCACTGCTTAGATCTTTTCATTTTGATTTGATCTTATATAGTTAATGAGAGTATTTGTATCTTAATATAAAAAGTATACAACCAAAATTTCAACCTACATTAACTTGAGATGACACATTATTAATGGTACATCCTCATTTGGGCCTCTTAACATACATAACCATTATGTTCTTGAACTTTGAAATACTAACTTTATGCAAAAAGATGCATACATCGATACATATGTAATTTATTTCTAATCATTTTTTCCTTTTAAAATTATTCTTTTTCGATTTCATACATATATAACGACATAATAATTATGATGGCAGATTTTCGGAGAATCTGGCAAAGTGCCCAAATAAACATTGCAACTTGTAAGCAACCAAGCATAAAGCAAATTATCTTAAAACACTGAAACATTAAAAATTAAATATATTAACCTCTTCATAATTATGTTCTGAATGTAATATAAACAATTCATTTTATTATTATTATTTTTAATTTATTTATTTAAAACATTATTTGTTACCCATCCATAAATGAACGGGGTAAACCAGTTACTATATTTATAGTTAAACGCGTAAATGAAATTTCCGGGAAATCTGAAAATCCTTATATTTTATCTGAAATCAGAAGTGACTCCACCTTGTTAAGAAATACGTTTTTGTCATTATTTTTGAAAAATTATTGTAGATTCCACGTAAGTATCTTGTAATTGTCAGTGTTTCAAAGTATAAAGCAACAAAAATAACAACATAACTTTTTGAAGAATATGCTGTTTTTACTTTGTATAGATAATTATTTTTGTAATTTGTTGTTCTTGAGATTGTTGTTGTTATTGGTGTTGTTGTTGTTATTATTATTATTATCGTCATCATTATCATTATCATCATACTGTTATTGCAGGTGCGGCTTTCTCTACTTTCCAAACACTGTGAAAATGATTCAGTTTCTTGCTGGTGTTGCGGTGGGCTTAGCAATTGCTGTAGTTATTTTAATAGTAGATAGCCCCAAGGTAGAAACAAATGTAAATGTCGATGTGCATGTACATCAGGACTAAACGTGAGTGACTACATTAACATTACAACAATTTCAAAATGAAGAGAGAGAGAGAGAGAGAGAGAGAGAGAGAGAGAGAGAGAGAGAGAGAGAGAGAGAGAGAGAGAGTGTGTGTGTGTGTGTGTGTGTGTGTGTGTGTGTGTGTGTGTGTGTCTTGTCGGAATATTTACCCTGCAAAACCAAAAATTAGGAATTTTCTTTTTTCGATTTGTTTTTTAAAAACTATAGCTTAAAAAATAAAAGAAACAGTGACGCATAATAAAACTTTAGTTTTTTCTTCAGTGTTATTTAAAATTCAGTTTATATGTAAGTGTTATAAAGCATTACAAAAGATTAATTGCATTAACAAAAGAAAGTGTTTTTGTGCCTTTTACTGACTCGAGGTTTTATCATTTTGAAAATTGGTTCTATAGCACAGGAATTGCCAGAAAATAATATTTTTTGTGTTTATCTTAAAGCTGACATCATTGTTGTTGTTGTTGTTAGTACTGATGCTACTGTTGTATTTGTTTGATAACAGTTATTTTTATTGTTATTCAGTAACCACCAAGAGAAACAGAAGACGCTACGAATCTAAATGTTCATGTACGCAACTGACACGATATTACGAGTTGGAAATCCACCATGAATGAAAGACTTCAGAATCACAGATAGCTGTATTTGATAATGAAATAATAAAGTTAACGAAAATCATAAACTCTTGTTTTATAATGTTCATATTAACTTATAAACTATTTCTACATCTACCTCATACAGTAATACCTTGGCTGAACGATGTAATTCCAAATTTCCGATTGTTAAATAAGGTATCGTAAAACGGGAGACTAATTTACATAGAATTAAGGTTAAAAACATAGGTTACGTTCTCGCTGATGAGATTTGACATTAAAAAAAAGTTAAATAAGGAGAAATAAAACGGTTATTTAGAAATAAATGATTTAATAGGTCATAGATATTAAACAAACACTAAATCATTTACAACTTGATTAAGAAAGAATTATATGCTGCTCATTGTGGATTCATTAATCGATGTTTCATTCTCACTCTCATATGGTTCACTTGAAATAGAAGGTGACTCTTTTTGCTTTAGAAAAAATGAATACAGTTTCCCTTCTTCCAAGACAATTTTTTCTTTATAACATAAATTTCAAGATAGCAAGCATGAGATTTCATTAGATCTGCCTTCATTCGAAATTCATACCTTGGATTTCAAAAATCTCAATTGCTTTTTTAATGTGTCTAAACGCTTTGTTGAGCCCTTTCAGAGTGAAGGAATAAACAGGAGTTCCCTCTGTTTTACGTTCTTCTTCGGCTTCTTCGCGATTTTCTTCCATTTTAATGAGATCTTAATCTGTAAGCTCTTGGTTGTGTGCTTGAAATAGATAATTTATGTCATCAAGTTATTAACGATCATTTCCGTTTCATTTTGAACAGTGTCTACAGTTCTTCAAATCCCTCAAAATTGTAAGTTAATTGAGGGCAGACTCCTTTCATATTTTTCTATGTAACTTCGTTCCATGCTCTTTGTGTTATTTTTACCGCATCTAGAACACTGAATGATTTCCAAAATTCTTTTAGTTTTGGCCTTCCTTCTTTTATCACTAGCATTTATTAAGGTATCAAATGTTTGCAGAAGATAATGTAATTTAAATGTTGCTATGACGGCTTGGTCCATTGGTTGCAAACGTGCTGTTGTATTTGGCGGCATAAATACTAATCTAACATTAAGATGCTGATGTTGTTGCAATGGTGGGTGATCCGGAGCATTATCTACAAGCAGTAGAACATGGAATGGAATATTTTTGTCTTCACAAAGTGAGATGTAAACTAGTCTTTAAATAGTGAAGCAGTAAAAAAAGCATTTTTATATACTTTCCAAATGACTGGAAGTGTAAATTGTCGAAGCCTTTAAGTGCTCTGGGGTTTTCTGCATGATGCACAAGCAGGTTTTTCTTATTTAGAGTCTTCAGCTGCATTACCTCCAAGCAATAACGTTAACTTATCCCCAGTTGCCTTAAAACCAGGCATTGATGACTCTTCTTGCAGGCGCAAGCTTCCAAAGTAGGCAAGTTTCATCCACATTAAAAATTTGTGCTGTTGTGTAATTATGATATTCTATGATTTCTTCTACTTTTATTCGGGAAAAGATATGCTGCTTTAGTATCAGCACTTGCAGCATCTCATTATATTTTTACATTATGCCAACCAACTTGTTTTTTATATCTATAAAACCAACAATTACTTGCAATAAATGTTTATTCAATGTAACCTTCATAACTATCTTTAAGTATCTTAAAAATAGATACTGCTTTAGCACATATGACATAGCTATGTTTAATCGTTGCGTTTAATCACTTAACCATATTAACAAACATTTTTCCATGCAAGGAATAAAACTAACCACTTCTTTTTTTCGTACCCTGCAAGGAACGAGTGCTTTTAATCTCATTTAAATATTTTTCTTTATCCTTTAAAATCTTCAATACAGTTGACTGACACAAACAAAACGGATTTACTGGTTTGGGGTTCAATTAACGTATCGTATTTTGTTTCTAAAGTTATTATCTTCCGTTTCTTTTTATCATCAGCATTCGCCGGTGTACTTTGAAATTTCACTGGACCTGCACGAACAAGTGCAAGTAAGACTATCTTTCTGAGAAAAACTTGACTCGTGATTTTCAAAAATAGACACACGTCACAGGTAAAAGTATACCGTTAGGTTAATACACTGTATGTAGTTTCACTTCCCAGACCTCTATAACATAGCGTTCAAAAATTCTAGTTTCAGTCAGAGAAGGTAAATTATTATTTATTTATTTTCATAACAGATAAATCTATATATATATATATATATATTTTTAATCGAATATTATTTTGAACGTCAGTTATTGAACAATATTATATTCATAGACTGTTCATTTATTTTTTTATCTCTAGATATTCTGCTCCCATGGCTGTGCACTTTCTGGTTCCCGTCGTTGTTCTTGGGGTTTCAGCTGCTGTTGGTTTAATTCTTTTACTGGCTATTCGAAGACAACAAAAGCCTTTACAATATGAACAAGAGAAAACAAGTTCTGATCACGTCTTCTCCAACCCGACAGGTAATGATTATTTAAATTTCAACTGTACATGTAACTGTTATAAAGCATTATAAAAGATTAATTGTATTAACATACGAAACAGTGTTAATTCACATGTGCGTAATAGTAGATGTTTGTTTGTTGATTTGTTGTTTTTCTAGATGTATAGAGTGGCTTATATATTTGATTTTGTGTGTGTGTTTTAGAAGTGTACTCATACAATCAGATTTCTCAGATTGCGTCGGCTTCTAATCATGAACGTAACATACTTCAGTTACCAGTCATTCATCTGTTGATAGTAATTCATGAAAGAAAAACAGAAAAAAGTTTTACCTTTATTTAATAACTCAAAGATTTTTCTACTGTTAATCTCTTTTCTAAAATCAATATTTTTAGTCATGTTATTGTGGGGGTTTTTTTTTCTACAATTCTTCTTGTTTTTCTTTCTTTCTTTCTTTTTATTCTTTTTTTTTTTTAAATTCACATTAATATATTATAAAATAAATTTCAGTGATATTTTCTATCATTGAAAGAACATTTTCTGATCAGAATGAATAATAATGTCAAATAAATTAATTTGGAAAGTTGTCTCCTTTAAACAGAGCAAGAGTCGTCATTCGATACTTTACTTGATTCTTTTGTTTTCCAGTTTATTTTCGTTATAGTACTAAAATAGAGTTGGAGATATGAATTAGCTAACCTTTTAATGTAAATTTAAAATTTCTGTAAATTAAAATTAATTTATTTCTTTTCTATAATTAATCTTGCATATTTTACTAATCTCTCCTAAATAACATAAAATAATATTAAAACATTTGAACAAAAATCAAAAAGTGAATCTTTTGGCGTTTCCGCAGTTCCCAAAACCCATACACTCCTATACAAACACTTATATACATACATACATACATACATACATACATACATTCCTATACAAACACTTACATACATACATACATACATACATACATACATACATACACACATACATTCATATACATACATACACACATACATACACACAAACACACATACATACACACACATATATACATACATACATACATACACACATACATACATACACTCCTATACAAACACTTATATACATACATACATACATACATACATACACACATACATTCCTATACAAACACTTATATACATACATACATACATACATACATACATACATACACACATACACTCCTATACAAACACTTATATACATACATACATACATACATACACACATACATTCATATACATACATACATACACACACATATACACACACATATACATACATATATATACACATACATATATACATACACACAAACACACATACATACACACACATATATACATACATACATACATACACACACACATACACACATACATTCATATACACACATACATACATACACATATACACACACATATACATACATATATATACACATACATACATACATACATATATATATATATATATATATATTATTTTTTTCCAGCCCATTCTTCCAGTGATCTCAGACACCGAACTTCCAACAAACAGAAAACAAGATCGAAACAACGCAACAAATGTTCAGTTTGTATGCAGTCAATGAGTCGTGGAAACAGTTACCCGTGTAACCATGCAGGTGTCTGTGCAGCTTGCGTCGAAAACATCAAAACGGACGGAGATGGAATCTGTCCAGAGTGCAAAGGCTACATAGAGGCGATTAGAAAGTAGATTCACACAGTGCCTTAAAAAACAACAATATATTAAAAAAAATAAATAAATAAATAAATAAATAAATATATATATATATAAATAAAATAAAAATTGAATATATGTACTGGAACTCAAATATATATATACATATTTTTTTCTCTTTTTTTTTTTTTCAGAAAATAACATTTGTGTTTTTATGATTTATAAAAAGATTGTCGTATGTATATAAACATTGTATATAAAATAAATGGAAACAAAACTACATTTAATCATTTTAAAATGTTAGTTATTGAGTTAACCGTGATTCTGTTGCTTTTTAAAAATTAATTTAGTTTGAATGATTGCTTCATAAATGTTAATAAATCTTCACATTAAATTTCAAGGTGTTTTTTTCTTTTCTTTTCTTTTCTTTTAATAGTTCTATTTGTGATGATTTGTACATAGCTGAATTTATATTAAACTATATTTATTTATTTATGAACTATGTGTTTTGTATTTTAACGTCAAAAAGACAGAAGAAATGTTTTGACGCATTTTCAATCAACAGAGATTTTTTGCGTCACGTTGTAAAAATAAAGAAAGTGCATGGATTTAAAATGAAGGTATACTACACATTTTATACTGTTTACATACTAGTGAAATAGTTGTTCATTAGGTTTTAAATATACCTGGGGTAAAGGCATGTGCCAATTTTAGAGGAAATATACAAAAATGACAATTATTATTCTTTTATTACTATTATTATCGTTTTAGAAGGTAGTCGACATTTGTTTCAGAAGGATGAGGTTACGCGCGATCTAATTTATATTTACTATGAACAAATAAAATGGAATTCCTCCTCGTGATTTTCTTTTGTTGCTACGCTGACGCGTTAATATACCAGTTTACAGTGACGTCAGCGAGGAAACCCGGAAATAGAGAAAAATGGCGGGTTTGGAAGACGTACTGTGTGTATGTTTCGAACTCGATGAGTTACTAACAGAAAAATGTGACAAGTCGGAACGAAAAGAAATAATCCTAAATCATTTAAAATCAGTTTCTTCAAAACTGAAATTCAATATTCCTGACTTTGGATCTGGTAAAATATAACATCGTCTTTAAACCTTTTGTAACACTAGTAACAGTAGTGTCGTAGAGACTTTACAGATAAATATATACGTAAAAATTAATTTTAACTCTAGCAGTTCACCAGAAGAAAAAAATAGCTATTTGGAAACAATGTTTGTTTTGTGTTATTTTGTCGATATAAGATAAAGTAGAAAACAACAACAACAACAACAAAAGAACCCCTAAAACAAACAAACAAACAAACAAACAAAACCCCCCACAACAAAACAAAACAAAAATAAAAAAACAACAACAACAATAACAAAAACAATATTAAATGAAAACGGACATACACTGTACAAAAAGAATGAAAAATTAATAATGGCAGTATCAGTAATACATTTATTCATGTGTATATTTTATTTTATCATTTATTATATATATGTATATATATATTTCTTACCCTTTCAGATCTCACATGGCTGAATGTATCTGAACCACTTTCTTTATCCACTCATCTCGAAGGAAAACTGTTAGTTCTGGACTTCTTTACCTACTGCTGTATAAACTGTATGCACATTTTACCTCATTTAGAAGAACTGGAACAGAAATTTCCCATTCAAAAAGGCCTAGTTGTAATAGGAGTTCATTCAGCGAAATTTCTCAACGAAAAGTCAACAAGCAACATTTTGAATGCTGTTTTGCGCTATGGCATCGAACATCCTGTTGTGAATGATTCGGAGGCTTTGCTTTGGAACAAGTTACAGATAAACTGCTGGCCAACATTTGTTATTGTAGGCCCCCAAAAAGAGTTTTTGTTTACGATTGCTGGTGAAAAAAACAAGGACCTTTTGTTTGAGTTTGTTGAAGTTTCACTTCAGTATTTCAATGAAAGAAGTGAATTAAAATCACATGAAATTCCTTTACTGCTTGAAAAGGACAAAAAGTTAAAATCATGTCTTCGTTTTCCAGGCAAAGTTTCTGTTGCAGAAAACAATGAATTGATTATTTCTGATACTGCAAATAACTGTATTCTGGTAGTGACTGAAACTGGCATTGTCAAGGTAAATTTGTTGTTGGAAATAATTTATTTATTTTTCATTTTTTTAATTCTTTACTTTATTTATATAAAAAAAAGTAATTGTTTCCTTTAATTTTTTTCTAAATCATGGTTTGCAGTACCTGAAGAATGATTCTGTAAATAAATATACCAGTCTGTATAAAATTTAGTGTGTTAATTATACTATTATGTAAAAAAAAATTACTAATCTTTTTTTTTTTTTTTTTTTTAAAGTATATTTTGAGGATGGCATCTAGAAATTATTTAATATTAAAAATATAATCTAACTCCCTCGTCTGTCAAGATGTTCAGTGGTTATATTTGTTACATTTGAATGTTATCTACTTTTAGGAGAAGATTGGTGGTGTCAAAGGTTATCATGATGGCAGCTTTGAGGAAGCCATGTTTTCTTCTCCACAAGGGACAGCATCATTTCAAAACCTCATCTTTGTAGCTGACACAGACAATCATGCAATAAGACAAGTAAATTTTGTATTTCAGTATTTATATATATATATATTTTATATCTAGTTATATATGTTAGAATAACTGTGTCTGTATTTCTTTGTTTTTCTTTTTCTTTTTAACTATTAACTGCTTTTAAAATGTACCAATAATATTATATGGGTTTAAAATATATTGTAAACTCTTTAATGTGAATGTTTCATTTGGTAAAAAAAAAAAACATTTCCCAAGCAGTTCCAAGAAGAGAATAATTATGTTAAATTAAATATAAATATACCAGTGCTTTCTCATTTGTGTTTTAGATTGATCTTGTTGAAAAGAGAGTGAACACGATTGTAGGTACTGGTAAACTAGGAAATGACCTTGAAGGTGGTAAAGCTGGAACATTGCAAGAGATTTCATCACCATGGGATTTAAAAGTAGCAACATCACCAAGTAAGATTTTGTTATTTATACCATATTTCTGTATTTGGTGGGTTCATTTTGTTGTTGTCATTTTTATTTTTCCTCCAGACAACATTAGAATCAACAGATGAGAATATCATATTTCTTGAAAATGTAATGTAGGACACCACTAATGTTATGTAGACAATTTTTTGATGTATTATTTAGTAAACAATTCTGTAGGAATATTGATATTAGTATTATCAAACAATTGCATAAAGAGTACAAGTCTTTGTTTGGTTGATGTGAGAGTAAACACATTTTTATGTATTTATATTTGTGTGTTTATGTGTGCTGTGTCTAGTGTGTGTCTATAAGTATGTAACAGTATTCATCTGTGTTTATATTCAGTTCTGTGTATGTGTATGATTATGTGTATTTGTGCATGACAGTCAGCAATATTTCTCTTACATAAGACATTATCATAAATTATTTATATATTTTATTTAATTACACACACCAAATGTTGTCTGTAAAGTATTTTATTTAAATGTTTTCAGATTCTGCTGAGCCTGATGTTCTGTACATAGCTATGGCAGGAACTCATCAGATTTGGGTTTACTTTCTCAAAGATACTGTTTGGTATAAAAATCAGTAAGTGTTAATAATGCATGTTAAATTGTTTTGTTTGTAATTGAATAAGAATCTTTCTAAAGTTAATATTATGTAAAAAAAAAATATTGGTATGGTTATAAAAACAAACAAACAAACAAAATAATAATAAAACCAGATTTGAATTTACAAAAAAATGTTAAAAGAAAAATTTGTCTTAATGGTTATAAAAACAAACAGACAAACAAAACAAAAACAACAAATGAGATCTGAATTTACCCCCCCCAAAAAAAAGTCTGAAAAAAATGTATGACTGCATTTTACGAATAATAATGCCATCATTAAACATTAAGTAAATTGCTTTTTATTAAAAACTGGGCAGAAGTTTTAATAGGCTGTGTTTACACATGGTGGATTGTACAGGGATAGGTTAGCAAAATGTTCCTGCATTTTCTGATGAAAATAATTTTATTAATTTCATCCTCTTCTGTATTTTATTCCAGTTAATAATATATAATAGAATGATATATACTGACAAAGTTTTAATTCAATCAGACAGACAGTCCAGATTTTGAGTGAATGATTCAAACAGATAATTGAACTGAATATAATAACAAAACAGTTTTGAAACTGTTTTTACCTTCATGGCTACTAGTAGGAAAAAAGTATTAAAATTTTTTTTTTTTAAATTAAAAATTAATTAGAACTGTTGTAGAAATAAATAAATTATTAAATAATTTTAGTGAACATTTATTAAAATAATAATGAATAAAATTATTTTAATTTTGTTCCTCAGACACTTCAAAGCTAAGACTTGCATCAGATTTGCTGGCTCTGGTCTCGAGGAGAATCGAAACAACAGCTATCCACAGAAAGCTGGCTTTGCTCAACCATCTGGTTTGGATTTTTCTCCCAAGTCTTTTCTTAACACCTTATTCATTGCTGATGCTGAGAGTTCAAGCATCCGACAAATCCTTCTGAAGGATGGAACAGTCAAAGGATTGATTGGAGGAGAACGAGATCCAAATGTAAAATTTTATTTGTTATTTTTATTATTAAAAATGATTATTCAGGTTGAACGTCAGAAATCTGATACTCCATGGTCTGGCTCATTTTAAATGTGCTGCCATTAGTTTGTAGGTCTGTCAACCTGTATTTACACAGTAGTCAAATATATTGATACGTCCATGGTAATTTCTGATATTTAACCACATTCTAGCCCTTTGTGATGTAGTCAGAAAGACCAGAGTGTGTGTGGAGTGAGCTGACAAAGACTGTGTTTACATTGGTTTCAGTTATTCTGGGCAGGCATTGGCCAGGTTCCATAATTGCTTGATTTCAGAGGTTCAGTCTGTGTAAGTGATTCTAATTGTGGACTGATATTTTGAGTAAGATCCATGTGTAGAATATTTTAATAGTAAGGCTCTTTACATAAATTTGTCACACAAGCTGCTGGTTACTAAAGGTGCTTTTTAAAGCATAACATTTTCTGTTTCACTGTTACTGTTGATTCCACAGTTTGAGTCAGTGTTTTAGTTTTTATTTTATCAAGCTAATTCATACATGGTGTTAAGATTCTTACATTTTTATTCAGTGTGTCTGTGGCTGTAATTTTAAAGACAGACTGACAGTTTAATGACTTTTATACTGAAATTAGTATTTATATTTTCTTAAATTGTAGATCATTTACAAATATTGTTTTCTTTGAATTCAGTTTTGAAGTAGGTTTTTTCTATGTTAACAGTTAAACATGAATGCAGTAGTTCAGTAAATGATTTACTTCTATCTGACAAGCAGCTGTAAAGAACTGTGTGCTTCTGTGTAACTTTTAGCCAGTTTCATTTAGCAAGATGTGCATCCATCCTTGGAGAAATAAGTAGAATACAGGCTCACAAACCAGTAAAATATTGTATTTTATACAAATTTATTTCCTTTTCATCTTTCCAAAAACTGTGTTATGATTTTCTCTGTGCAAAAAGCTACATACAAAAAACTTTTACCTCCAATCAAAAAAGTATACCTTGTTGTATGACCATCTACTATGTCTACAGATATGATTTCTAGTATAATTTTTAAAATAAGTAATGTGTGTCATTAAATAAAATATTTATTTTCTTGTATCTTTGTAGAATCTATTTGCTTTTGGTGATAAAGATGGAGTTGGAGTAGAAGCCAAATTACAGCATCCTTTGGGTGTGTCTCTCCTCTCCCCAGAAGGACCTCTCCTAGTAGCAGATTCTTACAACCACAAGGTTTATTGTGTTCTGTTTAACATGTTTATGTTCAGTGATGGTTCAGGAATGTCTGTTATAGGTACAATATCTGAGTGTCTGTTATTTTGATATCTGTTGGACTTTTTTTTTTTTAAGTAAATCTTCTAGATACAAATAAAATATATCTGCTAAGCAAACAGCAAATGAGCTTCTGAGAATCTTTGAAAAAAATAAAATGATTATATGTTTACAAGCATTTTAATATATTAATTATGTTTATTTTTCAAGCTGAAATCTGTAGATTTGACAAGCAAACAGTGCTCTACAATCATTGGTTGTGGGTTGCCAGGTAACCAATTGAGTGACAATCTATTGGAGGTGGAGCTAAATGAGCCAGGTGGAGTTTGTGTCAATCAAAAAAAACAACTTGTTTACATAGCAGATACTAATAATCACTCTATCAAAGTATTTGATCTCACTGCAAAAACAATACGTGAGGTAAGAAAGTGAATCAGATGTAATTATTAGACAAACTCAAAATGTATATTAATTGGAAAATATTAATGAAGTATTGTATTCTTCAGTTTTTAGAAATAGATACACACACATATATAATAAATTTATATTTTAAAAAGAGTGATAATTTGCTTGGAACATTATTTTTAATGGCAATTGTTTGGGGTTTTTTCTTTTCTAAACAATATTTTTTTCACATTTGTGCCTTGCTATAATTCAATCCCTTTACTATGGTCTTTCTTTAATTTAAAATAAGAAGAAAAACGTATGACATAAAACGTGAAAATATTATTAGTTTATCATTATCATCATCATCATAACCATTCGTATAATTATACTATTTCTTTGTTTCCTATAAAGTTTCCAGTGATTTTTTCAAATGCTACTGAAGAAAAGAAAAGTCGAGAGTCTGCTGTAAAATCTGATAGGACACTCGACTCAGTGAGTGTGAACTCAGACTGCAAGCTTTCTGTTGAGCTGATCATACATCTGAGTCACGGGGAACATCTGAACGAGGAGGCACCCAATTCATGGAGGATTATTTTCACAGGTTTTTTGTTTTAAATATGTCATTTTTCTGGCCAAGCTACATTTCACTTTAATCCAACTGTTGAGAGGGACAAGTTTATTACTCGCATGTTTCCAGTTCCACCCACTGACCTCTTATTAGGCTTATCAAAGGCTGCCGTTTGTGATTTCGGTATATGGGAAGGTGCATTATTGTCAAAAAAGTTTTGCTATTCATTGAACTTTTTTTTTTCTTCTTTTTTGCTTGTAGTACAGCCATGGATGAAATTAGTATTTTTGGTCTCATTATCTGTATTACTGCATAACCATATGTATGATGCAGTTATAATTATCAGTAAAAAAATTGTCATTAAAATATTTCTTCTAGGAAAATAAGGATTTTTGCTTGTTACAGAGATTGGTATTCTCAAGATACATTTCACGGTAGTTAAGGAAACGTCATCAATGTTTCTATCTATTTCTTAAGAACTCTTGAATTATTTTCAAATAATACATGAATTTTTAAATACATATTTATATTATATTTTTTTTTTGAATTTGAAGATCATTTGGGGAAGAAGACAATAAAGAGTGGAAGTTTGACTGCCAGCCACAGACAGACCGTCACAGAGATCATGATTCCACAGACACTGGATGAAGTGAAGATGTCAGTGACGCTGGTGTTGCAGTTGTTTGTCTGCAAAGACGATCAGACGTGTACAGTGAGGACTGCAGCCGTTGAACAACCGTTAAACATTGTGCAGAGCGAATCAGGCAAATCTGGTCTGATGTTTGAAGTGAACACAGCTAATCTGTGATGTTGTGTGCCTTGGAATGTGCTTTACTTTCTGAATGTGAGTGAGTGAAAGGTGTGTGTGAGAAACTAGAATAAATTAGAGACATCAAGAGAGAGAGAACAGAGAAAGAGATGTATGAGAGTCAAGACAGTCAGAGAGAGAGAGAGTTTGATTGATTTTGATTGATTGAGAGATTGATTTTACATTGCAAGTATACTGATCTTTTAATCTGACAGAAATCTCTCCCAGTTACAATAAAGTCTGGGGTGCTGATTAGTTCATACAGAAGAATGTTACATCACTGCGTGATTATGCTTTATTATGTTGTATTGTAATAAGATATAATAATAATATCATTAATGTTTTTGTTTTGTGTGTTATGTATAATAAGATTAAAAATAACAGTTGGATTTTTTTTCATAATAACTAATTTGATATACAGAGTCTCTATGGCACAACAGTTCAGATAATAAACAGCACTGTCCTATATTCTTTTGCAGCCAAAACACCAATGTGTATCGAAGTCCATTAAGTGATAGTGAAAACGTGCTTAAAAAGTAAATATTATTTACAGTTGTCATAGTTGTCATGCTACCTGGTAACCCATCAAACGTCACAAAACAGAATTTAATAATAGTCTCTTACTCGTGGTAAATAGTTAACTGTTTTTTTGTTGTTGTTGTTTTTTTTTTTTTTTTTTTTTTTTTTTTTTTTTTTAACCAAAGACTCAGTCTGATTATGACATTTCTATTTTGCTGTTTCTCAACCTCGTTATAAAAGGTGCCTTCTGGCTCTGGTAATGTGTATATCTCAAAAACTTAATTTTTGTAAAACATAAAATAATCTAAACTTATCTAAGTTGTTGTATTTGAATGTTATGAAATATACACACTGACATTATTATTATTATTATTATTATTTATTTATTTATTTTATTATTTTTTTTAATCAACTGAGCAGTAAATAATCATAAGCATTATCCAAACGAAAAGTTAGACCAGTGCAGCTACATTTGTACCTTTTATTTGCTTTACTCTTTTTATTTTTTTTTTAATTTTTTATTTCGTAATCACAAAGACTATGCTACGCCCTATTTTCTTAAACGTTATTTCCACGCCTGTTATTAAAGATACAATGAAATCATCGCCAAACTATACTCCACCCGTTAGAGCCCTAGGCCGACTGGTAGAGTGCCCAGATACTGTTTGACGAAACACAACGTAATTTTTTCTCTTTTAAATTACTTCGTGTTGTTACTTTTTATCTAATATATGACAAATACAAAATGGAGCATGTCAAGACGGAGAGTCACTGAAATAAACAAAGACGTCCACTGTGATATCAAACATTGCACTGACAGTTATTACCTTTTAAAGCTGTGCTGTATATCTGTTACTGAAGGGGACACACCTCGTGTTTCAGTGTTACCTGTCTGTGATATTACTATTTCATAATTTATATATGGGAGTCTAATACATGATAACCAAGATACTGCGATAGAAAAGTTAAGCATGGAAGTCGATAAGATTTTATATCTTGTATTTTACAGGGCCTTTATACACTAATGCCAGTTTCAAAACTTTTTTTTTTTTCTAATCATCAAACGGAGATTTAATTCAAACAGTGTACACGTTCGTCTGGTCAAAGACAAATCAATCATTCAAGCCATCAGTACTTATTTACCATTACTGATTCTGCGATGCGTTTCAAACGATGTACAGTATACTAGGAAACAATCATTTAATATAATATTTTTGATATTAAATTTAGATTTTATAAATATTTTGTGAAAAGATTATCTTTTGATCTACAGTTATCTCAGTTTATCTGAACGGATAAATATAAACGTAATCTAAAGCCACGCTATAAATTTCATTCGTGTTTTTTTTTCTCTCCTTCCTTAACCTACGGGTTGACCTGTTGGTTTCTTTGTAGTACAAGTCCTTGGACTAGTGCAGGTCGCGAGAACTTGATCGTGTAACATGCACACGATGCGATTTAGCAGCGAGCAAATTTTCTTTGTTTGGATAAAATAAATACCAGGTTATAACTTTACCATGATGATACTGGTAAGTTCTGTTGTTTTTATGATTTAAAAAAAAAAATATAAAAAAAAAAAAAAAATTAATATAGTGCATTAGAGTTGTATAGATAAACTCTCTCTCTCTCTCTCTCTCTCTCTCTCTCTCTCTCTCTCTCTCTCTCTCTCTCTCTCTCTCTCTCTCTCTCTCTCTCTCTCTCTCTCTCTCTCTCTCTCTCTCTCTCAGTGGTTTTATTTGAATGGAAATGTTGGAAATACAAAATAAAAAAAATAAAAAAATAAATAAAAAATCGAAAATCGACGGTAACAACAAAAAATGTGTGAATAAATACTGTCATTATTTCTTGACTCAATCATTTTATATTGGAGAATTCAATTTGTTTTTCTTTTAATCTTTTTTCCTTCTTTGTTATGAAGATTTAATATGTTTTGTTATTATTATCTTATACACCAAGAAATAATTACATATTCATTACAATTTTTAAAATATTTAAACAGTTTTATATAGTTCATTTACTTTTTTTTTATAGGTATATATACACTAATAACCAAAATAAATAATATTATTTATGACCTAAATAAATGAAGAAGGAAAGAAAGACATCGAAACATACGCGAAAGATAAAATGTTAAATAATTTAATGTAAAAATAAAAGAGCGAAGAAATATGCGCGATAGACACATCTAAAAATGTCTGTGTTTGTATAAGTAAGAAACATCCTAATTTTGGTGTACACAAGCACTTTAGCTAAACATAAACAGTCTTTTGGTTTGTTTCTTAAATAAACAGAAATAACAGTATTTCCTGATTCAGACTTGAACTTTGCTGGATTTCACTACCGTGTTTTAGCATTTTAAAACGTCTGCGAAATTATGTCTGATACAAACAGACATTCCAGTGCAGATGTGTGAAATGTTTAATAAAAAACCTGTAAATTTAAAACTATTGTAGTTTAAATCACTTCGTGGGATGATACATGTACATATGAGATCTTGGTAAATATGAATTATAAATTACTTGTTATACATGTATTTTTTTATATCTTTGTATATATCTTTTTATTTATTTATTCATTGTTCATTATTTTAAGTGAAAAATGCGAAACGTTTTCAGATACTTTTTCTTTTCTTTTCCTTTTTTTTTTTCTTTTTTTTATTATTATTATTATTATTATTATTATTATTATTATTATTATTATTATTTATTATTATTATTATTATTATTTTTTTTTTTTTTTTTGTTGTCATTTTCCATTTATAACTCTACAAGCATAAAAAGTAGTTACCTCAGTGATGTAATAAAACTGATGCTATGAAGGCTTAAATATTTTTGGATGCCTTTAAAATCCCCGATTACCGCCTGACTTTATTATATTGTCCAGTATGTGCTGTGTACTAGAACATTTTCTAGTTACTCATTTTATTATTGTAGGTAATGAAAAGAGGAAGTGTGTTTTCTGTCTTGATCCTGATAGGATGTTTTAGGTGTTTGAAGTCTCAGGCTGGTTTGTGTAAGTATAACAATTTATATATTTTACAACATATACATTCATACATACATACATACATACATACATACATACATACATACATACATACATACATGCATACATGCATGCATACATACATACATATATACTTACATGCATACATACATACATACATACATACATACATACATGCATATGCATTATTATTAACAAAGGAGGTCGTGATTGGATTTTGTCCTCCTGCGCCAGTGCGTTCCCGAATATTGTCTATTTGCAGAGTTTAATCAGACATACATACGACAAGGAATATTCAAAATCCTAAAACCACACACACACACAGATTCATCCATATATACATACATACATTCATACATACACACACATACGAACGCACACTGACATACACATTCATACATATACATTATTATTAAAAAAGGATAGTTATTTGATCAAACAAGGGAATGTTTGGGACATATGAAACTGTGTATTTACGGTACTGCTCCCTTAAAGACACGTGTATTTTAAGTTCCTAACTAAAGTTTTTTTTAAATCATTCTATCTAGACCCAGTTCTAGGCTTGATACCAAAACCACATTATGACGTCCCGACAGCAAAACCACCGGCACCTACGATTTCACCCACTATTCCAAAGGCATCCAGTCAACAGCTTCTATTTGGAAACAAAGGATTTATATTTCCCAACCCGACTATTAGATCTTCAACCACAACATCTTCTAAAATAAGCGACTGTAAACCAACAATACCCATCATATCGAGATCTGTCCCATGCAACGAGTCAGCAGTGATGAAAATCGAACTATCTCACACCGATCTTTCTACTGTCCTCGCTGACGAAGGAGGGAGTTACGTACGACAATATATGGCTACAGAAGAAAGCGAAGCTACTAGAAACTTCAAGAACTTGTTGTCTCTGAATGAAATGTATGAGGTAAGTGGAACTTGTCATAAATCCTGAATTAATCTACAGAAACGCATTACATGAGTCTTTTATTGTTAAGGTCAAACGAAGGTCAAGGTCAGACGTCATTTTGAAATTAAAAAAAGAAAAAGTGAAGACGCCACTAGTCTATAACTTAAACATTAATTTTATCTATCTATCTATCTATATATATAAAACTGTTTTTGAAAACTCGCTATTTAGGGCAACTAATTGTAATAATGATTCTTGTTTTGACTGACTTTGCCGTAACTTATTTGTCACATCTGGTTTATTATTATCTGTAAGAATTATAAATCTATTTAAATAACTATAAAGTTAAGTTATTCTTATGATAAATAAATAAATTAAAAAAAAAAAAAAAAAAAAGAGAGAGAGAAAAGATTCTAGTCGCCTAACAAGTATGAATTCATGGATTTACACGAACTGTTGTAAATAATTTTCAGGATCCGGGTTCACGTCAACACACAGAGAACTGGGTGTGGGATTATTCTTTAACCAAAGCAAAACTCATCGAGCAGTTGGATAAAAAGTATTCCGAGCTGTACGCAGCAAAAAGCGCACCTTCCATTAAGGAACACATCGCTCCTTTGGAAATAACCTGGAATGAGAAAAACGTCATGAATAATATTTTCAAAGCACCTTTATCCTCCACAAATATTTACATCAAACGCAAATCTGATGAACAGCTCGTATCGGAGGCACACAAGATACAAAAACGCAGCAGAAACCGCAGGTTTAAAAATGTTAAACAGAGAAATAAACGTAAGGGCAGCGGTTTATTAGGAAATCACGACAGATTTCCAAAGCACGTGCTTGATCAAGTTGTACCAGCTAACCGTATCTACAGGGAAAATGAACGCGTGAAAAGAGACAGTACTGGTAAGTTACAAGTATGTTACAGTTTTATATTTGGCTTTGAAAATATCACTGTAGATTGTATTTGGTTTTAATATTAAGTCTGGTGAATAGAATACTCGCAGGTACCAGTTTCTCATTTTGCTATTGTTTGTACATATAAACATACATACATACATACATATTTGATAGTGCGCGCGCGTGTGTGTGTTATTTACTTTTCTGGTGATATTATTATAATGTTTATGTCTGCTTGTTTTGTTAACACGTTTTTAGTTAGGTATTGAAAAAAACAAAACAAACAACATTACAACCGAAAAAAAAAAAAAAATAATAATAATAAAAAATAATAATAATAATCCATTTTGAAACGTTTAAGTACAGCGAAATACATTTAACCAGTCTAGGTCGACTCTACTACAGAGATCAAAAAACATAGTTCAGTACAGGGTGTCCCAGTTTAGAGTATTTATATAGTTTATCGCGTCATGGCAGAAAATAGTATATTTATTTAGTAACCCAGTAGATAATATTTATTTTTGAAAAGTAAGTAAGTAAGTAAGTAAGTAAGTAATAATAATAATAATAATAATAATAATAATAATAATAATAAAAAGTGGAACCTCTAGATACAAACTTAATTCGTTCCAGAACTCGATTCGTAAACCGAAGCGATGTCAGACACACGAACGCCACTATCATGTTTTGCAATTATTTCTTTCTTAACCTCTACTGTGTTACGTTTATACTTTCCACCAGCATTATCGCTTTTACGTTTTGTTTTCTTGGGTGCCATATTGGATAGCATATAATAAAAAATATTCCCATAAACGCAGCAACACTATAAAAAATGAAAGCGCACAATCTCAGTGCAAAAGCTACTGAACTGCAACTGCTTATCGAAGACTAAAGGTCCTAATTCATGATATATATTTGCTACAGGACATGCCTACAATCGTTACTTTGACGTCGGTTTTGACGTAAGCATCTATTGTTATCTTTATTAGATGTTGACGTCAAAACCGACGTCAAACGAAAGCTTGTCGTGGCGTGTCGCTGTAGTTCGTAACTCAGGACATTATTCGTAAACAGAGACAAAAATTGCCCAAGATTTGTTCGTGCTTCGAGGCGTTCTTAACCCGAAGTTCCACTGTAATAATAAAAATAAATCAATTTTGAGTTGGGGTTTTGTTTTGCGATTATCAGGTCTGAATGACAACTTGAGAGTACGTAAGTTTCCAGGTAAGACATTAAATAAATATATTAATCTGAGGTTGGAGTGAAAATGGTGACCATTTAAACATTCAGTAAGTTGACAAGTTATTTACTTAGCTACATCACTGTTTGAGTATGGATCTTGAATATTTGGTGTCTGCCATTCGTTTGATTGTATAAAAAAATGACATGAAAGAGGTAAACTGCTGTGACTAATCCACTATTACCTCTTAGCAGAAAGTGAACATTTATATACACCTTCCCATGGGCAACCCCTCAGATCTCCTAGAGCACCAAAACATACCGTGCCCTTTAATAAATCAGACATATGGAACATACAGTGATCGGAATAAAGCCAAAAGGATGACAAGCGCTGCCTCGATCTTGCTCTTTAACATTGCAGCATTTTTGTGTCAAACACAAGCAATTTATTTATTAGCATTCTCTAATTCAAAGGGTCGGTGTCTGTGGCAGAATACTGCACAAAACGAGGCGACCAGAGTGCTGGAGGCTACTTACACATGTGCACAACTTGCTCTCACACAACCAGACTCGCTGACGACAAATTCCCGCGAATTATCAACGAGGTCGTCTGCCACAGTTCAGACAGAGGCTGCATCTTCACTGGATCCACGTGTAAGTCGAACGAATTTAGACTTAAAGTTAACGAATATCTGTGTAATTATTATAAATAAATAAATAAAAAATAAATAAAACTAAAAGAATTTATTCATTTCATTTTTTTATTTTTATTTTTTTATTAATTTTTAAAGTGTACACTATTATGATGTATAAATAAATAAATAAATAAATAAAACTAACAGAATTTATTCATTTCATTATTTTTATTTTTATTATTTTTTTTAATTATTTTTAAAGTGTACACTGTTATGATGTATAAACAATATTTACTGGTTCGTGTAAAAATACTGAACATTTAAATATCCCGGCGCAAGTACGTAAACACATCCTGCTACTGTTTCATGTTTTGCATGTTAAATTATTTCAGCACACGGTTCTTGTCATCAGAACGTAATGTACTTGACGATGTTGAGAAAAAAGCCAGGAAGATGCATGATGGTAATCCACAATGGCGGCCAGGTTTTGACAGACGAATGGGAACCCTACTCTCAGCCAATCAGAGTTTCATGCGAGTGTCGCATAGACAAAAGATCGCCATTCGCTAGATATCTGAATCCAAACTAGATGTGGGGTGTGTGTGTGGGGTGGGGTATGGGGGTGTTAGGTTGTTATTTCCCAAGCTTGTCTTTCAGTTGCGTATTTGTGTACAGCACACAGAATGTGAACAGACTGATTCTATAGAAATTAAATATATTTTGTTTTACAATAAATATAATTGTTGTGTAAATAATTTCATCCTCCTCATCATCATCCTCTTCATCCTGTTCGGTCTAAATTTCGTCATCATCATCGTCGTCATAGTCATCATCATCATTATTTATTTATTTTTATTGAGAGGGTATCGTTTCATTAGTTTAAATTCATTTCTTGTTCTTTCTTTTCGTGTCACTTTGGCGAATATCTCATCATCTCGACTTCTGCCTGCAACGTAACATTCCCGTTTACACCCTTCTTAAAAAAAACATTTCTCGTTGTAAACCAAAATATAAACCTAAATAAATAACACTTATATAACGAGACCATGTATATTCACTTTTAGCAGCGTATCTGTACATTTGATAAACCATTCTGAACTTCGTGAACACAAACCCTCCTCGGAGTTTTTGGTAATTTTTAAATTATTTATTCTGCTAGGTTACAGATATCAGTTTGCATCGTATCTGTTGTTAGTGTGGTTAACTTGATATACACAGAGATATACTGATAAGATTTGTGTTAAAATAGCTGATTCAATACTTTCACTTTCTTCAGCTCACTGCTTTTTTATTGTTTGCATGTTGATATTCAAAGTCTGCTGTAATCTTTAATGTTTAAATTTGGCCCCATACCGAGAAAAAAATAGACGTGTAACGTTATAGTGATTGTGTGTGTGTGTGTGTGTGTGTGTGTGTGTGTGTGTGTGTGTTTTAAGACTCAACAAGAAGATTTCTTTTTCTTCTTTTTTTTCGTTACGTTTTTCATTTTTTCCTTTATTATTTGTTTTCTTTTATTTTCTCTATCTATTCTTTCATTCTTTCTTTTTTCTTCCATTCTTTTATTGGTATTCATTTTTTTTTTTTTTTTTTTATTTTTTTTTTTATCCAAAGTATTTTTTTTAATTTTTTTTTCTCATAACAAGTAGAAACAGATCAGTGTATTTAGTATATTTTCACACTTTAAGTCTACTGTACAGTTCCTTACCTTTCCAGATGTTTTGCTGTATTTAAATATTTAATCGTTTTATGTGCAAACTCCCATGTAAAATATGATGCAGAGACAGATACTGCAACGGAAAATGCAGCAAAAATTAATATACATGTATACATATATATATATATATATATATAAATATATATATATATATATATATATATATATATATATATATATATATATATAAAATTGTTTTGAGTAGACGCTTAAACAAAAATCTAAAAAAAAATAAAAAAATAAAACATAAAATAAAAAATAAATATAACACACACACACACACACACACACACACACACACACACACACACGTATATAATTTCTTTAAGTATGGCTTACAATATTTTGAAACTATCCTTTTACTATGTTTTTAATAATTAGTGAAGATTTGAAACATGAGAGAACAAGAAGATATCTTTTACACACATTTCTCCATTGAGAGGAAAGCAAATAGTACAGCCTTTAATATTAAATTAGTTTTATTGCATTGACTGGACCGGGAGATATTTTATGATCTTTGTATAATGCGAATGAAAAGATACTTACCTACTACTGTTATTCAAATATTATAAACACTGACAATAATGTTTTAGCTGCAGTGAAAACAAAAACCCACCCAAAAACAAAAGCTTGTAAAAAACGTTATATAAAAATAAATGGTTAATAAATAGCGAGCAAGAAATATTGCACTGAATGTTTTTTGTTTTTTTTTCAGATAAGAACATCACTTAGTTCAGAAAGTTAAACAACTATATTTGGTTATTAAAATCGTATAATGAAAACCCTGAAACAACAACAACAACAACAACAACAACATAATAATAATAATAATAACAACAACAACAATAATAAATTAATAAAACAAAAACAAAACACGAATCCATTTTTACTTTTTTTTTAATTAAACTATAATTTAATGATTATTACTATCATAATAATAATAATAAAATAATAATAATAACAGTAATAACAATAATAAATTAATGAAACAAAAACTAAATACGAATCCATTTTTACATTTTTTTTTTTATATTATATAATTTAATGATTATTACTATCATAATAATAATAATAATAATAATAATAATAAAATATAATAATAATAATAAAAAATAATAATAAAATCTCACTAAAAAATTAATACTTATAGCACTAAAATAAAAATATCCTCCAAAATATGAATGAAAATTAATGCATAATTCTCGATGTTGATAGACACACAGCCAACATGCCCAGAAATATTAACTGGAGGAAGACTGGCCACATCCTGTTTCAACAGGCGGAAGTTCAGGCATGCATAAATTATTATAATATCTATCATAAATTAAACGAGATGAAAGTCAACGCTATAACGTTCAGTCGGAGAAAACTGTTGTGCAGTATGTCTTGTGATGACTAAAAGTTAGTTTCACAGCGTCAGAGCTGTTTGAAACATAAATGTTTAGTTTTTATTTTAGACGCCGTGGATGCATATATGTTCAGATATCTGCTTTAGTCTTACGAATTTCTGTTATTTATGATCTGAATTTGTATGTTTGCATGAATGTGCATGTATGTCTATGTGTACGTAAATCTGAATGTATGTATAAATGTATTCATGACTGTATGTATGTATGTAAGTATGTAAGTATGTATGTATATGTGTGTATTTATGTATTATTAGCGCGCGTGTGTATGAGTATGATGTGAATATGTTTGCCTGAGTATATATATCTACTATGTATAAATGTATTCATGAATGTGTATTTGTGAGTATGTAAGTATGTATGCATGCATGTACATATGTATGTATTTATGTATTATTATGCATGAGTATAATGTGAATGTTTTTACGTGAGTGTATATATATCAACTTGTCTGAAATTAATTCTTTGGTATCTAAGAAACTGTCATAAAGCTATCTAATTTAATCTTCTACTTGAGACGTCGTCGTCGTCACCAACACTAAGATTGTATTTTCTTCTGGCTCTTTCGAAAATGTCATCATCATCGTCGTCGTCATCGTCGAGGTCCAGTGAGTCTAATGAAGCGCGACCCCAGCTCTGACTTCTGCTGCTCTTGTTCTGGCTCGTGTCACCACTACGACTATCACTATGGTTACGACCTCTGCTGGGACTGTAACCAGGCGTCAGTTGTTGCTGTCGTGGTTTGGATTTGTTCTTTTTATCAGCAGCCTCTGTTTTATGAAACAAAGTCAAAAATGATAACCCAGAAATATTGGCAACTTAAAAACGTACTAAGATAGAAAGAATATATTTTATTTAACGGCACGCTCAAAAATATTTTAAAATCTTGTTCATATATGTACGACTATGGAACAGGCTTAGAATTGAAATCTACTGCGGCTGCGCTTTTTCTGTAAACATCAAAGAGTCTTTTGTATGTTTTTTTAATAACAGTGAAATAATGTTAATTAGATGAACTGTTTAACCTATGTGGATGACGATGTATGGTAAATTGAGGTGAGTGTACCTGATGTAGTAGAGTCACTGATGGCGTTTTCTGCTTCCCTGACTATTTTGTTAACATCTTTCTTTTGCTGTTTCACGTTTCCTGTAATAAAATTAGTAGTTTTTAAACACACAGCAAAAGCATTACATGCAGCAAAAACAAAAGTAGCTGATCACAATTACAAAAACAATGCGAATAATAATAATAATAATAATAATAATAATAATAATAATAATAATAATAATGATGAAGATGATGATGATGAAGATGTTAGTAATAATGATGATGATTATCATGATGCGATAATGATCATGATGATAATGTTAATGAAGATATCGTAGTTACAAAATATATATAAAAAAAAATTAGAACAAATTTAATTTTATATAGAATTTATATTACAAACACTATTTATTTTGCACGTACAAAGATATTGTTAAAACATATAACGATTTTCACATAAAACCGACCTTGGTCGTCGTGAACTTCTACAACGATGATATCAATACCCTCCATCTTGGGCGTTTTGCCACTAGCGTTCCAAGACGGGCCTCCATTGTAGTCAAACAGTTGTTTGAACTTTCTCTCGTACTTCTCTTTGGCTTTGTTCTCGTCAAAACTCGTAATGTTCGGCTGCTTCTTGCGCTTCGGCTTTGAATTATTCTCCGTGTCTTCTCCGTAAGCTTCCGGTAAACCATAGTCGTGTCGATTCATTAACTCGTGCTCCAGAACACGACTAGTTACGTACTGAGTCCGGAAACGGCGCCATTGTTGTTCTTGAAAGCGTTTTCTAACAAACATTAGTTGTCGTTGCTGGCGAATCTTCGACTCGTTCCTTCGTCTTTCTTTTTCTTTAAGTTCAAGCTGATTTTGTTTTATCATTTCAAATTCGGCTTTCGTTAACTTGTCTATAAAACACTGCTTTCTTTGTTTTTTGTACGAATCTGACCCGTACACAGAATGCATTTTAATCCACGAATGAGTTTCACGCGGATTAAGCACGTGTTCTTTTTCAGAAGAGCCTGGCGTTTTTCCGCCACGAAATTCAGAATCTGAGTGCGAAGTTCTGCTTCGATCGTATTCCGATTTCGTTTTTCGATTCGCAAAACCCATGTACGCTTTGTAAATGTCCTTAGAGTCTGTTATTGTCGGCTTGTAAGTTAGCTCCCTTTCCTGGCGTCTTCTTTCTCTTTCCGAAACATGCATTGGAGGATCAGCGTTCCTGAAATCAGTTCTCCAATCACATTTCCATTCACACACGTGAGTCTTTGGTCTGTTTTCTGCGACGGAATCAGGACTGGCAACAGCCGTCGTTTTGTCATTATACGTTTCAGCTGAATGTTCTTTACTTTGTGAAAGTTTTGATTTTCTAAGAACGGGTGATGTTTCGTTGGAGGTAATTTGCTCCTTGCTGCTACTGCTGGCATGGAAAATGTCATTTTGTTTATTAACAGTGTTATGATGGTCTCTCCCGTGTTGATTGCTATTGTTATCATTATTGTCGTTCTTTTGTGCTGAATGTTTGTTGTTTTGCGATTTATTTTCATTTTTGTGTTTTTGTGTTTTGTTTTCCTTGTTTGTTTGTTGTTGACGGTGTGCCCTTTTTCGTTCTTCACTATAATGAAATTTATTATTATTATTATTATTATTATTATTATTATTATTATTATTATTATTATTATTATTATTTAAATGGACATTAAACTTATGTGGACTGTCTTAATTTTCATGCGAATAATAACATGAAAAAAGTTGCTTTGCTAGTCTTTTTGTTTTTGTTTCAAATAATAATAATAATAATAATGAAGATAATGGTGATAATGAAGACTACAACAATATTAGAGTTGTTTCAGATCCTAAGACTTATGCTTTACAAAGTCTCCACTTACAATTTTTTTTTTTTTTTTTTTTTTTTTTTTTTACTTTTAAGTCATTTTTAATAAAAATATATAATTTAAAAATGCTAAATATTTGTTACCTGTCATCAACGTCTGTTGAGTTTTCTACTCGCGCTTTGGCCCAAGACGTAGCGAATTTTTCTTTTGATCTGAAATATGATTAAATAAATAAATAAATAAAAAAAAAAATAAAAATTGTAAAATTTTACTGTTCCATATGTTTATAAATCGTTTTGATAAATCTGTTGTTTTGTGATAAAATTATATATTTAAGAAAAAAAAATATTGTTATCATTTCCTTTTTTATTACTTCTGTTTTCTTTCTTTCTTTCTTTCTTTCTTTCTATCTTGCTTTCTTTTATCATTATCATTTTTATTATTGTTGTTCTTTCTGTTAATTTATTTAAAGGGGAATAACTGTTACTTTTCTGTTTTAGATTTTAATGCGGTTTAGAAAGCTTTTAAAATCTTAGGAAAATACTGACAGTTAATGTTGTTGGTGAAGAACATAACTAAAGAAATAATTGAATAATTTTGTACTAAGACTCTTTCATTTTCAGTTTATAAAAAAAAAAGATGTTGCCACACACATAAACACACACAAACACACACGTATACACAAACACACCAAAACACACACATAAAATATATGGAAAAATAAATTATATAAAAGTTACAAAAGAGAAATGGTCTCGTTTGAATTATCCATATTCTATGAAAAAGAAATATATATATATATATATAAAAACAAACAACAGAAAACAAAACAACAGCAAAGACAGAAGAAGTAGAACAACAACAACAACAATAATACTACTAATAATAATACTACTAATAATAATAGTAATAACAATAATAATAAAAATTATAATAATAAAATACAAAAATACAAATGAAAAAAGGTAATTCAGTAAAGCACAATACACAAAGCTTTATACCTGTTGTATCCCAAATCACGCGCCTGTGTTGAAATGCCGGCATGGTCTGAAAGGAAAAAATAAATAAAATAACAAACTGAACTTAACTGTGAAAAACTACAAAAACTACTACTGTTACAACTACTACTAATACTGCTCCTACTACTGCTATTGCTACTAATTCTACTACTAATACTACTCTTAATACTAGTACTAATGCTACTGTTACTACTACTACTACTACTACCACTTACAAGAACAACAACTAATAATAATGATGATGATGATAATAATAATGATAATAATTCATGTATTTGACTTTTCGGGCCTGACAATTAGTTCATCAAAGTATTAGAGATTTAAAATGGCGACTTTCAAAGGTTATTATGTTTTTATGCTAATCGTGACCAACATATTTTCTCTCTAACTTTATCATAACAAAAAAAAAGAGCCAAAAACGAATGAACTCTTATAAATATTAATATTAAAATATGTTGAGATGTTGTTAAACATTTATATATTCAGCTTCAACAAAGAAATATAATTGTTTGTTTCTTCTAATTCTTGTGTAATTCGATAAACTGCATCATATGATGTTTTCACGTTGAAATATTGATTCCAAAGATTTCTTTACAATATTAAAAAAAAATAATTCTAAAATCATAATCATCATTCTCAGTTGTTTATAACTGAACAGATGTGGTTAAGGAGTCGTAATATTTCTCGTATCGTTGTAACCGAATAAAATTAAGGATTAAAAAAAATTAGTTTTTTCTGTATAAAAAATTCTAATTCTCTTTATAATATGAAAGACAAGGGATTTACTCAGTGCAGGGTGTGAATTTTCTGTAAGTAAACCAGAAACAGCTGTTAATGGGAAGTCGATTTTCATTCCAAACGACTTTAAGTTAAAGACAAGTTATATGAATACAAACTCTGCTATTCACCCAGTGGCCAAAGCATTTCAAATCAGCACAAACCTGAAACATTTCTAAGTTTAGTTCTTGAAGGCAGAACGATTTTGTTCTTCTTTTTTATTTGTGAATCATCACAAGTAAGCTTAGCAGGAAATATATCGAAATATTTCCTCTTAATTCTTCTTTTTTTTTTTTTTTTTTTACCGTTCTTATTAATAATGCTTTCTTCTTTTCATTCTTAATCTTCTCCTTATTAATTTAGTTTATTCAACAGCGAGAAAATATCTTTAACGAAAAAAAGATAAATAACAAAAACCTATTATTTTCAACGAAATTGTAATCATTAAACCTGTAATTATTTGCTTTTGTCTGCATGTATGACTCAGAATGTACGTACTTGCGTGCGTACTTGAGTGCGTGTCTGTGTGCTTACCTCTGACCATAATATTATTTATCTTTGGTACTGGTTTTTGTTGTGAATTACCTAGTGGAGATGTCAAGATTTGTCTTGCCTCATCTGCAACACGTGAAATTTCAGTTTTAAACACTGAATCCCCCCCTCTCTCTTTCACCCCTCCATCATCCTCTTTTTTTCTCTCTCTTTTTCTTTCTCTCTCGTTATCTCTCTCCATATCTCTCTTTCTTTCTTTGTTTTTTAAGTTCAGATTAAAAAACAAAATATAAAGTTCTTAACATATATTAATAATTTATTTTGAAAACTTATAGCTGCAGTTAAACTGAAATTTTGAAGATAATTCAAGTACTGTTTTGTTTTCGTGTATTCATTTTAAATTTAGGATAAAGAACAAATAAAATAAAATGAAATAAAATAAAACTGAAACAGAAAAAAAAAAAAACAGTAGAAAAAGTAAATAAATAAATAAATAAATAAATAAATGAATAATAAAAAAAATAAAATAAAATAAAATAAAATAAAACAAAACAAAATTTAAAGTGATGAGTCTAAAATAATATTAATTTTAAAAAGTACATCAAGAAAACAAATACTTTTACTATGTTAAATCTAATGTCTAAATGTTAAGTTTTAATTACTTTTTATTTTAGAGTTCTTTTGTAACACTGAAAATTATTACATAATATATTCTTATCCTATGAAACTAGAGAGAGACTGAATGTGACACTGATATCAGATATTAAACAGCAACATCAAGGTAGACCTCCATTAAAATAATACAGATTGAATATACAACTCTTAAATCAGATACTAAATAAGTTATGAAACTAGACTGGAATAACACATGCCATAAAATGCCCAATGAAAAATTATAATTATATAACGCTATACACATAAACAGATATGAAGTTAAAATACGGCTATAATGTCACTGTTATTGTATCGATTGTACTGCAGATATAACACGTTATAACAAACAGTTAAAATACCCTGTTTTCGAGGCGGCAAAGACTGCTGACGTTTTTTCGACGACTGATGAGCGTCAGTTGCTTGGAGATGGTTTCCTTCATAACGGTAAACCGTGTAATTTCCATCGTCCGAGGGTTTCCATGACGACACGAGATGACCGTTAGCCTTTGTTGGAGGCAGTGACGTGTCGCGTTTGTTGACCGCTGGTCTTCCAGTTACTCTGAAATGAGACAGGGTCAAATTATCTGACTGTCACTTTCGTGTGTGCTCGAATTTCTTTCCGTTTTTGAAAATGATTTGTGTGAGATAAAACTAGTATGTGCTGGACAAATATTCATTCATTCATTCGGAGTAAGTTACAATCATTGCGTCTATTTTTTAATAATGATTTTGATGATGATGATTACCAACAACAGCAGAAGCATCAACAATAACGACAACAACAACAACAATACAGTGTAATTCTTCATACCTCGAACCTCTGCTTTACCTACTATCCACGCCTGGTGTGTTTATAAGAGACATACATACGTACATACATACATACATACATACATACATACATACATACATACATAGAGACATACATACATACATACATACATATATAGAGACATACATACATACATAGAGACATACATACATACATACATACATAGAGACATACATACATACATACATATCTTTCATACATACATACATACATACATATAATCTGTACACAGTCAACCATAGACATTAAAATAAAACGAATCTGTACATTTTGTCAGATAGACATTAAAATAAAATATGTGTGTTTTGTGAGATACACTGACATTCCGTTATGATGCATATAAATAAATAAATAAATAAATAAACCGAACATCAGATTATATATTTTGTATTTATTGTTCAGGGTGGTTATTAAAACGTTAAGACATAACATTTTTACTGTTATTTGTTTCTTTACGTTTTTCTTTTTCGCTTTTATCTATCTGACAGAGTATGAAAACTGTTAACCAAGTTATGACGTCATTTTTATAGTATTTTAAAACAAAACAAACAAAAAAACAAACTATTTTTATTTTTTCTCTCTTCTGGAGAAAACCCCACAAGTTTAGATCTGCCAGAGCCTATTGAAAGCATAAACAATGTTAAAACTTTTTTTTACATAAAAAGACATTTTCACATTATTCAAAACATGTACATTAGTTTTTACTGTTAATTTGATAGACTCTTTTTTTTTTTTACCACACGTACTGGTGATTAATGTATTTGACATAAAATATAATTTTAAATATCATTTCTAAGAAGTTTTTCCCATTAAACCAATTTTAGAATCATTCTGCTTATTGCATTTCTTTCGTGTGCTTGTGAGTGTGTATAACTGTGTTTGTGCATCTCTTAATGTGTAAGTGTGTTGCATTGTTATTGCAGTTGTTGAGAAAAAAATAACACGGTGAGAGAGCCAGGTTTAAAAACATTTAGAAATGTTTTTATTAATTGTCTGGGTAAATTTCTTAAGATGATGAGTTCATTACCAAAAATATTTTTTTTCACATAACTGTTTTCACTGCAATATTATGGTATTTATTTATTTGTTTGTTTGGATGATTTTTTGTTTGTTTGTTTGTTTGTTTGTTTGTTTACCTATTTATTTATTTATTTATTTGATTATTTATTTATTTATTTGATTATTTATTTATTTATTTATTTATTTTTTTATTTATTTGATTATTATTTTGTTTGACAGTGTATATGTCTGTAACTGCTGACTAGTTTCCCTACTTACTGTTTTACGTCATTGTTTACTAACTTACTTAGTTACAAATTAAATTACTTCTTTAATTTTTTATGTTAACTTTAAGCACGAATACGGCGCCTCGTTTCTTTGGGTTCAAAAAAATCTTTTCAGTAAATCGTTAAGCAGAAACATTTCTTTCTTGCTTTTTTCTTTTTGTCTCCCGTATCACTCTGGTCACAGTTCTCACACCATTAATATTCCGCGCCTGACTGTTTGAATGTAAAGCATAATGTATGGTTTCTTTCATTTCGTCGAAAGAACCAGAGAAAAATCCCATTAAATTAAATCTGATATTCTTAATGATTTTTGACGTACAGTTACCTCACCTGAACCTGCAGTATTCCATTTCTATATAATTTTTAATTTTTAAAATGAAAAATTTAATTTTTTGTTTTGGTTGATTTTGTAATGAACCATTCTTTCCTATTGTTTTATTGTGTGCCTGTGTGTGTGTGTGTGTGTGTGTGTGTGTGTGTGTGAGAGAGAGAGAGAGAGAGAGAGAGAGAGAGAGAGAGAGAGAGAGAGAGAGAAAAGAATAAGAAGACCCCGAAAAAATACACACACACAGACCCCCGAACACACACACACACACACACACACACACACACACACACACACAAAACATGACCAACATCGTATCGTATCAAGTACTAACATTGAAAAGAAGCGAAATAATTTTTCATAAACACTTTCCGACAGGTTAGCACACACCACAACATTAAATAAACTAATCACGCAGGAACAGGATAGAATTCGAGTTGTCTGTTAAGGTTCAGATATGTGGTCGAACAGTTGCTATATTCCTTTCAGTCCATTCTGATTAAACGAGTCACTTAATATTCAACAGTTCATAAAACAAAAAATTACCACTATAGTGTTTGTTACATTTACACTGTACCATTCAATGACGATACGATAAAAAATATATATATATATTAATTGTTTAGATATTTTACGTATCCAGAATGATTCTTTAGATAATGGTACAGATTAAAAACACGTTTACACGCACGTACACACACATATATACACACACAATGTCATATACTAATACACATACACACTTAAAAATAAACCCATACACACATATACAAAAACATGAACACTTATATACTTGACTGTTAACAGTGTAAATATATTTTATCTATGAAAAATTAATTCATAATTACACCAGCGGAAATTTCACTGCTTAATTCCAGTTCGGTTAATTATTTATACCTCACACCATCACAGATTTCATTCTTCCCATCGTAACTTTATTACACATACCCTTTATATTATTTGTATATTATTTTATATGTTAAAATTACTATCTGAATCGTTGCTATTTGCCTGTACGCGAACATTAACCTCTTAGAACAATATCGACCCGGGAAACTAGCTCCAGGACATTTATATTGAAAATACACTTTTACTCAAAGTACACACAACACTGTGTTGCTGTTTTTTCTGTTGGGTAAGATACTGTAATATAGAATGAAGGTAATACTAACTATACATTTATCTATCCATCTGTCTCTCTATACATAGATATCTAAATATCCATCTGTATGTTTATCTATCTGCCTTTCTGTCTTTCTAAATCAATATCTGTATCTATATATTGATCGATCTTCATGTGTTTCTGTCTCTTTATCACTCTAGTTGTTTATCTATCTAGATGAATGTCCATAAATATATGTGTTTATCTATCTACGTATCTGTCTGACTATCTGTCTATGTATGTATGCATGTATGTATGTATGTATCTGTCTATCTGTCTGTCTCTCAGTCTATCTATCTATCAAGTTGTTTTTGCATATATTTTTAACAAGTAGTTCGAGTGATGTAAATTAACCTTTGTTCTGTGTAGAGAAGGATAATATGGTCAGCGTGTCAAATATTTCATCAGAAGACGAGGATTAACTTAGAGATTGCATAACGTCGACTGAAGTGACAAGAACAATTTCTGGCCGATCTTATTACATCAAACGTTAAGATGACGTTCATACGTAAAGTGTTTTTCTTTTTGTGTTTGCGTTAATGTGCAGTTTATACGTTTTGTGTATGTTTATGTATGTATAGATGTGAAGGTGTTTGTATGCGTACATACATGTGAGTGAAGGTGTATGGGTGTGGGTAAGAGAATGAAGGAAGGAAAGAAAAAGTGTTATTCAAAGAAACACGCAAAACAGTTTTAATCTACTGTTACAGGACCGCACAGAAAACTCCCCGAGCAACTTTTTTATTATTATTTTTTTTTTTAGATTAGCTGCAAATGATATTTTTCATACACTTTCTAACTGCAGAAACCTATTTTCAAAAGCATTTAATGAAAAAGAATTTTAAAAATCACAATGGATATTATTACAATACTTTATTATTATTAAAGTTTGGTTTAAAGTTTATTTACCATCGGTGCATTTTACATTTAAGAATGAAAATTAGAAATCACTTTTACAATGGCAGTGTTTGGCATTTTGACATTAGTTATTCAGCAATCAGTAAAGTTTTGAAGTAAAAACGAAAGTAAAGAAATAAATTAAAAATACATGTAAATTATTAATGACATGTCTGACTTACCTGTTCCCTTTAAAAGGATAAGTAACCCATGTACTTTTCCGTGTTTCCGCAGTGGTCGCATTAAAGCGATGACCATTCGTCTTACAATTATTATTGTTATTCACAGACATATTAAGAAACACATTTGATGCCGCAAGTTAAATAATGTCTGTCTTCGTATCTGTACCGTACCATCAGAGTGTTTTCTAGCTCCATTCACTACACACTTTAACGTTTTTCCTAGAAATGTTTTTTATTATTATTAATATTGCCACCTGTATATATCCAGTGAAAATTCAGATTTAAGCGACGTACAGCATATAAAATTTTGCGAGTAACACAGTAATTTACTGTTCATTGTTTAAAGTAAAAAAATGTTTAATGGTCTATGGTTTTAAAATATAATAATAAAATAAAGTAAAATAAACAAGAAGAAAAGGATTGTTTTATCTTCAATCACTTTCTTTTATATTATCTTTTCTTTTTGTTCTTAGTTCTACGTTTTTCCTTTCTTTCAAAGAACTAAAAGCAAATCGATGTCATAAAAAGATTCATAGCAAAAACAACAAAAGAGAGAAAAAACCCACTGTTTCTATACGAATAAACACCCAGGATAATTAACAACACCAGAACGAACAAAGCGTTCACAGCGAAATGAGTACAGCTTTGGAAACAGTGGAAGGCGTCGTGGCAAAACGAAGAGTGCTATGGAAACAATTCTTCTGAAGCAACACATACTGTATTGTTTGATAAACTCTCTTTACAGAACCGCGAATAGTTCATCATAAACAATCATGCACATTTTATCAAATCCTTTCCTAAAGCTTCGTATTTTTTTCTTTGACTTCCACTGTGAAGATTTTTCATCACATTGCTGGCTGACACCCGAAAGTTCAGACGTTTAATCCCTTGATTGACATCGCAAATGGAGACCTCCCAGTTTCGATTAATCCCTTCGAACTGTAAACTGCTGGTATATTTCCCAGCACTGGTTCCTTGGATACTTGCTGCTTTCATTTGATACCTGGTGTACTCTAATTATTTTCAGATAAATTAATTCCGTGCCTGCGAATTTTCTCCAACACAACAGGTGCGGTTCAGTGCTGAATGCTAAATGCCTTTCGCATTTTATTTACGGTTGCGTAGTGTTATTTAAGGAGGTGAGAAAAAGGATAAACTGCACAACGTCGACAGAGCTTTTATTCGTAAGCGTAGCTCGCTGACGAAATGAAACGAGATAGGTTAACATATTCATTTGTATATTAACTGATTGTTTCTGCAATTTTCTGTCCATTACCAAAAATATTTACTCTGATCTTTGTTGTTCCTATTATGTCTATTGGTCTTTTACGATTTATTCTTTCTTTTTAGATCATTAACACCAGAAACTGAAAATCCACTAAAATGTCAATTTTAGAACATCTGTGATTTAATTCTGTATATAAATACTGTAAGCAGTTCAGTGAACTTTGCAAACACTAAAGCATTCAAAACACTACTGCATTGTTGTAACAAGTGAATGTCTTGACTTTTATTAGTTTATGTATAGAAGTGTGATAATATATACAATCGATAAATTAATTTAGTTCGAAATAATACAAAGACAAACTAAATTTCAGCCTTATTAGTTTATAAGATCAGACTCTTGGTTTAGGGGGGCAGGGCAAAGATGTTCATTTACCTGAAATTTCATTAAATTTATCGAATTTGTCAGAGTTTATACGACCATCATCAGAACTTTTCTTCTGAAGTGCTTGTGGGATACATATAGTCATTAATAAAATACATACAGTTATAGAACAAAACAGTGTGTTGGGTAGTCGTAAATAAAGTTATGTTGTTGTTGAAAGAAACATAAATTCTAAGTTAGCAGGGATATCACTGATAAACAGAATAAACTGGATAGTAAAAGGTAAATTCAGCAACAGAAAAACGAATAATACATGACAAAACATTAAAAAGAGATGGACAAACAGCTGAATGTTCTTCATCCGAAGAAATTAAAACTAGAATGACTCGAAACTGAATCTTACAGAAATACAAATACATTAAAGCAGAGTTTTATCAAACTAGTTACTGGTTCATATTTCATTCTGTGTTTAATTTCAGTCTTTAAATGAAAACCTAAAACCAAAGATCTATTAATTTACCTATTTTACCAGTCACAAAGGATAGCTGTGTAAAACTACCAAATGATGTGTAAAGAAAGGTTTTCTAGGTGTTTAGTCAACGTTCACGCTCGCTTACATGCTAGACTGCCATTAAGAATGTCCATGTTTTATACAGTTTATTATTACGTGTTTTCACTCGAGTCTTCATTAACTGTTTTCTATGAGTGTCACAGTGACTACGTGCCAAGTGCTATTTAGTTCAGTCGTGTGTTCTGTTAAACCTCCTCGGAAAAAAAAAATATATAAATAAAAAAAGATTTAAGGACAGAGATTATTTAGCTGTTCAGGTGAAATAAGAATGTGTTTGTTCAGCATAGAGATGATTATATGTATGGGTATTCTGTGGTGTCCCTCGTTCCATCCTGTGTATCTTGTGAATGTGTTTATATATATACACTCATGTATATTATATGTATGTGCGGACGTGTCTGTGTCTAAGAAGGAAAACATTTTTACTGTGTTTACTGTATTCTAAACCATAGTCGCTTCTGAAATTTTCTCCATGTAATTCTTTTCCGCCTCCCCATTAGTTGTTGTTGTTGTTATTATTATTATTATTATTATTATTTATGACATTTATTATTTATGGAACCCTTGAAATGTACCGGTACATTAGATATTTATTTATATTTCTTATACTCAAGGATCATACTTAATTCTTCGACAAACGAATGCGATTTGAAAGATCACGTGAACCATGTGACAATGCCACTGCTCCCTGCCGTGGCAGCTTGAAACACAGCTCAACAAAATTCAGCCAGAATAAAGAAACTATTCGAGGATGCGTCACTTTAATTACTCTTACAGAAAGGAAACGACTCGGGTATGTAATTATAAAAAAAAAAATAACGATATAAGAATAATAATAATGAAATAAGTTAAAAAAAAAAAAAAAAAAATTGAGATTCTTCAGTATTTACTACACAGAGAGAGAGAGAGAGAGAGAGAGAGAGAGAGAGAGAGAGAGAGAGAGAGAGAGAGAGAGAGAGAGAGAGAGAGAGAGAGAGAGGGGGATTACAGTGATTTTATTTATTTTTATTTATTTTATTTATTTATTTATTTTATTCATTTATTTATTCATTCATTTATTTACGTTGAGGTACATTGCATTTTGTTTTTGTTTTTTAAAGTTTGATGCAGCATAGCTCACAACGGACTTAGCCCAAGGTATACAGATAAATGTCTGGAAAAGGAACATCATCAACACGACAACGTTATTTGTTGTTCTCTAAACTCACCAGATTATATATCTACCTGAATCTTATTTAACAGAGGTAACGGACGGATAATGAAACTCAATGAAACTCTGTCTCGCTTACTTCTTCGTACAAGTGGCGTGAAGTGCAAAATGTGCATTTGTTTTGTTTGGGTTTTTTTTCTCTAAACTTTAGTTACGTCATCTATGACTGCACTTGTCTTTCGAGTTAACAGATCGCCTTCGCGCGGTTGAATTCATTTCGGGCCTAAGATGTCAGCAGCAACAATAACTGAGGAGGAATAATACACTGCACCCTCGTTTTTTTTTTTTTTTTTTTTTTTTTTTTTTTTTCATTTTCTCATGATGAATTCTTTCGCTCTTCTGGCTTTTATAATAATAATAATAATAAAATTTGATATTAATGTCATATTTTGTCGTTAAATTTTTACAGTAAAAAAAAAACACAAAAAATTATGCATGATTTATTGAGTTATTTATTATTAGCAAAATGTGATCTATAGTCAAATAACATGCACAAAATATATTTATTATTATTATCGAATTATGATCTATGGTCAAATGGAGTACATATAGTTTATTTATTTACTGTTACCAAAAAATGATTTATAGTTAAGTAAAATACATGTTATATTTATTTATTATTATTGTCTGTTTTTAAATAAAAAGTACATCATCAAAAGTACAAATTCTGTTAAAAAAAAAATATCGTCCATTGTCAAACAAAGTATATAAAATGTATTTATTTACTACTAGATGTAAGGTCTATAATTGGACACAAAACAATATAATTTATCTACCATTAGTAAAATATGGTCTGTTGTCAGATAAAATGTATAAGATGTACTTATTTATTATTAGGAAAGTATGTTCTATTGATAAAGTGTATTAAATGTATTTATATTTTTATTGACCCGGATATCGGCTCACATTACCTTTTGTACAGTCCGTCAATGATTAAATGTGAATAATCTTCCTGGAAAAATAAACTCAATGTTTATTTGCTACGTCACATTTTGTCCTGTTCCTAATTCTTAAGAATATAAATTACAAAGGTTCTTCTCAAAAAGGAACCGTCTCTGAAACAGAATTCACAGATAAATGCTGAACAATCTGCGAAGTCCACTGAATATCAACTAAGAAACATAAAAGCTCAAAAACGTTCCAATATAAACATGCAAAATCTGGTTCAAACATGAAATAATTTTATCAGTTTTGTTTAATACCTTAGAAATAAAAGGCATTATTTTGTTGGTTGGTATGAACAAACAAGATGAATTAGTTTAGATATTTTTCACAATTTTTAATTGTTAGAGATTTACTGAATAAAGATTACTAAAAGTTCAAAATAAATCATAATTTCTACAGCTTGTTATTAATTTTATAACTACATCTCTCCTACCACATTTAAATATTTATCACCCAGACACGTCATAGAAAAAGGAACTTGAACTGCATCAAATTTTTATACCAATCATGTTAACAATTTCAACAAATTAAAAACGAAATAATTAAAATTTGATAGAGATTTAAAGTCCTAGTTTAATGCATTATTAAGCTTCCTGTGATTTATTCTTTCTATTTAATGTCCCTCCTTAAAGCCTGTGATAATTTACAAATGTCACCGAAGAGTAAGACTGGTGTTAACAATCCTAAATTTAATTTGCAACTGATACTCTACTTGATAAATTGATCAATTTCACCTGCAAACTCAGATTCAGTTATTTCTGGTTTATCTAGAGATCCATGTAATTTCTTAAAATTGTCAATTTGCTTTTCACCTTCCAGAGTTTCTTTTAAAACCTGATCATCATTTCGGAACTTTTTGTGTGGTCGAAGTGAAAATACTCCTGTAACATTTTGTTCATCACTTTCATCACCTTTAAACTGACCGAACGCCTGTTTCATTAAGCTTTGTTTGTATTCTAGTATCTCTTCAAGGTACCATGGAAGCATTTTCAAACTCAGGTCCTCCCCCAGCCATGGCAGACTTTTGCCCATTGCCAGAATCAGACGTCTAATTTGAATAAACACTCTCTGTTGAAATATCTTCTGTTTAGAAAAATTAAACTTTTTGCAGTACGTTGTCGAGTCAGTTTTTGTTTCTCTTTTGATGTTGTGTGCTTGCCATGCAAAATATGAACACATAATCACCATGTTTTCCTTGTTGGATGATGAAAATGTTACCCACATTTTGTCACACAGTAACAACAAGCTCTGTGTTTGTTTCAGTAGAGTCTGGGGCAAATTATGGGAGGCAAAAACCTGAGCACAGATTTGGCCTATGGTGGGAGTTGCTACTGAAGGCACTTGTAGATATGACTTGGTTAGTTTGTAGGCTTTAGCAAACTGTGCCAGAGAAATACCACTCACACGGACAATGTGACCAATGGTCACTGGGCAACTGTTCATCCTGGCCACAATATAAACACAACACGCAGCCATGGCCAGCTTAAGCTCCATGTGTCGAAAATGAACTTTTTCATTTTCATACAGCTCTCTGAAAGTGTCACATGTTTGTTCTGTCATAGCTTCACAGAAGTTCATACTTCTACACAAAGCTTTTATCTGCTGCAAGCACTGCATAAGACAAAAAGGATCAGATGCTTTTCGTTTCAAAGCCATGGTCAGTGCTTTTGAAGCTCCTCTGATGGGTTCAGCAACACATTCATGATACTCTGATGTTAAGGTTACACCAGGTACCACATAGCCACACTCAGCACAGACCCGGCAATCTTCAAGTCCATGGCTGTCCTCCACAACTGCATTCTCACCACACATGGGGCATTCAGTCTGAGACATTTTCACTTATTTCACAAACAGCTGCTTCCTAAAAAATAAAAATAATTAATTAATTATTTTAATAATAATAAAAATAAATAAATACTTATGATAATAATAATAATAATAAAAATAACAAATGTAATACTGTAACCCTTCATTTCAACAAACTTGATATTTAGTGGACAAAAAATTGTTGATTTAACATCTGATATCCCATCACCCTTGATTTATGATTATGATAATAAGTGACACTAGTGACACACTGACAGTGAAGTGATACTGATACAAAGTGATAGTGATAGTACTGTAAAGTTTAACTATTAAATGATAAGTCTACTGTACATAAATTCAGTTTCTGTCGACTTCTCCTTCCTCTGCAATACTTAATTCATTTTTCTAACGAAATAACTAATAATTTCTCAATGGTGCCTTTTAACATATTTGTCCTGGAAGATATTTCATACCGTCGAACAAAATTCTTTTCACGATTTGTTTTCCTTGATTATATTTGAAAGATACTATGGGAATATCAAATGTTCGGCTGTTTCCGTAGTTTTCTATATCAACTTCCTGTTATAGCGCGGGTTTCACAGCGGCTGCAATTATTCACTGTATTTCAGTCGAAAGCAGGCGGGAGAATTGAATAATGATTTGACACTTTTAAATAATCATGAACTCTAAACGTGCATTATACAAACCTTCTCCGCATAGCAGTGTTGGCCAGAAACCGAAAAGGTTCTTTTTTATTTTATATTTTATACGAATTTAACTATCTTCAAATTAGGTGTCTGATTGAGTGATTCATGTTTTGTCATGATACGTCGATGTCATTTTCATGTTGCCGTCTGACACAATATAAACTATTAATAAAGTTAATTGTAAAATAATATAATAATTAGCCATATTTAAGCCAGTTACTGAGCGAGTTATCATTAGATTTCTTTTAAAATTATGATTACAGTTTTTCAATCGAAAACAATTCTGAATTTGGAATACGAGGATAATAATCAAGTACATCAGACTTGAAACTGATGAATGAAAAGATTTAGAAAGCCGATAATAAATATCCACTGCGTTGGGAGTACATACGGTGATTAGCATCATCGTAAGAGGAACTAAAAAAATATCAATGATAACGCTATTATTATTAACAGTATTATTTGGTTAAAAGGTTATTTATTATAAGGATTTTATTTCTTTTCTGAAAATGCGAAGTGTTTTTGTTTGTTTCTTTAACGATACTCTGTATATAGTTGATTAATATCTGTTGGTCTGTTAGATTGACCCTCGTTTCCTACTTGTCCTGAGACTGCAATATTTGAAATTCTGAATATACAAACATGGAATTGAATTGAAGCTTTGCAGGGCCTAAATTATAATGTTAATTAGATTTCACCAAGTAATAATAACTGTAGAGAAAGATGATGAGGATGATCAATGCTTTAGTCTTTAGAAGAAATTATTTATTTATTGGCATAATATTAATTTCCTTTCAAACCATAACAAGTTTCTCCAGAATGATTCACTGGTTGCTAAGAAACAAGCCTTGACTACCTAATGATAGATAACAAAAAAAAACAAAAACAAAAAACCCCAACTAATATGATGCTAGAAATATTTGCAGTTACAACATAATCTGATAATTTTAGTTTGTTTTAGACAATTTGACACACAAAGATGATCAAATACACATATTGAAACTTAACATTTAACATTATTGGTTTGTAAAGATACTAATGCTATGTCATTTTGTTATAGTTGTGTTTTAGCTCAAGGCAGACTTGTTACCGATCCATCCCTTAAGCCCGCTGTACATCACGTTCTAAAAGAAAATGAAGGAGATGGTAAATTATTTACTGTTTCTTTGGTGTTTTTTTTTTTTAATTTACTAATGACAAGTGTGTGTGTGTTAATACATAGAGTTTACTTTATGATTTTTTGTTTGTTTTTTTAAACATAACTTTAATATTTATTATAAGAGATGAATATAGTAATGTCACTGTCAGACATTTTCTTTTCTTCTCCTTTTCTTTTTTCTCATATATTTGATCAGTAGGAAAAGTGATCTTTTGGATCACAGTTTGTGTGTGTGTGTGTGTGTGTGTGTGTGTGTGTGTGTGTGTGTGTGAAGACATTCATACTTACACATGTTAATTAACTTTGTTAAAAACTGCTTTCAGAATTATAAAGTAAATTTAAAATGTTTATCAGTAAAATAAGGTTTTTGCTTTCTTTATCAGTTATATTGTTTTCATTGCTGATTTTCTTTTCTTCTTTAAAAACTTTTTGGAAATATATTAACAGGTGCAAATGTTATTTCAAAGCATGATTCAGCTGCCACTCCACGAAAGTAAGATTTTTTCCTTCTTTTATATGTATTATTATTAAAATGAAAAGTTCAAATAAACAAAAGTGATTATGCCCTACTAATAATAATAAGTTTATCTATAGCATCATCTAATAGATCTTTGACTGCTTCATTTAAAACTAGAATTTCTCAAACTGAATGGATACCTTTTTCAATAACCTTAAATGTACAAAAGGTGTATAAAAGTATATAAATTGTAAAACAAATTTTGGTAAATTATAATATTAAATATACTATATATAATATAGTGTAAACATTTTATTTTGTCTTTCCACAGTTTTGTGATGCATCTATCAAAATATTTCATTATTTATCATAAAAAATTAAAGAATTGTGCAACAATGTTAGCTTAACAGTTATTATAAAATTACATTATGGTTAGGTGTGTTATGATTTGATGCCAGGTGTCTTAACTGCATCAGTTTCCACAAATATGTCAACTAAATATAAATTTGGTTTTGGATTCACAAGTATTTTGAAAATCCAGATAAAATTAAAATTTTTATTGTTTGGGATATTGCAATATTAATATTAAATTAAATTTTTGCTGGCATAAAGCAAAAATTGACAAGATTTTATTATTTTATTTATTTATTTATTTATTTATCCTTATTTCTATCCTAATTTTCAGAGATACTCCTAGGTTGTTTGAGAAACATTCGCCAAGACCTGAAAAACCTGCTGACAAACTGGACCTGTCAGACAGTGAAGTGGGTTTCCCTCATTCAACAATTCAGGTGAATCATGTTTGTCTGTAGTGTTTTGATTATATACAGAGTCAAAATATTTTATAACAAATTAACGTTTATGATTGTTAGTGTCGTAATTTTAGGGTCATTAATGAAATATTGTTGTGTTATTTTTATTTATTTTTTCTTATTTTTAAATTTATTTTGTATATATAACAATTTGTTATTTTTTAATTGTATTTAGGTTTTTTAATATTATTATTATTTTTTTTTTTTCTTTATAAACCTTGTTTTATAGGAGGTTGTGACGAGTGCACTACGTAATAATAGAAAAATAATCACAATACTTTAATAGTGTCATTAAATAAAACAGGCTGTTAAACTGTTGAGATTTGTTTCAGTCTTCTGGTGACAAAAGGAGGACACGTAGAACTGATGTGCCTGTTTTCGATGCAACATATCAAAGAACAGAGTCATCTGGTGCTGAAGTTGATGTTGTAGTTGGATATGAACAGTCACCAGTGCGAGTGATCTGTCACAAGTCTCAAAATAAGTAAGTTTGGTTCTTATATATTTTAACTTAATTCAAACATTTGTTTTTGTCTTCTTTTTTTAAAAATTTTTTTTACTTATGTTTTTCAGCTGTACAGTGAATATTAAAATTCTATTATATAATGCTTAAATTCAATATCTGCTGAGTTTTTTTGTTGCAGTTCTACTTCTTTCTAGTCTGTAGGAAAATATATATATACACACATAAACCTATAAAAGATTAATATAGTAATCAAAGTATTTTATATGGATTTTTTATTTATATATATAATTTATATATATTTTTTTTAAAGAAGTGATTCAGAAGGATTTGGCAAATGGACTGTACAGGTAGAAGGTGTCCCTAAAGTCAGTTTTCTTGAATCAGCTGATTGCAGTCAGCACAAATCCAGAAAGCAGACACTTAGTTTTGAAGGTGAAACTCATAAATACATAATTTAATATTGTTCATTTCAAACTGGTATACTGTGCAATTATTTTGAAGAACTACAGTGAGAGTTAAAGAGAAATTCTTAAATGAAATTACTGAAGTGTTCATTACATGTCAGTCCCTTTCTATTAATAGTTTCTTAAATATGAAGAATATAACATAACATTTTTTATATGTGAATGGGAGATTACATGATAGTTTAAACTGATTTGATGGATGATTGTTACTTTTGAGTTGTACAGTGATGTTAGTTGATGACTAGACAGATGGCATGTTGGTGGAATAATGGATATGTTGTCAGTAGTATATACTTTATTGTCTAATAGCATTTTATTACTATTGAAAAAAATATTAAAAATAAGGGAATAGATTTGTTCTGATCTTTTATTTACTCTGGATTTTTTTAAAATTACATATTTCAGCTCCTGACAAGGATCACAGCTTAGCAAGGAGAGCTGTTTCTGTGCATTCTCCTTCAGAGAGAGAAGTGAACACACAGTCAGGTCAGAGACAACAGCCACGTTATCCCAGCCTAACTTTGATGTTTCCAACGGTTCATCAACATTGGAACAACAACAGCAACTTGAGAGTAAGCAGCAAACTGGCGCTGATGCTGATGATGTTCATTCTATAACCAGTGAAAGTGATGTATGTTCAGTGCAAGAATTTGTCACTCAGTCCAAGCCAAGGTATTTTGCACATAGAAGCAAAATCTTTTTTTATTTTTTTATTTTTGTTAATGTGCTCAATCACTGAATTTTACCTGTGAGATAAAGAGGACAAATTTTTTAAATTTTGTTTTTAATTATTTATTTTTTATTTTTTTATTTTGGTTAATTATAAACAGTCAAGACTTATGCACCTTGCTCTGTGTCTATCTTAGAAAATTTGTTTTAACAGCATTTTACCATTAACCTAGCTTTTACAGAATACTGTCACTGTTACAAGCCATTTACAGTTTAAATTACAAAGAGCAAAAGATTTTATTTTAGTGTTATATTTTATGTGTTGAAATAAATAAGACATTTCTTTAAAAGAAAAAAAAAATGAACAAATTATTTTAGAAAGAATACAGATCTATTTACATTTAGATTTTGGTTTTGCTTTTGTGATGTTTTTTACATCTGAAACTCTTTTGTTTGTTTTCTGCATTAATATTTACTCAGGGAAAAGTAGATTCTTTTAATAATCATTATTAAACTAAGGTCAGTTATTTTAATTATTTCAGGATCATTTCAAAGCAGAAAATGACACATTCTGCTAAAAAGAAAGGTGAGTGGAAAATGCACATTTTCAATAAATGTTTCAATATCAGTGGCAAACAGTATTTAGGCTGCATGTTTACTTACAGGTTTCCTGTTTATTATTATTTGTTTCAAAAATGCTAATTAAATGATTGAATAAAAATGCATATGATTATTAGAATATTCAACTGATTTATTATTCAGAATATAATTATTTACTTACTTAGTTACTTACTTACTTATTTATTTAGCTGGAAGATTTGTTCCTTCAAGATACATGCAGAGTGCACAGACAGTGAAAGCCAGTTCTTCTCTTCTGCCAGACAAGGTGTGTGATCTGTAGTGTGTCTCAGGTGATATTTGAATGTGATGACTAAACTAATTAATTGTAGCATATTTTATTTTATTTTATTATTTATACTTTATTTTACTTTTCTTTACTTTAAATATGTCAAAAACATAGGTCAGTATAATTAGCCTCCATTTTTTTTTAAATATTTAAGCAGAGATTTTAATGAATCATGAGAAATATGAACCAGAGTTAATCTTCTGTTTCAGAGTTTATCCTTAAAAAATGTGAACCAGAACTATTCAGGGCCTGTTCATGGCCACGACCATTCAGTCAAAAGAGATCTGTTCTGACCCAGAGTTTGGAACCATTGCGATCTAGTTACCGCAGCAGTGAAAGACCCAGCTCAGCTCGCAAGAAGAAGCCTAAACCTGTCGAAGAAAGACCAGAAACACCAGTAGTGCCATTACAGAACACAGAAGGAGCAAAAACATCAACACCAACACACGAAGTGTCATCCATGTTGATTCATGATGCTTCAGCTATTCAGGCCGAAATGTCAATTTTAGCAGCAGGTATCTTTTTAGTTAGATGATTTTAAAAGTATTTGTTTCCTTTTTCACAGGTGACAGACAATGTAGCAGATCTATTGTTTTATTTAGAAATGGTAATTTTTACACACTGTCATTTTCATATAGAAATATCAGTTGAGCATAAACAAAAAGTTTCTTTTAAAATGTGCTTCTTTTTCTTTATTCTTTTTTTCTTTTTAAGGAATTATCTTTATTTTTGTTGTTTGTTAGAATAATAGTGTTAAAATAAAGCACCTAAAGTTGTAGTGTGTTCCTCAATGATTATAATTGTATATTTAAATTCATTTTTTTTTTAGGTGGTAGTAATCATAGCAAATATCAAACTAGGGGTTCAGCTCAAAAGCCAGGAAAGGTACTTGCATTTTGTCTAATAAGATTTATATTAAATAATTGAACAGTACTTTAAAAACAGTGAATTAGTGCCCCATATGAAGGCTGGCATGTGTCCTTTTGTTAAATGGGAAAGAACCTATAAAAAGATGCCTTGTTACCAATAAAAAGAATAGTCCTTTTGTACAAGCAGTGGATTTCCTTACCTGTATACTTGTAAACCATGTGTATGTCAGATGACTACACATTAGAAATGTGTTCAGTGTATTGTTGAAAATATTTCTTCTCTTTATGACAGAAGAAAAGTGAGCAGTCTGTGAGTGAAAGGACTCTCAAGCTGTTATATGCTCGTTATCTCCAGTCACTGTATCTAGACATACAAGCCGAGAAATCTTTCAAGATTCAAGAGAAACAAGAAATGGTATTTTAACCAAATATTAACTAGCTACATTCAGACCTAGGAATCCAGAATCTAGATATTTTTCTTGTTACATTTGGGCATTTTAAATGGGAGAAAAAATTTAACACTGCCTTTGGCTCCTTTAGTTTCGTTACAGTTCATGAGACAGAATTTTTTTCAGACAGTTTTTATGAAATAGCACTTGCTAAAGTATCATCATAGATAATAGTGGATCAGTAGATATTATAAATTAATTATTAATAATACTGCATCAATAGGTTTGATAAATTAATTGCTGATAACACTAAATGTTTCTTTAATAATTGATCATTGATAATATTGAGTCTGAACATTTATAAATCACTGATAATACAGCCTGTAGATTAAACAAATCTTCATTGTGTAGGCAGAGATGCAAGAGTTGGGGGACTTGGTTGAGGACAAGCGAAAACAAATTGTCCAGCTGAGAAAAGATGCAGAGAGGCTGAAACACAACATTAAACTGGACACGCAACTGCAACTTCAGGTTTGTCTGTGTTAGCTGTTCAGTGGTAAAAAACTAGCTTGCTTTGTGGTCAGTAGAGGATTAATAACAACCAGTGGTCAATTAAGCTAAATTCCACCTCTGCCAACGTCATAAGCTGTGTTATGTGCTATTCCTATTGGTAGAAAGTAGAAGAAAAATATCTCACTTACAAAGAAACATAATGGGTTTTCACTGAAGAACACGTGTATATAAAAGTTTTTAGTGTGTATTGTTCCTGCTAGACTTAAGTATAAATGAAAGATATCTTACTGCTAATGATGACATCTGTTACTTACATTTGTGCTTAGACAACATAAGCATTATTCTTTATGTGCATTGGCATGTTTCTACATATGCATGCACAGAAATATATATTTAATGTTGTATCTGATGCACTTGTGCTCGTATTCATAATTATTCTAGAACTGTCTTCTTATTTTATTATTATTTGGGGTGGTATTTGTTTATTATTATGTTATTTTTTTAAGATTTAGCTTATGTATTTTTTCTTTTTTTTGGTGCATGTTTTTCTTTAGGAAAAATCTTTAGAACCAGTAGTTTCCAGTTTACCACAACACAGCATTAAACACAAAAGTTTAGCTGACAGTCTGGACACAACCAGACATCAGATACGAACAAAGGGAATCTACCTGCCTGAAGATGAAGATCAGTTTCAAGGTAATTCAAAATTTAACTTTTTTTCTAACCTAGAGTGACTGCAATGAAATAAGTAATCAAGCTTTCAGGTTTTTTTTTTATTTATTTCTTATTAATATATATGTATTGTCTATAAAAGTGTTTGTTAAATAAACTATGTATGTTTCCAACTAATGTTTTAGTTTTTGTGTTAATGTAACATTGCATACAGTATATGATAGTATTGCTTATATATGTTCTGTATATTTCTAGCTTACAGTTTTGTTTGTGCCTTTTTGTACATTTAGTATATATTGTAGCTTAAATATATTCATTTCTAAGTGTTTTTGGTTTTTTATGCGCTGTTATGAATACATAATGCCACTACATTACTACTTTCAAATGACTATTTTGTTCTTTTCTTTTGTAAATAACCTTAAAATATCTTGACTATATATTTTCATAGTTCATACTTGTGTTATTTAGTTTCACAAGAAGTTGTCTGCAGTTAAAGTCTTTCGAAAAGTGCATGTAAATAATCTCTTCTCACTAATATAAAAATGTATGATGAAACAAACTAAATATTTAATACTCAGAGGAAGAGAGAGAGACATTAATTAATGAAATAATACATATATGCCAATAGTGTTTTAGTGATATCATTAAATGAACATTTTACTTCCAATGGCCACGAATGTAAAAATTAATAAATATTCTAATAGCCGATGAAAACAAAGTAATGAGGCTACTTTACAGTGTTATCAAATAAATTTATTACTTTTGTATGCTCAGTTTAATTCCTTTTTTTTAAGACTCATTGGAAGCAGCACTCAAAGAGAGTGAACATTTACTAGGGGAACTGAGTGTCATGACTCGAACAGCAACTCCAAAAGTCACTGACATGGCAGATGTTCTCAAGGCTACAGAAAATGCTCTGACAGTGGAAGGCAAACAGTTAGCTAGGTGAGGGTTGCTTACAACAGATATATATATATATATATATATATATATATATAATATATAAACACAGTTATCTAAGCACTAACAGACACAAATTGTTTGATTTTCTGGACTAAGTTTTAAAATATAAAATAAACAATGAAAAGTAATGAATAATACAATTGTATTTAATGCACTTCTAAAGCTGGCATTCTGAAAGCTGGATAAATGGTCTGGTCTGAGTATCAGAATTAGTTTAAATGCAGACATAATCTGCATAAATGATATACTTTGTAAACTGTTTGGAATAGAATTTTATTTTATTTTTATTTTTTATATATTTTACTGCAGAATGTAAATAAACAGCCAGTATTCATAATAATGATTCAGTTTCACTGAGTTATAAAATCAAAATTTTAAAATTACTAAATGTTAAGCATCTTTCATGTGAATTACATCAAATTTTGAAAAATAATTAAATAGTTTAAGGAATGAATTCATGTCTAAATAGTAAAACCACTTAAATTTCAGGATAATTAGAATTAGTACAAAGATAATTTTGTGCAATATTTTAAATATGTTTCTGTTGTAATGATGCTCGGAGAAGCAAACATAAAATTAAGATTAACTAACCAATCTGTCATATAATATTCTGTATCAAAAGAGAGATGCTCAACCTATAACTGTAATGGATGAAGTTACATAGGTGGAAATCACCCAAAAATGTAAAAATTAAAAAGAAAAATATATTTGAGTCGACTTCTGAGTAATGGAAGATAATTTGTTGTTTCAGATGCAATGAACTGGTATCTACTTTTCAGACACGGTCAGCAGAGGAGAATTCTCTTAAGATAAATTTGATTCAAAATGATTAACAGAAAATTCATAATGTGGACATGAGTTATTCTTCACCTCTTTGGTTCATAGTCATGAAACTTGTACTGTGTCAGTGTGAGAGAGAGAGTTAGAGAGGGATGGGGAGGAATAGATATATAATGTATGAATATATATATATATATATGTTGCTGCTTCAACCATCAGAGAGAGATAAAGACAGAGATAAACAGATTTATTATCTAAAAGAACAAACTTTTGTTAAGAAAATATTTAATAAACTGACAATATGTATCTTAAAGGAATTATGCAAACTTATATTCATCTGTAGTTGTTTATTTTATTATTATTATTTTTTCATTTTATTTTTTATTTTTAGTACATTTTGTTTCAATATTATTACTATTATTATTATTAGAATTGTTACGTCGGACCCCGTATAACTTTAGGTTAAAAACTTTATATAGTACATCATTAATAAAACATTCCTTGCCATTCAATAATATGATAAAAGATAGAATGGACAGTTCCTGGTTCATTTGTTCAGACAAAATCTCCCAGAAGTATTAACTTGGTGGAAAAAATCAAAATGTCACAACCTTAACATTTGTCTAATAGCTGTCGTGAGTCTCAAAAGGGACTTACTTATTGCCACTTAGTAATCTAACTGAATGTGTATATTTCAATGTCGGATCAGTCTCCTGGGCCTTAAAAAAAAAGAGTATATCGATGAGATTCAGTTTTAATTATTTATTTAATAAAAACGCAAAAAGAAAATGGCTGAGTCAATATTAATTTGTTAAATGGTACGTTTTACTATTATTTCATATACAGGTACCGGACCAATTATCCGGACTCCTTGGGCCTGAGGCATTCCGGATTTCTGGATTTTCCGGTTTTTCTGGTACCAAGGCATCTAAATACGTAAATAATTACTATTAAACATTTTAATGTTAAAAATATAAAGAAAATTGACGAATGCACATAGCGGCGAGTGAATGAACGACACGCGGCTTGAAAGAGTAGTTCCGGTCGCGCGCGAACTATGAAAATAGAGTCGGGAAAAAACTTCCGGATTTCACAACGCCGGATAATTGGTTCGGTACCTCTAGTACTTTTATGACTCATAATATAGGTCGCACAAAACAGTAAACTAGTAACTCGGAAGTATCAAAAACATTATTACTCTATTTCTTCAGTTATAGTGTATGGAGCGAAATAATTATGGTTACGGAATATTCAGCACTGAAGCTACAGGACTCGGATAAGCTCAGGTTAAACAAAAATAATGCAGCTTATTTTTCGATACTTTAAATAATTTTTCTTCCATTCATTTGTTATTGGGTTTTGGTTTTTTTTTTTGGTTTTTTTTTTTAATTTCCCCTTCTTTTGGTTTTTTAATTTTGATCTTTTAATCTTTTTTTATTTATTTATTTATATAATTTTTACTTTAGAGATTTTTAAAATTAATTCTAAGATTTAATAAAGTATGTTCCAGTTTCCATCTTTTTTTCTATATGAAATGAACAAGACGTGACCTGATGCGAAGTCGTTTAAATATATCGATCACTTTCGATTATCGACAATTGCTATATTAAAGGTAAAGCTTCGTGGGGGGTTTCTGACTGAGAAAAGTGTTACTAATGGACAAATTTAACGGGTTTCCTTTTGAGACTTTAATTAGGTAAGAATTAATAGACGATTGTTAATCAATCAAACTGTTTAGAATATTTATTTAAAAAAAAAAAAAAAAAAAACATACAACACTCGGGCATATACGCTCATTTACACACAAACACTCATTTTTACTTCTTTAAAAAAAAAAAACTAAAATATTATTATTATTATTATTATTATTATTATTATTATTATTATTATTATTATTATAAAAGACATTCTGCTTTTCAAAAGTACCATGATGATGATGATAAGCAAACTGAAAGAACAACAGAGACACACATTTATATGTTTTATTATTAAAATATTAATTTTCATACAATGACAAATTCTATAAGACTTCTTAAATGCCAATGTGCGTGTGTATTTGTGTGCATATATACATATATATTATTCAGGAAAAAGAACAATAACAATAGTAAAACAGAAAGACTTTATAACGTTTGAAATAACAACATATTTGAAATTCTGAAATTGTATTTCTAGTTCTTTTCAAAACATGTTCTGACTTGCCTCACCTTTATTTATTTCCTTTTTCTTTCTTTCTTTCTTTCTTTCAGAACTAATTTTCTTTCCTCTTTAATGTTCCCTGAGATTTAGTATTGTGATTATGTTCAAGCTTATTTCTTTGAACGGTACTTTCAGAAATAAGTATCTTTTCACACGAACTGTAAATGTCACAAGAATAAATTTGAAATTGTTTAAAATTAACCAGTGACATTCACTGGTGTGAATTCCGATCTGAGCACAAAAATCATTGTAACGAATCGCTAATGGCCGTCAAACTCCGTGAATGAGTTCGGTTACTTCCGAGTTCATCGAGAATGCCTATCATGCCATGTCTCAAAGATGGAGCGGCCACAACACACTTACTGTTACTCTGTTCTAAAGGCACCAGATAATCTTCAATGTCCGAATTACTACTGTCTGTGTCTGAATGGTCCATGCTCGGTATCTTTTCAACATGTGATGTTGCTGCAGTTGTTTCGTCTATGTTTTCATTACAGTCATCCGAGAGAGATGTTTCATTAAAGACGTTTTTGAGCAGATTTTCTGCTTTTTCTGTTAGATTTTCCTCGCTGTAATATGAAAGAGAATATTTCAGATACCACCTTGTAAAAGTAGTAATAATTACAAGACGTCAGGTTTAAAAAAAAACACACACACACACACACATATAATTTAAACTATACCTACGAATCATATATTCATTGATGTATCCAAAGTCTGCCCAGGTTTACAGTTTAAAGTCCTTGCACGATTTATCATTTACATACAAATTATTATATATTATTAAAAATGGGTGTTTTAAATTAAAACTTTCTACTAAAAGCCAGTTATAATTATCTACACAATTAACAGAACAAAGGTAACACACCCAAGACACTACATTTATGTTATGGCGATAGTTAATTTTTTTATGTTACCTTGATGATTTGAAGATGTCGTCTTTGTTGGCGACGGTGAGGTCGATGTAGAGGCGTTTGGTTTCCAGCAGCCTGTCCAGTGAATTGCGAAGATCGGTGAAAGACGGTCTGTCGTAAGGTTTGGGATGCCAGCACGACAGCATAATCTCGTATCTGTATACAGAGACATACGTTGTTTAAAACATCAATACACAGAATTATTCTTAATTTTTATATCTATTTAATTTTCTTGTATTATTCTTAAAATTATGTTCAACTCTTGTAACGCCTTGAGCTGTTTTAGTTTTTACTGTTTGTAGTTCTGTACATATATGTTTGTTAGTGTATGCACGTGCGTTCGTGTGTGTGTGTGTGTGTGTGTGTGTTGAGATGTAAATAAGATAAGTCTCTGCCTGGCAGTGTTAACACAAGTTTTAAAAATAAGCTTATTAATTAGATAAACTTTTATTTGATTTCACAGTAATAATGATGAGAAGAAGAAGAAGGAGATGATTATGATAGAAAATTATTACAGTCAACATTAGACAGAGCAATTTAAAAATGCCTTCTCTTTTTAAATCCTGGATCTTCCACTATTTTGAAATAATTTGCGGTAACAACAACATTTGGCTTACATTTCTTTGCTGCATCTGTTGGGTTGTTTCATGCGGTATCCATTTTTCAGCAAAGTAAACAAATCTTTATTGGGGATGCCCGGATAAGGACATCCTCCAAATGTCACGATCTCCCACAAAACAATCCCAAACGCCCAGCTAAAATTAGTAATAATAATAATAATAATAATAATAATGACAACAATAACAGCAATAACAACAACACTAAATAATAATAATGACAAAAACTATAATAGTAATAATACTTTTAACAAATATTTATTAATAATAAACTTTTACTAGTTTAAGAAAATAAGAAAACGATAAAAGACAACAAAATATAGGAAAGGTATTGAGAAATAAGGTAATTTACCGGAAGCTTTCAGAAGTCCTTTTTCAAAAAGACTTTAAATATATTGGATATCAATAATTTTATAAATCGTCATGTGCAACCATAAATTTCCTTTAATTCTGTACACTACACAGGTTAACTCTTCCATTTTTCTTTCAAACTAACTTTGTAACAGCCAGCCAAACTGGCCTCTTCTGATTCAGTGGTTAAGCGCTAATTATTTGCAACAAAAAATAAATCATGCTATAATCGCTAAGACTCGGAGAAAACCTGTAGAATAAAACTGATGTTCTTCTGATATTCATATTTCCATTTCATTGATATCTAAAATGCTGCAAATTGCTCCAGAAGTCGTAACTTAACAGATTATTGATACGTATTAGGTGCCATTCAATCGACGTTGGCAAGAAAAAAGTTCAGTCGATTGTAACTAAACTTTAGTCATTATACCGATTAGCTTTGATATGTCGTAAATCTGAAAAATAAAACTCCAGCTATTGAGGATATTCCATTCAAATTAAGTGCACATCAAATGCGACGTCTGTAACAGCTTTCGCGTTAACTCATAAATATTATTTGTTGTCACGTAATTTTCTTTTCAGACATCAGAATCAAATGATATCTTGGAGGTCAGTTTGGACGTCTCAGAGCAGCTTTATTTCAAAACGTTGCGGAGTAAGAGAATGGTGTAACTGACTTGTATTTTTTATGATCTCTGCATCTTTTTTCAAAAAGTCATGTTATCTGAAGCCAAACAATAAGATGGGTGAATGTTAAGCAGGGTAAAATGTTATTTATGCCAGTTTGATACAGTAGAACGTATTATCATATTTGTTATTAAGATTATTATTATTATTATTATTATTATTATTATTATTATTATTATTATTCATAGCAGGCTAAGGATTGAATATTTTAATTTGTTTGGCACACACACACACACACACACACACACACACACACACACACTCTCTCTCTCTCTCTCTCTCTCTCTCTCTCTCTCTCTCTCTCTTCTCTCTCTCTCTCTCTTTTCAGATACATAATCCTGCAAACACATATATATCTCATAAATGTTTAAATCATATATTCTGTATCAAAAGAATATAACTCACACATCACTTTTTGTTGTAAAAATATTATCAAATATGGACTCCATAGGCATCCATTTGTATGGAAGCATCCTTGCAGATGTTGGCTGGTACATGTTGGTTTCATAAACATCACGTGACAACCCGAAATCTGAGATTTTCAGAAGTCTATAATTAAATACTAGAATGTTCCTTGCTGCCAAATCTCGATGAATAAATTTTCTTTGGGAAAGAAATTCCTGTTAAAATCAAAAGTTAAAAAAGAAAAAAAAACATCTTTGAAAACCTATGTTAAAGAAGACGAAAATTTAAAAACCCGTATTTCCACAAATCCTAATATCTATCAAGTAAAACTTGCCTAGTGATGATACCACTTTATAATATTAGCCGGCTAAGCAAATAGTTGTAACTTTTATCAAGTAAAGACTGATGAAACATACGAGTTGCAACATCAGCTTGGTAGATAAAATAAACAGAAGAACGGATTGTATATAAAAAAAATATTGTTTAAAATGTAAATAAATAAACATTTTTTAATGGCCTGCTATCTTCTAATTTCTCCGAAAAAAGGGAAAAAAGATAAATAAATTAAAAATTCTATCTATCTATCTATCTATAATAATAATAGTTGAGGTTGACGAACTGTAAGTAAAGTCGGTTTTCCTTTGATTGGAATCTAACAATCTGATGCACTTGTCGAAATTCACAGTAAAAAGAAATGTTTTATTACGTACCATTCCTGCTGCGATCTGCAAGGCGTACGACAGAAGTGTCCCTTGATTGATGGGCTCAATCCGACCGACTTCTCCTGCACCGGTGTGATCTGAAAAATAAATACTGTCGTGTAACTGTAGAATAAGTACGTTAAATATTTCAATCTTTCTGTCCGTCTGTGTGTGTGTGTGTGTGTGTGTGTGTGTTTATGTATTTTTGTATAATAGTTTGGTTGTTTGTTGTTGTTTCTTATTAACTGAATAGTCAAAATATATTTTCAGTTTTATTACATTCTGGTTAATAATAAAGTATAAAAAAAAAATAATAATAACATTCAAATTTGTAAGAGTGCATGAGGGCTGTCACTGTTTTCTTCTTCTTTCTTTTTTTCTTACACATATAACAACAACAGAAGTGATAGTATAACAGTAGTATAGTAAACTTCAACCGTATTTAAAGGTTTCCAGTATTTTCTCATAAAATGAACGTTTTGAGCTACACTCGTTATATGAAAGAAACTACATGATACTTAGCTTACTAACCCGGCAGTCCTTTAATAAGCACCAATGACCAGTGCAATGATACTATTTACTACACCAATAAGCAATACCATCATGGTTAATAACAATTCCCAAACGTTAATTTCAGCAGAAATAAAGATAGCGGTACATTATAGGAGATATATGAGTAACCTATAGAGTTCTCCGAAGCCATGGAGCATTCTCAATCACTGGATGAAAAAGCGAGTGAACAATTAACATGATGTGAAGTACGGTTCTGTCAGCTTGACCAATGCCACGGGGCAAGATTGTCACAGGAACGAAGTATAGGATTTCAAAATTCACGTTTATAATTTGACATTAAAGATGACTCCTGGTTTTCGAATGAGTATTTAAGTTTAAATTCCTCCTTATTCGACGACATATTCAGCTAACAGTATAATTATACAACAAGCACGAGTGTCAGTTTCTGTGTCAGTAGGTCAACTATTATAGTCCTTTCAGGTTGTTCTGGTATTTACGTTTGCATTAATGAAATTAATTAAACATTTCTTTGATTTATTTTTAATTTAGTTCTTCTGCTTACTCGTTGAAAAGTCGCTGTTGAGTGGATGTTGTATGTTCTTCATGTTTGACAACCACGTCGTCACTGCTAGTGTAGCGTCATCCTCGTTGCTAAAATACTGAAATACACAGTATCTCATAATATTGGCATTTTGAAACTAACGTAAGCAAAAAAACATTTAAAAAAAGCAAATAAATAAATCATGATTAAGATGATGATGATGATGATAAAACATATAAATATATTTGCATATAGTCTCAGAGAAATTAAAACATTAAGAAATGTAATTCATCTCTTATCTTCATGATTTAAAAAAATCATCATTGTCATCATCACATTGATCATTATCATCATTATCACTATTGTTGCTATATTAGTACTTGCAATACTAGTAATTCTAGTTGTAATAATGTAGTAGTGGTAGTAGAAGTAGTAGAAATAGTTATGGTAGCAGTAGTTGTGGTAGTTCTGATTGAGCTATAAGTGAAGATAGTATTAGTAGTAGTAGTAGTAGAAGACTAGTAAGTTCAGTAGTTAATAGTAATAATGTAGTAGTTAACAGTATTAGATGGTAGAAGTAGTGGTAGAGTGATGTAACAGTTCTGATTGATTACTGGTAGTACTATATGTAACAGTGAAGATAGTATTAGTATTAGTAGTAGTAAGATAGTAGTAGTAGTAGTAGTAAGTATTAGTGGTAGTACTAGTGATGTAACAGTGAAGATAGTATTAGTATTAGTGGTAGTACTAGTGATGTAACAGTGAAGATAGTATTAGTATTAGTGGTAGTACTAGTGATGTAACAGTGAAGATAGTATTAGTATTAGTGGTAGTACTAGTGATGTAACAGTGAAGATAGTAGTACTAGTAGCGGAGTGGTAGTGTAACAGTGAAGATAGTATTACTGGTAGTTCTAGTGATGTGTTGTAACTGGTAGTACTAGTGATGTAACAGTGAAGATAGTATTAGTATTAGTGGTAGTACTAGTGATGTAACAGTGAAGATAGTATTAGTATTAGTGGTAGTACTAGTGATGTAACAGTGAAGATAGTATTAGTACTAGTGATGTAACAGTGAAGATAGTATTAGTATTAGTGGTAGTACTAGTGATGTAACAGTGAAGATAGTATTAGTATTAGTGGTAGTACTAGTGATGTAACAGTGAAGATAGTACTAGTGATGTAACAGTGAAGATAGTATTAGTATTAGTGGTAGTACTAGTGATGTAACAGTGAATATAGTATTAGTATTAGTGGTAGTACTAGTGATGTAACAGTGAAGATAGTATTAGTATTACTGGTAGTTCTAGTTGTGTTGTAACAGTGAAGATAGTATTAGTATTAGTGGTATAACAGTGAATATAATAGAAGTGATAATACCACACTGGTTTACTGACATTATTTCTGGAGAGATCTTTGACGGCTTAAACACGTTTATATAAATCCGCTTGTTTCTAGACCTCTAAATATATACCACTACACCACAAATTAACTTTGGTTTTATCTAATTTACAGCTTTTATCAGATCCGTCGTGATTTGTAATTGGTTCACCGTCATAATTCATCTAGAATATAATTTTAGTACGACTCACAAGTGCGACTCACAAATACTCTCTGGGACAGACTAAATCTAAAAGTGTGAGCACAAATAATATATGCATGAAGGTTCAGTAGCATCAAACTCGATATAAATGGGCTGATGGAATAAACAGACAGTCCATACCTTTTCTCTGTAGGCTCGCAGATAGTTTCGTAAATCCCCTAATGGGCAATAATCCATTATGACACACAAGGTGGCGCCTCTGGTGCAACATCCAATCATATTAACTATGTTAGGATGTTGACCGATTTGTTTCATCATTTCGATTTCCATCCATAAGCTTCGTCGTTCTTCGGGCGTTGCACTCTCTAGGATAAAAATGATAAAACAATGAAGTCAGTGTTTGATTGTATTAGTAAATTCAAATGTATTTCAAACACTTATTTTATTAATCTGCAGTAGCTGTTAGTAAAAGCAAACTATGGCATTGTCATAATAAGCTGGAAGAATTGCATGGAGAGAGTCATTTTTGTACCATATATATCGAAACCGAAATAATAATTGTGGAGCATGACTTGTCTTCAAACCTACTATAATCTGTAGCTACAGGTACCGGACCAATTATCCGTCGTCCTGAAATCCGGAAAGACCAGAAAACCGGAAGTTTTTTCCCGACGCTATTTTCATAGTTCGCGCGCTCAGGTGTTGTCCTCACACGACCGGAACTACTCTTTCAAGCCGCGTGGCGTTAATTCACTCGCCGTATTGTTTACGTGTCGAGTCGCAACAGTTGTGTACCGTCAGTTTGCTTTATGTTTTTAATTTTAAAATGTTTATGCATAATTATTTACGTATTTAGATGCCTTGGTGCCAGAAAACCGGAAAATGCAGAAATCCGGAATGCCTCAGGCCCCAAGGAGTCCGGATAATTGGTCCGGTACCTGTATTCTTCTTCTTAAATGAAACATTAATGTTCTTTCATTGTACGTTATAGCTCTGTTTATGCTCTATATATAATTTTACCAAAATATGCTAATAAATAAATGTTTAAGAAATTATAAACAGTGTTTCTGTAGTAGAAGCCATCACGTCATTTTGTACAATGGCAAAAACATACAATAAACCATTTTCATTTCCTGAACGAAGTGACGTCAAAAGTTTGATATTTATTTTTTTTTTATTTTTTTTACCATTAACGATTCCTTATTCTGAAAAATAAAACCCACAAAAAGATACCTTTCGGCATTTTAACGGCAACAATTCTGTCTATTTCGTCCGTCAAACATCGTTTGTCAATTCGAGCCTTGAGAACTCTGCCGAAGGCTCCCTCTCCTAAAGCAGACAGCAGCCTCACTCGTGAGATGTCTATTTCAAACTCGTCTGCCGGAAGAAAGATGGCTTTTTCTTTACAGCTGGCTGCCGGGTCCACGCTCTGGTATAAAGGATTCAGTTGCTATTGTACCGAAAATAAAAAATAAAACAATTAATACATAAATAAATAAATAATGAGAGAGAGAGAGAGAGAGAGAGAGAGAGAGAGAGAGAGAGAGAGAGAGAGAGAGAGAGAGAGAGAGAGAGAGAGAGAGAGAGAAAGAAAGAAAGAGAGAGGTAACGAAAATGGAATCACAAGAGAAGAATGAATGAAGGAAAGAAATATATTCAAAAAAAAAAAAAAAAAAGCAGGAAAAACGAATAAGAAATAATGAAAGGGAACGGAAGAGTTAAGAAAGAAATGAACAGGTAAAAAAAGTGGAAAGATGGAGACAAAAAGAAAGAATGAAACAATGAAGTAAATAAGAAAGGAAGTTTAATTAGTTTGGATAAGCAATTTGAAACTGGTCGCAGACATTATCTAACGATTACATTTATCTGTGCAAGGTGGACATGAGTCAAGGTGAAGATAATTAATTTCCACAATAAACTCTGTTTCCTTTCAGAATAAATACAGTAGTAGGATAGCCTTGAATGTAAGCTGATCACTTTTCCCTAATTTGTCTTTAATTCCAAATATTTCAATGTTTTGATTTGGAGGACGTGAATGAATGGTTGTTTACAAATAGCTAAACAGATTTCAATATTCAGACCTAATAGAAAATAATAATAATAATAATAATAATGTCATCATCATCATCATCAAAAACAGCTATTGTAATAATAATAACGTCGACACGTTTGGGATAAGAAGTAATTACTTACAAAAAGCCACGTGCTAAGGTAATCATTGACAGGAGGTGACAAGACGTGAAACATACGTCAAAAAGAAAACGCGAGGCAGACGAAACACTGAATTATTTATCAGAAACAGTAAACTTTAGCTTATTTTATTTTTCACTGAACGCCTCAGTGTAATTAAAAGTTAGGACTTCAGTGACAGCCAGCTATAATTGTTCCCCAATTTAGAATTGTGGAAGTCGAAGTCACGGTTGGATGACTATCTGGGATTCACCATCCTACGAAACAGTTTGAAAATATCTTTACGTTCTGACATCAGATCAGTTTTCTTTAGCAGTTTCTGTATAATTATATTACTCAATTAATTTTTGTTCATATGTATTGGTACGAGTCTTTGTGTATATGTATGTATGTAGGTAGGTATGTAGGTATGTATGTATGTGTGCAGGTATGTATTTGTATGTATGTATTTATGTAAGTATGTGTGTTTATATGTGTATATGTATATATATTTCTATGTATGTGTGTATGTATGTATGTATGTGTGTTTGTGTATGTGTTCAGTGCTCAGAAAATTATCATGTGACATTTTTCTTTCTTTTCATAGGTCAAGTTCATTCAGTCTGCAGTATATTTATTTATTATTATTATAATTTTAACAACGCCCTCTTCTGAAACTCCCTCTTCATATTTCCATTACTTCTATTTCGTTTTGATTTAAAAAAAAACAACAACAAAACAACATCAGTGATACCAATTATACACATAGGCTATCTTTTTTGTGGTTTCTTTGAGAAAGCGAAATTGTTGTGAGGAGCTGGGTGGTATTTTCAAAAGTACAAGAAAATGGCTGAAGTGATAATTAAATCTGAACTTTTCAAATCAGGAGAGATTTACTAGCTTGCGTGGTACTCACTGTGCTTAATGTTTAAATTAGCTTTGCAGCGTTCTTAAATAGCTGCAATAACATCTCTAGGTATACATTATTTTCCAATTATACACGGAGGGTCACAGTTTCTTAAACCTATAATCAAACTCATTTCTTACATCCATTTCTGCCGTTGGCATTCCTGGATTCATTTCAGAAAGAAAAAAACATGACTGCACTGTTTAAGTTGTGAAAGAAAAAAAAGAAAAAATAAAAAGAATTATATCTTCTTTTCATACAACTGTGAAATGTGAATAATAATTTGTGATACATTAAGCGTGGGCTTCTAATCCAGCCCATGAAACATCCGACAAAACGAAACTCCCAGTAATACATCGTCACACCTCACACGGTGCGTAGTGTAACGAGAAAAGAAAAATAGTCCGATGTTGTGAGCTGTATGAAATTTCCGCTGTTGTGGCGAGTCCCGTGTCGTAATGGGCAACAGAAATCTGCTGTACATTAAACCAATTCCGTTCATTTTTTTTGGGATCCGTTCCGATAGATCCGAACTCGATTATCTCCCCTGCCAGTTACTATCCAGAATGCAGGAAAATGCAATTTTCGGGTGTGGCATGCCTCTGATCACCCTTAGCAACTCCAGCAGCCCTTTGGGCCGTCGACTACGCACTCTCCTATACATTTCTGCGTACTGGCCTAAGTATTGATACGTATTTTATAACAAAAAAAAAAAAAAAATAAAATAAAATAAAATAAAATAAATCTTTAAATATAAAAAACTGACTTTTGTTTACCTTTCGACTTCTGTGAATGTAGTGCAAATCTGCCCGAAATGTTTTCCGTTCACATTTTTTCCAGCTGAAGACGGTCAACAGGGCTGCGACTACTAGAAGGATGGGTATTATAGACAGAAGATAGAGCGGCTGATTTCCCAGCTGAGACGCGCCTTCACCTGCAACGAATAATCACGTGTTTAATGACAGCTACATTTCAATGTTCATTTACAAAGCTTAAAGACCGTCACTAATTGAGAAATGCCCACAGATATACACAAACGCGCACGCATTAAAAAAAACACACACAAAAAAACACAAGTGGTTTTGTTAACTTGGCCTGTATTATATATATAAAACGGTTATAAATCTGAAATAAAGAAATAGCTCTGTAGCCATGAGTATCTCTTGATCAAAAAGAAGTCATTTTGATTTTTACGCAGTTTCTCTTATGAAAAGCCTGTAAGAGATTTACACAGTCTAACTATAATGCGAAAAAGCCCAGTGGGTAAACCTGCGTTCTGTTATCAAAGTAGACGATAAACATAAATTATCGAGGCTTTTACATTTAGCTGAAGTACCCACAGATCAGGCCAAAGGATATTTTTGTCGTGTCTGAAAGGTTTAGATAATAACACCCGTATACACAGGAAAACATCCATGAAATTGGTGGGAAAATGTAATCGATTATCGATCATAATCAGTTTAATTTGAACAAATGATCCAGTTCGATGAAATAATATCCGCTCCTGCTGTTTGTAACGATATGGTAAGGATTTAGGCATTACTAATTTTGTGGAGGTCAGATATTGGTATTTACGTCCAATATTAAACGAAATCTTTTTATGGATTATCGTAATAAGAAGGCCTCAGATGTCATAAAATCAGTTATACTCTCTCTCTCTCTCTCTCTCTCTCTCTCTCTCTCTCTCTCTCTCTCTCTCTCTCTCTCTCTCTCTCTCTCTCTCTCTCTCTCTCTCTCTCTCTCACACACACACACACACACACACTCACTTACAATCTGGCTTCTACTTTTCTAAACATGTTTCAGGTAAGTTAACTCAGACTTGACACGTATACACATCTGCACAAAGCCCTGCATGCACGTACGATCGGACACACACACATATAAACACACTTACAAGAAAACTGGCACTGACACTGTTGAACATGAAAATATTTATTTTGGGGGCCACATATTATACACATATACTAAAATACATCTTTTTTTTTTTTGTCTGTCTGTCTTTCTGGTCTGTCATCTGACTGTCGGATACATTCAAGTGTTACTCAACAAAAACAGCTAAATACTGAAATCTACTTTAAATCTGATGTGTTATTGAAATGGTAATTTAAATCCGTTATGAAAAAAATACAACAATGATATTTCCTTCTTGATTTTAAAATTGCAATAAAACTTTTTATTTTTATGTTTTTATTTATTTTTGTTGCTGTAATTTCAAAGTTTTCATCATGTCTATTCAGAAAGAAAAAGAAGAAACACAAAAGACAGGAAATGAGAGGAAGCGAGTCAGACATTATAAATAAACTAAACAAAGAGATATTGTAATCTCTACCAAAAAAATCTTTATTATACACATTTATTATATAAAGAAATTCAAAGATCAGACTTTTATTATCATTATCAGAACTGAAATAGAGATTCAAATTAAATAATTTAATCCCTTTGACTGGCTACACAATATACTGTTATTTTATGAGCAAAATGTAATAGAAATAGCAGCAGTAATAGTAATAGTAGCAACAGTAGCGATAACAGCAACAGATAAAACAAGAATGATGAAATTAAGATTTGATCACTGAAACGATATTTTAAAGACTTTTTAAACTGTTCAGTTACTAAAAAAAAAAAAAAAAAAAAAGATGCGTCTTGTCTCTACTATGGTCATTGGATGTTTTTCTCCGTCTTACAGTTTTATCATTATTCTCTTTCTGACCTTCACCAATCCTTTTTGTACTTTTTCTCAAACGTCTCTCTCTCTCTTTCTCTCTCTCTCTCTCTCTCTCTCTCTCTCTCTCTCTCTCTCTCTCTCTCTCTCTCTCTCACACACACACACACACACTACATACACACATACATACTTCTTTCACTCTTTAATTTTCTCTCTTTTATTCTTTCTGTAAATATATTATGGAATTTGTTGTACTTATTCTGTTTAGATTATTATATTACATCTGAGAAAGAAAAGTGAACAAAATAAACGGTAAACATTAAAAGATGGTGAAAATAAAACGACCGATATTTTATTGTAAGTAGCATCCAACATAATTACACATCAAAAAAAAATTACAGGAGAAACTAACCGATAAACACTGTGACACAAGAGAACCGAAAATTAATTTCAGTAATAAGAAGCATTGGTAGTTGTAAGAAATATTATATTGATGTATCTCTTTTCTGGCGTAGAATTCACTAGCAACAGCAGGCAGTAAATGAAAAAACAAGATGATAAAGAATATCAGAACGTCAACGTAATTGTGATAAAGATTTTCTAAACTAATTAAGATTGCTAAATGTTTTTTTACCTGACAAAACAATTAATATTTTGGGGTCGTTAAACCTGTCTGTACTAAAATATGGGTCATGTATTTGTGTGATTTATCTTGAGAAGAGAGAGAAAAAAATGAGTCGCTGAGTATCAAAACATTAAACACATTTTTAATAGATCGTAGATCGTTCACCTTCTCTCTCTCTCTCTCTCTCTCTCTCTCTCTCTCTCTCTCTCTCTCTCTCTCTCTCTCTCTCTCTCTCTCTAATAAAACGATGTACATGTCACTTACTGCTAGCAGGTTCCAAGTAGCTATATCTCTCTCCTGTGAAAGAAAACAAAAATACGTCTTTAACATTTTTTTAAAAATAAGACATTTGATCAAAACCTGTAACGTTTGTATTATGCTTGAGTGCGTGTCTGAACATACGCTATTATTTCTTATTCATATGAACCTAATTTATAGATTTAAAATAAAGCGAAATCCTATTTCCATGATTAGTTAGTTGATGTACTGATATGTTCGTTCAACATTCATTCATTTCTTCATCACAAATTTCATTACGGATTATTACCCTCCTCATTTCTGACACCAGATCAATTTACATTCGTTCTTTTGTTCATTCATCTGTCTAAATTAAATCATGTAGTAACTGACCTAGGATTAACTTCCGAATCGTCGAAGTACTTCCGGTTTTTGAGGTGACCATCACGTGAATCCAATACTCAGAATTCATATGAAGACCGTCAAGTTCCACCTTCGTTGCATTCTGGGTAACGAAAGTTACAAAGTAAGCTGTAATAATTTAGCAAAATCTGTTATCAGCCTTAACGGGTTACAGATCATTAGTATGCTTTGTAATCTTTTTTTATTATTATTATTTTTTTTTTATTTTTTATTTTTTATTTTTTTTTATTTTTTTTTTATAAAATTATCTCCTGATTTTAATTTCATAATTTTATTCCTAAAAAGATACTGTTCATCTTTAATAACTCTTAAGAAAACAAAAGTGGAGGTAAAGGAAAAATTATGTTTTATTTTGTTAAAATTATTAATTTGCTTCTTTTTTTTTTCTCTCTCTTTTTTTTCTAAGGTCTTTCAAACTAAAGCTGAAAATCTTTGGTCATTTTCCAAACATTTATTTAGTGTTTTACTAAAAGAGACAAAAAAACAAAAAAAATCGAAAATAAAATACTTATGTAAAAGTCAGCCTCGATTTCAAACAGCTCGCGTAAATCTCTCTAATTTGGTTACAGCACTGTAATTTTAGTAAACAGAGTTATAAAAATTAATAATTTTCTTTGGTACAAACTTTCTTACTCTTAAAATATCAGTTTTCTATTTTGAGAAGTTGCAGGCGCTGCATCTATTGATTTTGTTGATGTTTTATTTTTACCACGCTTCGGGAGATCGGATAAATAATCAATGACGTTTCAAATATTAGCTTTGATAATTTGCTTCATTCGTGAAACGAGTTTTTTACAGATAGCGAGAAATCAAACAGATATACACTGAAGAATTTATTATAATTATCAGAAAACAACAATAATATATAAATAATAACAACGACGACAATAAAAATAATAATAACAACAACAATAATAATAATAATAAAATAATAACAGTAACAACAATAATAATAACAATATCAATAATAACAATAACGATAATAATAATAACAATAACGATAATAACAATAACAATAACAACAATAACAATAACAATAACAATAATAACAATAACAACAACAACAACAACAATAATAATAATAATCAGGCCTGTATAACAATACTAAAGACAAACTCACCCAGTCAAGGGTAACATTGCCATGGTGAGCCTCTATTTTGTGACTTCTGGGTAGATCGGGAATTTTATCCCACATCACTGTTATGTTGGAAAGAGGGTTGTGTTCGTTTGCATACGCTGGTAGATTCCACTTCACCGTTACGTTTATAAAAAGACTGCCATTGAGACTGTATGTGTCTCCAACAGAACTCTGTATATTGTACACAGGATCTGGTTCTAAATGAAACATATATTATTATTATTACTATTATTATTATTATTATTAGTAGTAGTAGTAGTAGTAGTAGTAGTAGTGGTAGTAGTGGTTGTAAGAGTAGTAGTAGTATTAGTAGTAATAATATTTAGTACTAATTGTAGTAGCAGCAGCAGCAATAGCAGTAGAAGTAGTAGTAGTAATAGTACTAATAGCAGCAGCAACAATAGTAGTAGAAGTAGTAGTAGTAATAGTACTAATAGCAGCAGCAACAATAGTAGTAGAAGTAGTAGTAGTAATAGTACTAATAGCAGCAGCAACAATAGCAGTAGAAGTAGTAGTAATAAAAATAGTAGTAGTAGCCTCAGCAGCAATTGTAGTAGAAGTAGTAGCAGTAGTAGTAGTAATAGTAGCTGTAGTTGTAGTAATAGTAGTAGCTGATGTTTAGTATCATTAGTATTATTATATATGCATACCTTCATTCGCAAAATATAATTATGTTTACATGTTTGTATATATGTTTGTGACTTAATGTGCTTGTACAAGCACGTGTGAATACAGTGAAGTGTGTACGTGTCTCTAAAACTGTCTACTAGTTTGTGAAATTCTCTAACAGCAGGTGGATTTGCCCAAGAGCTCATGTCTTACTGCATTTCGAATAGTTGTGATTCGTTGCGTCCAGACAGTCAAGGGTTCGAAACACAATACTGCTCGGTCTGCTTCTTCGACTGAATTCTGGCCCGTACGTCTGTATTTCCACAAGGTAGTTAGTGTCGAATTTCAAATTATTCAGTTTATATTTCAGTTCTGGCCATTTCTGGAACGTAAACAAATTTGTGATTAGATATTTTCGTACTTCGTCTCTTCGTCAGCTTGTTTTTTTATAATTATGGTACAAACGTTCTTGAACCTTAGCAAAAGAATTTTTTTTTTTCAGACTGTAATCAAACAATACAAATCCGTAATTATTTAATAATTCCAAGAAAGAAAGAAAAGAACGGAAAGAATAAAGAAAGTGAAAAACAAAGGATAATTAAAAAAGAAATCCCAGAAGATTAAAGAAACTATAAAGAATGAAGAAAAAAAGAAAAAAAAAAAAAAAAAAAAAAAAAGAAAAAAAAAAAATGAAAAAAAAAAAAAAAAAAAAAGAAGAAAGCTGAAGAAAGAAAAAAAACCTCGAATTAAAGAACAAAAAAAAAATACAGAAAGGAAGCAGAAACAGAAGACCAAAGGAAGGAGACAAAGAAGAGTTCAAGTAACAGGTAATTGTTTCCCAAGCAGACGGAAATGACTGGAAAAGAGTGAATGTGAAACAAGATTAGCACGTTATGTGAAGTCTGAGTGTAATCAGAACAGTCTAATAGACTCTCTGCTCCTCTGTGCTGTCGTCTACGACTGGTCAGTCACAGACTGTGGTTCTGGGTTAATGGGAAATTGCATATTTAACACCCAGAGCTTTTAAAGGAAAATAGGTAATTATTAGTTATATATATATATAAATGAAAAAAAAAAAAAAAAAAAAAAATTAAAATTTCTATAATCCAGGACCTCATCATTGATAACTGAAGTTGTCGTCATCATCGTTGTCATCATCACTATCATCGCTGTGATTTTGATTAGTTTTAATAGTATCAGCTGTTGAAGTAGTAATAGCAGTAATGGTGCTGATAGCAGTAATAGTAACAGCATAATCAATGTTGGTAGTAGTAACAGTAGTAGTGTTAATAGTAGAAGTAGCAATATTAACAGTAGTAGTAGAAGCAGTAGTAGTAGTAGTAGTAGTAACAGTAGTAGTAGTAGTAGATGTTGTAGAAACAGTAGTAGTAGTAGTAATATTGATTATTACAGTATCATTGTTCTTGTTGATGGTTAAAATTAAGTTACTGTCACTGTTGATATTGTTATTATTATTTGCTATATTTGCAGAGCAGTACTTACCACAATTTCCACTGTATGAAAGATATCATGTACTTCGCCTTGAATTTTCCAGTCCAGTTTAAAAATACAGCCTCCATCTGAAAGATGAAGCAGTTATACACCGGTTTACTAGCGATACGCAAAACATTAATATGTGGTGATTTCACTGATATATACTCAATGTTGTTTCTTTCTTGCGCTCACGCACACACTCACACATACACTGACACACATACAGACTCCTATACACACATAATCAAACACATCTTTTTTTTAAAAATCTAATGAAAAGATACAATATGTATGAGACTAAATGACGATTAAAAACCTGTTCAATGTACGTTTAGATGCAGATATTTAATACTTTTCGAAATGATTCGTTTTCTTTTCATTACAGACTTATTTCTACTATTGATAAATAAGATAAAATCAAAGAAGACTTTTTTCTCTCTCTCTCTCTTTAACTGTGTGCACAGAAATCTAGTTAAGTAACCTGACACACTAAAGTAAAAACCACACGGAAATAGTCACATGATCTGAAGAAAATAATTACAGTGGATATAAATTTTCTAATGAAAAATGTTTCATTACAAAAGAGTTTCTTTGTTTTGTGGGTTTTTTTCGTTGTTTTTTTTCGTTTTTGTTTTTTCGTTTTTTTTCTCTTTTTTATAATTTTTTTATTGTTGTTTTATTTATTTAGGTATATATATATATTGTTGTTGTTGTCGTTGTTACTGTTAATTTAATATACTATTAATTAAATTACATGCTGTTTTATTAGCCAGAGGCACACTTAACATCACCAGCCTCTGAAGGCAACAGATGTATTAGTTCGTCGGTTCTTTAGGAAATCAATAAGTAAGGGGAAAAATAGAAAACAAAAAAAACAAATACTCGTGGTTTCATTTACAGTAATAACAGTGATTGAAGCTGCAAACCGTCAGTGAAAAAAAAAAGAAAAAAAAAAGCGTTCAACATAACGACAGCTTTGGTGATCCAAATTAGTGTTTGCCTGCGAGCAACAAAGTTTAGTTTTTTCCTTCAGGTTAGCTGGGAATGTTCCTTGTGCATGTGATTGGATCATATATTTTTGACTGCAAGGAATAACACGATTTTTAAAAAAAAAAAAAACGTAATAAAATATATATATATATATATATATATATATTTTTTTTTTTGCCTTCATGCATTGCAGCTACAATTCTATTATTTCATTATTTCATTATTTATTTATATATTACATATTTTTCATTCTTCGTTTCTTCACTTAATACAGCTTTTCATTGCTGGGCTAAAACGTAAGTTGCCGCAGCCATTTTCCTTCTTGGACAGATAAAAAGTAAACTGAATAATTTAATGACAGTATAAAACCAATTTATAATTTAACCAACAGACTTAAGATAACAGTATCATGAATACAGTTATTAACGGTTGTTCGCGGTACACTTACTGTGACCTGGTTTCCACCTGACCTCGGTAGATATGGCCGAACCACGGATGTGCTGGTTTGTTATCTGAATATTCGTTGGAGGAGAGATGTTGAAAGAAGCTGGGAAAATAAAATAAAAATTAAAAAATCATTTTATATTTTCGAGGCAGCTGGAAGCAGGGAAACAAATGGAAAAAAGCTATATTTATATTTATATATACAGTCAAATGTAATTCATCTTTTTTTTATTACTTATATAGAAAGGGCTGCCACGTGCCTTCTGTTACTTCATTTTGTGAACTGCTGTTTTCTTGATACGAGTTTATTAGCAAAATGTGAACATCGATATCATTTGAAGTCACTGGAGGGGATCATAAAATAAAGAAATAAATGTACAGTGTTAAAAAGCAATTTTTCATAAGTGGAAGTCCTCGTGTAGGCGAAACCTCATTTAAAACAGTCATGTGGCTCGACTATTTCTGGTTTGTCTGTGTTAAAACGTACCCAGAGGAATGTGTATCCAGTCCGTAGCTTTGGAAACATCAACCAGGCCGGTGTGTGTTACTGCAGTGACGTTAAATCGGTATTCCTGTTCAGAGTGCAGTTCCAGTATAGGTACAAAACTAAAATTAGTCTGAAAGAAATATTATTGTTAATAAATTGTTAACTAGTTGTTTTTTAATAAACAGACATACATACAGATATTTATGCATACATGTTTATATACATACATATATAATTACCTATATATATATATATATATATACTTAGACATACAAAGGCACGAGATACACAAACACATTCATCCATTTTATAGATTCATCCATCCATACATATACCCATGCATACATAAATACATGCATACATTAATATTTATCCATAGGACAGACAGTCTAATTATTTACTTTTCCGAGTACACCCCAAGGCAGCTCGGTGCCATTTGTCTCCCTTGTTTGCATTGCAACGATAAACACGATCGGAACGGACGAAGAATTCCCATGAACATCTTTCACGTTCCACCGTAGATAAACCCGACAGATGTCGCCTCCGTTTCTGCTCTTATAACTTTCGAAACATGTCACTTCCGGTTTGGTCAGAGTGAGACTGATGGGACTTTTAACTGGCTCTACAACAAGAAATACAGTGTTAGAGGAATTCCCCATCCCAATTAGTGCCGCATCACTGATACGTTGTTGCTATTTATTTACTGTTTGAGAAAAAGCATAATTTTAACAAAAATTCTTTTGCCGCTTTTGGAAACAATTGCGGGTTCTTCTGAAGCCTTTTAACAAATATGTGACATTATGACAGAATGCCAATTAATGTCCTTTAAGAAATAATCTTTAAACTTGTATCATCACTCTCGTAATCATCATTTTGAATCGTTATGGACGCTGTTTCTGTTGTAATTAAGTTTTAAAATTTTAACATACAAGATCGTTATGATCCACATCAGAATGTTTGATTCGGTGGGATGTAGAAGTACTGTTCAAAAGAAATTTGTATCTTTGAATTAGCTAACTATTTGAATTAATTCAAGAAATTTGTATCTTTGAATCAGCTAAAAAAATTTAATAATAATTGAATTAATTCAAGAATGTATGTATGTATGTATGTGTATATGTATGTATGTATGTGTATACGTGTGCATGTTTTGCATTAACATTACTATTGTCAGACAAATGATTTCTTTACCTGGTTCCAGGGATTCTTCTTCTTTTATCTTGTAAAACATTTTACAGCTTTTCTCACATGTAGAAGTAGTTCTCTGGAAAAATAAATAAATAGATAAACAACAGCAACAATAACAACAAATAAAACAACAACAACAACAACAACAACGATAATAATAATAATATAAAATCAATCAGCTGACTTCTCGGCATTATTATATGATCTATACTAATACTAATACTACTACTAATAATAACAATAATATAAAATCAAAACGGAACCAAATGATTGCTAAATAATTTCTCGGCATTATTACGTAATTTCCGTAGATTATGATTATCTAACTCTGTTATCGTCTTTTTAATAACAGTTGAATCTCTTCTTATTTGGAATCGACCTACAAAAATAATCAGCAGCATTTAAACTATTATTATCGTCACTGTTTGGGTCATTATTATTGTCAAGGCCGTCTCACTGACATAAGTAAAGGTTATAATCATATTCATAATTGCTGTTATAGTTAAAATTATTTATCATCTTCGTCATAATCTTACTACTACTACTACTACTGTTACTACTATTACTACTACTATTACTACTACTACTACTCTACTAGTAAATTATTATTATTATTATTATTATTAAATCGTTGGTACTGGTGTAGAGCAGGCATATTAACGAATGAACAAGAGGATTTTACGATCCACAGACACATAAAACCTTTGTTCTGTCATAGACAGTAATCCGATGGTTTATGACGCGTTTTTCTTAAAACTGAATCTTAGCTGTGTGTAGCGTGTATGAAACGCTCCTGTTCGATGCACAAAGCAATGACTGGTTTCACAAGACGTTTCTGCTGAATAAATGCAGTGAGCATTTCCGTTCCGCTTGTTCATTGTGTTTTATCAGTTGGACAATAATACCCGGTCAATGATATATATATATATAAAAAAATGACTGGTAGGGAATTTATTATTTTTTTTTTTTTTTTTTTTTTATTATTTTTTTTTTTTTTTTTTATTTTTTTTTTTTTTTTATTTATGTATTTATTTATTTTTTTTTTTTGAAATTAATTCTTAGTCAGTACATAATCAGTTTTGCCAGATAACCTTTTCATTCTTCTTCCTCGTTTTGGAAATAATATCTCCATTTTCACACGTCGAGTCTAAGTTAAGTACGTCTTGGTTACAGTTTTTCTTGAACCTTCTGCCCTCAGTTAACTCAGCAGTGTTGATACGGTAAGCGTTGTGTTATTAAAACTGACATAATTGCATTATGATGTTAGTACAGTGCGAACAGAGAAATGTTTAGTTAGAAAAATGTGTCAGTTACTTTGGCGTTATCTCGACAGTTAGATTGAACTAACTGTGTGTTCGACACCTGCGAGATGCCGCGCTGTTTAATTAAATTATTGATATTAGACAGAAATGTGTTTTCATATTCGAATTTAATTATGTAGATAAACTTACTTACCTAGATATATTTATAAATGTATAGACACACACACACACACACACACACACACATATATATATATATATATATATATATATAAATATATATATATATATTATATATACACATAAATACATATGGTTGTGGTGGAGTTCGGGATACAAAGAGTTAACGAGTTTCTACACGTTTTAGGTGTTTTAAATATATTTTTATGTTGCCAAAATCTATCACTGTTTTTTGGTTTTCGATTTTTTTATTTTTTATTTTATTTTTTATTATTATTATTATTATTATTTTAATTTGTTGTTAAAGTTCGTCTGTTTTATTACAAACAGCCAAAATATTTTCCATGTATTTATATTAAAAAAAAAAATTAAAAAAAAAAAAAAAAAAATTGTTTAATTATAATTATTATTATTATATATATATATTTTTTTTTTTTTTTTTTTTTTTTTTTTTTTTTTTTTTTTTTTTTTTTTTTTTTACAGCATTAATATACTTTGTTATTTTATTTTGTTCTTGTTTTTAAAAAAAAAAAAAAAAAAAAAAAAAAGATTTAGCCAAAGTACTACATGTAAACATTTTAATTTTAATTATAACTGCACATAGAATCTACCTTATCCTTTCAATAAAGTAAGATAGTTAATTCCCCTTTGTTTTTTTATATGCGGTTAAAATTGAATCTCACATATATACGAACGTTCTATGTTTATGTAGGACAGAATTAAAAAAGAAATGTTTTGAAATTGACGTCTAGAGAAGTTAATCCAGCAGAAGTTGTGTCTGTCTGTGTGTGTGTGTGTGTGTGTGTGTGTGTGTGTGTGTGTGTGTCTGTGTGTGTGTGAATGTATACGTATAAGCATGCATGGACATCTATTCTCACCTATATATATATAGATAGATAGATAGATAGATAGATAGATAGATACATAGACATGCGTTAAAAATATTTTGTAAACAATACCATAAATATGACAAGATGAAATTGTTGATCGATTCAGTTCCAGTGAAGACTACGTGAAATGACTTGTTCCCTGATGAAACCTTAACTCAAGAATAAAATATTAGAAATGTTTCTTATTACAGAAGGTTTTTTTTTCTTCTTTTTTTTTTCTGCCGTTTTATTTATTTATTTATTTATTTTTATTTTTATTTTATTTTATTTCATTATTGTTATTATTATTTTATTCTTTGGGGAGGTTTTTGTTTCTATCTCAACTTGTCCCGCGATATTTATCTTCCTCTTAATTTCAATCTCTCTTTCTTTCTCTTTTTTTTTTTTTTTTTTTTTTTGTTTGTTTTCTCCATCCTTTTTATAATTTTATTTCTCTATTTTTCTTTTTTCTTTTTTTTCTGGGGGGGGGACGTGTGTACGTGGAGGGTAACTTTCTCTCTCAGGTCTTTTTTTTTCATATACGTGTCCCTACGTCCATCTGTCTATAGACAGATAGGTAGATAGATAGATAGATAGACATACAACTAGATAGAGAAACAGACAGATAGATGGCACAGTGAGACTGACAGATGGACAGATACACGTACGTGTGTCTACCTTGTCTGTCTCTCTTTCACACTGTTTAACCCTTTTCTTCCAACTCTCTCTACTTCTCTCCATCTCAGTAAAAAAAAAAAAAAAAAAAATATTACGGACACATAAGAAAAAAAAAAAAATTAAGAGCCTCTTTGAACTACGATGTACCTTTTTGTATTTTAGTATCATATTTAAATAGGAAACGCCTTCACCAGTCGTCAGATGTGAAGACTATTAATACCAAAACAATTATCTGATATTTTCAGTTCGTGAAAGTTCAGAAACAGTAACTAATTAAGGACAGTGTAAACATTTCAGGCTAACCGGCTGGTAGACGATGGTTTATGAAAATGTGGCAGTTCGAGACTGTTACGACTCTTGATTCAGACATAAAGTAATCTGACGGCCATGTTCGGGGCAACAGATGAAGATGACTTTCTGCTATTACTTTCTTAAAAACGTTTCATTTCAGTTAAGACATCAGATCTGTTTTCCAGCTGAGTAGCTTGAGTAGGTACTGAGAAGTCAGATTGATTGAAAAATGATAAATTACACAGATACACGAACGAACAGAAAGAGAGAGAGAGAGAGAGAGAGAGAGAGAGAGAGAGAGAGAGAGAGAGAGAGAGAGAGAGAGAGAAACGACAAGCAGACAGAAAAAAGAATGAGACATACAGACAGACAGAAAGACGAAGGGAAGGAAGAAGAAAGACAGTCAGAGAAAAGACAAAGCGAGAAAGAGACAGAGACAGACAGAAAAGAAAGGGAGAGAAAATTATACGAATTCACTACAAAAATATCTAACAGATTCGAATATATTTAATTTGAAAACATAATAAAGTTAATGGAAAGCATTTATAACCCTTTTTTTTTTTTTTTTTTTTTTTTTTTTTTTTTTTTTTTATATTCTCACTAATATATAATGAAGAAGAAGAAAAAAAAAAAAAAAAACCTTCCGATTGTGTTACTAAAACGTTTTTGATAAGTACAGTATATTAGAAACGTCGAGCTAGCTATTACGGAGAAACATATTTAAAACTGTTGAAAGGTTTCTTAGCTTCAAAACGATCGAACTCAATTAGTGACAACACAGAAGGAAAAACGTAGAAGTCCTGCATAGTAATGGCAAATATAGAAGGAAAAAAAAAAAAAAAAAAAAAGGAGGAAAATAAATAAGATTGGTCTTGAAACCCGGATGTAACTCACATTTGAACAGAGTGGCAAACAGGAAGTGAGACTGCTGTGTGAAGAACTGGTACACGGGACTGCACACTGAAAGGAAAGAATTAAAATATATATATAGTGTTCCCTGTTTTGTGTGATATTAAGTAGTCAGTGATTTCTTTATGGGCTTTTTAATCCTTTGACTTTTCTCGTGATCTACAACATACATTCTTCAACTGGAAGCTCAGCACGATGCTTAGATCTGTTACTGCACTTTGTCTGTTCAGCAGATAGGAGGGATGTGTGTTAGTGTGTTAGTGTGTCAACGTGACTTAGACATTCCAGCCGTGCACACCATTTATACAGAATTGATTTACTTTTTAGAAAATTATTTATTACCAGTATCATCATTATCATCATCATCATCAACATCATCAGCATCAGCATCATCATCAGTATTAATATTTTTGAATTAAATTCTTATATTTTTAACTGACCTTTTTAAAAACTAATTCAGAACATATGAATAAACACTGTATCTACAATTTAATTTAATGATTATAAAGATAATAATAAACAACCAAACGAACAAAATGATAAATAAAACCTTTAAAACGAAACGAAAGAAAAAAAAACCCTGAAAATAACACAAAATTAATTAGTAACATCATAATAAATAATTCAACCTTATGATGGGAAAAATAGAATATGTGCATCGATGTTTGTCCACTGGGACTTTCATAGTTGCTTTTTTCATAGCTGCTCATACAATTTCAATTATCGATTTTATTCAAAAGAACTGAAAACAGAGAGAGAGAGAGAGAGAGAGAGAGAGAGAGAGAGAGAGAGAGAGAGAGAGAGAGAGAGAGAGAGAGAGAGAGACGTGTGTAATTTCCGCAATAAGAACCCTGTAGAAATCATCATAAGTCTATCTTTGATTTTTAGCACCATAATGTGATATCGATAACATGTCTATATCATGTATGTATATGTATATGTATATGTATATATATATATATATATATATATCATTTAAATAATTGTGTACTCAGTGTCCCCCGTGCATTCTCGTGCCCTGGGGGGCCAGTAATGCTGTTACAATGGGTAGATGACAGATGATTGGTGTTTGGCATTATTACATTACCCAGGCCTGCCGAGGTGATAACGTTTGTTTTTAAGTCAAATCACTGTCAGACATTTCCAGTAACAGCTAACACACTGTGTGTGTGTGCGTGTGTGCGTGCGTCTGCTGCCATCAAAATACCGCGTTCTCCGATACATTCTACCGTAATGACGAGATAGAGACGGCAAAATTACACATTTAACCTGTGGATATTTCGATAATGACGTCCTCCGATATCGAATTCAGTCGACATTTTGAAAGTCTAAGCACGGTTGTCGTGCCTACGCAGTGCAGATATCGTACTTGTCTCGATGTGTCAGTGGTTAAGAGGATTAGAGACAAAGTCTTTATCTGCCTCAGTGAAGCTTTACATAGTGTGTAATCTTCATTTACGTCATCCGTCAGTGCACAAATACCAGTTATGTAGAAACGTTTGTAGAACCGTTTGTAGAACTATTTGTAGAACTATTTGTAGAACTTTTTTTATTTATTTTTGATTGTTTCATTAATTTTGTTTTTAGTTGTTATTATTTTTTTATTTTGAGGGTGTTGTTGTTGTCGTTGTTGTTGCTTTGATTATTATTTCCTATAATATTCCTTCAGCTTTCTTATTTTATTTTATTTTTTTTTTTTTTTATTTATTTATTTATTTATGTATTTATTTATTTTGTTGTTATTTTATTTTATTTATTTTATTATTATTATTATTATTATTATTATTATTAAATTATTTATTTATTTATTTATTTATTTATTTTGAATAATAATTTAAAAAAAAAAGGTCCTCTCTTGTTTCTAAAAGCAAAGCAACATATATAAATATACATCTGATTAACACGGACAGAGGATATGAGCTTGGTGCTCTATTTTTTCTCGATGTGTGCGTGAACGATTTTCAAGTTGTATATGTTTTTTATACCGTCGTGGAATAAGCGTCAAAAGACATCTGTCTGACAACACATGTCAGATAAGGAATTATCTGTAACAGTCTGCGTTATAAGCGATTAGAGAATTTGTTTGAGATCGCTGAGTGTGTTTCTAACAGCGTGAACAGTTGTGTCCCGTTCTGTTTCTAATATCTCGTGACAGATACTGGTGTTTTTTTTCTGTTTTTTTTCTTGTCTATGGCAAATGTAAAATAAGGAGCAGTTCTTGCTGGTGTTGGACAAACTAAAACCCCAGTCGGTGATCTGTAAAGTAGTGGTAATTAGTTTTCTCTTTCACAAGACGATAATACAGAATTTAAAAAAAAAAAAAAAAAAAAGATTACTTGTCATTAATTACTTTGAAAAAAAAAAAAAAAAAAAAAAAAAAAAAAATGGATTTAAAATGAGTCGAAGAGTCGTTAAACCAATATTAATTCATTTCAAGATTTCTTTTTCTCAGAATTTTTTTTTTTTAAAAATGGATTTAAAATGAGTCGAATTCTTAGAAAATATTGATTTTTCCGAAGTCTGCGAACTTGTTAACGTTATAGGTTCTTCATAATCTCTGATAACATCTTTTAAATTCCATTTCACCCTAATCGAACTGTGTTTACGTGCTCACCAAACGATGTCGCTGTAGGCGTCACTCGCAGTTAGACGTAGCTACTACGCCTGACGTGGTTGGTGTGACGTTAATACGATTATCCTGAAGACAAGAATGGTGTTAATCGCATTACATCAACTTACGTTCCTGATGAGTGACCACCTGGACAAACTGCTATACTGTTAAAAACATCTTTCTTTCGTTATTTTCATTGACACGT
>CM022672.1:5776442-5953942 GCA_012295275.1 Chrysomallon squamiferum | reverse complement strand
AAAGATTTGCTGATGTCAACGTTTTGCAACGTCTACCATTTGGAGGAGGAAGGTGTAATGGAGAGGGCGGGCGTATCCATGAACCTGAGAACCCCTATGTTCATCATTAACGGAAATTTGACTGGTCAGCGTTATCTCAACAAGATTGTTCAACCTTTTGTAAATCCACATCTACAGCGGACTGGACCGGGAGCTTGGTTCCAGGACGACAACGGAAGACCTCGTCGTGATGACCGACTTCCTGCAGCAGCAGCAGAACGTTCAGTCTTTAGTCTGCATATTCACCAGACTTAGCACACTCAGAGTATGCGTCGAGTTCAATGACATCACGTCAACTTCCAACAACTAGGTCAGCAAGTAGTTACATATTCGCAAGCGATTCGTCAACCTTACTTCCAACACCTGGCTAACGGCGTGCGCCGGCGTTGTCAACAATGTGTGAATGCTAATTGTGGCCACACCAGTTACTGACGCGTCTACTACATGTGTGAACATCTTTTTTTCCGTTCAAGCATGACTTTCTTCATCTGGGTAGTAAACTGCTTTTCAAGCAAAAGGCTTTTCTGTTTTGTGTATCAAATAAATAATCTGTCATTAGTTGTCACAATTTTAGCATATTCGCTTATTTTTGTTTGTACAAATGTTTTTCATATATATATATATATATATATATATATATATATATATAACGGAAAGCTGTCAGCTGAGTATTATATCACTGACATTCTGTGTCGGGCTGACCTTCCATTTCTGCAACTGCAGCCACGTGGTGTCACTTACCAGTAAGATCACGCCAGATACTACAGCGCCAGAATCATGCCTAACTTTATTACGTTGACAAATTTTGTTTTGGGCCATGTGTGTGTGTTTGTACGTACGTATGGATGTATATGTATGTACGTATGTATGGATGTATGTATGTACGTATGTATGGATGTGTATGTATGTACGTATGGATGTATGTGTATGTATGTATGTACTTGACGTATTATTTAAAACTTTAATACATTTTCTCTTGGCAATGTGTTTGTATATGTATGTATGGATGGATGGAAGGATGAACGTGTGTATGTATATGTATGTATATATGTATGTATGTATGAATGTATGTGTAGATACATATATATATACATACATACATACATATATATGTACACACATACACATAGAGACCCACGCTAATTATTTAATTATCCAACCATTTTTTTATCATTAATGTACGGCTATTTGAAATTGACGTAAATATATGTACAGAGCTATGAGTTAATATATGTAATTTCATACGTGACAACTAATACACTGTGATCTAGTGTCCGCCCACCCCTACTTTCATTAACGACCTTTCGTCATCATCATCATCATTATTTATTTTATCTGCTCTATAATTAACTACAGTGATTAAAATCCTTCCCGTCACTTTGACGTCTCTTGATAACGATCTCGCTTATTTACTTTTAATATAAGAAAAATGAAAGCTTATAGGAGATGATATTTGAACGTTTGATTTTAATCTGAACAAAACGTTGTTTTTATGAGAAACGTCGCGAACAGTTGTTTCAACATGATTTTTCATTATGATGATAACACAATACAGCGTTATTTAAACAAGAAAAAGTTTCTCTCTCTCTCTCTCTCTCTCTCTCTCTCTCTCTCTCTCTCTCTCTCTCTCTCTCTCTCTCTCTCTCTCTCTCTCTCTCTGTATGTGTGTGAGTGTGTGCATGCACGTGCATGTGTGTGTTGTTAATGTTGTTTTGTTTTGTTTTCCTCGTTTTGTTCTTTAATTTATTTTATTTATTACTTTTGTACGGGAAGACATTATTTAGTTATTTATTTAATTTGAATTTAAACAAAAACAAACAAATAAATGTTTACGAAAGTATCAACAATCATATATATATATTTTTTCATTTATCTTTTTTTTTTTCTTTTTTTTTTTTTTTTTTTTCACAATGGATGGGCTGTGCAATCCTTATTATCGGAGTTTTACGAGTAAAAAAAAAGTACAAAACCTTGTAACTCGAAGAATTAAATCCTGCTGTGTGTGTTGGTTTACTTATGAGAACAAACAGAAAACTGATTCTGGGGGCTTTCGAACAGGTTGACCGAGTCCCCTGATTTCTCAAATGATTTTTATTAAATAGAAAGTTTTTAAATTTAATTTGTATATTATTTTTTGTATATTATTATTAAACTGAATGATTTTCAGTTTAGTTTAACTTGTGTATTATTATCTTCGATTATTATTATTATTATTATTATGATCTTTTTCTTTTGAGTTGGTTTTTTGTTTTTGTTGTTTTATTTCTTAGGCCTACGTATTCTCTGTTTATTCCATGATTTCGTTTAAGAAAATAAATTATAGTCTAACTATAAACGTACTTATAATCATTACTGAACCATTCAGTTTAAGTACTTCATTAAAGTGAGCGGTCTCCGTCAACAGCTTCGAATGGCGTCTTTGTGCTATGTCGTACCTGACGAAATCCTTGATTATTTCACAATAAAGGAAAGCCAAATTAACGTGAAGTTCGACCAGCGCCCGAGTACTGTGAAACCCAATTATCAGTCTCTTTCACGACCTGGTTAAGAAAACTGTAAAATTACCCAGCACAGAAATTAGACCATCAAGATCGTTGTGTGAAAAATCAATCAATTATTCGCAATCTCTGTAGGTTTAATCACGTACATCTCTCTCTCTCTCTCTCTCTCTCTCTCTCTCTCTCTCTCTCTCTCTCTCTCTCTCTCTCTCTCTCTCTCTCTCTCTCTCTCTCTCTCTCTCTCTCTCTCTCTCTCTCGCTCTCTCTGTCTGTATTTATATATATATATATATCATTCTATCTATCTGTCTGTCTGTTTCTCTACCTAGCTATCTGTATCTATTTCTTTATCGATCTTTCTCCCTCTCTTTGTGTGTATATAAATGTGTGTATGTCTGTGTGTTTGTGTGTGTGTTTGTGTGTGTGTTTAATATACACTTGGTTCTCCGTTAATTTAATCCATATTTCAAATAAAAAAAAAACAAGCCATAACACAATATATAAATATATATATATATGTGTGTGTGTGTGTTTATTTTACAAGTAATTGTCCATTAACGAGTAACCCTTCTATCCTCATCTTGCTTGAAACGACTTCTTAAAGCAGACAGGACAGAAACGACCAAGTTGCATTAATGTTTAAAGCGACTAGATCGGAATTAAAGACAGCGGGTCTCACCAAGGGAAACACAAATCCGTCTTTGTCAGCACCTGAGAAATAACGAGCTGCAAACCTAAACAGTCTGGTAACCAATAAAATAACACCAATGTAATAACAGTGTCCGTGTCTCGCGATATGCATAATTCAAAACTGAACTAACTGAGAAGTTATGGTGAGATGGTGATAAAGGAGAGGAGAGTTTTTTGATCACGAAAACTAGCTTCGTAATGACTGTTGAGTATATCGTGGTTTTTTTTTTAGATGTCCAGAAACTCCGAATTTGAAATTGTTGTCTGAGTATGAGTGCTGCAGAATAAAGTCAAAATATTAACAGCGTGACATGCGATCCAGTGTACTAACGTAACCAAAATCAACAACTACTGAAAAACTTAAGTTACAGATCTGTTGAAAACACCTAATTTTGATTGTATTGCTAAGCGTAATATGGACAAATTATAATGACGATGATTTGATATAATTTTTCAGCTGGATTTTTTTTTTTTTTTCTTTTTCTTTGTTGTGTGTTTTCAGTTTATAAAATAACTTAAAATAGAACACCATAATAATAAGCCAACTACGGACGTACTTGAATTCTGACCGGATATAAGAACAGTTCAGACAATTGATTAGTTGTAAGGAAGGCTCTGAAGCTTTGAACAATTCCCTAACGTATGAAGTTTAGCAAAACCAGAGTGAGATAACACTGTGTGAGATATAGCAGTAGGCTAGTCACTCTCGATATCAGCGACTCGGCAGATATGTCGAGAGTGGAATAAATATGTTTTGTAGTTTATTTCATAAAGCTGTTTGATAATGTCACTCTCTATCAATTTCATTCTTTATTATTATCTCTGGCATTCTCTTTCTCAGTATATAATATATATATGAGTGCATTTGGGTGCGTGCGTTTATGATATGTATTACCATACAGTACTCAGCAATGAAAATCGATGATAATTATAATATTAGATCTTTAAACTGCTAATTAACATAATATTTATTCATTTCACTGGTACATTTTCAAACAAATCATTGTAACATGCATGAAATAAACACACACACACACACACACACACACACACACACAATCATCTTGAAAATGTGCCTAGTAATGCTTCAGAAATTTTTTGTCAGTCAGAATATCTGTTACACATAGCCTCACACAGACATTTTCAGCATTTTACAGACCTATTGTTCAGTTTCATTCTCCAGGTTCTTCATCTATATATCTATTTTTGACGTATACATTAAGATGACACTGAATTTCTAAATAATAACTATTCCTGTTAAAAAATCAGAAGTACTGAAAAAAAAAAAATGAAAATAAAACAAGAAAAAAAACCAACCTAATTATCTTTGGTGTCAAAATATTTTATCAGCAACATTTTGAATTGAAAAATAACTTGAAACAAAAAAATTTTCCTGTAAGTTATTTCCAGTTGTTAAACTGATCAAAAGGTCAGAAGAACATGGGATACGAATCAGAACATTTTTGATAAAAGCCGCCGTTTAGATTAAATTAGGCTTTATATAGATTTTGAAAATTGAACTGAATTTATTTTTTTTATTTAATTTTTTTTTTATTCCTCTTTCAATTTCCTTTCAGATTTATCTTTTTTATTTTTTTACGTTCTCTTATTTTTCCTTTTCATTAATTTTCAACCTATTGTTCGTGTTCTTCATCTACTATTTTTTGCTCGTTTAAATCTTCTAAAATATATTTGCGAAATTGCTGTGATAATTATCTTTAATATATTTTATCCGGAACATTTAAAAGAAAAATAATTAAAACAAAAAAATCTGAAGGATTTCATTATGAAGCTGAAAAGGTCTTAAGCAAGAAGTCATTTTATAATTTCTTTTTTAACAAAACTCCTATATGAAAGGAAGCTGGAGAAAATTAAAATGGATGGAGTGAGACAGATTTGAAAGGGGACTTCGACCTTGACTGGCTTATCAAAAGATGTGCGGTACGTCACTTCCTGATTTCAGGAAAGTGCCTGCGGAAAACTAAGCAGAAAATCCAGGTTCAGTTAAAATAAAACTGTGCGGAGTTGAACGCAGCTGGTTTCCTTTCACACATCATCAAAATTCATCATCTTTGTACAGTTTCATGCAGAATAAATCTTAACCAAAGAGTTCCCAGAGGTTTCGATAGGTCAAATAACTGTAAAGTAATCCACAACAAAAAAACGACAACAACAACATATGTCCTAATCAAATGTTGATGATGACGATGATGATGATAATTACTACTGCTACTAATACTACTAATATTTTGTTTACTTAATTATCAGGGGTTAATATATGTTTCACCTAGTTAATTATGCATACATAATTTTAATTAATGTTATTATTATTATTCTGCTTGTTGCTTGTATTCACTAATGATTTCTACATGGTAAATAAAGATAGAAAATCAGTGTTTTAGTTTTCACAACGTATTTACCGCGGTAGTTCGAAAAGGTGCCTTCGTTGTTGCAAAACTGCTTGGTTGACGTTGTTAATTTAATTAAAATTAAAGCTTTTACAAATCAGGTTTTGTAGTATTATTGTCTAACCATTTTTCAAAAACCGACAGATATCTTGAAATAATTAAGTTAAAATAATGTTAATTTAATCAGCGAATTTTGCAATGTCGCAAAACTTGAATGAATTGTACAGTTAAACTGAATTATTGTTAATCTGTAATAACTCGTTTTAAAAAGATCTCTTTTTGTTGTTGTTTTGTTACATCAGTCTTACACTATTATATAGCCTGACATAACGTAACGTTTTATTGCATTATATTATATTACAGTGCATATTACATAACATACTCATTCTCAAAACGAAAATCAAAACTGAAACCTGTTTTGGTTCGCGTGTTATTTTATATCGGCTTCCTGAACTGAACTGAACTTTATTTACCCGAAAGCCGCAGTCTACAGCATATGAGAATGCATTTATGCAAAATTGAATATAATTTTGTAACAAGATGGCGAATTTACAATAATGTAAATTATAATAAAAATATATATATATATATGTATACAGTATATCAGCCACAGGATTTGAAAATATTCAGGATTTGATTACAGAAAAAAATAAAGTTTTCTAAGGGCACCAGATGTTTTAGAGTTAAATGATGTATAAAACTTATGAATACTTGGTTAGATTGGCTGAAAAATGGAAGGTAACGGTTTCTGTAATACTTAAAAAAAAAAAAAAAAAACCATTCATGTAAATATATAATGATGATTAATTATGTACAGAAAAAGTATTCCAAGAAGCCTAGAACAATAAGCATGTTAATTTGTTTCTCTTCGTTACTGATCTGCTCTGTGTCCACGCCTCCATTTTCTCACTTTTATCACCAAAACGCAAGTAACATACAGAGTAGTTGACAGCTGTGTATGGTGAAGTGGAAAAATGGTTAAAAACATGTTTTTTTTTTGTTTGTCGTATTGTTTTAACCTGATTTCTTTTGTTTGACAGTAGTCTAGAAATAAATGAAGAATGATAATGAAAAGCTTCTTACTTTCTGTCGTGAAAAGTTTCACATGCAATTACGATCATCTGAAAACATTTTCTAGACTTTTTTTAATTTAGATTTCTGCACATTTTCATTTACCATTATTATTATTATTATTATTATTATTATTATTATTATTATTATTATTATTGTTATTGTTATTATTATTATTATTATTATTATTATTATTACCACTACTACTACTACTACTACTACTACTACTACTACTAGTACTAGTACTATTACTACTACTATTATTATTTTCCGCACTCTCGGTTCTTTTTCTTTCTTTCTCTTTCTGTTAATCTTTTTATTATTTTATCCATTCAACCTTTGATTCGTCGTGCACAGAAAAGGAACGTTTAATCTGGATTAATAAGCGAATTGATTCTTCTTTTAACAGATAATGAACTTTCTCTACATATCATATATCTAGCATTGTTTCCTCCCGTGCTGTATATTTAAACAGACTGACAGAAATACAGGCACGCAGACTTAAATAATCAGAGGGAAGTCATGTATATTCATAGACAAACAGACACGCTGATGGATGGTTTGATAAATGGACGGACGTAAGAACGTATAAACAGAGAGAGAGACGTGAATAATGATAAACGGAATGATGAACGGATAGTCGGGAGAAAAGACAAACACATTAAGACAGAAAGTTATACGTATCTTTTATCAGTACATCTTTGCCATTGTTGATTTCATTACGTATGCAAAGAGTTACTGTTACCGGAGTCTTGGTAATTTGTAAAGACGTTTATGTATGAGCGCCTGTCATCCAGCTTAGATCACTCTATTTGACTCATTAAAAGGAGAAGTGCCAGATATTGGTAAGCGTCGTCATAAATACATACAGGAGGGGGATTGATGGTATTTTCTTAAATACAGAAAATAGAAAAAGGAAAACTTATACACGCGTGCAGATGGAAGACTAATTTTCAGTTTATAGGACCAAATGAACTAAAACATGTTTTTTTGTTGTTGTTGGTTTTTTTGTTTTTTTTTTTCTCCTTCCCCTTGAAATATGACGTCATTTTCTGAATCTGCCGACCAGTTTATTGTCTACATAAACGATGTCATAAAAATAATTAAATGCCATTTTTATTAACCAGCGATGACTTTACGACATTTTGTGAATCAGTGATCGCTTTAGGCCTATTTGACCAGCGACCACCTCAGGTTATTTTGAATATCAGAGATCACTGGAATCATTTTGTGTTTCAGCGGTCATTGTGACCATTTTGTGTATCAGCGAACCCTTAGATCATTTTTATTTTATTTTATTTTATTTTATTTTATTTTTTTTTGTGTCAGCTATCACTTAGATTGTTTTTGTGTATCAATAACCACGTACATCATTTTGTGTAAGAGAGATCGCTTCGATGAGTTGTACATTTCAGAGATCGCTTAGATAATTTATGCGTTTCAAAGATCATAGATAATTTATGTGTTTCAAAGATCACTTAGATAATTTATGCGTTTCAAAGATCGCTTCGATCATTTATGTTTCAGAGATCACTTCGATCAATTATATATTTCAGATATCATTTAGATAATTTATGTGTTTCAGATATCATTTAGATAATTTATGTGTTTCAGAGATCACTTCGATCAGTTACGTGTTTCAGGGATCACTTCGATCAGTTACGTGTTTCAGGGATCACTTCGATCAATTATGCATTTCAGAGGTCACTTAGATAATTTACGTGTTTCAAAGATCACTTCGATCATTTATGTTTCAAAGATCACTTCGATCATTTATGTTTCAGAGATCATTTTAAACAATTTTCTGTATGATCTTACATCATCTCGTGGATGCGTTTGTTACTGTCCAATAACGTTTGAATAATTAAAAACAGCAGAGAAGAAAAAGCGCAGCAAGAGTTTGATGGCTGAATAAATGTGTATAAATAGAACAGTCCGACTCAGTCTCCGCACAAAACAACGACGCGGATCATTAGCACATTAAAGTTTCATTACACACGACGTAAAACGAAAGGGATGACATACGTTGAATATTTTACCAGAATAGTTTACGTGCTGCTTTGGTCAGAAAATGGTTTAATTTTTCACGAAAAGGATCGCTATGGAACAAAAGACCATTAACCTTTTTACTTACGTCAGGAAACAGAATTCGATATTCACCTACAGTATATTGTTTAGTTTTTCGTTATAATGTTGTAAAATTAATACATAAATAAATATAATACATAAATAGTAATATACTGCTGTGTAGTACGTTCGTCCGTGTGTGAGTCACCAATCTCTTTTCTTCCTCCTCCATTTTCTTCTTCTTCTTCTTCTTCTTCTTATTATTATTATTATTATTATTACTATTACTATTATTATTACTGTTGTTACTGTTATTATTATTATTGTTGTTGTTGTTGCTGCTACTGTTAATTACTGTTGTTCTCTATTTCTCTAAGTGTCTCTTACATAAGCTATAACGTATAATTTCTGATAATTACGATGTCATATTACAGCGGTAATAATGGACTAGTGTTTCAATTTTTAATGTTTTAATGTTGTTGTTTTTTTTTTGTTGTTTTTTTTTTTTTTTTTTTTTTTTTTTTAATTGTTTGAAAAACGTTACGCTAGGGCTACATTCGTGTTGAAAACTAATTCAATTTCTAGACTATGTCATTAATATATAATGGTTCATCATGTGTGTTTTGCGTAGTTCTGACAGTTAGAGAATTGAAGGAAACGTTTTTGTTCTGGTAATTGTCTTGTACAGAGACCATCAGTGTTCTGTCGTTCAGCTGAACCAAGATGAACTTCCATTCACTCCCTAGACTCAGTTTATAACGAACGGAAAAAACATGGTGTATATAAATAAATAAATAAGTAAGTAAGTAAGTAAGTAAGTAAATAAATAAATAAGCAAATAAGCAAATAAATAAATAAATAAATAAATAAATAAATAAATAAAAATAAATAAATATATAAATAAATAAATAAGTAAATAAATAAATAAGTAAGTAAATAAGTAAATAAATAAGCAATAAATAAATATATAAATAAGCAAATATATATATAAATAAATAAATAAGTAACTAAATAAGTAACTAAATAAATAAGTAATAAATAAGTCATTATTAAATAAATAAATAAATAAAATAAAGAAGTAAATAAATAAATAAATAAATAAGTAAATAAATAAATAAATAACGAGAGGTTCATTTCTTTCAGTGTTATGTGCGTGTTATTGTGAAAGTTTAGACGAACTGGCTGACGTGCAGTTTGGTCAGAGGATGACGCACTCAGATCTGTGACGTTTCACAACGTATACTTGATTAATTATTAAACCCGCGAAATAATTATTTTTCTCTCCTGTATTATTAACAGTGCACAGATGTAAAAAAAAAAAAAAAAAAAATGAATATCACTAGGTATATTCAAACAAACACACACACACACATACATATTGTGCGTCAGATTGTTACTATTAAAATGTTAAATTCATTTCTAAAGCAAGGTAGTACATTTTGATTTCAAGATTTATGTGTGTGTGTGTGTGTGTGTGTGTGTGTGTATCTTTATATAGTTAGATAAATAAAAAGTTAGACTGACAGACATACAAACAGAGAGACAGAAAGACAGATAGATAGACAGTGTGCCCTAACATTACTTAGCGTGATAACAGAAACAAATGTATTTAACTATTTCAGTACAAAAACTCGCTAACAATGATGGCAAAAATAGGATAAGTTGTCATACTCTGAAATTTTCTTATTAACAGTTAAATCCACTATTCTGACATATTTTATCTTGATATATTTTATTTTGAAACTGATACCAACCCAACAGTCTGAATTTCAAAAAATCGGCTTTGAATCTTTGTTTCTAATTTTCCTTTTGTCAAAACTATTTTCGTTTTCATCGAGTTGGATGGTAACGATGTTGTAAGTGATAGTAACGTTGTTGTCGCAGATATTTATATCCAATTACGACACTGAAACACGTGGGTATAAATGGGTTAATTTGTGTCACACATAGTTCTAATAGATTTGGATTGATACTAGGCGAGGTGAAAATTGTATTATCTACAACAAGTTTTCTGCAGGATAGTGAAGAACAAGTGTTTCCAAAGGCAACAATTACATTACCACAGAGTATAGTGTTAGCCAGTCAATATGGTGGTTACCAGTCAATATACTGTTTACCAGTCAACATAGTGTTTACCGCTCGTTACACTCAGTATACTGTTTATTGTTCAGTATAATGTTTACTGATCAATATACAGTTTATCATTCAATAAGGTGTTTATCTTTTAGTATACTCTTTACCATTCTGTACACTGTTAACCACTCAAAACAGTCTGTTTACGAGTCAACAGTTTGTTTGTTAGTCAGTACACTTTTTGCCTCTCAGTATGCTCTTAACCACTGATACCGATTATAAAACATGGAAATCTTTTTTTTTTTTTTTTTTTTTTTTGTTATTAACCGAGAAAAGAGACAAAGACACAAAAACAGTTTCTGTCTCTCTCGTGCTGTTTTTGTTATTAGTGTAATATCTGCGTTTTTCATCTTTTCTAAATGACATATTAATGGAAACTAAATAAAATATTAATAATTTAGCTAGACACAATCACAAGACAAAAGGTGAAAAAAAGAAAAAGAAGAAGAAGATAATAATTATCTTGAAAGCTTTCCGGAGGCTAAAAATCTCACGCTTAGCATGTGTCGGAATAAAGGTCATATTTAAAAAAAAAAAAAAAAAAAAAAAAATCGTTTTATTGAATGTGTCACAAAAGCTCTTAATTTGACATTAAAGCTGAATATATCTTTGGACTACGTGTTTAAATCTCACCACGGAGTTTTATCTCTGTTATTAATGTAAAGGTAATGTTTATGTGATTGTGTAACTGTCAGACAGACACGTAGACATGCTTGGAGACATAGCAATAAACATAACCATGACGAAATTATCATCAAACAAAACGTTAACTGTACTTTACAAAGAGGATAAAACCAGATAAATACATTACAAAGAAAAAAACAAAGAAAAAAAGAAAAAAACAAGATAGTTCAAAAGACATATGTTAACTTGTCTGGTATTAACTAATATGTACCCAGTTTTAAAACGTCATTTACTCATATAACAAGCAAATAACGATTTAGCAAATGTGTTTACTACTTTGATATGCTGTTTACTCTCTGTACGAATGCACTGAATGACAATTTGAATATGAAACGTTGAACTTTCCACATTAAATGGGCCTTTTTATTCAGTTCTGTTTCAGCAAAATCAATTTAAACGTTACTCGTTTGGACTGCAAACGTCAAAATAACATGTTTTATTTAATATTACGAATAAAATACATTCTCAATCGAAGTGAATATTCAGAGACATTTACGAATCCAGTGTTACTGGATGCTAGGTAGAAGAAGGTTTACTGGGTACCACGAAGAATCACTGATGCATGAAGCCATCGCAGATCATGCAACAAAACACCGTGCACAGAACCATAGCAACCTTTCTGTTAACGCAAAGAGGAAACACGGCCGATTCGATGAAAACAATTTCGGAAAGATTAGTCACTTCGACAGAGTCTAGACGGAACAAACGTGGTTATAAAACTTTGACTCTGGTTTCAATTTAGTTAAAAACAGTAATTTGCTGCGTGAATCATGTCGTACCTAGATTTCTTGTTGCCCACTTACGAATCCCCGAGGTGTAGTTCTGACTTCGATGTCACGCAAATATTGAACTTGCTGTCTGTACACTTGGTAAAATTAGATATTTGTCCAAGACCGTGCTATGTCAAGATTAACCTCTGCGATAACTGAATGTTAGATGTTAGTGCGTGTATGTAGGGTTTTCTTTTCATGTTGTTGATTTTACTTATTTATTCATTTATATATTTTGTCTGAATTTTATTTTATCTATTACAGTTTTAGTATTATTTAAAGTTGTTATTTATGCTTGTTCTTATTTTTTATTTTTTTTTTTTTTTTTTTTAAATTGTTCCTATTATTATTTTTTATTTTGTTTATTGTCTATACATCAAACTGTTTATTTACTTACCTCTATGAAAAACTTATAAAAAGCCTTATAATAATAAAATAAACAAAATTAATAAACAAACAAACAAACAAACAAAAATGGAGAAAAAACGAAAAAAGAAAGAAAGAAAGAAAGAAAGAACGAAGGAAAGAAAGAAAATAAGAAACAACGACAGTTTCTGCAGGTCTGTTGTAAAAGACTGATTGCTCTCGCGAGAACGCGTGATCACACTATGTGACAAATCAGACAGAGCGACGCACACAGCGGTGTTGTAACATGTTGTTAATTATCTGCGGCACAGTTAACAGCATCACGTACGTACTCGGCTCATTGTGGTGAAAATTAATGTCGCTTTGTCTGTCCAGCCCAGTAAATTTGTTTTGCTTTTGTTTTGTTTTGTAGTTTGTTTATCACCTTATATTTATCTTATATTTATCATCTAATATATATATATTATTTTATATTATATTTTATTTATTTTTTTACCTTTTATTATTATTATTATTATTATTATCTTGTTTGTTGTTTGTTTGTTTGTTTTGTTTTGTTTTGTTTTTAGTGTCGTTACACTTTTTCTCACAAATATTAATTTATTTATACATGTACTTTGAAACTGCAGTTTCTTTATGTTGATTACTGTACGCAGTATAAGTTATTAACATTACAGTTGTATTAAGTGAAAATATAACAAAATGAAAACACGTACAGGTTGTTAGCCCTAAATAACACGAAATACACATTCATCAGTATATGGCAGGTATTTATTTCCTTCAACATTCTCTTCAGTTTTCAACTAGATCAGAACTTAACCTGTCAACCAGTGTACTCATTTTTTTTTTTTCCTGAAAAGCAGATAATTATCCCTGTCACTGATAACGACTCCTGAGATCAGGATCGGAACAGGAAATCTCTCAATAAGTGTCCTGTGGAGAGCTGATCTTACAATTATGGTACAATCAGATCAAATAATTATAGTCCAGGGCTCTCTCTGCACACAAAGCCCGGGCCCATTCTGAAGATATTATTATATTAGTCCAACGTTTCAACTCTAGAGCTTCTTTTTTCCCCACTACCTATATCATTAGTGCAGGATTCTAGCGGTAACTTTTGTGGAACTGCGTGCGGTTATTTTCAGTTGTACTTCTAGCGATTGCTTCATATTACGATTTTGTATGGGATCGCTGTGTCCGCATCTGAACCCAAATCGAAGCCAAACAAAAGGAATCTTAGCCTCAGAGTTTTCGCGGGAGTAATTTGATTCTTAAATAATAATTGCCAGAACGAAGAGAAGTCTTTGTTTGTTTGCGGTGGGGTTTTTTTTTTTGGGTTTTTTTAAGGGGGGGGGGGAGTGTTTGTTTGTTTGCATAAAAAAAAAAAAAGATGGCCAGAAAATACTACTGAAGAGTTTGAAACGGGAAAAAAGAATGGATATTTGAAATGATTATTAAAAATAAGAAACATATGTTTCTATTTTTATTTATTTTATCTTCCCTTTTCTATTCTCTTTCTCACTTTCTTTAAGTAACTCATTTTCATTCTCTCTCTCTCTCTACCTTTCTCTCTCTCTCCCTCCCTCTCCCTCTCTGTCTCCCTCCCTCTCTCTCTCTCCTTCCCTCTTTTGATCTGTCTATCTATGTCTGTCTCTATCTGTCTAAGAATCTCTTATTCTGTTGTTTCCTGTCTTTCTCTCTCATTACCGAAAATGTTACCCACTCCAGGTCCAAAACAAAAACATTCGAATCTAAAACCTTCAGCTATGATAATAGACTGTCCTACTTCTTCAATAGATTAAACCAGCAGTCAAGTCCTATTTTGGCCTTAAGCCATTAAGTTATTATCTATTCTTATAACAGTTAAGATTTTAGTACCAGAATGTTTAGTTCTAGAAACACATTTATACGCAATTAATTTTTGACAAATAGCTGCCAGTAAAAAAGGAAACAGTAGAAATTTAAAATAATGATGATGATGATGATCATGACAATATAGACATTCAATCAGCCAGACACAATGTATTCAAGTATGCAAATTTGCAGACAGATAATTGACAGAAAAAATAAAGACGGATGGATAGAGAGACAAAACCTACATTCTCAGAAACAGATTTTAAATGGTGGGAAACCTTTCATAAAATGACTGAAATCGTATCTATAATGACATTTTTGTGTTGCATCATTTTTCTTTTTTTAAAAATAACTCATCGTCTCTTGTTCTTTTTGCCATTTGTTTTCAAAGCCGTCTTCTGTTGACATCACGAATACATACGTAACACGAACATTTCTAATTACTACAACAGTTAAATGTAAAGCGGCAATTTGGTTATAGTTATTGCTTTTACAGCTGTTAAATATTCCGTACCGTGATCCAGCGCACGGAATAATTCCCCATGGACTCGCTTCGAAAAGAAATGCGTAAGTTGGAAGTGGTTTAGCCTTAATAAGACGGCATATGCAAATGCTCATGAGTAATAATTACGTTTGTTTTTACTGTCGTTACTTGTTGAACGTGCAAAACAGCCGTGGAAAATAGTACCTCGGATCAAACCATTGTAATCACACTGTCTTGCTTTTCGTATTCGGATGAAAACTAATTACATACTGCTTTATGTTAGCGAGGGTCTGTAACAGCTGTGATTGCGATAAAGAGAAAGAATGCATCTGTGTGTGATACACAGAGAGAGAGAGAGAGAGAGAGAGAGAGAGAGAGAGAGAGAGAGAGAGAGAGAGAGACCGAAAAACACTAAACGTCAGATAAAAATCGAGAAGAAGGAATGTGACGAAAGAAGGAGAAATAAGAGAGATTTATTACGGAAGTAAATTATATCAGCGAGTCTAGTTAGTTTTTCGTTCATTAAATCTGACACCCTTCTGTCTTCCTGTCATGTTGCCTAATTATAAATTTACATAAATATAGAGCAAAACGTAATATTATTAACGACCCGGAAACATCGGCAAAATTCGATGTATATCGGCTAAGGTCATTGACCCTTGCTGACAGAAAATAACACAAAAATCGATAAACATTCAGGTGAAAAAGATTTATATAATAGTCGTTTTGTCAAGAACAAAAACCAAAAAATATATAAAAATGCTGGAATTAAAATATATTTAATTTATTTATTTATTATCTTTTTATTATTTATTTATTTATTTATTTATTTATTATTATTATTATTATTATTATTATTATAACATGTTATTTTTTAAGAATATACATTTTTGTTTGTCAGTTGTATATTTATTTTTAGTAACTGAAATCTTAAATTTTGTAACGATGGAAAGACTGGATAAATTATTTGTATTATTATCGTTGTTGTTGCTGTTGTGGTTGATGATGATGATGATGATGATGATGATGATGATGACTGTCGCTGCTACTGTTGCTACAGAAAGTGAGACATCATTACGAATGATGTTTGGTTGACAGAAACCAAACCTGAATGGTTCAGTTTGAAATGGAACTGTGTGACAACTTTAAACCAAATTGCATGTTCATTTAAAACATTTAAATAAATGTAACTTCTGTTTTGTATTACATGTCTACAAAATTACTGGTGTGAAGTATCCTGCAAAAGTCCAGTTCCTTAAAAACCGACATTTCTGCGGCAAAAAATCGTTGCACAAATGTAAATGGTGGGAAAGTGTCGAATACAAAATAATCTTGACGAGATGTTAATTGTTAGGTGGTTTGTTTTGGGTTTTTTTTTTTTCAAAAAAGAATTCAAAAAGTAAAATAAAACGAGAGAGAGAGAGAGAGAGAGAGAGAGAGAGAGAGAGAGAGAGAGAGAGAGAGAGAGAGAGAGAGAGAGATTGAGATTGTTATAATTATTATTACCTTTTTGTTGCACCAAGCCTGGCATCTTGCCTTGATGACGTAATTTCGGAACGACTTATTCCGGGTTCTATGGTATCCCGTACAGAATGACAACGAAACGATCACTTCAAGAATCATCATAAAGGAAAAAGTTAATTTCATAGTTAAAATCTTTAAAACAAGCAGTACTCTTCTCTCTTCTTCTATACACTGTCTTTGAAACAAGGTGTGAAACTTTTACTTATCCACATCCAGCAATAAGTTCTTCCTGTTAAAAAAACAAAATATCCCGTTTGGTAGAGAACTTTATTTTTCCTTTCATGTAGGCCTTACAAGAGTTGTAAGTTAAATACGTAGCATATTTGTTCTCCTTTCTAGCCCCCTTTCTTTGTATCGAATACAAAAAAAAAAAAAAAAAAAAACTGACTTGAAAAAACAAGAGACACAGTTCGATTGATTCTGTGAAGAAATTCAGTTCTACGCTTAACAAACTCTCTCCTGCTGGAAGTTCGATTTTTTGTACAGTACGGTAAATTTTCATTAGTTATTGGCAAAATATATGGAGGCGTGGCTTTACGCGGTGTGTTGTAAAACGCAGCCTTTTGTGAAGCTGATACAGTATCGATTCCATTCCAATCAGATCGTTTGATACCGTTCTGTCGTCAAGAAACATTCACATTAAAAGATTCCTCGTTGCAATTAAAATGGTGTTTTTTTTCAAAACTTATACACACACTCTCTCTCTCTCTCTCTCTCTCTCTCTCTCTCTCTCTCTCTCTCTCTCTCTCTCTCTCTCTCTCTCTCTGCGTTTTCAGTTACTATCAGTTTTCTCTCTTGTTTCATTATTTAATGAATATATATATATATATATATATATATATATATATAGAGAGAGAGAGAGAGAGAGAGAGAGAGAGAGAGAGAGAGAGAGAGAGAGAGAGATGCATATATGTATAAAGTGTGGTCTGTTGGATTTCAGTTCAGATATCGAGAAAACAAAATGAAATTAAATAAATTAAATATAAAAAATTAAAAAATTAAAAATAAATACACAAACAGACACACACACATATACATACACTTGTGTAAGTTGTACACATTTAGAAAAAGATAGGTTGAGATGGAAACTATATTTAAGAATATAAATGAAAACAAGACGAAGCAAAATAAAAAGGTCACTATATGTTCATTATTACTCTAAAATCAATTCCATCCAGCGAAGTGAAAATTAATGTTGTAGTTTCTTGAAAGTATATCTTTTAAAAATATATAACAAGAATATTTCAAACATGTATTACATTAATGTTCTCAAAATTATTAGTTTTTTTATGATGAATATTCAAGCTGCAATAAAATAAAAATAAAGTAAAAACGTAAGAAAAAACATTATATAAAATCAAAAACAAGATATTTATTTCGTTTAAATTCACGAACATAAACACAAAGAAAATAAAAATAATAATAGAAAAAACGAAAAAGAAAAAGAAAAAAGATTTAAAAAGAAATAATAATAATAATTTTATTTTAAATATTAATAAACAACAATAAAATAAAGAAGAAACCTATTGGAATACGTAATTATATAAATTATGTTTAAATCAATTAGTAATCGTTTCTTTTACCAAAAAAAAAAACTAAACTTGTAGAATCGATAAAAAGAAAGCTGAAAAGTGATAAACGAGAATGTGTGGGAAAATTAATGCAATTGTTCATACCAAAAAAATTTCATCTGTCAATCACAGCGACATCTATAGCATATTTGTTTCACAGTTTTTATAAAACATACTGCAGCTATTGTCAAGAGAATCTTTGAATTACATATGAATGGGATAACACAGCTGATCTTTCAACACGGTGAATGTTTATTTCTCTAATTTACAAGCGTGATTCAAAAAATACAAAAATAAAGAATTCTCTCACCAATGTTGCTGGGTTTTTTGTTTTTTTTGGTTTTTTATTTGTTGTTGTTGTGTGGTTTTTTTTAACTTAACGTAGTGGTTTTATAGAAATATATATATATATGAAACCACTAAGTTAGAAGTTCTAATTATTGTATTATGTTTCAGTGAGAAGTTGTCATCTTCTACATTAAACTCTTCTGATTATCGCCTGACCCAGCCAATCCATTATGAGAGTGCGTGGTGTGTGTTTTCTTGTTTACTGGAATCTGCATATAAAAGGAAGTTTGCTGTTGATCGAGAAAGAGAAGCGAGCTACGTGACTATAATTAGTTTCATCTTTACCTCTCTTAGCATTATGAACAGCACCACATAACTGTATAATGTAGAGAGCATGGTTAAATAGAACTTTTTCTTCTTCTTCTTCATTTATCTTCTTTTTCATCATCATCATCTTCTGTCTTGTCTTCTTCTTCTTCTTCTTCTTCTTCTTCTTCTTTTTTTCGTTATTTGTACAAGGGCTGTGGACAGTTTTCAATATGATTCCGCAAAAGAATTGTTCAAATAATTATGCCTTTGATATCAGCCCTTGAAATGATTTGTTCAGATATATATGACATGCGAACAGTTTCTGCTATCTGCCCTAAATTCTGTTACTGCTTACATGCAATATATATATATATATATATATATATATATATATATATATATATATTTAAAAAAAATAATAATAAAAAAAAAAAAAAATAAACAAAACAGACGACAATGAAAGATTATAGGAATCGATTCTAAAATGTTTAGAAGATGCAGATGTTGCTGGCTATTGTTGTTGTTTGTTTTGTTTGTTTTTTGTTGTTGTGGGTTTTTGTTTGTTTATTATTGTTACTGATTTTAAGGTTGTTTTTGTTTGTTTTGTTGTTGTTGTTGTTGTTTGTTGTTTCTTCTTTTCTTTTTATATATATATATATATATATATATATATATATATATATATATTTGATATCTTAGATATTTCTATACTATTTGATATCTTAGAAATACCAGAACGTTCAACATATTCTTATATTTGTCGATTTAATATTCCACAACAATGAGAATAATCAAATGTGTGAAAATGCTTTAAAAATTAATTATAACAACAATTGTCAACAACAGTAACAGCAGCAACAATAATAACAACGTCGACAACGACAATTATAATAAAAACAAAAATGTATATGTATGTATGTGTGTGTGTGTTTGTGTGTGTGTGTGTGTGTGTCTATCTATTTCTTACACATTTCTTGTTCTTAAATTTTATTCATTAATTGTATGTCTCTCTCTCTCTCTCTCTCTCTCTCTCTCTCTCTCTCTCTCTCTCTCTCTCTCTCTCTCTATCTATCTATCTATCTATCTATCTATCTATCTCTTTCTCTCAGTATTACTTACAACAACAAACTTCAAAATACATTAAAACAACAGTATATTTTATTGTTGTCGTAGAAACTATAAATCTAACCTTTACAAAAACAGTGTGAAATTAACAGAAAAAAATTATATAATTGAAACTGAAGGCAATGTGCTTGCATTTGTTTAATTTCATTTGGTCTCTCTAAGTTTTTGGGGCGTTTTTTTTTTTTTTTTTTTTTTTTTTTTTTTTACTTTTATTTCATTTCATTTCAATTTATTTTTATTTAATTAGTTATTTATTTAGTTATATTGCGAACAGATTTAGTTATTTCACTACGACAAATTAGATTTTGTTATTTTTTCTTCATTCTACAGGTCAGCTTCACTAGCAGACACTGTATATATTATATACAAGAACAAGACAGAAACAAAACTACTCTTACCATTACAAACTGTCTGCCCAATACACGTTTCCTCGTTATTAAATTTAGCTAGATTGGTCAAAATAGCTGATAATTAATTATTTAATGTTAATCAGTACAAGTTAGCTAATTATTTAAATCTGACTTGTACAAGTTAGCTAATTATTTAAATCTGACTTGTACAAGTTAGCTAATTATTTAAATCTGATTTGTACAAGTTAGCTAATTATTTAAAGTCGACGGGTACAAGTTAGCTAATTATTTAAAGTCAACTTGTACAAGTTAGCTAATTATTTAAAGTCGACGGGTACAAGTTAGCTAATTATTTAAAGTCGACGGGTACACGTTAGCTAATTATTTAAATCTAGCTTGAACAAGTTAGCTAATTATTTAAATCTGACTTGTACAAGTTAGCTAATTATTTAAATCTAGCTTGAACAAGTTAGCTAATTATTTAAATCTGATTTGTACAAGTTAGCTAATTATTTAAAGTCGATGGGTACAAGTTAGCTAATTATTTAAAGTCGACGGGTACAAGTTAGCTAATTATTTAAAGTCGACGGGTACACACTGGCCGACCATATAATAAAGAAACTGACCACGTTAACAGTACAACCCCTTAACTGACCTGAAGGTTCTTGACAACTAAAATATTAGCTAATAATAGACCACTAAATATTAGCTAATAATAGACCACTAAATGATCCGTACTAATGGACATAAAACTGATTAGTTGCAACACTATTTATAACCTGATATTTATGACATCCAGCCGTCTTTCATAGCAGACGCAGACCGATTGACGTCGAAATAAGAGGACTGCCACTCAGAAATGAACCTACTACATTTCATTTGCATTGGCAATGTCCATGACGTTGACACCTTAATAACAATCCGGTTATTCGTGTCACAAAACAACAACAGCAACAACAACAATACTCTCGTTTCGTGTACCGAGTTTGAACTCGGTTTTCGCTTTTAGCTGCATTTCTTTTGTGAATCGAGGAGATGTGTACGATTTGGGTGATTAGGATCGAGAAACGAGTTCAACAAAATCCTTACATCACTATTCAGTCTGAAGCAATACCGCAGTGGCAGTTAATCCACGATTTAAAAAAATATGATGAAATAATAACTGTACGCAAATTAAAGAAATTAAAGAAATTACAAACGAGGACCCATTTTCGTATTCCCAACTTTGCTGAAGCCCAGAAACTCGGACAAGTTTGTGTGTGTCTCTGTGTGTGCGTGCGTGTGTGAGTGTGTGTGTGTGTGTGTGTGTGTGTGTGTGTGTGAATGTGTCTGCGTGTGTGAAGGGAAAATAGGTTGATATGACAAGTGAAAGAGAGCTTAGAGATATTCACATGATCTGTTTTGTATCTGCAATATCAATAGAACAACAAACTGCAGAAAAAAATATTCTGCAAAATCTCCGATGACTTGAGTAAAATCTCTGTTAATAAGGGGTAGACCTGAGCTACAAGATTGCCCAGAACGGATGATAAACGTAAACATGATTTGAAGAAGATATTTTGTTTTATTTTCACACACACACACACACACACACACACACACACACACCTCTGTTTTGCATAATGTCAACTGTCAGTATGTTACATGATACAATGTCAACGGACAAAATGTTAATCATTATTATGTGACCTTGGTCAAAATGTCATTTTAGGTTTATATAAAAGAAACAAAAACAAAATCTATCTTTTAAAGGTCCAAATTATAAATATTATATTTTAAACCTCATGGAGATGCCTAATGTATAATAATTGTTACTGAATCTTCTTTGAATAGATATGAGTGTTAATGTATGTTGTGAGTATGTTTGTATATATGTGTAACGTTATCTAAGTAGAAGAATTTGTATAATATAAATTTGCTAATTTACTTGAGAAATAAGCTGTCTGAAAATTGACATTCTGACAAGTGAAATTTTGCCCGTTGACATTTTAATCATTGACATTTTGCTCCACAATCCTGTAACTTAATTAATTAATTTTAATTTAATCCACCTGTCGCATCTCACATCACAAAACATCAGGGAAAACTCAATAACCCTGCTGATTATATTGAATAATATAACTATCTTATTTCAAGACATCGAGAAAAAAGCATTTAAATCTACAGTCTTATTAATTATATAGCTATCGTATTTCTTATCTCAAAATAGCAGGATAAACATTTTTAATTGTACAACATCAGTAATTGTATTCTAATACAGCAGATGGCATTTCGTATGACAAAGCATCAGGAAAACACAGTCTAACTCAACAACACTCGTTATAATGGATCAGTTTGAACTTAGAAACTTTGTGTGGATTCAGTTTAACTGAAGAAAGCGAGAAACAGAGAAAGAAGAAAAAAAAAATGAAGACGCATGATGGACCAATAGAGAGAAATGATGCACGTTATAAACAAAGTCATCATGCACACTTATCAGTGACGTCTGCAGCTATAAATAACATAACTGCATCCTGTTGATTACATAAGTTGTCCTTAAGACACAAGATAATGAACGTTAATTACTGATGAAGGACCCTGTTTAATAAATGCTAAGCTGATGTATAAGTTTTTAAACTTTATTGATTGTTACGGATGTAACACAGCTATGTTCCTCCTTACAGCAGTGTTGTTGTTTTTTTTGCTCGTTATTTAGATTATTTAATCATTATTTTTTTTAAGAAATAAAATCTCTTCATCACTAAAACGCAAAGAACGACGTGCGTAATAAAATACGTAGAGTATTTTTTTTTTTTTTAATTACATACCCATATCTCATTTCGTATCCAATCGTGATCTTGATGTTACCGGCGGAAACTGAAGTTCTTTGAAAAGGACAGAGTGTGTCCATACTTCAACAGTTATTTTGCTGTCGTTTCATATTCCTCCATTAATTCTACACCTCCACAGTCGCCGGTGTTTTACTTAAGTCCGCTTGCGAACAGAAATTTTTAATCATTGCATCAGCAGTGTCAATTCGGTTTTGATTATGGTGCATGTGTAATTTGTATTCTTGTTTATTTAGTCAATCGATTGTCAGGTTTACGTAATGAACGATATCGATTTCAAAACAGCTAAATAATAAGTAATGTATCTCCGTTTAATGTATTTTGACAAGTTAAAAAAGCATTAAGACAATTCCACGGCTGAAAAATAATTTCCATTATTTCATTATGCAAAAGTTAAAATTTATTTACAAATCTCCTAAGTTTCTGATAAAGTGAAAATTCTTCTACACTCATATTGTTTTCCCATCAGCTCTGACGTCAACATGTATCACATAATTTCACGGATTCGACGTATCCAGAAATAGTAAATATTAAACCTCTCAAATCACCCACATTAAACTGGCTTTGATACTTCTTTCTGTGGAATTTATAATATCGGTTGCATCAGTTTAAAGAATACGTGTCTAGCACGTATTATAACGATAAGCAGCGATTTTAACATCGCCTGTTTTCGTTCGTTTTTGGTTGTTGTTTTTTTGCACAGTATAAATGAGACGGTAAGAATTAACTGACGTCATTTAGAATCTTGAAACCAAATACTTTTGATTAACAATCAAAGGTTTAGGTCTTGAAAAGTAGGAAAATTTCTGAAAGGTAAACAATACACGTGACGCACAGATCACTACGCCTGTTACTATTTTACTGTTATACCGTGACAAAATGATGGTATCTGGTATCACAAAGCATCAGATAAAACACATACAACTCATCAGCTTTATCTCCACCATTTATCGTTACGTTGCTATGCTATTCACCGCGTCTTTTGTTCGTTATTATATTATGTCTCTAAATGACAAATACAAGACGTACTGAGGTTTATGCATAATTCATGATTATGGTTAAAATGTTTATTATTGCTTGTCTGTAGACTTACATCTCTTGTGCATTTAGTACCTGTATATTTATAATTACATGTTTAGCTTATTTAGTACTTTTATATTTATAACTGAATGTGTGCATTCAGAACGTTTTATGTTTATAATTACATCTCTAGGACATTTAGTACTTTTTATAACTAAATATCTAGTGCACTGGTTTTCAACATTTTTCATACCGCGACCCCTTATGGGCAACTCAATATGACCGATGACCCCCTTTAAAATTTTTGATTCAGCAATATCTAGGGTTACCATATTTTCATCAATGAAAGACAGTACAAAAGGAATTTATATTCATTATGAAGGGTCCCAAACCAATCTACATGTTTTTATTTATTCCTCCTTCCAAGTCAAGTTGAAAAAAGTTAAAACATAACCTCGCTCAAGAACGATCTCGCGACCCCCAGAAAAAGGCTGGCGATCCCCATATTGAAAACCTGTGATCTAGTGTACTTAGTACATGTTCTGTTTATTATTAGATTTCTGTGTATTCTGTTCGTTTTATAGATATTATGTAATATTTATATTTATCAGTATATGACAGACTGTCAAAAATTTATTGTTACGAATCTCCAAGTCTTTCAGTGATTTTTTATTTTATTTTTTGTTAAAACTATTCAAGTTTAGTGAAAGAAGAAAGAAGTTTTTTTCTTAACGTCTCCTCAACTTGTTTGCAGTTGGAAATGATATGAAACAAGGAAATTACCAAATCTGGCTTCTTCAAAAAGATAAGGTGCGTTTCCTTAAAAGTGCAGTTCTTTCGGTGATGTCAGAAATATATTAACTCTAGCACTAACATAAGAGGATTTCTTCGATTTATCTCTTCCTTGATGCTGAAAAGGCCAAGTGATAAAAAAAATAAAAAATTCCATAGAGATATTAAATCAGTTACTTCCGTGTTCACGCTTATATACATATTCAAAAGCGAATGAAGAATTATTTTTTAAAGAAGTGATTATGCATAGATAATTTGCAAGAAACATAATGATACAACCGCAAAAACCATTTATTTTAATGCCGTTAAATTTATTTTGTATTTTTTTTTATTCATTTTTATTATTATTATTATTATTATTATTATTATTATTATTATTATTCATTAGTTTTTATCATTATTATTCCTTCTTTTTCATTATTATAATATTTATTATTATTATTTTTATTTTTATTATTATTATTTTTTTTTTAATTTGTATTATTAATATTTTTTTATTATTATTATTATTATTATTTTTATTATCATTTTTTTTTTTTTTTTTTTTACGTGATAATAATCGTAAGAAAAAATGGAAAGAATGTTTTACGTAATACAGCGTCTTGCAATCAGTTGCGTTCTGTCACGGAGTAACACCGTCTTGCAATCAGTTGAGATTCTGTCACGGAGTAACACCGTCTTGCAATCAGTTGAGGTTCTGTCACGGAGTTACACCGTCTTGCAATCAGTTGCGTTCTGTCACGGAGTTACACCGTCTTGCAATCAGTTGAGGTTCTGTCACGGAGTTACACCGTCTTGCAATCAGTTGAGGTTCTGTCACGGACTATCACCGTCTTGCAATCAGTTGAGGTTCTGTCACGGACTATCACCGTCTTGCAATCAGTTGAGGTTCTGTCACGGACTATCACCGCGCGTAACGATAATGAGAATGAACACCTGCTCAGCTGTCGCATCAACTGCGCAAGAGCCTCTGGGCATTCAGTCGTAACCTCAGCCTTGACACACATTCGAACTGCAGATTATTACGATCCATTTATGACTTCGTGTGATGAATTATCGGACACAGTGTCTCTTTTTATTTATTTATTTATTTATTTATTTATTTTTTTAACAACCATCTTGCTTAAACAGGTAATTGGCAGGTTTCATTTTATGTGAGTCTAATGTTTACACGATTTTAGATAAATGTCGACATTTTAGTTTTTTTCTGTCCATACAGTTATTATATAACTTTATATCAGCATTATCTGCAAAGGCTCAGTGGCTTAAAGCTTCTCAGATCAAAGTAACGACCAAACCATGACAACTGACACTAAAATAAAACTTTTCACATTTTATATATCTTACTGGGATATAGATAATTGTTATGTATTTATTTTGTTCTGTTTTGTTGTTGTTGCTTTGTTTAATTTTTTATTTATTTATTTTTTTTATTTTTTATTTTTTGTTGTTCTTTGTGTTTTTTGTTTGCTTGTTTGTTTGTTTATTTGTTTTTTGTTTGATTTTTGTTTTTCTTTTTTTTTTTTTTTTTTATTCTTTTTTTAAATTAAAAAATGTCTAGCATGTGAAAACCCTAAACGTTGGAAAAATGAAATTGTTGTCAAAGTGTTTCTTCAGCGGAAAACATTACAAATATAACGTGTTTTGATCGTAGACAAAACTGATGAAAAAATCAATTTCTAATTCATCGTTCCCTTTTATGTGGCGGGTATCTACTCTAATTGGATGAAAACTCTTTTGAAACCGTCCGAAGTTTGAGGAGTAAAATCTGCAGTATCAAGAACAGCGATAACGTCCCTGTCGTTGTTGTAGCCAACACGAGAAACATGTTCTGTTCTGTCATCATTCCAGGCCAGAAAACAGCAGAATAAAAATACATTTATTGCTTGTTGTGTTAAGCAAAAATGTACCAATATGTCTTCTTCCAGAAGTAGCTGCATTTGCAAAGGTTATCATTATTTATTATTTATTTTATTTATTAATTCATTCATTCATTTAGTTAGTTAATTAGTTATTTGTTTGTTTTGTTTGTATATTCACTTATTTATTTATTTGTTGCTTACTTATTATTTATTTATTTATTTATTTATTTATTTATTAACGTAGTAACCTTTTTTTAAATTTTACTTTCTTGAGTTATTTGTTTTTCTTTTTATCCAGATTAAAACTAATAAAACATCTGTAACATCTGCAGGATGCTTTATTATTATTATTATTATTTTTTGCTTGAACTGAAATCACACTGACATCTTTATCTTGATTAACGATGATTAGTGTTTATTTTTTTTAACTCTTTCCACCTGTTGTCGTGTCTTGTCTGCAAAGAGTTTTTAAAACTTAAACAGCTGGAAAACTTTGTTAAATTTAATTAAATTTCACTGGTTAATGGTCTCTCTCTCTCTCTCTCTCTCTCTCTCTCTCTCTCTCTCTCTCTCTCTCTCTCTCTCTCTCTCTCTCTCTCTCTCTCTCTCTCTCTCTCTCTCACACACACACACACACACACACACACACACACATTCACTGCACGTTTAAATCTGATTAAATCAACGCTATATTTTTTGGCTGCCGAAACCATAAATCTAACCTTTACAAAAGATGTTAAATTAACACATACAAAAAACTATTATTGTTCTAACTCTAAGGCAATGTGGCTCTCGCTACTAAATTTGATTTAGTTTCTTTAGAAGCTTTTATCAAATTGTTATTAAGTGTGTTTGTGTGTGTGTGAGTTTGTATGTGTTTTGGGCGGGGCGTGGGTGGTTGGGTATAGGTGTGCGTTTAATTTTTCAATTCACCTCATTTGTTTTGTTCTATGGCTTGTATTTATTTAATTTAATTTTTTTTTTATTACTTTTTTTAAACTTTTTTTTTTTGGAATTTTTTTTTTGATTCAAAATTACGTTAATTTTCCCACACATTCTCTTTTTTATTTTTTTTTTTTTATTTTTATTATTATTATTTTTTTTTTTTTTTTTTTTTCTCGATTTTACAATATAATTTTTAATTTTCTTTTATTTTTTTTTTTTTTTTTTTTTTATTTTTTTTTATTTATTTATTTTTTTTTTTTTTTTTTTTTTTTGTTCTCTTTGTTTATTTTTTTTTTACTGAATTAAAACGAAACAATTACTTTCTTGTTTTTTATTTTATTATTATTGTTTTTTTTATCTTACGTGCGTCATTACTTTATTTTTATTTTATTACAGCTATAATGTACATTCATCATAAAAAAATCTAATAATCTTTACAACATTAATGTAATGTATTTTTGAAATATTTTTGTTACAGTCTTTTTAAATGCTTTCAAGGTAAATGGCTTTATTTAATGATACTATCACATTACTTCGATGGTAGATGTAGATTTTACAGTAATAAGGAATAGATAACGAATTTTTAGTTTCATTTTTATTCAGTTTGATTTCTGATTGTATGTCTGTGCATTGTGTATAAGTGTGTTTGTATGAATGTGTTTTGCATGTGTATGGGGGAGAGAGAGAGAGAGAGAGAGAGAGAGAGAGAGAGAGAGAGAGAGAGAGAGAGAGATAGACAGACTCGAGTTGTTAAATTAACACTGTATTTTTTTGTTGTAAAATCTATGCATTTAATGCTTACAAATACCACAGTTTACTTTCTTTATGATTTCAGCTGAAAAACAAACGAAGAAGATGAAAAGAAACATGCTCATTATATTTCTGTGTTTTCTAATTAACACAAATACGTCAGTAATAAAGCAAACCAAAGAACGAAGATACACGTGTCGTTAAACTTCCATCATTTCATTTACTCAGAGCTTTTTAGATGTTGTGAAATAAAAGAATTGTTCTACAACTAATATACTGAAAATGAATCATAGTTAGCGTCCAAATTGTTTTTGAAGTTTTACGATAGCTTCGATTAGCCATTTTGAAATTAATTTTCTCAGCCTGACCTCATTAAAGAAACCTTTTATTACTTTGTTTTCACTTCATCACAAGATACAACGATGATTTACAGAAATTAAGAGAGCGAATATTTTAAGCTTTATGTTCTAGTTAGTAAATAAGAAATTAATATCCACCAAATGTTCGGGTTTCAACCCTTTCTCGTGTGCGTTTGTACGTGTAAGTGTGTGCGTGTGTTTCTGTGCATGTCTAGTGTGTGTTTGTGAGTTTCTGTTTGAGTAAGTGTGTTTGTATGAATGTACAATGTAAGTGTTTATTTATATTACAATAACGCTTGTTTGTGTGTTTTTGGATACGTGTATGTGTATGTACGTGTGTTTGTGTGAATCTCTTTGTAATAAATATGTGCTGACGTCAGAATGTGTGTAATTATGTGTAGGTGTGTATATAATATAGGTGTACACTAATCTGTCCAACTATATTACAGCACAGTCACTGACGTCAAACATGTGACAAAGAAAAATAAAGAATTGGTATCATTTGCTCTTTTAAGAAAAAATATAAGAATTTATTTTTGTTGATTTTAAAATACATTTGTGCAAGAATTTATGTGTTTAACCAAAATATCATTTATATAAACTAGAAAATAAATATATACTTTAACATTTTCCCCAAAAAGAATACTTTTTTCTTAGACATTTATATCAGTACGTTAGTTTATTGTTTGTCAGTATTTTAGATTTCTAGTTTAATACTTAAATCTCATATTATTTAAAAAAAAAAAAAAAAAAAAAAGTATTTTCATCAATTCACTTAATACTTTACACAAAACATGATATTTTAAGACATAAATATGTATATATAATGTGTTTGTTCCTATATGTGTGTCTGTGTGTGGGGGGGGAGTAATATAAAATATAAAGCGAATCACGTTTCCAAACACGTACCTAAGTATGACTGTTACTCTCCCGAGTATATCCATCCAATTGTCCGTCGGATCTGTTCTCCGCCAGACTCTATTCCGGCTAGATTGTTACGTCTATGTTCATCAAAATTAATTTTTCTTGTCATTCACTTTTCCATCAGATAATGAGGTTAGACTATCAAATATCACAATATGTTTAATGCCATCAGATAAATAAAAGCATTAGATATTCTGAACGTTTTGTTCTGTGACATTCGCACAAGTGAAACGTTTGTCTGGCAACCAGTAAAACTCTGTAAGTGAGCTGAAATGTAATATACACTGGCAGAGAGAGACACAAACATCTTGAAAGACTTAGTCCCCATTAATAGCGCAGTTTCGTGTGTGCGTGCGTGTATGTGCGTTTGCGTGTGTATGTGCGCTCGTGTGTGTTTGTGTGTGTATATGTGTGTGTGAATCTGTGTATGTATCTGTCTGTGTGTATACATAATGATTTCTGTTTAAATTGATTGCTCTTCTTTTTTCTCTCTCTCTCTTTATGTATCACATGTGTATTGTCTGCTGGTGTGTCTGTCTTTATGCTGCAACGTTTCCTGTCAGTCTAGTTTTATATGTGAATCTGAACGTCTCTCTTTATGTATGTTGTTTATGTGCTAGTATATCAATTATACCCATTCGAAATATGAAAGCTGAAAAACAAAGAGAAAAAAAACCCTGTTTAAAGCATAAATAAAAAAATAAAGACAAATTCGAACAATAATTTATTACAAGTAGTTATAAGCACAGGCCTAATTTTAACGTTTTCTTCGTTCTGAAATAACAGCCCTTAAAAAGAGATATTTTATGTTTTTATTTTAAACCTTTTTTGATCATTTAAAATATCAGTGTCACTTTACATGGCGAGATCAACATAAAAACTGCTAGTTTAGCTGCCACAGATGCATCATAGCAACAAAGATTTTGATTCTGTTTATTGCAGGCCATAATTATCAGCTAAACGAGCGTAATCTGAGAACAGTTTCAAAAATGACTGCATTCCATGCACAAAATCTTTCTTTAAAAGCATTTTAATAAAATTGTCTTTCGAATTTTTATTATTATTTGTGAACTGTTTGTAAATTTTGCAGCCTTATAAAAACAAAACGAAATGACCTTCCTTGTGTTAAGTCATCCATCAAAGGATTTTTACTCTTCTTTTCTCTTTTTGAAACAAATACTCCTTTTCAGGCCATCAGTCAAAGGATTTTTCATTTTGTTTCTTCTTTAAATTAAACCATTTTGAAGAGACACATAAACTTAGAGAGAGAGAGAGAGAGAGAGAGAGAGAGAGAGAGAGAGAGAGAGAGAGAGAGAGAGAGAGAGAGAGAGAGAGAGAGAGGTATAATTATATAAACAACAAAGAGAGTATAATTGTATCTATATTTCTGATTACTGCAAAGTTACTTTTTTCTAATTGAAAATCGTCGGACTAGAGAATGAAATCTTGGTTCCAGGGACCTGGTGAGCGAGAAGTCAATTCCAGCCTGCGTGAGAACGTTTTGAAAAACCTCGGCGATTTTGTCAAACGTTGTGGCAGACAGCTCAGTATGTACCCACTCCCAGTCCATGCACGTCGTGAACTCCGCCACAGTCCTCCACATCGACACACCTCTCCTCCACGTGTCCCTCTTGTTGGCCACAACAACGACAGGGACGTTCTCGCTGTTCTTGATACTGCAGATTTTACTCCGCAAACTTCGGACGGTTTCGAAAGAGTTTTCGTCCAGTAACGAATACACCAAGACGAACGCGTCGGCGCTGTGGATGTTGTGGTCGCGAAGAACGTTGCTTTTGTTGCCGCCGAACTCCAGGATGTTCAGCGTCAGCTCCGACGTCTTTTGCGTGAAAATCTTTTGGTGTGACAGCAGCGTCTTCGTCTTGTCCAAGAGTAGTTCTCCCTTCAAAAACTGGTGAATTATCGTGCTTTTTCCAACCCTGCAGTCGCCTAGAACTAACACACGGCACGCGTGTTTCTCTCTCATCTCCTTCATTCTAAACCTGGCGCTTTCAGCGTTCATTTTGAAGAATTACTGGAAGAGAACTAACTGCATTGCTGTCGTTTATTTGTGTGTCGTCTTGTTATTAGCACCTTTACTGAAGATGGTTACAAAAATGTACGATTGTTGATCACACTCGGTGTTAACCGTTGCAGACGATTTGGAATATTCTCTGAATATTCTCTCTCTCTCTCTCTCTCTCTCTCTCTCTCTCTCTCTCTCTCTCTCTCTCTCTCTCTCTCTCTCTCTCTCTCTCTCTCTCTCTCTCTCTCTCTCTCTCATACTTACATACAAATATACATATATACCTTTATATATACAAATCCATACATATGCACACACAACCAACCCATACACATAATTTTATATTTAACTATCTATCTATATCTATCTATCTATTTATATATATATATATATATATAATTACATATACAAAACCAACCAATAAACAAAATTTTATATTTATCTATATCTATCTATCTCTCTCTCTCTCTATAAACTGTGTGTATATGTGTATGTATATGTGTATGGTGTAATTATGCGCTCGCCTAAGAATTGTTACTGTTGTTGCGGGTTTCAGCTTGGTTTATAGTGTGTATCGGTGTAGTGTGTTTGTATTTGTGATTATATATCTGTGTGCGTGCAAACAATTTTTGTTCTTCTAATATGTTTATATATATATATATATTAATGATAGATAGATAGAGAAATGGATTGATAGATAGATATATAGATAGATACTCTCTCCTACACGTACACATACATGAAAAAAAAAAAAAAAAAAAAAAAAACAGCTTCAAAGCTATAAAGTTGAATTAAACGTTATCTTCTAATGTCACTTGTCATTATGTCTGAACTACCTAAGACTATAAGACTTTAAAAACCTAACACCCTGTTTCGATTAGTTTCTCTCTTTCAAGTCGGTTCGTGTTTTCAATCAAGAAAATGTCCTTTTACTGTTTAAACATCTGCCATGATACAAATGCACGTACACAAACAACCAATTCTTTTTTTTCCCCCCTTTTTTTTTATTTTTAATGGTCACAGTTCCAATTTCATCAGAAATGAACTCAGTTTGACTGTGACCTCTAGTTAAAGTTCTTGCGACAGGTCAAGGACGTTTACTATCAGTATTCTATTAAACGTGAAACACAGAAATCCACACCGGCGTGATGATATTTTGGTAACTTTTTTTTGTGAAAACATCGATGTTACGGTCTTGTGTTTTAGGATCGCATCTTGTTGTCGCCTCTTATTTATAATTAACTGTGAAAAGATAAGACAACTGTACAAATGATTAATTCTCCTTGCGCGACATAAGAACATTAAAACTTCCCAGTGTCCACTGATTCGTTATTAAAAGTCATGGCTCTCTCTCTCTCTCTCTCTCTCTCTCTCTCTCTCTCTCTCTCTCTCTCTCTCTCTCTCTCTCTCTCTCTCTCTCTCTCTCTCATATATATATGTATATATATATAAAAGAATACTTAGAACTGGCTGTAGATTTATGTTTTATTTAACATTACATATGTTCGGTTATGTACCATGGCGCAAATGAAAATCTTGGGTACTGGACATACTGGATAAAATGATGTTATAGTTACCTAAATAAAGAGAAATAGGATAAATATAATGCATATCTATCTATCTATCTATCTATCAATATTTATACACACACACACACACACACACACACACATATATTATTTTTGAGATATAAAGATTTGGGTGGTTATATAATGAACCATTCTTCAAAGAAAAATGAGTAGCAAAACTGAGCGACGTTTTAATAACTGTAACTAAAGACAAAAATGTTCTCTTTTACAAAGTGTTTGGTGTCATAACAACTTTGAAGTGAATGAATTCAAAACATTTAACTAGATAAACTCTTAAAGAAATGAAACCTGGTTCAAAAGTTTGAAGTTTCCAGAGTTCGTTACATTGTTTCCCACCATAAAATAGATTTATAAAAACTTAATAAGATATGTTGTATATTTTCGCACAACTTTCCAGAAAAAAAAAAAAATTAAAAATAATAATAATAAAAACTTAATAAGATATGTTGTAAATTTTCGCACAACTTTCCAGAAAAAAAAAAAAAAAAAAAAAATAATAATAATAATAATAATAATAATAATAATAAAAACTTAATAAGATATATTGTATATTTTCGCACAACTTTCCAGAAAAAAAAAAAAAAAAAAAAAAAAAAAAAAATAATAATAATAATAATAATAATAATAATAGAAAGGAACAAAAGTGAAGGAGAATAAATGGGTGAAAAAAGTTACGAATTTCTCATTCTGCCTCACAAATTATACGTAAGCATATAGTTGAAGATTAAAGAGACAAGACACCAACCTATCACTGATATAACGAGATAATTGTAGCGGGTTTCATCTCTTACACAATCGTTAAATATAAGCCACGAATCTGACTTGTATTCATTCTGATAGAGCAATCCTGACATGTGGCTTTTGTGAAATTATTATTATTATTATTATGATTATTATTATTATTATTATTATTATCAGTATTACGTATTATTATTATCATCATTATTATTATTATTGTTATTATTATTATCGGTATTACATATTATCATTTATATATTTATTTATTTATATATTTATTTTTTACATATTTTAAAATAGTGTATTAGACATTCTGTTTTCAAATAAAATAAAATAAACCATGTTACTGATCCAGATACTTGACACACGTATCGCATGTTCCCTGTGATAAACCATATTATTATTTCAGTAAACATCAAAGGAAAATAGTTCAAATGAATCGCGTGATGCATGTTTTGACCGAAAAAATGTTGGTTACAAAACTGACTGCAATCGGATTTTTAAATTTATTCTATTTTTATTTGTATTGTTATTTTTATTTTTTCTTCATGAAAAAGCAGACTATAACTTTTATTTATTTTATAGTTAAGTCTATTAATCCTAAAAGTCATATAATAATAATAATAATAATAATAATAATAATAATAATAATAATTAAAGGAATAGTTAAACAAACACATTGTGCCATAATAATATTGGTAATATCTGTTATCAAAATGTTCTTCGTTCACTGGATATATGTGACCTAACCGAAAACAAACAAACCACAAACACTTTTTAAATACTCCATCAAACAAGCATACACGTGAAATTTTAAGTATGATTTTATGTGTAAATTATTTGGTAGTTAGTTCCGACAAATATCCAATATGGCGTTTGCAGATGTGCATGTTGTTTGTGTTTATATATCGATTTTTGTATGTATTCTTGAATGTGTGTGAGAAATATGTATATATATGACTGCATGTATATACGCAAGTAGACGAGTAAAATATTTCTATTGTCAGAAATTTTATTTGCATCTGGAAGTATTGGCTTCAAACTGGTTTCAGTTTTTCACAGCTGATTTTAATGGCGATAAGGAGTTGTCGAAACAGTTCTTGTATTCTTTCTACGTTTGAGTCTTTTCATACATACCAACATACGTACACACACATGCATTCACACTTGCATACAGACGTACAATCTATTTTTTATATTATTATTATTTATCAATATTTTTGCTATTGTTTTTGTTTATTTTAATTTTTAATTTTTATTTAATTTAAACTTTTTTATTATTATTATTATTTTTTTTTTATAGTTTTTTTTTTGTTGTTTTTCTTTCGTTTTATTTTTATTTTTTTTATTTTTTTTTATTTTTTTTTATTTTTTATTTTTTTATTTTTAAACAGGTAATTGGCAGGTTTCATTTTATGTGAGTCTAATGTTTACACGATTTTAGATAAATGTCGACATTTTAGTTTTTTTCTGTCCATACAGTTATTATATAACTTTATATCAGCATTATCTGCAAAGGCTCAGTGGCTTAAAGCTTCTCAGATCAAAGTAACGACCAAAACCATGACAACTGACACTAAAATAAAACTTTTCACATTTTATATATCTTACTGGGATATAGATAATTGTTATGTATTTATTTTGTTCTGTTTTGTTGTTGTTGCTTTGTTTAATTTTTTTATTTATTTATTTTTTTTTTTTTTTTTTTGTTGTTCTTTGTGTTTTTTGTTTGCTTGTTTGTTTGTTTATTTGTTTTTGTTTTGATTTTTGTTTTTTTTTTTTTTTTTTTTTTTTTTTTATTCTTTTTTAAATTAAAAAATGTCTAGCATGTGAAAACCCTAAACGTTGGAAAAATGAAATTGTTGTCAAAGTGTTTCTTCAGCGGAAAACATTACAAATATAACGTGTTTTTGATCGTAGACAAAACTGATGAAAAAATCAATTTCTAATTCATCGTTCCCTTTTATGTGGCGGGTATCTACTCTAATTGGATGAAAACTCTTTTGAAACCGTCCGAAGTTTGAGGAGTAAAATCTGCAGTATCAAGAACAGCGATAACGTCCCTGTCGTTGTTGTAGCCAACACGAGAAACATGTTCTGTTCTGTCATCATTCCAGGCCAGAAAACAGCAGAATAAAAAATACATTTATTGCTTGTTGTGTTAAGCAAAATGTACCAATATGTCTTCTTCCAGAAGTAGCTGCATTTGCAAAGGTTATCATTATTTATTATTTATTTTATTTATTAATTCATTCATTCATTTAGTTAGTTAATTAGTTATTTGTTTGTTTTGTTTGTATATTCACTTATTTATTTATTTGTTGCTTACTTATTATTTATTTATTTATTTATTTATTAACGTAGTAACCTTTTTTTAAATTTTACTTTCTTGAGTTATTTGTTTTTCTTTTTATCCAGATTAAAACTAATAAAACATCTGTAACATCTGCAGGATGCTTTATTATTATTATTATTATTTTTTGCTTGAACTGAAATCACACTGACATCTTTATCTTGATTAACGATGATTAGTGTTTATTTTTTTTAACTCTTTCCACCTGTTGTCGTGTCTTGTCTGCAAAGAGTTTTTAAAACTTAAACAGCTGGAAAACTTTGTTAAATTTAATTAAATTTCACTGGTTAATGGTCTCTCTCTCTCTCTCTCTCTCTCTCTCTCTCTCTCTCTCTCTCTCTCTCTCTCTCTCTCTCTCTCTCTCTCTCTCTCTCTCTCTCTCTCTCTCACACACACACACACATTCACTGCACGTTTAAATCTGATTAAATCAACGCTATATTTTTTGGCTGTCGAAACCATAAATCTAACCTTTACAAAAGATGTTAAATTAACACATACAAAAAACTATTATTGTTCTAACTCTAAGGCAATGTGGCTCTCGCTACTAAATTTGATTTAGTTTCTTTAGAAGCTTTTATCAAATTGTTATTAAGTGTGTTTGTGTGTGTGTGAGTTTGTATGTGTTTTGGGCGGGGCGTGGGTGGTTGGGTATAGGTGTGCGTTTAATTTTTCAATTCACCTCATTTGTTTTGTTCTATGGCTTGTATTTATTTAATTTAATTTTTTTTATTACTTTTTTTAAACTTTTTTTCTTTGGAATTTTTTCTTTGATTCAAAATTACGTTAATTTTCCCACACATTCTCTTTTTTATTTTTTTTTTATTTATTTTTATTATTATTATTATTTTTTTTTTTTTTCTCGATTTTACAATATAATTTTTAATTTTCTTTTCTTTTTTTTCTTCTTTTTTTTATATATTTTTTTTTTTATTTATTTATTTTTTTTTTTTTTTTGTTCTCTTTGTTTATTTTTTTTTTACTGAATTAAAACGAAACAATTACTTTCTTGTTTTCTATTTTATTATTATTGTTTTTTTTTATCTTACGTGCGTCATTACTTTATTTTTATTTTATTACAGCTATAATGTACATTCATCATAAAAAAATCTAATAATCTTTACAACATTAATGTAATGTATTTTTGAAATATTTTTGTTACAGTCTTTTTAAATGCTTTCAAGGTAAATGGCTTTATTTAATGATACTATCACATTACTTCGATGGTAGATGTAGATTTTACAGTAATAAGGAATAGATAACGAATTTTTAGTTTCATTTTTATTCAGTTTGATTTCTGATTGTATGTCTGTGCATTGTGTATAAGTGTGTTTGTATGAATGTGTTTTGCATGTGTATGGGGGAGAGAGAGAGAGAGAGAGAGAGAGAGAGAGAGAGAGAGAGAGAGAGAGAGAGAGAGAGAGAGAGAGAGAGAGAGAGAGAGAGAGAGAGAGAGAGAGAGAGAGAGAGAGAGAGAGAGAGACTCGAGTTGTTAAATTAACACTGTATTTTTTTGTTGTAAAATCTATGCATTTAATGCTTACAAATACCACAGTTTACTTTCTTTATGATTTCAGCTGAAAAACAAACGAAGAAGATGAAAAGAAACATGCTCATTATATTTCTGTGTTTTCTAATTAACACAAATACGTCAGTAATAAAGCAAACCAAAGAACGAAGATACACGTGTCGATAAACTTCCATCATTTCATTTACTCAGAGCTTTTTAGATGTTGTGAAATAAAAGAATTGTTCTACAACTAATATACTGAAAATGAATCACAGTTAGCGTCCAAATTGTTTTTGAAGTTTTACGATAGCTTCGATTAGCCATTTTGAAATTAATTTTCTCAGCCTGATCTCATTAAAGAAACCTTTTATTACTTTGTTTTCACTTCATCACAAGATACAACGATGATTTACAGAAATTAAGAGAGCGAATATTTTAAGCTTTATGTTCTAGTTAGTAAATAAGAAATTAATATCCACCAAATGTTCGGGTTTCAACCCTTTCTCGTGTGCGTTTGTACGTGTAAGTGTGTGCGTGTGTTTCTGTGCATGTCTAGTGTGTGTTTGTGAGTTTCTGTTTGAGTAAGTGTGTTTGTATGAATGTACAATGTAAGTGTTTATTTATATTACAATAACGCTTGTTTGTGTGTTTTTGGATACGTGTATGTGTATGTACGTGTGTTTGTGTGAATCTCTTTGTAATAAATATGTGCTGACGTCAGAATGTGTGTAATTATGTGTAGGTGTGTATATAATATAGGTGTACACTAATCTGTCCAACTATATTACAGCACAGTCACTGACGTCAAACATGTGACAAAAGAAAAATAAAGAATTGGTATCATTTGCTCTTTTAAGAAAAAAATATAAGAATTTATTTTTGTTGATTTTAAAATACATTTGTGCAAGAATTTATGTGTTTAACCAAAATATCATTTATATAAACTAGAAAATAAATATATACTTTAACATTTTCCCCAAAAAGAATACTTTTTTCTTAGACATTTATATCAGTACGTTAGTTTATTGTTTGTCAGTATTTTAGATTTCTAGTTTAATACTTAAATCTCATATTATTTAAAAAAAAAAAAAAAAAAAATTTTCATCAATTCACTTAATACTTTACACAAAACATGATATTTTAAGACATAAATATGTATATATAATGTGTTTGTTCCTATATGTGTGTCTGTGTGTGTGGGGGGAGTAATATAAAATATAAAGCGAATCACGTTTCCAAACACGTACCTAAGTATGACTGTTACTCTCCCGAGTATATCCATCCAATTGTCCGTCGGATCTGTTCTCCGCCAGACTCTATTCCGGCTAGATTGTTACGTCTATGTTCATCAAAATTAATTTTTCTTGTCATTCACTTTTCCATCAGATAATGAGGTTAGACTATCAAATATCACAATATGTTTAATGCCATCAGATAAATAAAAGCATTAGATATTCTGAACGTTTTGTTCTGTGACATTCGCACAAGTGAAACGTTTGTCTGGCAACCAGTAAAACTCTGTGAGTGAGCTGAAATGTAATATACACTGGCAGAGAGAGACACAAACATCTTGAAAGACTTAGTCCCCATTAATAGCGCAGTTTCGTGTGTGCGTGCGTGTATGTGCGTTTGCGTGTGTATGTGCGCTCGTGTGTGTTTGTGTGTGTATATGTGTGTGTGAATCTGTGTATGTATCTGTCTGTGTGTATACATAATGATTTCTGTTTAAATTGATTGCTCTTCTTTTTTCTCTCTCTCTCTTTATGTATCACATAGTTCCATGGCCTGTCTGTCTGAATGTGTATTGTCTGCTGGTGTGTCTGTCTTTATGCTGCAACGTTTCCTGTCAGTCTAGTTTTATATGTGAATCTGAACGTCTCTCTTTATGTATGTTGTTTATGTGCTAGTATATCAATTATACCCATTCGAAATATGAAAGCTGAAAAACAAAGAGAAAAAAAACCCTGTTTAAAGCATAAATAAAAAAATAAAGACAAATTCGAACAATAATTTATTACAAGTAGTTATAAGCACAGGCCTAATTTTAACGTTTTCTTCGTTCTGAAATAACAGCCCTTAAAAAGAGATATTTTATGTTTTTATTTTAAACCTTTTTTGATCATTTAAAATATCAGTGTCACTTTACATGGCGAGATCAACATAAAACTGCTAGTTTAGCTGCCACAGATGCATCATAGCAACAAAAAGATTTTGATTCTGTTTATTGCAGGCCATAATTATCAGCTAAACGAGCGTAATCTGAGAACAGTTTCAAAAATGACTGCATTCCATGCACAAAATCTTTCTTTAAAAGCATTTTAATAAAATTGTCTTTCGAATTTTTTTATTATTATTTGTGAACTGTTTGTAAATTTTGCAGCCTTATAAAAACAAAACGAAATGACCTTCCTTGTGTTAAGTCATCCATCAAAGGATTTTTACTCTTCTTTTCTCTTTTTGAAACAAATACTCCTTTTCAGGCCATCAGTCAAAGGATTTTTCATTTTGTTTCTTCTTTAAATTAAACCATTTTGAAGAGACACATAAACTGAGAGAGAGAGAGAGAGAGAGAGAGAGAGAGAGAGAGAGAGAGAGAGAGAGAGAGAGAGAGAGAGAGAGAGAGAGAGGTATAATTATATAAACAACAAAGAGAGTATAATTGTATCTATATTTCTGATTACTGCAAATAAAGCTCATGAAAAAGTTACTTTTTTCTAATTGAAAATCGTCGGACTAGAGAATGAAATCTTGGTTCCAGGGACCTGGTGAGCGAGAAGTCAATTCCAGCCTGCGTGAGAACGTTTTGAAAAACCTCGGCGATTTTGTCAAACGTTGTGGCAGACAGCTCAGTATGTACCCACTCCCAGTCCATGCACGTCGTGAACTCCGCCACAGTCCTCCACATCGACACACCTCTCCTCCACGTGTCCCTCTTGTTGGCCACAACAACGACAGGGACGTTCTCGCTGTTCTTGATACTGCAGATTTTACTCCGCAAACTTCGGACGGTTTCGAAAGAGTTTTCGTCCAGTAACGAATACACCAAGACGAACGCGTCGGCGCTGTGGATGTTGTGGTCGCGAAGAACGTTGCTTTTGTTGCCGCCGAACTCCAGGATGTTCAGCGTCAGCTCCGACGTCTTTTGCGTGAAAATCTTTTGGTGTGACAGCAGCGTCTTCGTCTTGTCCAAGAGTAGTTCTCCCTTCAAAAACTGGTGAATTATCGTGCTTTTTCCAACCCTGCAGTCGCCTAGAACTAACACACGGCACGCATGTTTCTCTCTCATCTCCTTCATTCTAAACCTGGCGCTTTCAGCGTTCATTTTGAAGAATTACTGGAAGAGAACTAACTGCATTGCTGTCGTTTATTTATGTGTCGTCTTGTTATTAGCACCTTTACTGAAGATGGTTACAAAAATGTACGATTGTTGATCACACTCGGTGTTAACCGTTGCAGACGATTTGGAATATTCTCTGAATATTTTCTCTCTCTCTCTCTCTCTCTCTCTCTCTCTCTCTCTCTCTCTCTCTCTCTCTCTCTCTCTCTCTCTCTCTCTCTCTCTCTCTCTCTCTCTCTCTCTCTCTCTCTCTCTCCCTCTCTCTCTCATTCTTACATACATATATATATATATACCTTTATATATACAAATCCATACATATGCACACACAGCCAACCCATACTCATAATTTTATATTTAACTATCTATCTATCTATTTATATATATATATAATTACATATACAAAACCAACCAATAAACAAAATTTTATATTTATCTATCTCTCTATAAACTGTGTGTATATGTGTATGTATATGTGTATGGTGTAATTATGCGCTCGCCTAAGAATTGTTACTGTTGTTGCGGGTTTCAGCTTGGTTTATAGTGTGTATCGGTGTAGTGTGTTTGTATTTGTGATTATATATGTGTGTGCGTGCAAACAATTTTTGTTCTTCTAATATGTTTATATATATATATTAATGATAGATAGATAGAGAAATGGACTGATAGATAGATACATAGATAGATACTCTCTCCTACACGTACGCATACATGAAAAAAAAAAAACAGCTTCAAAGCTATAAAGTTGAATTAAACGTTATCTTCTAATGTCACTTGTCATTATGTCTGAACTACCTAAGACTATAAGACTTTAAAAACCTAACACCCTGTTTCGATTAGTTTCTCTCTTTCAAGTCGGTTCGTGTTTTCAATCAAGAAAATGTCCTTTTACTGTTTAAACATCTGCCATGATACAAATGCACGTACACAAACAACCAATTCTTTTTTTTCCCCCCTTTTTTTTTATTTTTAATGGTCACAGTTCCAATTTCATCAGAAATGAACTCAGTTTGACTGTGACCTCTAGTTAAAGTTCTTGCGACAGGTCAAGGACGTTTACTATCAGTATTCTATTAAACGTGAAACACAGAAATCCACACCGGCGTGATGATATTTTGGTAACTTTTTTTTGTGAAAACATCGATGTTACGGTCTTGTGTTTTAGGATCGCATCTTGTTGTCGCCTCTTATTTATAATTAACTGTGAAAAGATAAGACAACTGTACAAATGATTAATTCTCCTTGCGCGACATAAGAACATTAAAACTTCCCAGTGTCCACTGATTCGTTATTAAAAGTCATGGCTCTCTCTCTCTCTCTCTCTCTCTCTCTCTCTCTCTCTCTCTCTCTCTCTCTCTCTCTCTCTCTCTCTCTCATATATATATGTATATATATATAAAAGAATACTTGGAACTGGCTGTAGATTTATGTTTTATTTAACATTACATATGTTCGGTTATGTACCATGGCGCAAATGAAAATCTTGGGTACTGGACATACTGGATAAAATGATGTTATAGTTACCTAAATAAAGAGAAATAGGATAAATATAATGCATATCTATCTATCTATCTATCAATATTTATACACACACACACACACACACACACACACACACACACACACACATATATATTATTTTTGAGATATAAAGATTTGGGTGGTTATATAATGAACCATTCTTCAAAGAAAAATGAGTAGCAAAACTGAGCGATGTTTTAATAACTGTAACTAAAGACAAAAATGTTCTCTTTTACAAAGTGTTTGGTGTCATAACAACTTTGAAGTGAATGAATTCAAAACATTTAACTAGATAAACTCTTAAAGAAATGAAACCTGGTTCAAAAGTTTGAAGTTTCCAGAGTTCGTTACATTGTTTCCCACCATAAAATAGATTTATAAAAACTTAATAAGATATGTTGTATATTTTCGCACAACTTTCCAGAAAAAAAAAAAAAAAAAAAATAATAATAATAAAAACTTAATAAGATATGTTGTATATTTTCGCACAACTTTCCAGAAAAAAAAAAAAAATTAAAAATAATAATAATAAAAACTTAATAAGATATGTTGTAAATTTTCGCACAACTTTCCAGAAAAAAAAAAAAAAAAAAAAAAAAATAATAATAATAATAATAATAATAATAATAAAAAAAAAAAACTTAATAAGATATATTGTATATTTTCGCACAACTTTCCAGAAAAAAAAAAAAAAAAAAAAAAAAAATAATAATAATAATAATAATAATAATAATAGAAAGGAACAAAAGTGAAGGAGAATAAATGGGTGAAAAAAGTTACGAATTTCTCATTCTGCCTCACAAATTATACGTAAGCCTATAGTTGAAGATTAAAGAGACAAGACACCAACCTATCACTGATATAACGAGATAATTGTAGCGGGTTTCATCTCTTACACAATCGTTAAATATAAGCCACGAATCTGACTTGTATTCATTCTGATAGAGCAATCCTGACATGTGGCTTTTGTGAAATTATTATTATTATTATTATGATTATTATTATTATTATTATTATTATTATCATCATCATCATCATCATCATTATTATTATTATTATTATTATCATCATCATCATCATTATTATTATTATTATTATTATTATCATCATCATCATCATCATCATTATTATTATTATTATTATTATCAGTATTACGTATTATTATTATCATCATTATTATTATTATTGTTATTATTATTATCGGTATTACATATTATCATTTATATATTTATTTATTTATATATTTATTTTTTACATATTTTAAAATAGTGTATTAGACATTCTGTTTTCAAATAAAATAAAATAAACCATGTTACTGATCCAGATACTTGACACACGTATCGCATGTTCCCTGTGATAAACCATATTATTATTTCAGTAAACATCAAAGGAAAATAGTTCAAATGAATCGCGTGATGCATGTTTTGACCGAAAAAATGTTGGTTACAAAACTGATTGCAATCGGATTTTTAAATTTATTCTATTTTTATTTGTATTGTTATTTTTATTTTTTCTTCATGAAAAAGCAGACTATAACTTTTATTTATTTTATAGTTAAGTCTATTAATCCTAAAAGTCATATAATAATAATAATAAATAATAATAATAATAATAATAATAATAATAATTAAAGGAATAGTTAAACAAACACATTGTGCCATAATAATATTGGTAATATCTGTTATCAAAATGTTCTTCGTTCACTGGATATATGTGACCTAACCGAAAACAAACAAACCACAAACACTTTTTAAATACTCCATCAAACAAGCATACACGTGAAATTTTAAGTATGATTTTATGTGTAAATTATTTGGTAGTTAGTTCCGACAAATATCCAATATGGCGTTTGCAGATGTGCATGTTGTTTGTGTTTATATATCGATTTTTGTATGTATTCTTGAATGTGTGTGAGAAATATGTATATATATGACTGCATGTATATACGCAAGTAGACGAGTAAAATATTTCTATTGTCAGAAATTTTATTTGCATCTGAAGTATTGGCTTCAAACTGGTTTCAGTTTTTCACAGCTGATTTTAATGGCGATAAGGAGTTGTCGAAACAGTTCTTGTATTCTTTCTACGTTTGATTCTTTTCATACATACCAACATACGTACACACACATGCATTCACACTTGCATACAGACGTACAATCTATTTTTTATATTATTATTATTTATCAATATTTTTGCTATTGTTTTTGTTTATTTTAATTTTTAATTTTTATTTAATTTAAACTTTTTTATTATTATTATTTTTTTTTTTTTTATAGTTTTTTTTTTGTTGTTTTTCTTTCGTTTTATTTTTTTTTTTTTTTTTTTTTTTTTTTTTTTTTTTTTTTTTTTTTTTTTTTAGATTTTTTTGTGGAATGTTTTGTTTGTTTTGTTTTTATTGTTGTTTTTGTGTGTGTCTGTGCATGTGTAGTTAATTCTTGTCGATTTTCTCTGCTTTTTTATTCCCCCATTTTTTTTTTTTTTTTTTTTTTTTTTTGGCTCTTTGTTTTTGCTTTTTTGTGTTGTCTGCAGATATATCAACACACAGGACGCACGTTTGAGTATCGTCACGCCAAATTAAGTTCTGCACTGTTTACACTGGCGCAGTAATAAAACAGCCTCTAAGTGGCGACTATCTTCTGCGACGATCTACACTTGTCTTTGAACGGCGAACACGACGTACGTCATGATGTACAAGAGCGGGTTGCTAGGAGCGACAGTACACGCCCCATCTGTAGTGTTTGTTTGTTTGGTGTTTTTTCATATTATTTTGTATACTGTTATTATTATAACTTTTTTCTTCTTCTTCTTCTTCATACTTTTTTTTTTCTTTTTCTTTTGCCGACCGATTTACTGTTATTTTTCTATACACTGCGTTTGCTAATCAAAAATGATACCGCAGTGATTGCGATCCCCAACTCCTTTCGTCTGAAATCGTAGAACCGGCCCTGATTTGCTTTTCGAACAGCTCAAATCTTTCTCACGAAATGTCAGTCCGACCTAGTTCCTGGACAGGACTGTTTTAGTCGGGCCGAAATGTCAAAGCCAGAACTGCTGGTAAATCGGTGAAGCATTGTTTTGGTTAAATAGAAAAATGAATGGAAGAACCTTTGTTTGATGTTACCTTAGTACATTTTCATTAAAACACGTTTTTTTTTCGTTTTTTTTTTTCTTTTTTTTTTATGTAACAGTGATGTTATAAAAGAGGAAATTTGCAGCCATTTTTGGTCTTAACTAACAGAAACGGGTATTTATTTTAAAAAAAAGAAGAAAATGATTAAAAAAATGGAATTTCTCAAATTTCGCTTTTGGTAAGTCTGTCTATTACTACTACTACTTCAGCTAGTACTTGTTTTACTACTAATAATACTAATATATATTAGGATACTAGCATATGAACTTTACAACAACAACAAAAAATCTGTCCTCTAACCGCGTCAGTGAAAAAATTGTAATATAAATTGTTATTTTATGAGGGGAAATAATCCCTCCTCTTTCTTTAATATTAACAGCTGATCACGTGCCAAACATCACGTAAGCAATGGCGTCGTAGAGGGCCAGAGGGCAACGACGAATTGATTGATTAATCTATAGGTGTGTTCACACGGTATTATTTTCCATAATGATTCCCTTATGTTGTTAAATTTAGCGCTGCATTTAAAAAAAAAAAAAATTTAAAAAAAAAAAAATAATAATAATAATAATAATAATAATAAAGAAAATAAAACAAAATAAATAAATAAGAAACAAAAAATAAATAGATGAACAAATAAATGATTACATTAGCTTCCTGGAAACAGATATCATGATATCGTCCTTAAAACAGAGCAGATTTATACATAAAACTACAAAATTAATTTTGCACATTCGACGTTAAAGGTTTTGGCGCTACAGAAACGTAAATGGGCTGTTGAACTTTATGCCTGAATTTGATGTTACCAGTTGCTGAATATGAAAGCAGCTTTTGTAAAAGCAAAACGTGTTTTCGTAAAAGCCACACATGTTGTTTCAGAAATTATCTAATGTTTAGACAAGTGGTGGGGAAGCAGAACTGCATACACGAATTTATGCATATTTACTTAGATTTATAACTGATAATATTCGAAAACAATTTTTCAGAAATAAAGAAATAAAAGAAAAAAGGGGGATATGTGTTTCTGACTTTTTTGCTCCTGTACAGTGTAACTGTAACCAGAAACAGTGTTTGTATGTATGTATGTATGTATGTATGTATGTAGCCGACGTATGTACGTATATGAATATGTGTATGTACGTGTAGGTATATTTATTTAAAGTATATACGTTTGAATCACCACCTCCGTCACAAACCACTACTGCTATTACTACTACTTCTACTTTATTATTATAATCATAATAATTATTACCACTTCTACTCCTGCTACTGCGTCTATTACTACAACGATTATTATCGTCGATAAATTATTATCGTTCAAGTTATTATATTGTAGCTGGAGATTTTTGTATCTGTGTTGTTGTTGTTGTTTCTTTTATTTTGTTTTATTTATTTATTTATTTATATTTTGTGTTCTTTCTTTTCTGTAATCATCGACATCATCTTTATTACTGTTGTTGTTTCTCGTGCTGTTTTTGTTATGATGACGGTGATAAATCATGATTATTGTTGTTGTTGTTGCTGCTGTTATTGTTTATATTATTATTATTATTATTATTATTATTATTATTACTGTTGTTGTTATTATTATCACTGTTATTGTTATTGTTTTTGTTATTGTTGTTAGTATTATAATATAAATTGTCTGTCTATTACTACTACTACTTCAGCTAGTAGTAGTTTTACTACTAATAATACTAATAATATATATATATATATAACGATACTAGATAATATTATCATCGCAGAAGGGTGAAATGTACTTTTATAAATTCTTGTCTTTGCCCACACAGCATGTCTTATTTAGAAAACTGAATTAAAAACATCAGTGTTGATGAATTTTCCATGACTTAGCAAAAAAAAAAAAAAAAAAAAAAAAAAAAAAAAATAAAAACTTTCTTTTGTTTGCAAAGATTCACGTACTGAAAATTCCTGACTTCTCCAAAATCACGTAGTAAGGGGCCAAGGAACTGAACACGTTCTCAGTTTGTTGGCTTTCACATTTTTTTAACGATCCCAGGCTTCACATAACAAAAAAATGGTTTTAAAACGAGGTTAATAGGTCGTATAGCTTTTTTTTTCTTTTCCTGTCTAAAGTAAAGAAAACCAAGTACATAGATAGATAGATAGATAGATAGATAGATAGATAGATAGATAGATAGATAGATAGATATAAAATGTAGCAAGAAGTATTAAATATTATTATTTCTGGATGAAGTGATATTATTAAAAAAAAAAAATTTGTTATGTCATAAGAGGTATATAATTATGATTACACAGAAACGTTCGTGACATATAAGAAATAGAATTATAATGTAAAATAAAAAAATAATAAAAAAATAAATAAAAAAATATTAGTTTTGTTATACAGTTACGATGAAAGAAAAATTAAAATAAAAAGGAATAATAATGATAAGACAGACAAATTCAAGTCATATGAGGACCCGAATTATGATGACATTAAAAGGTTCATTTCATATATAATTATGATAAAATAGAAACGTTGACGTTATATAAGAAATTTAATTATGATGTGAAAAGAAAAGCTCATCTTATATTAGATCTAATAATGACAAAAAAAGATTCGCGTCATATAAGGAATATAATTATAATGACACAGAAATGTTAATATTATAAGGAATATAATTATGATGCCACCGAAATGTCCACATTATATAACGAATTTCATCATGACGACATAGAAAGATTCATGTCATATCAGGAATTTAATTATATTGACACAGAAAGGTCCACATCATATAAGTAATTTAATTATGAAAACACAGAAAGGTTAGCGTTATATAAGGAATTTAATCATGATGACATAGGTTATATTAGGATTATAATAAGAAAGATTAACGTCAAATAAAAAATATTAGTATAATTCACAGAAATATTTGTGTCATATAAGGAATTTAATAATGATGTCATAAAAAGGACCACATTAATTAAATAATAAATTATGATGACAATATTATTACAGAAAGATTAAAGTCATGTAAGTAATTTAATTATGATAACATAGAAACATGCACTACACATAACAGTTTTAATTATTATGACAGAACGATTGATGTCATATATGTATTCTAATTATGACGACATAGAACGAATCACGTCATATAAGAAATTTAATTATGACGACAGAAAGATTCACGTCATATAACTAATCTAAAATATGATGATAAAGAAAGATTAACGTCATATAAGTAACTGAATTGTGACGACACTGAAAAGGTTTAAATTATATGACGTGTTACAAAACTGTAATGGTATTGTGTAATCATACTAAGTATTTGAATAATAGGAAATTAAATGATGTGAAGACACGACGTTTACGACAGGTTACTATTTTTAATAAAATGTAATAACATACTGCAGGACATTCATGATATTAAATGGCATGGAACTGCATGATCTGCACGATATGTCTCCAAATGTTATGTCATTTAGTTTATTAAATTTTAAAATCATAAAATACTAAGTCATTCATATTATGTGACAAATGTACCTGATACTATTTCATATGACAAGCCAAATTATAGTATTTTTCACATACCATCTTACTGTGTTATTATACCATATTTTATAACGTAACAACAGTGTATATCATATTATAAAATATATAGCATACTGTCGTATTTATTTGTTATGGCATATTTTGTGTTATATAATGTATTCGTATTTCTATCTTGCCATTCATGTCTCCACACAGAGCTAATGAAAAAATATATTTTCCAAAAAAGAATACTTTTTTCTTAGACATTTATATTAGTACGTTAGTTTATTGTTTGTCAGTATTTTAGATTTCTAGTTTAATAAAGCATTCTTTTTGGGGAAAATTTAAAAATATATATTTATTTTCTATTTTATATAAATGATATTCTGTTTTAAGTTAAAATTCTTGCTCAAATTTATTTTAAAATCAACAAAAATAAATTCTTATATTTTTTCTTAAAAAGAGCAAATGATACCAATTCTTTATTTTTCTTTGTCACATTTGTGACGTCAGTAACTGTGCTGTAATATAGTTGGTCAGATTAGTGTATTCCTAAAATCTGATTGGCCGGATTAGTTCAGATTTCGTTTACTCAACAGCAGCGTAAACATTTAAAATGACTCCAAGAACTCTTCTGACTTTACAAGGAATCGACGAATGCCGTGTGACATTAGCTCTGTTTGAGACTGTTACATGGGCGTGTTCGTCAAGAATCTCAGATTGTTTCCCGATTTCCTATAGTAACAGCAGTGGGCGTTTCGTCTTGAGCAGTTTTTTTTTTTTTTTGTCTCCAGCATTTGACAGCTCTGTAAAACGATCCAGACATTTCAAAAAATAACTGTTTGCTTAGTTTTACTTGTGGGTTTTAATACCCACGTCAATTGTTTTTAAAACATACACACAGAAAGAAAAAAAAAAGAAAAGAAAGAAAGAAAAAAGACTTTTTGAAACACAGTTGTTAGAGCTTAGGTCGCTTCATATATTAATTTGTCTCTGTAGTTTGCAAAGACTTGCGGTTCTGTTGATAAAGCCTGCAATTTATTGCTGATTTCGTAGTTTTCGCAATGAAGTTACAGATCAGCATTCTCGGCTGTCTGCTCGTCGTTTCCCAACTCGTGGAGGTGGCAGACAGCAGACGACCACGATTTAAAGAATGGCAAGTTCGACTTGTCGGGGGACATGGCGATTATGAAGGCTCCGTTTTGGTCTTCCGCAACAACCGATGGGGCAGTATCTGCGACGACGACTGGGACCTCAATGATGCCGACGTTGTATGCAAGCAGCTGGGTTACGAAGGGGCCAAGGAAGCGGTAACCAGCAGCAAATTTGGGCGTGCAAGACGTAAGTTAAAATAATGCAAGAATTAAGTTAAAATAATATAACTCCAAAGCTAATATAATGCAAGACGTAAGTTAAAATAATGTAATACTTAATTTAAAATAATGCATATGTAATTAAAATAATGCAAAACGTTAGTTAAAATAATGTAAGACGTAAATTAAAATAATATAACACGTAAGTTAAAATAATGTAACACATAAGTTAAAATAATGCAAAACGTTAGTTAAAATAATGCAAAACGTTAGTTAAAATAATGCAAGACGTAAGTTAAAATAATATAACACGTAAGTTAAAATAATGTAACACGTAAGTTAAATATTAAAATAAATGCAAAACGCAACTTGAAAATTAAGATTAATACACGATAACTTCAATAACAGAATAAATGTAAATAGTAAGTTTAAGACTAAAATAAATTTAAGACGTATTATTATTTGATATTACAATAAATAATGTAAATTAAATATTAAAATAAATGTAAAACGTAAGTGTCATATGGAAATAATTGCAAAATGTATATTAGAAATTAAAATAAATTTTAGACTATGTGATATATTAAATAAATGTAAATCTTAAAACTTGTCATTATCATTCTCATTAAAATGGTTTTGGACGATAAATTAAGATCGCTAGCCGAACTTTAAATAAACCGATCAAAACGATTATGTCAGATTCTGTCCAATAAATCTTTAATAATTCGTTTTAAGTGCGGAACGGTTATTGTTTTAACGTTAAAATAAATAAGCCATGCTGCTCCGATTTGTTTGTTTTGTGTCAAAACAGTCGTCGGCAATGTTTTAATGGCCGCCTGGGAATTGCCATAACGAGTTAAACATGCTGTTTTCATGACGAGGCTGTCAATGAATAAGTGGAAAGGCGTAACGCTGACCGCATAAAACAAAGAGAAAGCGAGTGCAGAGGAATGTCACAAGTTGATTAAAACCAGAGATTTTTCTCGTTTTTACTACGAACTTTCAGTTCTACTACTATTGACTCTAACCAACCGCGATGAGAAATGTTTCAGAAGTAGATCTGGGTGAGAGTGGGAGGGACGTGATGGAGGGATAAGAATTTGGACGATGTTTCTGCATAAATTTTGTAAAAAAAAAAAAAAAAAAAAAAAAAAAAAAAAAAAAAAAAAAAAAAAAAAAAAAAAAAAAAAAAAACAAAAACGAAAAAAAAAAAAAGAAAAGAAGGGTTATCTCATGTATACTTTTTAAAATGTGTATAATTGTATGTAGTGTTATATTTTATTTTGATTTTTGTTTTTGGTTGTCTACCTACTGAGGCTCTCACAGTTTCAAAGATATCAGATTTATAACTTACTTCACTTAAAAACGTCATGTCCATAAGAAATCTGCACAGTTTGCAAAATAAATAAAAACAGGTACTCGCGTATGTGTTTATTATTTAGCACTTCTGATGTAAGGACCTTGTTTCGTTAGTAGTAGTGGTTGCTGTTGTTACTGTTTTAGTAGTAGGAGTAGTTGTTGGTTTAATAGTGATAGTAGTTGTTGTTTTAATAGTAGTAGTTGTTGTTGTTGTGAAATCATAATTCCTATGGGGATGTTTTACATATACATATATATATATATATAAAATCATATTTTATTTTTAATTTGTGTTACAATTGTTATTATTATTGTTATTGTTATTATTATTATTATTATTTTAGGACGAATATGGTTATCTAATTTGGACTGCTCTGGAGAAGAAACAAGTCTGGAACAGTGTGCGTTTTTAGACGGGGGACAGATAAATCGTAAATGCCGCCGTCAAGACCGTTCTGCAGGCGTTGTTTGCCAGGTCAAGGTCGACCCAAAAGAGGACAGCACGCAGAGAACAACATTTGTATCGCCAAAATCAACCAGAACTCGAATCACTTCAACAGATGCACCAGCTACAGAACAGCCTCCAGAAGCCACGACGACTTCGAGACGGCATCCATCCACAACGACTGCAACAACGACTTCGACAAGACGTGCATCAACAGCGTCACCAACAGCGACTACAGAATCTGACACGAAAGAACAATGGGAGGAAAACGAAGAGAGTGTCCCCCAAGACACACAGAATGAAAAGGAATCTGTGTTGGATGTGATGACCGACAAGACAGACGACGAATACATGTTACAGGGCGATGACCCCAACACGTTCGTAAAACGCGTAAGATTACAGTTGTCATTAGCAGCACACAAATAACTGATTTCGTCATCATTACGTCATTAATATTGTTATCGTCATTGCAGAAGCAGAAGCAGTAGCAGTAGTAGCGAGTGTTAGAATTTATGGATCATAATTATGATAGTTAAAAACAGTAGACGTAATAATATTATTGGTAGTACTGTTAGTAAGAGCCGTTCTATGGAGTGTGGTTGTTGTTGCCGTTGTTGTTGTTTTTGTGGTGGTGGTTAATTTTTTTTATTATTGTCTTTGTGATAATGATCCAGCAAACTTTAATTCAGATATTTCGTTTATTACATTCTTCCTTTTTATAACATATTTCTTTATTTATTTATTCATTCATTCATTCATTCTTTCATTTGTTTATTTATTTCTTTATTTCTTTATATTTATTTACTGGTTTTTCTTTATTTATTCATTCATTCATTCTTTCTTTCATTCATTTATTTATTTATTTCAGACGCTAGAAGTTCGTATCGCTGGAGGGAGGTACCCGTGGGAGGGACGACTGGAGGTGAGGGAAGGGCCGGACGAGGAGTGGGGGGTGATCTGCAGTGAAGACTGGACTCTGAGGGAAGCCAGGGTGGCGTGCAGACAGCTGACAGGCGACTTTGGAAAACAGGCGCTGAGGGTGAATTTATTTATGTTGTTGTTGTTGTTGTTGATGTTTTGTTTGTTGTTGTTGTTGTTGTTATTGGTGTTTTTAATTATTGTAGTTATTGTTGTTGTTGTTACTGTTTTCATTATTAGTGTTAACATTATTATTGTTATCATTGTTATTATTCTCGATGATCGTCCTCGTTTTAGAAATATTATTTTAAATCCGTATTATTTACTTATTTTATTTTTCGTTTGCTTATTTTGTTTATTAACATATTTCTTCTTTTATTCTTATATATATTAAGTGTTTTGTTTTTGTCTTCCATGAGTTTGTTTATTTTGTGGACTGTTCGTATGTTTAACTGTTCACTCATTAATTTATTTGACAGGCCAATTACTTCGGTGGTGAAGACCAGAATAAAATTTTCAGACGCATATCTTGTACGGGTAGAGAGACCCATCTAGACCAGTGCGTGAAAATACGATCAGATCACGCACTTAGTTGTCCTAAAAGAATCCTTGTTGCTGGCGTTGTCTGTAGTTCTGGTAATTTATTATTATTATTATTATTATTATTATTATTATTATTATTATTATTATTATTATTTCTTTCGGCAAAGTCAGATTTCTTTTTCTTTTTTTTTTTTCTTTTCTTCTTTGTTTAGATATTTATTTAATTTTTTTTCAATTTTAATTATTTATTTTATTTGTTCATTTGTTTAAAGAGTTTTGCTGTTCTTAATCATTTTCATTTGGTTTCGGTTTTTATTATTTTTATTATTATTATTATTATTATTATTATTATTATTATTATTATTAAAGAAATACTACATTCCAATTTCAGAACTGCCTGATTTGCAACCCGATCTTGAGATTCTGAGACAGTCCATTTTACTACAAGACCGCCATTTGTACTACTTGCTCTGTTCCATGGAAGAAAACTGCCTGTCTTCCTCAGCTTACGTAATTAGAAATACCAGTGACTGTAAGTATTTTATATGTAATCAACCCTAAACATAAGTAATTCAAAATATCATAGGTATTTTGTACGTCAAATTCGGCCTACGTAATTAGAAATAACAATACCATTAGTTTTATACATCACTGGACCCAGGCCTACGTATTTATAAATATGATGATGATACATCATTTGCATTTCTTCGGTAGCAATAATAATATCAGTAGTAGTATTTGTACCAGTATTCAATACACAACAGTAGTCATAACAGGAGGGTAGCAGTTGCAGTAATAGTAGTAGCAGCAGCAGTGGTGGTAGTAGAAGTAACAGCAGTAGTGGTAGTAGAAGTAACAACAGTAGGAGTCGTAATAGGAGTAGTAACAGATCAGCAGAGGTAGATACCAACAGCAGCGACATCTCTTCTCTACGTCATTTTATTTATGTTTTAACAGCATGGCGATCAGCCAGCAGACGACTGCTCAAGTTCTCTTCAGTTGTTCATAATGTGGGAACCGCCGACTTCCGACCTTTCCTCTCCAAAACACAGTGGCAGTGGCACAGCTGTCACCAGTAAGTGATTTATTAAATAATAATAATAATAATAATAATAATAATAATAATAATTTAGTGACTATATATATGTTACGCTAGCATCATAATTAGCAAGCAGTGGTACAGTGATTAAATGTGAACACCTGGTGCCTATTAGGTCCAAAGGAATCGGTCTTCCCTACACGTTCCTTAAGCTATTTCCCGTGAGAACCTGTGCCTCGTTTAGTCAGAGGTCCATTTGTTTTCTTTGTTTGTTTGTTTTTCGTTGTTTTTGTTGCTGTTGTATGTTATTTTTGTTGTGAGTGTTTGTTTTTTGTTGTTGTTTTTTTGTTGTTTCGTTTTTGTTCTTTGCTTTTTTTTTCTTGTTGGTGGCGTTTTTTCCATATATATTTTTGTCATGTGTTTTTTGGGGGGTTTTTTTTTTGCCCCCTATCTATGAATTATAAATACAAAAGCTCCCTTTGCTACATGTAAAACATGTTAAAATTGTAGTGAAAAATTAAATATACATTAAATAAATAAATATATAGCAAAGTTTATTTTACAAATTATTATTATTATGATTACGATTATGATTATTATTATTATTATTATTATCATCATCATCATCATCATCATCATTATTATTATTTTTTAATATATTGATCGTAATATTTGTCGTATTTAAGATGCTTTAATATTTGCTTTTTGTGTACGGTTTATTTCAAAACAGGTAAATGAGTAAAAGCTGTATTCAGAATGCGTGTTTATACACATAATTGATATATTTGCTCTCTCATGATTTTTTTTTTTGTTTGTTTTAGACATTATCACAGTATGGAGGTATTCGCTCACTATGATCTCATAGACTCTAACGGAAACGGCTTGGCTGAAGGTAACAAGGCAAGCTTCTGTCTGGAGGATTCCACTTGCAGACCAGGGATTGCACCAAAATACAACTGCAAAGGTTTCAGAGATCAAGGTAAAAAAAAAAAAAAAAAAAAACACCTGGCCAAGTCGAAACATTTCCATGCCAGTTTCCACAATAATTTTGTTAGTGGTAATAATACCGAAAAAAAGAATATGAATAATTATTGTCTTGGTAAGAGGTTGCAAATAGTAATCACTTTAATATTCATTGGTCTGAATTTCTAATTTGAAATAATTCCAACATAACTTGGGATGTGCGATATTTCTTCTTTTTCTCATCAGTTTAACACGTTATGCCATACTTATAAAATGTACATTACGAAAAATTAAAAAATTATTTTTAACAAGCTAGTGCACTCAGTGATATAGCATTCAGAAAATGTAGAATTGCTATCATTTATCAAGAGTTCTGCTTCACAGACACGGGTAGCGGTGGTCTGGGGCATTGTAAGTAGCAGAAACAATACTTCTCTCTGTGCCATTTCTCGTTCCACTCAATGGTCTAAGACTGGTTTTTCACGAGCTGTGGGGTACGTTTTTCTGGTTTATGGGAAGGTGCATCTTATATTCTTATCTACTGAGTGATGAATATGGTACATATGGAGATGATAGCAGGTTTCAGCTTTATATAAAAATATTATACATAACATTAACAAATATTAGTAAACACTCAGGTGTTATACCAATAACTGAATTGTTTGAGGTTGTCGGTGAATTGGTAATAAGAATAAATTTCACCTCTGTAGGTGAACTGACATTAACAATGCATTTCAGTTCTGACGGAGAATTGTCATTAGCAATATATATATATTAGATGTTGGCGAACTGATATTAACAATACATTTCATCTCCGTCAAAAAACCAACATTAACACTGTATTTCAGCTCTTTTGTAAACTGACATTAACAAAACATTTCAGCTCTGTTGGTGAACTGACATTAACAATATATTTCAGGTCTTTCGGTGAACTGTTCTGATGACTATCTCAATGACATTGACTGTCAGTGGATAGATATTACCGACATCAAACCTGGAGAGTACACTTTCAAGGTAGGTTTTAGCAGCATAAGAATAAATTGCTGTTGACTACTTCTCTTTCGTCATTAGCTTTGTTGCCTAAAACCCTGTTGACAGCTGAACGTCAAGCCAATTCATGAATTTTATATTTATTAAATAATACTGGCGATAAAATAACATCCAGCTTTCAAATATTTCGTCCACAATTCATACAGCATCATGTAGATATAACAGCAATTCATTATTAAATATTTAATAAATGACTATAGCAGAAGAGACGACAAACGCGGTGGAATAAAAATCTAATTATTATGTAGCAAATGAACGAAGTTTAACAAAACTGTTATTTAATTTCATTACATTTTCAGTTGGCAGTAAACCCATCTCTGTTAGTGTCTGAAATTTCCTACGACAACAACGTGGCTGCCTGTGATCTGTGGTACTCCGGCTACAATGCCCATCTCACCAACTGCAGGTATGAGAGCCTGCTGCCGGATGAGGCTCCCTGACGAAGGGAGACAATCCAGTAGAGGTCGCCCACCTACGAACCAACCGAAGCATGTTAGTCGTGTTCTCTCTTTCCCTTCTTTGATTATTCATTTCAATGATTTATATAATGCAGCGGTAATAAAATTGCTTTAGCTTTGGAACTATAAATGATATTAAATATTTTTGTGTTCTTATAGAATGACATTATCAAGCACCAATTAGTTTCAGTTTTTCGTTTTTGTCGGTTTTTTCGTGTAAAACATTTGCTAACTAATTTTTATTCATTTATTTTTAATTTAATAATTCTGTTATTATTTTATTTTATTTGTTATTATTATTTTTATTTTTATTTTTATTTTTTTTTTTTTTTTTTTTTTTTTTAAAAACATTTTTCATTATTTTCCAAAATTTTTTTTTTGTCAAAACTTTTTCGTGATTATTATTATTATTATTATTATTATTATTAATTATTATTATTATTATTATTAATTTTTAATGCTGAAAAATGTAGAAGTGTTAGTGCATGTAGGTTTATTACCTTTATAAATCTTAAATAATTATTCCACTGGGATAAATATTGTAGAACATTTGTGTTGTTGTTTGTACATTTGTTTGTGCTTTTTTTTTAGGGAAGGAATGGGGCTTTTTTTTGAAGGGGGAGAGTTTTGGGGTGTGTTTTTTTTTTTTTTTTTTTTTTTTTAGGAGACACAGGTATTATTTATATATTTAATTTCTTTTTCTTTTTTTTTTTTTTTTTTTTTTTTTTTTTTTTTTTTAGTGTGTTCTATTTATTTTCATTACTTAATTCAATGGACCTAATATTCCAGTATTTTATTTAATAATTTCAAGCATGAAAGTTAAAAATGTAACCCACTCATTCTTTGTATAGGTTGTTATTATTATTATTATTATTATTATTATTATTATTATTCTTATTATTTCATGTGCACATTTCATTTTCTTTCCCCATATATTTGTTTCTATGCAAATCTGTGTTTTGTTTCCAGAAAATGATTTCTAATAAATTAGATTTACTGTAATTTATGTCCAAAACAGAAATCCATTCATATTTTTAATTTATTGTTTTTATTTGTTTTGTTTTTGGAGGGGTTGTTCTTCTTTGTTCTTTTTTGGTGGTGAGGGGTTTTTGGGGAAGGTTTTTGTTGTGTTTTTTATTTTTGTCCTTTTTGTTGTTGTTGTTATTTTGGTTGTTTGATTTTTTTTTCCCCATTCAAATGACCTGACTTAAATTTCCTTTCAGTATACCTCAAAATTCTGAATCCGTCCATTTCCGACAGTGTTTGATCTAAAACCTAAAACATTTTATGTTTATTTTTTCAGTGGAATAAAGTATTATATAACCAGACTATTTTGGTTTATTGCTGCAGGTAGTGAAACGAGTTTCAAAAATATGAATATTTAAATATATTTGCATATGTAGGATTTTTAGGTGCCTGGCACATAATTTTTTGATAAAAATTTGCTGAAAAGTATTTTTCATAGACTTTAATTTTATTTATTTATTAATTTTTTTAAATTTTTTATATATATTTATTTATTTCAATTTCAATATATATTTATATTTATATTTTCAAAAATTAATTATGGAACATTTATTCATGTTTTGCATATGGTGTCATCAAAATGCTAGTCAACTCAAAGTATACAAGATAGAAAAGGTACAAACTGAAAAAGGTAATATTGAAAATGGAAATTAACATATTAACCTATGGTATTATCTTTTCTTTTTTGTTTATCAAAATAGCACTCACTAGCACTTTCTTTAATATTTTTATAAACCATTTTTCTGTAAACAGCTAAAGTTTATATATTCTTATATCAAAATGATATAACTTACAAAAACGAACAAACATTAGACATAACATTGACTGAAGTGTAAACATTCATTTAAGCAAAGCCAGAGAAAAAGAAGCCTCATGTTTAATTTGTATTGTTTGTAAGTGTTTTCTAAGTTAAATCTTTTTGGTTAATATAATTCCATTATCCAGTAAATTAATTTTGGCTTTGGTAAATATATATATATTAAATTCAAAATTTATACATTTCCATGCTATGTTGACATCATAAATTAACATTAATCAGTTCTAGTAATGACTTAACAAAACAAAAACATAAAACATGACAAATGTAAAGTGAAACAGAATTGTAATCAATACCACAAATGTTTAGATTCACAAATACTTGGAATGTACATAAATAGAAACTAAACTGAAGAATAAATATATATTTAAAATATGCAAAGATAAAAATGTCAGTACTCTGGACGGATTGTGATAAATTCGATAGATCTTGCAATGTGTTGATGAAAAAAGAAAAATTTTTAAATATAATTATCACTTCTATTTTTAAATAATGAACTTTAAATACAGTTTAATAATAATAATAAATTTTGTAATATATTGAATTTAATCATTTCTAAATTTTACATCATTTTTGGAAGATTTTTCTATAATTATATAATTTTATTCCTTTGATTTATTCAGGGAAAGAAAAACAACAATTTTATTATATCCCTAGCAATTTTAAACACTAAAATATTAAATATATTTCATGTTAGCTTGAAAACAAAGAAACATTTAATACTGTATGATATTGTATGGGAGAAACTTCTTCTTATTAAAAAAATTATAGTTCAAGTAATTTGTTTCAAACATTTGAAAACTTAAATGCTATAACACTGTCCTATATAGCATTTAGAAAATATATTGGCAATGGATTAGTTATCAGCAAATAAAAATATATAAGAATCTGGTGGGCTGAAAATCACAAGCCCGCTTCAGTGCTCCACTTGTACGAGAGCGGGGAAGGTTCTCATTCGAAGTCGCTCCACCTCGGCTCGCAAAACTGCCACTTCCTGTGCCTGGGCCTTAGCCAGGTCAACCAGCTTTCTCCTCTGCACAATCTCCTGATATCTCTTTTCTGCCCCCGTGTCCAAACGTCTCTCGGCTAGAAAATAATTGTAAACAATATCATTAGTTAATGCTTTGTTTTATTATTTATAGTCAGAAACAGTCCAACTACTACTATATATGTTACTACAACTACTACTACTGCTATTGCTACTATTACTACACGCTAGATCATATTTCTATGTAGTACTACTACTAGTATTGCTATCACCACTAAAGCCCTACTACCACTGCTACTGTCATTAATAATAATACAGTTATCCTCAGTAAAAATCTTCATTGTGATTCCTAATTGCAATTAAACAATCCATTCTTTATATGTAATATTTAAATGCTTAAACAATATTACATAAATACACTAACAAACCATCTCATTTATTTTTGATATTGGAACTACTGCTACTACTTTTAATATCATAATCACAGCTATTTTCATTTATTAAAAAAAAAAATAGATTACACGGTGTAACTTACCATTCACTTCATCAATGTGAAGCCTTTCATTCACAGACACATTGAGATCCTGCAGGTCATTGGACAATTCAGAATTGTTCAAATATCTTTGACTGGCTGATCTATTCAGTTCTTTTAATTGTTTCTTTTTCTCCTCTACATTTTTTTCATGGTGTTTCTTTAACATCATGATGGTGTTCTCCAAAGTTGTCACCTCCTGAGTTTTCTTCAAGTCATAGTCTTCCTCATTGAGAAACTGGAATACATCACATAAACCCAATAAATGTATATATTTTAATAATACATGGCATATTTCAAGTTTCAATACCTTATTTTTTTATTCACAGAAATACTGCTTTGTAATAGTTATATATTTGAAACAGACAGATAAAGGCAATGAACTGACTTAAAATATGTTTAACAGCTCATACAGAAGTAAATTATTAAACACTTATTTACTTAGCTTTCCAACTGAAATGATGTTTTAATGGTTATTCTGTGATGAAACAAAAAATAAGTTCTTTGTACAGAAATGTCTAATTTAAAATGATAATGGATGTAACAAATTTTGAGGCAGATTTATCAGACTACAATCTTCTAACTTAGACTATAAAGAGCATTGTCATTAGGCTCTTATCATCTTAAAATTACAGTTCACAGTTCAGTGGGCATGATTTAAATGCCTAAACCCCAAACATTTTTACAAAAAATAGATTTTTTGTTACTTACAGCCTGAATTTCTCTTGTTACTTTCATAAACTGAATGTCCTTCATCTTGTTTTGAAGGTCAGTCACTTGCATTAACATTCTCTTGTGTTCCCTGTAAAACAACAGAAACATTTTCAATTATATTATCTTTTCAGAAAGAAATTATTTTAATTTACAATCACGTTATTACCTGGAACCCCTGTGCTGTTCAAGAAAATAGAAGAAATATTTTTTATTATCATTTTTATTTTTATAATAATAAAAAAATTCATTTTTGAAAAGACATGAAAACTGATAATACTTGATAAATTTGATGCTGTGTACCTGTACTGATATAATGCTACTGTTAAACTGTCAGCAAAAGACATAAAATTAAGTTAATTCTGTGAATCAGTGCTGGCTGCAATTGTAAATAACCCAATACGTGCTCTAAGGAGATCAGATCCTTTGATCCACTATACCAACTGACTACTGTAACTAGACCTTGCTGCTAATTAATTACACAAATATAATGAACATTTAATGACAACGTAATTTGTTAATTTTTATTATTAACATTTTCAGTCATCACACATATTTAACTATAAGCTAAAAACTGCCAAATGACACACTAAGGAAGATTGATTTTCTGATTTAGCACATCCGAGTCATGAGCTGTGACAATGTGTGAAACAAAATATAACCTAAATAAATTTTTTAAAAAGAAAGAAAAAAGAAATTAGAAATAAATCTTTAAAAAAAACCTTCAGTAATGAGACAAAATAAATTTAAAAAAAAATAGGAATAAAGAAATTAGAAATAAACCTTTAAACTACAATAATGAAAATGTTACTCGTTTATTTAACATACTCACCATTCCAGCTGTATAATGCCTTTCCTGAAATCCTTGCTTTCCACCATGCTGGTAATTTTACTTTCTCCAAGTTGCTGAAAATATTTACAAATTTATTATAAACCAGCAGTTATAATAATATTACAAACTATACACAAAAACAAACAAACATCTTCAAGTATGTGTGAAACCTATCCAGTTAGGAAATGTTTACCAAGAAGGAGAGATTGTAGTGACGTAACTACACAGTGCATTCAAATAAACCCAAGTTTTTAAAAATATATATTTTCGCAATACAATGACCAATCAGTCTTAATAATCAATCATTTAATCATGTTCAGATATTTAAGGTATATTTAAAATAATGTCTATAAAAATAAACAACAGAAATTGTTTTGGCTAACGTTTTTTTTTTCATTTATACAGCTTTATTATTTATATTTATATTTTTATATTGACATTCACATCTATTTATTTATTTTAAGCAAAACTATTTAGTTAGTCTTATTATTTATATCTGAATTCTGGCAGTTTACCTTGATGGTTCCATTGAGTTCCTCTACGACTGATCTGTGCAGGAGAACACTGTTTGTGTAGTTTGGAACAAACTTTGTCATGTCAATCTCCACCTGACCTTGTTTTAACAGCAGCTGCACCTCCAGATTGAGAATAAAACGTTGTTTGTCATCTTTCAACCTAAAATTATAATAATAACAACAACAACAACAACAACAAAAACAATAACAATAAGAACAACAGTGATAATAATAACAACAACAATAACAATGACAATGACAATAACAATAATAATAATAATAATAATAATAATAATAAAAGAATTATGATAATAATAAGCAGAAGAAGAAGAAAAATATATTGTCATGATATTGATGATGATAAATAATAATAATCATTTGTTTTTATAATGATGATGATGATGGTAATAATGATATACTAACAATAACAACAGCAAAAGTTCAGGCAATGTAGTTAGTACAAAATTATTTTTCTACATAAAAACATATTTAACAAATCTTTTCAATATTTACTGACTTCAGTTAGCAAACTTTATATTACAAAATTGAAATTTGTTTGTTATAAAAATAAAGTAAATTAATTAATACATTACTTTTTAATGTCATCTATTACATTGTCAATCTCATTCTTCAGGTTTTCATCTTCTTCTTGTCGTCTTTGTAAAAATGCATTCATGTCAGCCAGAACCAGAGCTTTTGTCTTTACCTACAATGATAAACAATTAATAAATAATAATAAACATTTCAACATACTAGCAGTTTGTACAGTAGGTAGGTTGGTAGAGAGGTAGATAGGTAAATACATAAGAAGACAGGATGGTAGTTAATTAGTTATATAGGAATATAGTTGGGTAGATAGTTAAGTAAATAAAATAGGTACAGAAATAGTTATTAGGAAGGTAACTAGGTGGATGGTTTAGGTAGGCAGACAGGTAAGTAGACAGGTAGATACATTAAAAGTTATGTAGGCTAGAAGTTTGATAAAATTAACAACAAAATATGATCTGTTCTCACCAGCTGCTCACTGTAGATTTTGTCTCGCCTGTATTTACAAAATCTGATCCAGATGTTTGGATCAAGACCTTCTGGCATATTGGAATCTTTGTCCATGTCATCAAGGGCTGCTTCCAGAATCCTGTTTGCATGGGCCTGTTGTTTGGCTGTGGATGGGCGGTCAGCAAACGGGTCTCCCACCCCTCTGTCATGTGAATCCATACTCTTGTACTTCTGACCTCTGTAAAAACACAGTAGTGTTACAGATGACTGTACACAGTCTGACAGATGATGACAGAGTGTGATAGACAGTGATGTATAATGTGATACTGTGATGTATAATGTGATAGACAGTGATGTATAATGTGATAAACTGTGATGTATAATGTGATAGGCAGTGATGTATAATGTGATAGATGATGCAGTGAATGACTGAAACACAGAGTGATGATATGATGTGTCATAGCCAATTATACATAATATGATAAACTATGAAACACTGTGTAAAAGATGATGATGTATAGTGTACAAATGATGAGATGTAATGCGTTGGACAAATGATATGTAATGACATAGTGTGATAGTTGATGATATTGTGTGACAAGATAATGACACTGTGTCTGAAATATGATGATTATGTAGTATGATAGATGATACGGTATAATAACTGATGATAAACAAGTAATAGATTATTATACATAACACAATACATGATTCTTAATGTTACACTGCATGATAGATAATGATATGGAGTTTGATATATATATATATATAGCATGATAGTACATGATGTTATAAATGATTGTACACTGTATGATGACTGATGATTTATAGTGAGATAGATGATGACATGCAGGATGATAATGAAATATCCACTGATTGTTTCTAGTGTGTGCTACTGTATATTTGTGTGTGTGTGTGTGTGTGTGTGTGTGTGTTGGTATACATACATTTGAGCTGCATGCTACTGTATATTTGTCTCTGTGTGTGTGTGTTGGTATACATATATTTGAGCTGCATGCTACTGTATGTTTGTGTGTGTATACATACCTGGGTCTCTTTCTAAACAATCTGGAAAGCTGGTCGAACATGGTGGCTGAGACATCGGGGAACTCGCGTTTGAACGACTTATCCAGCACTTTGTCTTCAGCAGTCAGGATGTCGTACTCATCTCTGAACTGATCAACATTCTTCTTTGCTTCCACAGAAGCCTCATAAGCCAGGTGCTGTGGAAGATGAAACAGATTTGTTTAACACCATCTTTTTTAATGTATATATATATTTTTTTTATCAGGCAGTGTACTTGTTTGTTAAACTCCATACAGAGAGAGACAAGTGCTGAAGATGTTCAAACATCCAAAACTTGTGCATCTAGAGAAAAACTATTCAAAACTGAACCCTCACTAAACATGAATTTCCTCCCACAAACAGGAACATTTTTTAATTGTTCCATGATTTATTACAAACCCAATTGCAAAACCTCTGTAAACAATTTTTTATCACTTGGTTTGGTTCAGAGAAGTTTTAGTCTATAATTATACGTAAAACTGCTTGCAAGTTTTATATAAAAAGGAATATTACACGCTTATCCTCCTGAAGAGATCATCTAAACACAAGAAAGTTCATCTTCTATTAGTTTTTAAAACATTTTTAATGTCATTTGTTATTATTTTACACATGTAAACATATGCATATTCTCTTTACTGCTGTTTTTGTGAACTTGACTAAAATAACATTTAAAATAGTAAGAGGCATGTGTGTGTGTATGTGTGTGTGTGTGTGTGTGTGTGTGTGTGTGTGTGTGTGTAAACAAACCTTCAACAATCGTTTGTGAGAGAGAAGTCGATTCAGCTCCTGTTGCCTCACTTCAAGTTCCTCTTCTATTAACAGTGAATATCGCAGACGATTAATCTTCAACTGTTCCTGTTAAAAAGTAATTAAATATTTATTTTTCTTATTTCAAAATTGGGCTCCTTACAGTGAAAACTCAGATAGTTAATCATTTATGGTTGTGTTCATTTTACCAGTTTTCTGAAGGATTTTTTTATTTAGTATTTTCTTCCTCTATGCCCTTTTTAGTAAGCTGTGTACTGTATGAATTAGAATATGTTTCACTTCATTTTAACTAATTTTGATATTTTTGCTGTTAGTGTTTAACACTTCATTTAACTTTCCTTTTTTTTTTTCTTAATTATATTCATTTATTTTTATGTTTATTACTTTTTAAATTATTTTTCTTCTTTTTTTTTCTACTCTTTTACCATTATTACTTCATTATTTTTAAAAGTTTTTATCTGTATTTATTTATTTATTTACATAAATATATAATTATATCAGTAAATAACATATTTTATAAAACTTAAAAGTCTTAAAATTCTATTCATTTATTATCAGTTTTATAAAAGAAGAAATAATAATTTTTTAAAAATATGGTTTGAATAAGGATTTAGAAGAAAAAATAATAATGGTTATATCAGTATTAATTGTGATGTAAATTCAACACTTTACCAGTATTAAAAGATATTCTTGCTGACAATAAATTAGTACTTAATAATTAAATAATAATCAAAGTCTTACCTGGTAGATGACCATCAAGATTTTAATTTTTTTCAGAAACAGTTGATTCAATGTTTCATCAAAATTAGACATGCCATCTGAAATCATCCCCTGTAGTTTTCGCAGTTCAGTCTCCAATTGCTAAATAATATCAATAATAATAGTAATAATAATAATAATAATAGTAATAACAACAACAATAGCAACAATGGTAATGATATTAATAATAAAATGATGATAATATTAATAATAAAAAATAATAAAAATACTTATCGCTAAACTAAAATAATTTAAAAGCAAATAATTATTTCACCATATCTGTCATTGAAAATGTTAGACTCTGCATGTACACTAACTGTTAAATTAGCAAAGACTGCTAAGATAAACAAATAAAATATAAATCTAAAAGTATACAAAATGTTAATCGCCAATCTATTCATAGCATCAAATGTATTTTAGTAGCTAAAATGATGCTATGAATTTGGTGGTTTGTACCTTTCTGTATTTCTCTCTTTCCTCCAGTAGATCTTTGACCTTCTTCTCGTACTCCTTAGCAATTTTCTGTTCCTCCTCAGACCATTCATTTTCATTTTTAGCCAACATAAATTGAGGCTTTGGAATATCCTGGAACAAAATTATATTTTATTATTTAATGGTTGTGAACATAATCTATCCATTCTGGAAGAGCATAAATAAATGTACACACATTCTATCAAGCTGTCTGTCTCTGTCATTTTGTGTCTGTGTCTGTGTGTCTGTGTGTGTGTCTTTGTGTGTGTGTCTGTGTGTCTGTGTGTGTGTATGTGTATTTGTTTGTTTTTTCTTTCTCTTATGTGTCATTTTTCTAAAGCAAACCAATAATAAGTTATACAGTCAAATAGAAAACAAACAAAAAGACATACTACAATATGAGAAACTGGTTGAAATTTTAACATTACACACATAGAGACATGATAAAGAGATATACTGATTTATAAAGACAAATAATAACTTACCTTTTTCAGTTCATCTTCTTTTTTCACTTCAAGCACTCCACCCATCATCATCAGTAGAGCTCGCTCTCTGGCATTGTCCACTCTCTCCCTCATCCTCCTCTCCTCATCCTGTTTCTGTTTTTCCTCGAACTTCTTCCTCTGTTCTGGAGTCATGAACTTCTCAACTTTGACCTGAAATATGTCACACGCACAATAAGGCAAACTCCAATCAGGAACGTATGATACTTCATGAATGAACAAATGTTTAATGAAACTCCAGTGATATTATGATCTTTGGCTTTACAAAAGAATAAATGCTCAACAATATTAGTTAAAGCCTGTGGGTTTATATTTAAGAATTTTGGAGAAGGGAAATGGATTGCTATTAATAAAAATCCTTGGTTGAATGTAATACATACACTTGGTCATCTCAACTGAACAACTTATTATTATCTGTATTTTACAATGAGAAGTTAATCAACTGTGTATGAATTTTTCTGGTAACGTGATTTGATGTTAGCATGTACCTTTGCAGATATATATATATATATATGTAGGTATATATGTATATAGGTAGGTATAAATGCTAGACTATTTTTTAAAACTCACCTCAGTGTCATCCACTGTAAGTAACATCTCAGGTTTCTCAGCAGGACACAGTTCTGGAACATTCATTGGTTCCGCCAAGTCAAGATCATCCATGATCTTCTTGATTCGTTTGTTTTTGTCTTTGATCTTTGCAATCTCTTGTTCTTTTTTCTGGAAGACCTCATTAAACTCTGCGTTAAAGGCAGTTTTAATGCGATGAATGGCATCCTGAGAAAGAAAAAAAACAAATGAAAAAGAATGAAAAATTCCTTTTTTTGTATGCCTTTTGTTCTCCTTTCTTTTAATATACTTAATAAGAAACTTATAAGTACCTGATATATGTAATAAGTGCTGGTATCTGCTGACTAAAGAAAAAACTTATGTACATACCTGTAATAAGTACTGGTAACTAGTGAACTGAATCAACTCTGTACTTGTAGTAAGTACTTGTGACAGGTAAAGAGAGATAAATGCATGCACGTACATCCAGTAAGTACTAGTAACAACTTTACAGAGAGAAACATACATACCTGTTATTAAGAATTGGTGACAGATAAACAGATATAAAAATATATCTATACCTACAATTAGTACTGGTTACAGGTGAACAGGGAGAAGATGTAAAAATATGTGTTTACCTGTAGCAAGATGATCTGTGTTATTTTCTGTTCACGTGTGTGAAGTTCAAACTGGTTGTAAAACAGTTCACTGCCTCCACCATACTGAGCACCTAAATAAAACAACAGAAACACACAGTTTGAACTGAATAAACAATATGTCAGACCAACAGTAGTTGAACAAAGTAATTATTACAAAAGCTTGTTCATTTTTTATTTTTACTAAGTAAGTTGCAATGCAAATAAAACTAGGTGAACTACAACTGAAAATGTAAGTGTGAAAAATTAAAGTAGATAAAATTGTAATTAACTAAAATTAAGAGAAAAAAATGAAACTATGTTTTAAATAAATTCAACTAAAATTACATGTTAAAATTAAATGAAATAAAACTATTAAATTATGAGAACTAAATCTATCTATTAACATTAAATGAACAAATAAAAACAGTGCATTAAAATGAATTGAGTTAACAAAGGGAAATCATCACTGAACATCAAACAAAAATACATCTATCATTATGTGAATTTACTTTAAGCATATAAAAATAAGAATGATCAAAATTAAATTAAAAAAACTAAAAACAAAATAAATAAATAATTAAATAAATAAAAATAAAAATGAAAAAATGAAACGACCTAGAAAAATATCCAATATAAAAAGCCCAAAACTCTATTTAACTGAATAAAACTTTATACAGAAGAAAATGAATTTAAACTGTGAACTAGTGAATTAAAATATAAAATTTGTTTTTTACCTAGACTTCCAGTGGTAGATGGTTTTTCAGTGTGATCGTCATCCTCATCCTCATGGTCCTCATCCTGTACAAAACACAAAACATCAACATCATCAACAACATAATTCTCAGATTTTCTCACCATTGAAACTCTGTGTTAAATATTGCTTTACAGTATAATTTATAATTACATTGTTTGTTGTAAACGTATATGTGAATTGCCTCCATGGTGCACACTGTGTTGAGAAAAGTGCTTGGACTTAGGTTGAAATCAGATATTAGGTTCTTCAGAAAATACAAGACATAAAAAATTACTACTGATAATTCAAAATGGTGGTATTACTTTTTAAAACTGAAAACAGTCAAAGTGTCTTGACATTATACTAACAAATCTAGCAAATGTAGATTTTAGATTCAGCTTAATTGTGTGCGTATGTGTTGCTTAGTGCTTTAACCAGTTGCTGTTTTAAAATCTTTAACAAGTAATCTATTTCATTTCAAATCAAATAAAAAGAAACAGACAAAAAAAAACATCATTTTTATAATAGAATAAAACAAAACCAAAAATTAATAATTACATGCTATTCATGCAGTGCCATGCTTGAATAAATTGAATTTGAGAGTGTGTGTATGTAATGCTTGTATATGTACAACAAAAGTATTTTGTAACTGTTTAAAAGAATATTATTTTTGAAAAAACTTAAAAGCTGTTTCTGCATATAAATTATTTTATTACAAATGAGCAAATTAAAAAACACTGAAAAGCAACAGAATGACGGTACTGACATCTGTCATAATGATGTTAATTCTATGTTATTCACACTTACTTTTTATTTTTATTTCATATTTTTATTATTATTATTTCTTAAATTTACATGGAAACAGCTTCTTGAGCATTCTTCGTTAATATTATTGCACTCAAAAATTTAAAAATGAAACAAGTAAGTGAAGTCTTACCACCAACCTACCTGAGCTTGGTTAAATTCTATATACACTTACACACACATTACTACATCCACTGTTAGGTTTCCTACACACTAAATACCACAGAATGTTATTAAACTACATTGTCTATGTGGCTTTCATGTATGTTATCATAATCCTAATTATCTCTGTCTCTATGTGCATGCTGTTTTTATTTCCCAGTCTTTGTTTGTTTATCAATAGATAGACAGATAGATAGAGATATAAATAACCCATTATAATGTAGCTTTCTGAAGGAACCTGAATGTTATAATTATATTTATGTATGTGTTTATTTTTGGGATCATGTGCACCTATTTTTACATTTACATGTACACGTGCTTGTATATATGTTTGCATGTATGTATCTAGGTACATCTGTATTTTCAATTTATTTTAGTTATTTAGGTACTAATGATTTAATATTTAGCTAAAAATATTATCCTACTTCAACAAAGATATAGTGTAAAATACAGGGAAAGACAATATAAATCTTTGAAAATTTTGAACAATAAAAGAAAGAAACAAATCAGTCTGAAAAAAAAGAAATGAAATGAAAGACAAATGAAATCTGAAAAAAGAACTGAGAATTAAAAAAAAGTAATCTGAAAGGAAACAGGACACGGAAGAAATCTACAGGAAAGAAAATTAAAACTTTAAAACAAAAATAACTAAGTCCAGATGTCATCTACAAAAACTTACTAATTCGTGCACAATAACAGACTTGCTGCTAAAAAACTTGAAGAATGGAAACAAATATCTTAAACAGGGTTGTTTGAAAAAATATTTTAAATCAGTAAAATGTAAATCAATGTAATTATTATGTATTAATATTCAGAGTAAGGAAATCGTGCTGAGTGGATAATTTTGTAAAATTTAAAATTAAAAATAATACACAATGAAAAAATTAAAAATAATAATAATAATAATAATAATAATAATAATAATAATAATAATAAAAAAATAATAATAATAATAATAATAATAATTAATATAAAATAAAAACAACAAAAGAAAAATAATAGAAAATAATGACTGAAATTATGGAAACATGTAAATAATTGTAAGCATGGAAACAATTGTTTATTTTTGAAATTGAGAATCTAAAAGGAGCATAAGTCTGTTAAGAAATTATTTTTCAGTTATATTTTTATGATTTATCATTTCGTCTAAATACTGTTTCTATGAAAGAGAATATAGTTTTAATTTTATTTTTATGTGAAATAAATTTAATAACTGAAACTAAAATACAAAATTAATATTAGTTGAAAATATATTTAGTCAGTTTATTATTTTTTTTTAAATAAAAATAAATAAATAAATAAATAAATAAATAAATAAATAAATAAATGATGATGATAATAATTATAATAATATTAATAAAAATATATACTTTTAGCAAATTTTAATATTAGATTATTGATGATAGAAATGTGTTTTTTATATTATTATTATTATTATTATGATAAATACTTATTCTTTTCACTTTCTTGTGGAATAATTTATTCTGAATAAAAGACCAGTATACAGTCCATCACCAAATTAATATAACAAAAACATTTTATGTTAATAAATTTTACTTATTACTTCAGCATATTACTCAAGGTTATTTCTGTCATTATATAAATGATTGACAACAAAGCTCATAGATATCATATACAAAAAGGTTTTGTGTGTGCATTATTGAGAATGTGAACAGATACACATACAGAAAAATAACATACACACAGGGTAAACAGACAGCATAGAAAAACATTTTGCAGTGTAAATAAACAAAAGGGTGAACACAAACAGATAAACAATACATAACACAGATGTTTTGCTCCATAAGCAATTAAAAACATAACACAACAAAAATTATTATTATTCTTACAGAGGGTAAAGCCTTCAAACTGATTTCTATTTCTTCCTTCCTCACCTACAAAAAAAGAAAAATAGTAATAGCTGTAGTAATAGTAGTAGTAGTAGTAGTTGTAGTAATAATAGCAGAAGTGGTAATAAAATTAATAACAATATTATTATTATTATTATAATAGTAATAATAATAGTGTTAAATATATATAATAATAATAATAATAATAATAATAATAATAATAATATTAATAATAATAGTAGCCATCAATAAAAATACAAAACAGTATATCTATATGCAATTAAAGTGTCACCATTGTATATATAAATTAATCTCAGAACAGTAACCATACTTACAGCCATCTCTGCCATCTCTATTTTCCTGCGCTTCACAGCAATTTTTAGCTGTTCTATAATTGCTTCTGGTATTTCTCGCATTGGAAAATTTGACACTTCTAGGTAAGTGTTGAATGACTGGGAAAATAAATAAATTGATTAATAACTAAGAACAGTAACAACAACAAAATAATTACACAATAAAATAAATTTATATTCTTTACTTTTAAAATCTGATTATTAATTCTATTTATTCATTTTTGTTGTTTTTAGTTGATTTTTTTGGTGTTTTTTTCAAATTACTGATCAGTTTATTTATTATTTAAATCTACTAATGATTTCTTTTTATTTTAAAAAATGTAACAAAGAAGAAGATAAAATTATCACAAATAGCCCAGTAGATCTGTCTTTAAAGTTTTTATATCTGTGATTGTCTTCCAAAATGACCATTACCACAAAAAAAATATCAAAAAAATAATCATAATGCAGAAATATTTCATGCATTTTTTAATAAAAATTCTCATCAAAATGAAAAACTTTTTAATTCAGTAAGACATTGTAAAATTTCATGCATGCATTCAGAAAATATTGTTGATTTCAAAATTGGATGAAAATACTGACCAACAGTGAACGGCCTTTGACAACCATCTGATCCCAGCATTCTTTTTTTATCATTTCTCGCAGGTAAATCTTTGCCAGGTTCTCAAACTCAATTTCTTCCCTCACCTGTAGTTATAAATGAACAAATTAATTAAAGCAAATAATTAAAGACACTTATTACCATTTTTGATTAATGTTACCAGTTTGGAAGATTATAGCTGCATGCTTTTTCAGATTTGTTTCTTAGCCCTTGTATATAATGTAAGGTCGTTTTTTTAATTGTTATTTGTTATTTTTTGGTTGTTGTTTTATTTATTTTTTTGTTTCATTTTTTCTATTGTTTTTTTTTTTTGGGGGGTTGTTTGTATGGTTTTGTTCTATTTTTTGCTCTAAGCATATATGAGAATAATTATACAGTCCAAAATAAATAAACAATAAATAGAAAGAAAATATAAATTAATAAATGAATGAATGATTCAGTGGTAACAGAATATTTAAAATGTCTATTATAGTGTCTTACTGTAAATCAAAAAGCTTACTCTGTGAATGACTAAATGAACTGTTTGATGAAAACAATACATTTTTTAAATTGTAAATAATGTACTTAAGTAAAAAAAAAACTTACTTTCAGGATTTTCTTAAAAACATCAAGATATTTTAAAACATCAATGATATTTTCCTTGAAAACATTGAGATATTTTAAAATAACAATTACTAGTGAGCTAAGACAAGTGAAAAAAACCCATATCTTTGCATGAATTAATTTATGGTTTGGGGAAAAACAGAAAATTAATTAAAATGTAGCATCTTATGATGTACAAAAGACAGAATATTTCCTTGAAAACTATAAGATTTTTGAAATGTCTGTTCCTAGTGTTAAGTAAAAACTTACTCTGTATATGAAACAAAGAATATTTCCTTGAAAACATTAAGATTTTTAAAATGTCAGTTAGTTCCTAGTGTTAAGTAAAAACTTACTCTCTGCACTTCATTCTCTCCCTCTGCCTGAAGTTTAAGCTGTTCATCAATGTCCAGATCAAACTCGTGACGTTCAAGTTTCTCTATATTTGGCAGTCCTTCATTACTGTTAATCATTTTCTGAATCTAAAACAATACAAACAGTGATAAGTGTTAATCTGTAAAAATAAATAAATCATCATCAGAATAGTCACTGTAATCATAACTACTGTAACATTCAGTTAGTAATTTATATTTGATTAAAAGAAAAAATAGAAACATCATCATTACCCCAAGTATCATCACAATCATCACTATTAATTTTATCAGTATGAGATGATCATGGTGATGATGATGACGATTGTTGTTGTTGTTGTTGTTGTTGTAATTATTATTATTATTATTATTATTATTATTATTATTATTATTATTTTGTTGTTATTTGATCTGGTATCAACAAATGAGTTTTAACTGTGATATGAAAACTACTTCTATCTGAATGTGACTTTACTTGCAAGAACAAGTTACACAGATTATAACTCAGAATTTAGAGAGCTGAACTTCTCAGTCCTAAGATAAAGAACATAATTTCAGAAATAAAACTCCAGTATTTCAGTCATACACAATACTAACTGCCTGCAGTTCATTTACTCAGATCAGGTCTGTGTGCAGTAAGTACATAAAATTGTCTATAACTTGATTCACTAAACTGTTTTAACTTCTTCTTTTTATCACTGGAAAGGCAAATAAATGCTCTTTAGAAATCGTTAATGAGGTAATTACGATAATAATTATGCTGGTAGGGACAATTTCTCCTCAGAATGGAGTTCAGTGTGATAGCAATACTTAGTACAGTCAGTAATTTTAGAATCAGTGTGTAGATATATTTGATTGTTTACAGATTTTACAAGACAGATCTCATGAGAATAAAAACAGAAATTGTTCTCACTTGTTTTCTAATATCTCTCAGCTGGATGCGAATGTCTTTTTTCAGGATTCTGTACTGTATACTTTCTTCTATGGTAGCCTGAAATCAATAAATACAGTAAGTCTCATCAAGTATATTAATAGTAATAAAACACAGTTTAACAATTCAAAACCAAACATGTATGATTAAAGGAAAAGTTTTAGCCAAAACAAATTGTTATTAGTATTGTTGTATTTTTTTGGTTGCTATTTCATTGTTGTTGTTGTTGTTGTTGTTGTTGTTATCTATATCATTATTATTATTATTATTATTATTATTATTATTATTATTATTATTATTATTTTATAATAAGAGACAGATGATGTCTTTCTAACAGATATAAAAGCTTCATGTTTTCTTTAAAGACAGTTTGGATAATTATTATCCTTGGTAATTACTTAAAGCAGATTTATACTTTCTTAGAAATGAACTATCTATCAACAACTCAATACCTTCATTTCTCTTTCTTCCAGCCAAGTGGCGTCTGGCCCTGGAGTAGGAGTGGGTGTCTGGTAAATATCATCATTCTCAATGGCCATCTTCTTCTTTTCCCTAATTTTCTCCTAATCAGCAAAATGTCAGAAAATGATCATGCCATTTGTATTTATATCACTTGAACTATGTAAGGAGAGTGGGTGTGACAACCATAGCATTAAATGTAGTTGCACAAAAGAAAACTGGTTTCTACATTTTGAACAAATCTGGGAGTCAAAATACTATCATACCAATATAAAAAACATTAAACATGTTTTGAAAAAATTAAATTAAAAAGCTGAAGTATTACAAAATATTACGAGACACTACCATCACAAAACAATAATATTTAACTTTCTCTTCCAAATAAATATCACAAAAACCTGAGCTCTTAACAGCTGGTATATTCAAAATGTTTTACATGAAGTGGTTCAGTCAGCCAATCAATCTACCAGTTCTCATAAGACATTTAACTAATCTAATTTATTAACATTTTAAATTCTTTTTAGTGTGAATGCAGTCAAAAATGTTTTAAAAATAAACCTTCTCCTGCTCTTCAAATTCTGAAGCAGTCTGAGATATTTTATCAGATGTCCATTCTTCCATATTCTTCAGATTCTGGTCTTCATCCTTCTGTGGTCCTAGCAGTCTCATTTTGTGACTTTGTGCTGCATCTTCTGCCGATTTTGACTTTGTCAGACCAATGTTGTTGAATCTGAATATTTTAAATAGCATTATAAAGGCAGGAATAACAAAAGCATGGATGGTTGGATGGATGAATGAATAATCGAATGAATAAAACAAAAATACAATCAAAAAAGATATGAATGAATGAATGAAGAAATTAATATATTAAAAAGGAAATGAAAAATAAAAATAAATGGAAAAAGAATGAATGATGTGAGTGATGAAATTAATTAATAAAAATAAAATATATACATGAAAATATGTTGCTCAGGAACATGCAAGAATAACAGAAAAGTATTGGGTATTATTAAATACAATAATGAAACAATGATGGTGTTGGTAGAAGAATACTAGACAGTTGTGAGTATCTCAGGTTCATTAATGACTGGGAATACCTACTTCCACTTGTAACAGGTGAGAACACCATCATATCCAGAAGTGAAGATGCACTGACAGTTCTCTGAGAAGCATGCAAATCTCACACCTCCATGACAGAATTCATGAGGTGTGATTCGCAAATAACGATCCTGTACAAATAAAAATGTCAGGTATCAGGCACAAATGTTATCGGTGTCACTATCTGAATAACTCAATCAGCAAAAAACCATGTAACAATTTGAATCATACTGCCCCAGAATAATTACATATTACTCTCTGAAATTTGCTGAAATATACACAATAACATTAGTTGAAAATCAGATAATTATTTGAAGTATATATTATCCTGCCATCAGATAATTATAAACTCGTATGATAGGATCAGTAAATAGTTAAATCATTATTTGAAATGCATAATAAGCAATCACTGTTTGAAAGATATAACATGCAATCAGTAGAAAAAAAATGATCATTATTTGAAATATATTCTGTGCTAGATCATTATCTAAAAATCAGTATTTAAAACACATAATATGCCATCAGTACTTAATCAGATGACTGTATGTGAATTATGTACCATGCTTCCAGTAGCTCGCAGCATCACAGCTCCATCAGCTCCAAATGAAGCCAGCCACTTCTTGTGTGGGGAAAGGACCAAACCTCCTCCTGGTAGCTGGTGGGCAAGAAATTCTTTTTCAGCACCGAGATACGCTTCAGTACTGGTGGACTGGAAACCAAAGTGAGTTGCTTGTGATACATGGATAACCAAATTAAATTTAATCTTTTTGAATCATAATATAAAAATAAGAAATTAAATAAGAAATTAATAAAAAAATAAAAAAAAAAAAATTTCAGTCACAACGTTTCTTATATTTCTTTTTTTGTTCTTTCTTTCTTTCTTTTTTTAATGACATCTGCACTGAATAACAATGACATGCATTTTTGTAATGTATAAATTTAGATATGGATGGTGATTGAAAGTTAAATGTGTGTCACTGAATCAGTAAAACTGAAATAAAAAGAATTACATTCAGTTAAAGTAGAGTTTTAAAATATCATTTCTAGTGAAATTTATTAATGATATTTTCATGTAAAAGAATAATTTACTGGCAGTAAGAAAAAAGAAAGAAAGAAAGATAATAATAACAATGGAAACCGTATTGTTTAAAAATAACTATAAAACAATACATTCCATTGAAAAAGAAAACTGAAGAAAAACAAAATAAAGAAAAACGTAAAGAAAGAAAGAAATTTTTAAAAAAAACTATCAAAAAACAAAGATGAAATAAAATGAGGGAAAGATGTAATTCTCTAAATATTTACATATATTTTTTATTCTTTTTTTTATTTTTTTTATTTATACCCTTTTTGGTTTTTGGTCTGGTAGAAGAAATGAACAAATCTTCTTTGTAGCGTGACAGACTGTGTAGACTCGATTTGACTCAGCAACAGCAACACTGTATGATGGAACCGTTAAAAACAAATTCATTCGCTCTAAAACTTCATCTTTGAAATCCAGTCTTTGACTATTATAATGCATGTGCATATCTGAAAAATATTTTTACAAAAAAAAAAAAAATTTTGTAGTAATTCTAACAATCGGTCAAAACTAGATCATCTTCTAATCTGGTCAAAGAAAAAAGCACTGATTTAATTTAAAAACGACATGGAATTTGTCTTTTTGAAAATTCAGATTGTTGTTATACATGTGTGAATAATAATTAAAATAAAAGTATCATACATGAGGCTGCCATACAAAAATATTTCTGGAAATAAAAACTGAATGCCAAGGTCAGAAAATAAGCAGTGCTGAAACTTAAGAACAGCAAGACAGGGTACTTTTTTAGGATGTGTAGACTGCAAGAAACCTGGCAGTTAATGAAAATAATGCTGTACATTTTGATTGGTTATAATTAATATCAGATAGGTTGTTTTTTATGAATCATTTGGATGTGACCAGTGTTGAAGTGCATCTGGACCATTATGACTGACAATTAATTACTGACAGGGTGTGCATGTTTCAAAAGGTTGTCATCAGTGATCTGGATGTTTTCTTATGAAATATAAATACTTATTTCCTGATAAGAAAAAGTTTCCTCAGTTGAGTGTTTTTTCTATATGATTAGTCAAGAATTCAATTTTGTTTTGTATTGTTAAGTGTATAACCAACCACATGTTTGTATATCTGTTTGTTTGTGTGTGTGTGTGTGTGTGTGTGTGTGTGTGTGTGTGTGCATTTGAGTACTGTTATATTTTAATATATGAGTGTGCATTTGTGAAAATGTACGAGTGTCTGTATGCAGTTATGTTTTTAGAGCATGTATGTATGGCTTTACCTCTCATAAACTGCTGTGTTATCAAGTAGTATGTCAGCTCATTGGCTCCATGTCCCTTGTTCTTGGTTGTGTTGGTGGTGACAACCAGCTGGATGTCCCTTCCATTGATGTAGGTTGACAGTCCAATAATATCCCCTTTCACCACTGCAACCAATTAAAAAACATATGTGAGAAAAAAAAAGAGATATGCTTGGATATTTTAAATTACCAGAAGACATGCTAAGATTTTGGACATTTCATTAAAATGAATAGTTTATTGAGTATATTTAAAGTGTTAATTTTTCCAAATAATCAAACAGTATTGGATGATCAGCTTTTTTCTTCCTTCCAAGTCCAATGATAAACATCATATTAAATTGTTGACAGTCAAGAGCATTTTCTTACAATAACTAACTATTCTAAGGTTAGCATTTCTGGTCATTTTATTGAGAAAAAAATAAATCTTTTAACTGTCATTTTGGGTATATTTTGCAGCTATAAATTGCCTTTAATAATAAATAAAAGTTACCTGTGTATCCCAAAGGATTAAAACGTCTTGAAGGATGGCCATCTATAAAAATGACATGTTCCCTTTCAGAAGCAGCAAAACAGAAAGTACCATCATCATCAAATCTTGAAAAAAAACAACCAAAAAACCTTTTTCATCATCTTCATAACAACAACAACAACAATTACAATTTATAATGACAATAATGATAACATTAATAACAGCTGTTAGAAGAAATATGAGAAAACACTGAAAAAAAAGTTTCACATTTTAACATATTTACAATCATAATAAACAGAAGTGAAAAAACAGCAAGAAAAATGTTAACATTAAAAATGACTGTTCATCAATATTTTCTTAGATACAAAGAAAGAAAGGAAAACACTGTAGGCATAAGTTTAATTTCAGAGAAAGCCATATTAAACAGATAAATGAAAATACATACACCAGATGGTTGACGGGTCCAGAAAAGAGTCGAATGCTGTAAACAATTCGGGGTTCTTCAGCTGTGGTGTAGTCTGCAAAGAAGACGTGTCCACTCTTGCTGCCCACAATGACGTAGTGACAGAGAGGGCTGCCAGCCATACATGTGGCCTGAAATTAATTTCATAAAATAACTAAAATTATAGTTATAAACAGAATTAGTTATGGTAAAACATTTTTGATTGATATTTTAATATAAATAAATAAGTAAATAAATAAATAAATAAATATATAAATAAAATAATAAATAAATAAATAAATAAATAACAACATAGAAAACCTTATCATTCCAAATTATTATCCATCAATAATACTTTTTTTTTTTAGATATAAACAAGAAAGAAAAAAAATGAAATAATAAAAGAAAAACAAATAAAAGTAAATATAAAATGTAAAGTAGATAAAAGAAGATAAAAATAAAAAGGCAAAATAAAAATGTTCAGGAGGAAACAAAAAGAGAAAGAAAATAACTGGTAAAAAAAAGGAGGAAAGGGAAGAAAAAATAAAATATTAACAAGCACCTGAATATCTAAAAACAGAGTAGATATCAACTGTCCATCCTCAATGTTCCATGCCTGCAAGACTCCATCTTCTTTACAACTCTTCAATAAATAAATAAGTAAATAAATAAATATTTTCTACATAAGGCATTACTTTGTCATATTATTTTTGCAAACTGAGATAATTTTATTAAAGTAAACAAAGATTCAGTCACGACTCTTTATGTATGTTAATGTCATTCATTTTCTTCTTATTCATTGAGAACCTTTATTATTCCTTGTCAACAGTTTTATCATATACGTTTCTTGTAAACATCACTCATTATTCATAGTAAATGTAAAATATAATAAACATTTCTTGTAAATGTTTATTATTCCTTATAAACAATACCTATAATTCCTTGTAAACAGTTCTTACACTTTCCTAGTAAACATCATTTATTATTCACAGTAAAGGTAACCATTTCTTGTAATAATGATAATCATTCCTTACAAACAATACTTGCATTCCTTATATATCTTTATGAACATTTCATACAAGACATTCTTTATAAGAAATGCTAATTATATTCTGGGTAAACATTCTTTATATGAAGTGCTAATTATATATTCCTTGTAAACATTGCATACAAGACATTCTTTATAAGAAGTGCTAATTATATATTCCTTGTAAATATTTCATACAAGATATTCTTTGTAAGAAGTGCTAATTATATTCTGGGTAAACAGTACTTGGTAAGCCTTTCGTACAAGAGCAGTCTTTGTAAGAAGTGCTGATAATACATTCTGTGTAAACACTACTTAAAACACATTCCTTGTAAACACTACTTACAACACATTCCTTGTGAACACTACTTACAACACATTCCTTGTAAACACTACTTACAACACATTCCTTGTAAACACTACTTAGAACACATTCCTTGTAAACACGACTTACAACACATTCCTTGTAAACACTACTTAGAACACATTCCTTGTAAACACTACTTACAACACATTCCTTGTAAACACTACTTACAACACATTCCTTGGACATGCCAGCCAGCTGGCACACACCTATGAACTTGCCATAGTGAATGTCTTTTAACATAACTAAACTCTTTGTATGTCCAGTTTCATACAGATAGACTGACCCCTGGAAAATATCAGTGTAATAAACAAAAATTAAATAATTATATTTCTTATATCAAAAAGTTTTAAAAGTTCACATGCTGAATAATGATAAAATAAATAAATGTCACAATAATAATAAGAAGATGTAAATAATAATAGAAATTTCAGTTTTAATAATAAAAAATAAAAGTAACAACATGACTATTTTGATTAATAATAAAAATAATAGTATTAATTAAAGTAAGAATAAAATTAATTAAAGAAATATTTTATTATGAAAAATAAAGTGATAACAAGTATAAATCTAGTGTTCTTAGCTTTTAAGGTTCTTTCCTTAAAATCAGTAACAATGTTGAAAATCTATGATGCTAAATATCTCAAAGATGTTGCAGTATGACTTTAGTAATTCCTGAAATATACAGTTTTACTGAACATTCTGTTTATTTAATTCTTTTTTTTTTTTTTTTTGATCTTATGAAATCACCAGTATGTTTTCAATAATATGGTAAAAGTGAACACATTACATGTGGTGATAAGAGAACAAGGTGGCAGTAATTTCTGGAGAAAAACAGCGAGGAGATGGGTGCTCCAATTCTGCACTCTTCTTCCACCTGGAATTCCTCGTGAAGCAGGTTGATTTTTCTTACTGTGCCATCCTTAAATAGAAATAAAAACATTGTTGGGTTGTTGTTGTGGTTTGGTATTTTTGTTTGTTGTTTCCATAAAAGCATATAAAAAGAAATTAATATTAAATATAAAATTAGAAAAAGATCCAAAACATGTGTTGTACCTAAGAGATATAAATTGTGAAATAAACTGAGACTGAATGAACATGAACATACATACATTTCAAATAGAATCATTATCAATATAAGAAATAAAATTAGGTTTGAACAAAAATTTATTTTTAGACACAGATACAAATTACATCCTTTCACTTATACATACCACACACAAAAACATATGCACACATACCTTAGTGTATAACAATAAACTATATACTTTTAAATAAATCATAGTCACAAAACAAATCACACACCCATACAAACACAATGCACTTATTCAAATATATATCTACAGATGCAAATGTGCATGTACACTTATCATTAAAATGTTCAACTGTATCTGTTTAGGCATCTCTAGGCATCTGCATTATTGGAAATGTATGTAATGTCTAGTAATAATGAAAGGACCAACTACTTTCTTTGCAATGCACACCAAAATATTTTGCATTTTGAAGATAGACAATATTATGCCAGGACCTCAGAACCTGAAACGGTTTTAATGAAGGCATTTTGTCTTGCTGAAGCAGGGATGGCAAAATCCTAATGCATAGATTAACTAAAGTGTGCCAGATGGTTAACCTGGTCATTTGTCATAAGAAAAGGAATTCTCTGTTCAAGTGATCCTTCAAGAAACTGTCTCGGTAGAAACACCAAACCAACTCTACACAAGCAGGATCAAACCCTGACTCTCCAACATCAGATCCATTATCTTCAACAACAGTCATCTGTCTCTCCATTATCTTTTTCCATATCATCCTATTTATGTCGATCTTGACTGTTAATCATCCTATTTATGTCATCTTAACTGTTAATCATCCTATTTATGTCATCTTAATTGTTAATCATCCTATTTATGTCATCTGAACTGTTAATCATCCTATTTATGTCATCTTAATTATTAATCATCCTATTTATGTCATTTTAATCATTAAGAAAAACATTTTAAGAAGATTTTCTTTAATGTTTCTTTCATACCTTCACCTGTTCAACATACTTTCAGATCTAACTCACAGATGTAAGAAGAGAAACCATTTGTAACATGTGTATATCTGTCATCAAAGGAAAAAGATCTTTACTTATCAAAACTTTATTTAATTTCAACAGTTTCAAGAAAAAAAACTACACTGTTGCACTGACCTCTCCAGCAGCGTACAGACCATCTTTATGGAATCCAATAGCACTGAGACTTCCAGCCAACACTGGACTCTTTACCTCTTCCATTCCTTCATTCACTAAAAATACATTGATAATATAGAACTGTATACACATCCTTTTTTTAAAATTCAAGAACTGAACCCACTCTTTAATAATAATAATACTATTACTGAACAAAATGTTAAAAATTTGTGAAATATTAGGGAAGGTTATAGATGCTGCATATTTGACTTTATTAAATTTAAATAAAAATATATTAATGATAATACAGTACTGCATAACTATAGTTTTCGAAATTCAAGTCACGCACCATTCATTTTTGATAGTGATACTGAACAAACTGTTTGTAAACCATAGTTAAAATCATTATTAACTGTCTTTAATAAACATATATAATATTGTAACAGTTACATGATGAAAATGTTTTGAATAATGATAACAATTATTAATAATAATATTACTGAATCATTATTAGTTATTTAAAATAATACTTTTTTCTTCTTTTTAAAAAAAAAAAAAAGACTAAAGGAGCCAATCTTTATTAACAGTTTATGAAAGATCTAGAAGCACTGTAGTAAATGTTTATATCTGTCTATTTGACTGAAAGTGGATACAGCATAATGACAGAAGGCAATTACTAAATAAAAACACTTATAAAATAAATGTTTGTATTCATTTATTAAAGATAACCCTAATGGAAAATCAACTCCTATCCATCAGAATTAAATTTGAAACTTATTAATTGAAACTGTAAGCAAAGTGTTATTTAAAAACCACTGGTCAAGGTAAGATATTTATCTTTAATATGATGTACCATTAGAAGAGCAACACATTTAATAAAAACTTTTAAAAACATACCATCCTCACGAGTGATCTGCTCGTGGTAACTGCTATGATCGTGGTCAGCGGGAAGTTCTTGGTGCACCAGCTGTTCTTGACTGGTCTGGTCATGGTCACTGAGCTGGTCTAGGTCACTTGGCTGGTCATGTACAGTGTTCTGGTAATGTACAGTGCTCTGGTCGTGTACATTGGTCTGGCTGAGGTGACTAGTCTGACTAAAATGACTGATCTGGCTGTAGTGACTTGAAGGTCTGCCGTGAATGTCAGATCTGCTCTTGTGAGCACTGGGAGGTCCCGACTGTGGTTCACTGACAGCTGCAGGTGGGTAGTACAGACATCTTGCAGTAAAAGTCTCAGCATCCAGCTGAAAAATGCACAGAATGGCAATCATTTTATACACTCGAACAAAATTATAGCAGAAATGCAAAACTCTGGAGACGTTCCAATCTCTTGGTTATCTGTACAGGATAAAAATTATCTGTACAGGATGAAAGCTTTCTGTCTTGCAAAGTGCTGCCATTATTTGTTGATCCACCACTAGCATTAACAAAATAAAATACATATACCCACAAAAACGAAGTGAAATTTGTTTTAAATAATTTGGTAATCTTAAATCAGTTAAGCTGAAATCCTAACATAATGTCATACCTTTAACAGTTGTCCCCCTTTGCATCCAATGTAGATTTCACCAGCAGGTGTCCAGCTTTGAGATGTAGGCTTCACACGAGGAACTGTGTCCTGAATTTCGTCAAGTTTCTCTGCCAGTTCTCCTACAAGACCAGCAATAGCAGCTTTTGGCAAATCCACTGTGTATCGTGACATACGGGTGGAGGCCCTTGTTATCACTTCTTCCTTAATTTCCTCCGCAATGAATGGGTCCTCAGGAGGCAGCCTCACCTTTCTGAAATAAATTAATCAAAAAGCCTTTCTGTAAATATATGTGATTAGATCATTTGTTTTTTGGAACAAACTGAAGTTAACAACAAATATTAACTTACATTTTGTTCACCTTTCAGAATGTGTATATAAATATCTTATATTTCAATCAAACATCACCTATTGAAAAATGCTACAAACTTTTACTCCAAACCAATAATACATCTATATATAATTATACAAGTGATGCTTTGTGCACAATAAAATATTATAAATTTAACAGTTTGGATTTAGATTAACAGAATGTGTAGGCAACTAATTTTTTAAATATAATATAAGCAGAAAAAGCAAGCATTTCTTGAAACTGTAGTCATTTTAAACCTATAATTTTTATAGCAGATTTTTGAAAAATTTTACAACATACTGTGGAAGGAGTATGAATTTCTTGTTGGACTGTTCTGCCTGCCATACTGTGATTTCCTTGGCTGTTGTTACACAGATATCACGCCAGTTTGCAGGATTGAACCCAAAGCTGGTGATAGGCTCAGAAGATATTTTCACAGATGTTAGCTTTTCACCAGTCTTATATCTCCTGTAATGTAGAGAATGTTGTGATAACAAAAAACAAATTATAAAAATATTACAAGACTAGGTATGCTTTTGGTATTTCATGGTAAGATATTCCATGAATTTTTTTTTTTTCTTAATTTTGTTTAAGCAAAATGAAGAATGTACTTTAATGAAAAAAAATGAGAAAAACATTATTAAAATTATAGAGATTTTAAAATTTTTTAAAAAACAATAACAGAAATAACAATAAACAAATTTAATAAATAAATCAAATATTAGTAGAAAGAATAGAAGCAAACATTTAATACAAATTACTATTCTGATCAAAGCATAAGTTTTCAAAAGGCTGCATTTAGATATAAGAATATTTACATCCTGTTATACAAAATGTGCAGTGAAACTTAGCATCGACTTTGTACTGCAAATATTTTTTACGTAACCTTTCCTCTTTTTTTTTAATAAAAATGCTTTAAAAAAACAAACACATAAATAAAGAAAAGAAAAGAAATAAAAAGAAAAAAATATATATTTATGAAGCTTTCAGAAACGTTTTCTTTTTTAATGGGTCCTTACTCCAGACTAATAATGATACTCACCACAACATCAGTTCGAAGTCAGGGATTCCTGAAATGCTGGCTAGATATTCACTGGCAGAAAAAACAAGTTTCTGAAACTCCAGCTTTGCTCCCTCTGACAGTAACAGAAAACACACTGACTTAAGAAATATTTAAAATATCACAGTGATGAGATAAGGTTTGTTATGATTCATATATTTTATCAGTATCATATTATATACAGCAACACCTACAACAATGTAATTGATCAATCAATAGTTGAACTCTAGATATAATTCAAACTTTAAATGATATTTCATTATTATTATTATTATTATTATTTTCATAATTATTATTATTATTATTATTATTATTATTATTATTATTATTGTACAAAAATGTACAAACCAGCCAGAACAGCAATTTCATCCAAAGTGTCAAAATCATAGATGAAGATTTTCGGCTTCAGGCAATGTTCTGCCACAGCAAAATGTTTGTTAACTTCATGAATAGCAATCGGTCCTTGCCCTTCTCCTTTAAATGCAAAAATTTCTTCTGATCCATCTTCATGGAGGAATTTCACATTCTTCCCACACTGATAACAGATAATTTCTTTATCAATATAATGTGCCTCGGTACCTGTTATGCCCTGAGCCCATCTAAAAGAGAAAATACATGTAGAGTGTCTGGACTGCTTTCTTCTATTACTTTCTTACTCTAATAATTATATTTTTAAAAACAATTTATATGAATACTTTCTTCTTGTTTTTTTTTTTTTTATGTCTATCTTTCTTTATTATTTATTTATTTATTGATTTTATTTATTCTTTTTTTTTTTTATCAGTTTTGATGAATAAAGGAAATTTTATTTATTTATTTATTATTATTTAAAAAAAAAAAAATTTTATCAGTTTTGATGAATAAAGAAAATTTTCTAATGACAGATTCAGTTTCAGTTAATATTATCACACTTACATACTGTTGATATGTATTGCAGAATTATCTAATGTATCTAACTTTTAGAAAAAGATGGCAGTATTAATGTGCTGGTCTTCTAATACTGTTATTATTTATTGTTACATGTTGTTTTTGTTAATTTATTATTATTATTATTATTATTATTATTATATATATATATATATATATATATATATATATATATATATATATATATAAAATTAAATAAATAAATTATTACATCACATAAAAATAATCTAATTTATTATTAACTGAAAAATGTAATGGATTGATTCTAATTATCCACTGCCACACTGGCTGTCACATTCGTCAAACACATTCGTCTGGTGAAAAAACCTAACGCAACAAAAGTTTCATATGTTAAATTACAAAAATCTTATTGTGCAGATAACTTACGATAGTTCCAAAACTCCAAACTGATCCATATTTCAATACTAGCTTATTCCCATTGATTATACACTGTTTTCAAGCACATAGCATCCATGTTGTGACAGTCTGTTGCTATGGTGGAATCGCGTATTTTCTCGTGGTACTTGCTACTAAACTACATGTAGTTTTCGTTTAATGCATGCGTACAATGAATTTTTGCTGTTGATAATGCTAGCTCTGTTCTGTGTTATTTATTATGAAACATTGATACTTGTCACGACAGAATATCGTATACATCTTCCACATGCCAAACTTATACTTTTGCTTTATTCCACATTTCTTGAAAAAAAGAGTTCTGTGACAATTTGTTTGGTAACATTCTTAATTAAAAGCAATGTAATGTCATACAGGGCCAAATACTGAAATAGCTGATAATACGTGGCAGCCGTACTAGTAGCCGTGGTAATAATAGTTGTAGTAATAAAAATAGCAGCAGAGGTAGTAGTAATAGTAATTCTAATATTTGATATTTTATACAAACAGAAACATATTTCAATAAATATATGCTTCTTTATGTAATTTATACACTTAACGAACCTCTATTTCGGACAAAATCTGTTAATTTTAATGTGTGTGCTATTTCTAACATTCTAAAATCCTCCTAAATAAAATTAGACATTTCAATAACAAATTTACGTTGTTGGTTTTTTTTTTTTTTTTTTTTTTTTTTTTGTTACATCTGATTTTTTTCTATACAACCATTATTATATATTATGATGCAATCATCTCCGTTCAACTGAAGTGGATTTGTATTTCAGTTTGATGTTTAGTACTCCAGTTTAATCAAGGTCGTCATTTCCGATAGCATACAGACTTTACCAACTGAAAAGTATTTAACTGCCAAAACTAAGCAAATAAATATAAATATTATTTTGAAATTTTTTATTTAATCTCTTTGATTCTAGAATAGATAAGGGAATCATGTTCCATACTTTTACGAATTCCATCTATCCTGATTAATATTTTTTTTTTCAAACATTCTTATTTATCAATTTATGGTGTGGTCTACAAAATTCTACTATTCGTATGTGCTCGTGCGTTGGAACTGTTGAAAGTTTTTCGAAGAATTATTAATTTATATTTTAAGGTAACAGTATCAGGATGTCAAATGAGACGATTTTATTCAATATGAAATTATTATGGACTAGAATCTTGCAAGTACATCGCAACAAGACAACTGCAGTGTGCGTGCAAAATGTATCAGACATGGTTGGTAACCGGTGTGCCAGGTTAATGTTCGGACAGAGTTGTACGCAAAGTGTCACCCACATAAAAAAGTCTGTCTCAGAGGTTGTAAACGCTGTAAGTGAATGTTTCGCTAAGCAGTGCAACGCAATAGCTGTACAGAAAGTAAGAAGAGCATCGCAAATTCTTAACCTGTACAAAAGGCTCTATGGAGAGGTAATGTTGATAAAATTTGCTGACCGATTTAAAGGATCTTTGTTACGCACCAACAAATCATTATTTGCCTTACTGGGTGCAGCATTTTTTTCTTGGGATGACAAACGAGTTACAGACGAGGAGCTAAAAGGGTAAATTTAAATGTATTTCAATTATTTACAAAATTGCCTCCCTCAAATATGTCGCCCCTCACAAGGTCATAGTTATCACATCCACAAGTGAACCTGACATGTACAATGAGAAAATGCAGATAGTTCATATACAGATGTTTTAATTTATTAAGCAGTTTTATTAAATACTTTGGAACATTCTGTTGTAATAGCTTTTGAATTAAAACTACATTATAATAATAGCTTCAAAACTTCAACAATCATACAGTTTTAAAGTTTAGCTATTTTTATACCACTTGTAAAAAAAATAAGGAAATTGATAATATTAACATTGTTATTTATTAATGTTAATTTAATATATATCTTATCTGTAAATTGACATTAGTTATATTTGTTAAAATTTATATATTTCAAATTTTATTATTAGTTTGACCAGAAATTTACATATTTAATGATTAATCATTTTAGGTTTGAAGATGAGATGGTCAAAGTTCAGAGTTTAGTTCATCAACCCATGCAAGTTGAGAAACAAGATTGTTCTGGATGGGAGAAAGTTATTGACAAACAGCATTTGAAAGTTTGGAGAAGACCTGTCCATGATAGCTACACCTACCAATACAGAGGTTAAAAATATAATAATAAATAAAAAGTATTTACTCGTTTTACATTCTTTTATTTAAAGTAGATAATTTGTTTTCATTCATTGTCTTGAGAAGGTGCATGTCACTAAGTGAAATGCATTTTTTAGATCTGTATACTGAAGAAAGAAAAAATTATACATCCTTTTGTTTCATAATTAATTGATACAGTTTAATTATATAATACATGTTACACTTGGATTGTGAAATATGATAATTAGTACTTGCTTTCAAGCTTGAAATACTTGTTAACCAACACTGACAATTACAATTTTTATAAATTCATGGTTTAAAATGTTTTAACCAGGTAGTTGATCTATTTTTATAAATTTATTGACAGTTTATGGAACATTCAGTGATATTCCTGCAAGGGCATTTTATAATACACAGGTAATAAACTTTATTAAATTAATTAAAGCCTGTGGTTTAGAGCACTGGTCAGATAAGTTGCAGCATCAGTTTTCTCAAAACCAAACTGGGATGTTTTCTCATTACATCATGATTGAATTACGAATACAAGTGTTTTTCTCAAAAAAAAAAAAATGTTGTTCCTTTAATTGCTATGTGAGAGTTCTTATCTTACAAAATAATATTTAAAAAATCATTATTTAAAAATGTTATCACAGGCTCTTTTAAAATGTGAAAAGATGTTAAAATGTGTTAATTCTTTTATGTTTTGACAGGTGAAAGATTTTTCTTTCCCATTGAATATCTGCTGATATACTAAATATTTATCACGAATTTATCTGTCAAAAAAATATCCAGTTCTAAAACTAAGACTGATGGGGTTTTTTTGTTTTTCAATGCATTTAACAATGGTTTTAATAAACTGACTTACTGAAAATGTGTATTTCTTTCTTTCTATTACTGATTCAGGTGGATCTGTCATTCAGAAAACAGTGGGACAGACTGACAATCGATATTCAAGTTGTTGATCACGATGAAGAATCTGATTCAGAAGTTGTTTATTGGAAAATGAAATATCCTGTAAGTGTTTTGGTATTTTTTATTATGATAATTGATGTGTGCTGAATTATTGCCAGGAAGAAAATGGAAGTACAGAACTGTGATTATATTATCAATGTACATCCCCAGTCCTGATTTTTGTATCGCAAACTTTCCTGGGAACTTTTTAATAAAGCTGTTATTTATATGTATCATAGAAAGTTACAAAAAAAAAACTTTTACAAACTATTTTTTGTTCTTGTTATATTGTTATTAATACATAAATATATTATGACTAAATTTAGAATTTCAGCATTGAGCACTTTTTCAATCTTCTTATTTTTTTTTAAAGTCAGTGATTGTATTAATCTGCCAATTTTCCCAATCAAGGTTAAGATATGGAAACCTAACAATTCAGTCTTTTCTCTTGGAAGATGCAAATAAAACAAATCTTTTGCTGATAATCAAAGACTATTCCATAAAGTAAGATTAACAGTTTCATAAAATGCATATTAATGAAACAGCTGATATTGTTATGTGATGTCTTCCATCGGTCATATCTTGTTGCAGTTTCCGATGTACAGCCGAGACTATGTTTATGTGAGAAGATACAAAGTTGACCATGAGAACCAGATGCTTCTTATCACAAACCGAGCCGTGGAACATCCTACGTGTCCAATTGATGAAAACTTTGTTCGGGTTTCTACATACACATCAACGATGGTCATACACCCTCACACCTCATTTGATGAGGTAAATGAGATATAACCTCATAGTGACCAACTGTGGCTTTAGAAAATTGTAGGGCTTTAAATCATTTAAGCAGAAGCAGATTTTATATTTTTTCAAAAGATTACATGGAAATAGGAAGTTAAATATTAGTAAATGCTGTACAGTTAGCAAGAAATAAACAAACATTTATGTCAAAATTTACTACTAGAAATTTATTTGTGTTCTGCAGTAAAGTAGAAAATGTCCATCCTTAGTCACATTATTAATTGAAATACTGTGTTACAAAGCATGTTTTTTGTGAATTTCAGAATGGATTTGACTATTGTCTGACATACTTTGATGATCCCCAGGCAGCATTCCCATCACCTGCTTATAACTGGATGGCTCGCACAGGTAAAACATCCTTTGTGTTCTGAAGTTGTATTATAACAGATAAATATATTTGTAACATAAATTACAGAACAGCTAATATTGAAGAAAAATTGAATATTTGGACAAAATTATTTGTATAAAATGTAAATAATGTCATAACTATTTATGGATAGAAAATGCAAAAATATGCAAAGATTTTATTTAATTTTTCTGTTTTCCAATAAGTGCTCTTGTATATTTCTTACCATAACATACACTTTTTATTTACATGAGAAATATTTACTACTAGGAATATGTAGAACTAAATAATGTTTTTTTTAATCCTGATGACTGGAGACTTTTTAATACATTAATTTACATTTATATTTTGTTATATTACCATGTATTAGCATCCTACATTTTATACTGCATATTCTGGGGTGAAAAGTAAAACAAAAAAACTAAGACTTTAAAGTTTTGCACTGGTTTTGCAAGAAATTTACAAATTGTATAAACGTAATGTTTGACTGTTCAATTCTTGAAAAAGACAAAACCAAACATTAGTGAATGCTATGTTTAATCTGAATTGCAGTGTCAAGATTTTATAAATATACATTAAAGAATGAGAGACAAAGTTTTCACTCTGTAATCATATTGTATCTGGAATGGTGTGGAAATGTGTATGTTTCGCCTTGATATTAATGAGATCAGCTAAGTGGAAAAAAGCATGGAGCAAACTTTAGTGATGTATATATATTCGTTTGTACTGAAAATTTTGTTTTTAAATATTCAAGTATAATCAACTTTATAATCATAGAGAATATGGCAGTGAAATAATAAGAATGAAGTGATCTGCAGGACTGCAAATTTAAAATGTGTATTGTTAAAAATGTCTTTAAGAGATACTTTACACTGTCTCTGTGTAATTTGTTTTCACAAATTTCATTTTGAAATACCTTTATGACAGGGGTCCCAGATTTCGTGGAGAAACTTCACAAAGCTGCCCAGCACATGCATGAACTGACACAGAAGAAACAGAAGCCACTCTCTGATCAGGAAAATGTCTCGGACAATCAAAGCACGTTCTCCATGCCACAGTCACAATATTGCTGATTCTGCAAACATGCTCATGCTATGTTACTATATTTCCATACTATGTTATCTACACAATAATGGGATTAAATTTCATTTGCAGAACAAGAAAATATTGCATTTAATTTTATTATTATTATTATTTTTTTTTTTTTTTATGTTTTACAGAAAAATATGAATTCATTATTTAGATGTATGCTTTTACAATTTTGTTACTTTTAGTTGTTTTTGTTAAAGTCCTGGAATGTAATATTTTGGCAGATTAATATAACAATATCAGAATGTGAAATAAACTCTGAGTATGTTAGGTATACATTGGATCTCGGCAGTCCAGTAATATTTGTTTATATTGATGAAGATCCCTGAATTGATGCCAGATCACAGAGATGGCTTTTTGTTACAGTAACTAATTTCACAAACTTTTAGTCAGACTTCAGTGCCTTTTAGAGTTTATTTCACAGCCTGCAATGTGTACAAGTAACATAATTTTTGTCTTTGAGAATATGATAAGAACAAGTTTCTTACAATATTGTTATGCAATTTATTCATTCCATTTATTTTTGTTTTATTTTCTGATTTTGCAGGTTATTTTTGATTTGTGGTTTTATTTAAATGTTTTAAACTTCAAAAAAGAAGGATAAAAAAATTTTAATCAGGAAACTAACCATTCAGTTTATAAAATGTAATATTTTGCATTTTTATTTTTTTAATATTTTGTTGCTTTTGGCAATTTTTTAAATTTACTACGCACTATTTATGTAGTAGATTTTTGTTCATGTTTTACATTTTCATAATTTGAACTGCAGCATCAGAAATAAGTTTGTACATACCATAACAAAAGATGTTAGTTTTTCAAAAGGAAAAAGTGAAAAGAAAAATGTATAAAAAATGAAACTTTGTGATCAAACAAATAACAAAAAGTAGATTGTGTTTTTTTACAAACTAATACTTATATTTGGAATAAAGTCTGTGAGCACGTAATGGTCAAGCTATTGATTGCCCAGCAATGTGTTAGTTTAGTGTTAGACTCCTGTTTGCATGCCAGTACCTCAGATGTCATAACTCAGAAAGATTTCTTATGATTACCTGACCTTTGATCCATAAATCTAAACCATACCTCTAACTGCATATATCAAGCAAAGTGTGTCCATAACAGAAACCAAAGTTCCTGCTTCAGTTTTCTGTGTCAAAAAGGAATGGACCAAGAGAAGAAACATCACAACTATTAGAGATTTAAAAATAAATAAAAAAAATTGACAACAAAATGCAGGTCTAGTCCATGTCTGACATAGCAAGTATATGTACAAAGATTTATTTTTGAAACATGAAATTTTGATAAATGTGATAGTTATTCCATAGCCATTGCTTTATTTTATACTAAATTTCATTGAAAGATGCTTAAAACAAAATTGATACATCTATTTTTATTTTCAGTATTAGATAACAGTTCCCTAGCTGTCTAAACGTAATGGTTTAATTTCTGTGTACGGTTCAGGCACCATTAGATGAGAAATAGGGTGATGGTTAATACTTTATTCTTATAAATAGATCAACAGTTTGTAATTTATACAAAAAAATTTGGTTTTTGGTTTCTTATGCAGATTTCAGGATAAAACAGTTTTATTATATTTTTTGTTTGTCAGATTCCTGTGAAATCTCTAAATACTGTGTACAAATTGTTCTCATATTAATACACCATTATTGTCAAATAACAAATAGTATGTGTGTGTGCACATGCTTGGATGGGTCTGTTCACTTTTTATTGGGTAAATATTTTTGTGTAATACTCATCAACATTTTATTAAAAAGTTGTTGAATTCAGCAATTGTAAACTACTTGTTACGAAAAAATAAAATTGTTTTAAATAGTTTCAAGGGACTTTTGATTTCATATTATATAAATTTTGACAATCCATTACTGAGGCTTAAGCTGCTCAAGCTATGCTTTCTTGCAGTCATTGAGCATGTCTTCCTATAATCAAAGTGGAAGCTTTACAGCATCTCACTACACATCTCTCCAAATATCCCAGAAAACCCTACCAAGTATAATGCAAAAATGTACATTATTAAAAATAATTTTTGTAATTTTATGGATGTACAATATATATATTTTTAAATTGGCTTTGAATGTACATGTATGTACATTATGTAAGGTGTACCTTATTGGGCAGGCAAAGATTTAATATAATTTATTTAATATGGTTATTTAAAAGAATTTATCTGTCTTTTTTTTTTTTGAGATAAATACTGCAATATGAAAATAAACTTATGTAATTTTCTTTTTGTTGTACCTGCACATTGTCAAATCAAGCAGGTTCATACTTAGTTTTTATTATACCTGACAGTTTTCATAGGATCAAAATTGGAAAATATTCTTCTTCATTTTTGTATTAATTATGACATTGCTAATGGTCATAATTTGAACATTGTTTATTAATTTGTATTTTGTGAATGGTTTTGTATACTGAGTGCTATAATGTCATTGAAATGCTTTAACATTATTTTTAATATTTTCATTCACAGATTTCTGTGAAATATTAAAGGCTTTGTCCTGGATTTTTGTTTTGTTTTTAATTTCAAAATTTTTATGGTTGGAGATGTATCTTAATGGCTGTAAATTCTATCATGGATTAGAGCCATTTGCAAGTATTCCTGGACTTTAATACACTGCAGTTGTCAGTGGCTGGTTTGATGTACCTTTTCTACTAGCAGGAGTTACCATGGTATATTAATCGCATATCTTCATTTGAATATAACAGGATGAACAAATAAAATGGGCCATTTTCTTTTTTTCCTTTTTTAAAAAAAAAAAAAAATTAGTCTCCTTTAACCATTTACCATTTGTAAAATACATGGCAGCCAAGAATTAAATTCAAAGAATGGATTCAGTTTTCTAATTTGTTCATTGAAGAAGCAATGTTTTCTAACTTACAAACAATAAAAAAAAGAAGATAAAAAGTAAAAAAAAGCCTCTTAAAGTTCTTTGTAAAGGATGGAAACCTAGTATCAGTGAAGAATTCTTTATATTCCAGACAAAAATTTAGAAGTCAGTATAATAATGATAATGAGATATATCTGCAGCATCTGAATGCTCAACTTAAAGTTTTTATTTATGATAAAATAACAGGATACTTTTTTCTTTGATAAGAATTTATTCATGTGCATTTTTGAAAATATGTTGCACATATTAAATTATAAAAAAAGGAAAAACCCAGTAAAATGTAGCAAATAGTAAAATAAAAACTTTATAATGAGATGTGGAAATACTGTATTGATTTAAGTAAAAACACTAGAATAATGTAATTAAAATAATGGAAAATTTCAGTATGTAGATATAAAAAAAGTATAATTATAAAAGGTGATATAACACAGACTGAAGAAAAGGTTATGTTAAAATATTCAATAAACTTGGAACCAAATTTTAAGAGTTCAATAAACTGTCATGTACTGGTAAAATTATTATGCAAATAAAACAAGCTGAGATTTCATGTCAGTTTGAAAAGATGAATAAGATATTATATATATATATATATGTAATTACAAAACCTAACAATTAACCCTTGAGCTTGTTTAACAGAGCATCTGAGGTAGTAATAATAACCAAACCATCTTTCGCTCGCGTTGCCAGATTGACAATAAACTTGTTGAAGTCTGCATGATCCTCATTAATGTGAGGATCCAAACCAATGATGATTGGTTTGTCAAGTCCACTAAACCTTCTTACAGTATCCACGGTTACAGTATCAGAACTGCCTGTGTCTAAATCAGTGACAACTGTGTCACGTACAGTCTCAGCATCCTTTTTCTTTCCCATCAGAACTGCCATGTCCTCTTGTTTTATTCCTTCAGATGTGTACCCTTCAAGAACTTTGAGCAGAGTGTCCTTCACCGCTGAAGGACTACATTTTATTATACTAACATCCTTCCCAGTAGAGTAATCATGGCCAAGTTTAGCAACAGGATTATTGATATTTGGTTTAACAAGATTTTTTGAATCGGAAGTTTGCATGAATTTGGAAGCATACTCAAAGATTTCTTTTGAGTTTCGGGATATTTCACTGAGCATGAAGTTGTGTTTTCCTATGACACTTGGCAGCCCAGCTTCAAACTTGTGAACCTTCTGAGCATAATCCATGAACACCCAGAAATAACCACTGTTACGAGAAAACTGATTATCCACATTTTGATTGGCTAATTTTTCTGCCAATGAATACCAGTCTCCATCCCTGTCTTTGAAGTTCTGAGCTTCATCAATGAAAACATTTTTGATTTTGCTGTATTTTCCTTCAGTCTCTGAATGATCTTTAGTATCAGACATGAGTTCTCTTCTAGTTACTACTGTACACAGATCAAAAGATCTGAAAGAAAAATGAAAAAAAGAAAACAGTACAAGTATAGTACAAATGTTTTACAGTATAGTGGGTGTCGAGCTTGGTTTTTTGTTGAAACCTGTTAATGGTTTATTTTAAAATTCAAAATTCTAAAATTAATGATGAAATACAAAACAATATATTTGTAGTGTTATCATATTAATAATAATTATAGTATTATAGTGCATTTATAGGCTAGGAGAGAAAATTTGCAGTCAAACAGAAGAAAGGTTATTTTGTGACCCTCCAAGGCCCAAGTAAATGGAATGATGCTTAACGAGCTGATGTAAGTCATTTAATCATGCCTCTTATACTTAAAAATAATGATATATTTTGCTATTACCTGACATAAGCACACAGTAAATCATTTTCTGCAATGTACAAAATTTCCTCTTGGTGACATCCTCGCTGTGTTAGGTGTTTGATCATCAACAGGCAGGATACAGTCTTCCCTGAACCGGGAGGTCCATGTACCCACAATTCCTTGATAAACTGATAGTTCCATAAGAGTTCGAACTGGTCGCAGGTCAAAAGGAAGAAATATTCCTCATTTTTACTTTCAGCTTCATGTGGTTTGTAAGCAGACATGGCTATAACAAGACTGGATAAGATCTTATCCAACACGACATCGCTGTTGTCATATGTCATTGGAAAAATGTTTTTATCAAGTTCGGTCTGAAAATTTTCCAAGCACAAAGGATCGTGAATATTAACAATATGGATCTGTATTCCAAACCTTTCAACACATCCCCCATGATGCACCAGTTTTTTCTTCAAAGAAAAAGCCAGTGATCTGCAGTATGTCAGTATTGAACTATCATTAGCTGGTTTGGTTGTCATGGAGACCATGTGGAGGCCATAGTGTGGACTGAGTATGAGAATGTCAAAATGACTGGTTGTGGTAGATTGTAAATCTAAGTCAATTCCAAAAGAATGGATATCCAGAGCAAGATGAGGTTCATCAGAGAATGTTGATAATATATTTCTAACTACAGTTTTAACTGCTGGCTCAGAGAGATTTTCTAAAACATATTTAGGCTGGAGGTTGAATCCAGAAGAATCTGAAAACAAAATGAACTGCGGTTAAAACTTTATAGTGTGGATATTCTCCATATTTTGTTTATTATTATTATTATTATTCTTGTTGTCGTCGTCGTCATCACCATTATCATCATTAAGTTCTTTATTTTCTTTACATTATAGGTTTTTATTGTGCTTGTCAATGCACTTACACACACACACACACACACACACACACACCTACCTACCTACCTACCTACATACCTACCTACCTACCTACCTACCTACCTATCTACATACATACATAAAAATATACATATAAACATACATAAAAACATATATCTGGCAGAGAATATTCTATCCTAAAAACACCCACACAAAAGACCACATACACACCCATATACATACCCCCACATATATGCATCCAGATTAAATCTCCAGTTGTTAAGTCACAGTTTAATTCACTTATATTTATACTCACACTTGAGTACTTTGTGTTTGATACTGTGAACTGTGTGAGGGAGTGTGAATACCAGGCGAGACTGAGGAGTATTTATTGCTAGTTTGAGAAATCGTGCATGAAGCTGAGGTTTATCTGAAAAATAAATGAATATCAAATATTAAATATTAGATCACAAAAACAAAACAAAACAAGCGTAATAATATCATTACAATAACAATAACAATAAATAAAAACGACGATGATGATGTACAGATTTCCTGTTTTAAAGTAAATTTTTTATTTTAGCAATAGTGAAAAAATCATGGCAAAATTACCATATGTAATAATTAATCAGATCTTTCTGTATATGAGAATATGACTAACTTCTCCAAGCATCTCTTATGTGTGTGTTTATCAACAGACTATTGGAGATATACAAAACACAGCTGAACTATTTTGTTTGCAGGTACAGATTAAATTCAGTTTTAATAAACTTTCAATATATAATAGTTTTAATAATTTAATAAATTTCATTGTGCATGAAAACAGATGTTAAAAACCACAGCAAAATGACATCTGGATATACCTCTGACAGCTGCAAAATGAAGATCTCTCCACTCTTCAAAGGTAAAATTTTCCACTTGCCCTTTCTCATTAACATGGAAACTTTCAGGACAGGAAGTGAATACTCCTCCAGGAAACTTACAAACTGAAACCACGACAACCACTCTTCTATCCTGGAACACAGAAAAATCCAATCTAGTTAAATTTTGAAACATATTTTTCTACCTTTTAAGTGGGAACTGTGTTGATAGCCACTGTTTATGGGCGACAGATAAAGCAAGGATTTCAACACCCTAGTCAAATTCCATTTTGCTGACATTCACTCAAAAGTTCTGATAGCCCCAGATTCTGACATGCCAGTCCTATTTTTTTATCAATTTATAACAAATATTAATGAACTTTAGATAGTTTTAAAGTTTTTTTCAGTTAACAAACATACTCATATTATTACATTTTATTGATATTAAAACTTACTGATCTTAATATCTCATTATTTTGATAGTTATGTGTGTATACTTATATGTAAAGTGTAATATAATAAAATATTTCTTGAAAAACATAAAACATACAGGCCAGCAATCTTTCACCAAAAAGAATTTAATGTCCCAATGTTTGCCTCTTTCCGCTTTCAATGATGTGCTTCCCCATATAAAACTCTTCATTTTCTTCTCTATACCACGAACTGAAAACACAAACTTCTGTACAAGTTTTCTAATATGAGTATAATAGTATGTAAATAACAAAATATCAAAAAATGAAAATTTCCATAGACAGTGCATCGGTACATTTTCGTAGTAATACCAACAATAACAATATCATCCATTAATAATCTATTTCTTTTAGAAGTCACTTTTAATATATTTTGTTTTGGTATATTTCTTAATGTTACCTCAGAACCTATCGATAAATTGTTACCTGTTCATTTTAGTACAAGTTTCTGTTAATATACTGTCATCTTTTTATTTTAGTTTTTATAATCTTATAATCTATTTCATGTTTAACAAACGTTTACTCATTTAAGAATATACTTCATGTAAATAAATATTTACCAGTTTTTTCCTGATCACGATGTGACATTATTTCACCCATAACAAGAGCCTGAGAATCTTCAATACCAAAATAAATATGGCCGCCTTCATGGTTCGCAAAAGCAGAAATATAGCGAGTGACACACTGTTGAATTTTATCAGGTACAGACTTTGATGTCAAAGAGTTGGCAGTGACATGTTTAAACTGAATCTGTTTGCCTTCCTGTTTTAACACATCTTCTGTCTTCCTGAAATGGAACTCTGATGGTATGGCTGGCAGATCTGCAAGTGTTCCAGTGTCTCCCAGTCTTGTGATGAGTTTGACAACTGACTGGTAAGTAACATCGTGAGTAGCTGTTTCAGTTGGCAGACGACAGTGGTAATCCACCGTACAAAGATGTTCAGCAGATTTCACAAAAAGATAGATGTTAGGATCATCAAAGTTGCCAATGAAGTCAAAATAATTGCAGATGTCATCGCCAGACAGGATGGTAGCAAAGTTGCATTCCATGCCACTCCACCATGTATCCAGATCTTTAGACAAAAGTGTCTCATACTGAACATTCTTCATCTGCAAGATGCCACCACCAGAGTTAAGAAGAGCACATACATACTGCAGTACAAGATTGTTGCCATCATCATGAATACCATGTGAAATGTAAACAGAGCATTGCAGAACATGCTCACCAAATAAGTGCAGATTTTCTGTTCTGAAAAATATATTTATCTTAATTATAATTTTTAAAGTAATATATGTATAGGACTATTTTTAAGGGAATGCTTTTCATCTTTCTTTCTCTCACCATTTCTCTCTCACTCTCATAATTATATTTCCTTATCATAATCAATATGAGTTAGTTTAGAAGGTTACATACATTTTCACAACATTTCAAAAACTCACTGAAATGAGACTTTGTACATACTTAAACTACATCGATCACTGGAAACTGTCATGTGACTATAAAATACAATTATCTGGCAATAATCCTTGAATGTATCAAACTGAAACTGAAAAACATAATATTAGCTCACATCAAATTTGCTGTTAACATTCTGATGTGGTCATGTGAGTTCTCTCTTTTATTCCGTTCCAGGCCTAAACCAGTTATTTCCCTCTCTCTGATCTTGTACCAGTAATCTCTCCTACTCAGGGCAATTCTCTAATCCATTTCTCTTCCTTGTTCTAACCCAGTGGCCTCCCATGTTCAAATCTAGTAATATCCATTTTTCTGGACCAAGGTTCTTAATTGCTCTTTACTGAGACCTTCACCAAGACATCCTGATGTTTTGATATATCTATTTAATATGTTCTAAAGTCTGTTGATTCTAGAATGGTCTTCATAACTTTCTGAAATTTAAAGAAAAGAAACTAGTGTTTTTAAATAAAACTGGTCTCTAACCAAATATATATTACAAACTGTAAATAAATAAAATTGGACAATAACATAATTTAAATCCATCTGCTTATAAAATACGAGGATAAACATAAGAAGAAGAAAAAGAAAATAATAATCAAATTATTAATAACCAGGTTATGCAAAAAAAAAAAAAAAAAAAAAAAATTGTATGTTTAAAAATAGCCATAACACCTTGTGAAATAAGTACCAAGACCAGTCTGCAATATTAACAATTTGCTTTATCAGTTAATGAGACAATGATTAGAATGGGATGTATCCCAATGTGTACAATGAACAGAACTGACGTTGTGATATAGGTGTTATAGGTATTGTAGATTAACAAACTGAATGAAACATTTTTAGAACATTAAAAACATTTATTGCCAAATAAAGAAAGGAAGAAAAAGAAAACAATGCTGCATATATGTACATACCAATATAATTGCATAACAGGAAAAAATAAAAAGAAGTGAAGGATAATAATAATTATACAAATAAAAACACTTCACATATAATATATATAATACTGATTTTAAAGTGTATATACTATTTGTGATAATTCCTATAAATAGCCTGTTTATTTTTTACACTTCCAGCTAACAATTTAAACTCTAGACACCTGTCTTTGACAAAATATTTTTCAGTGACATGTTCACAGAAATTCAAAGAAGCTGATAAAATTGGCAATTTGTTCAGTGATTTTCTCCAAGTCTGTGAAAGTAAAAAAGAAAAGCAAGACTGCCAAATCAATTTATTTACATTTCTAAGTAATGCACGACAGTGGCCTCTTAAAATTACACGTTTTCAAGTCGTACTTTATTATTAGCAAAAGAGGAAAAGAAATTCCTAACTGGAAGTATTCAAAATATACAAAGGCAAACTGTTCAGATCATACAGATAAAATTAAACAAGAAACAAATAAAACAGTTGCATATATGTGTACAGAACACATTCCAGCCATCCTTAATAGTAACATAATCTCTACAAGCAAGGTTGTGCAGGCAACAAAGTCACTCATAACAGACAGTATGTTTTTTAATAATCCATTTTATCCTAAAGTAACTTTGGCTTTCCACTGCCACTTTCTGTGCAAAAGAAGTCTTAACATTTTTATTTTCATAAATTTTTATTTAAAACTAATCATTGAAAAGGATGATTAACATCAGACTTGTTTTTGTTTTTTCATTTATTATCATTAAAACAAACTTTCATTTTCTTAGCCTACACCAGAATATCTTCTTGGAATCAAAATTTGAAAGCTTTCCAATGTATTTTAAGCCTTAATACAGATTGAACTTCCCAAACTCAGTATCACTAGAACCAGCACCATGCTAGTTAATAGAATTTGCAGACTTTTGGAACAGTGCCACTGAGGTGATTTGGAGCCACATTTTGACTATTAAATGGTATAATAATGTATACAAATGTTAAACAATCAAAGCACATGGCATGGATCTGCACTGCACTGCACAGAAAGAAGCACTTTTTTAAAACTCGAGTGAAAACAATACCAGTTAATGGGACTGTTGCATAGGATGGGAATTTGCTGAGCCGTAGACAAGTGTTGGGACTTTGTGGGATTTGGAAAGTTGACTTTGCAAAATTCAACCTGTAAATGGCATACTCACATGTAGAATATAAAACTAATAAGTGTAAAAACAATACTTTACACTACTAATACCTTTAAACATCATATCATAATCATTAAGAAGATATGTGGTTTTATAAGAATAATTTTTTAAAGAGTTGTAATTAGAGGTGACTTGAAAAAGACAAAAATGTGTAGTACAAAATAAAACTCATGCAAACTCAAATGTTAAAATGTGCGTAATTATTATAAAAACTCAGGACATGAATTATAATGCAATGCAGAAATAAAGAAATAAAATAAAGTGAAGTCTTTTATGAGTTCATGTCCATGTACATACATACAAACCCACAGACAGACATGCATACACAGACTCCCTATTACTCAATATGCATATCTGTATGTTTCTGTAACCTGAGGCTTTAGAAATTTTATTACAAAGACAAATTGTCAGTTGACATATCAGTTGTTATGAAAGTGTCATAACAATAAAAAAATATATATATATTATAATAATTACAGGTGATCCAATAACAAAAGAAGAATTAAACTATCAAAAATGTGCATTTGTATTTTAAAAAATGTAAAAATTAAAAGTTCTAAAATACTTAAAGGGTAAAAATATAACATATTAGGAAATATTTGTTTCTAATCTGTTGCCAAATAAACCAAAAGGAAGAAACAAAAACAAGTAATATTAAATGCCATTCAGGATTAAAACCTGTGCAGGAAATCTTCAGAGCAAAGCTGGTTGCAGAAGTTGTGACTGGATTTTGTATTAATCTAGTTAACTGCATTTTTAACACTGCCCAAGATATTTGAACTTCACAATGTTGTTATGGATTTTTTAATCCTCCTTAGATACTAAAGAGAAACTGAAATTTATAGTACTTTTCAACAAAGATCCTATCTCATTTAGGTGGAACAGGGGGAAAAAAATTAAAAAGGTTTAAAATTATGTTAATACTTTTCAAACAAAGATCCTATTTATTTTTCATCATTTTTTTTTTATTATTATTCTTAATGAATTTAGGGGAAAAAAAAAAAAAAAAAGAATCAAAAGACTAAATAAAACTGGTTAAAAATCATTGTTTAATTTTTCTTCATAAAACAAATCTAAACTATAGTGATATGTAAAAATAATCATCTCTTCTTTAAAAATCAAATCTGTGTTAAAATTTAACAGAATTTTTTTTACTGAAATTAAATTCTGGTAATTATGAATGTTTATTTGTTAAATGATATATGCTGTTGAATAATACTATGAGATGCATAATCAACATGATTCATACCACATTGCAAATATTTCTTAAAATACCAGTAACACTTATGTATAATTCAAAAATAACAAAAATGATGATGATGATGATGATGATAAAAGAGATTATTTTAAAATAACTTTGTAAGTTTGTATTTCCATGGGTGGAATTGTTTCTTCATTCAAACTTGCTGCTTTTTTCTTATGTACACCACTCAAATTCATTTCAGTTGCAGACACTATCTTTACGCCATCAAACATTGCAAGGTTTAATTTCTCAACAGATTTACAACTGTTTTTATTCTCTGGCAATTCCTGAAAGCTGCAGTCCAATCCAGTGTGGTGCACAATCAACAGAGCAGTGACAAAACTGTTCTTACTTGGCTGAAATGATCGTAGATTCAAAAGCTGTAAAGCACATGGAAGTTGAAAATTCATGAAAGACCTCATGGGTGCAATGTGTTTAACAAGTGAAGAAACAGGTACAAATGAAATAATTGGGTTATTTAAATACTGTGACAAAATGTTGCTCAGCATTGATAAAAAGCAAGCTGCAATGTCGCTGTGTCGTGAGGACGTCATGTTTTCTATGACAATTATGAATCGACTGGGAGTTGCTTCGTTATCCTTGACACCTTCACCAAGACCTCTCCAGTCATCCTGCATTAGTCTTCTATCTAACACCACTTCAAGCCAACCCACATCAAGACTTGCTACTCCATGAGCTTCTCCTGCAAGCAGAGTCAGACGTTCCCCTCTGGCAAGATCCTCAACAAAAGCGGAAGAAGTCAAAGGATGAAAATTTCCTTGGATTTTCATTTTGCTTCGCCTTTTCTTCCTGTGCATCTGAAAACCATTTAAATCAACACAGAAAGTTCCATCGCTGTTATTTATATCAGTTTCCAATTTCATGACAAGTTCTTTGTTATCCCATGTACTTGAACCAATATCAACATCATTATCAACCAAAACAGCACTGCTCAGAGGTCCTTCAACATTGTGTAAAGTGACTTTCTGTACTACACCTTGCAGCACTGTGTATACACTGGAAGACACAGAACCAGAAACAACAAACATGGAAGGATACAAAAGATTTGTTTCTTTAGCAGGTCCGTCAGGAAGAAAAATATATGCCCCACTTTTATCTTTGTAAGGATTCTTCCAGGAACCTGTTCCGTAAGTCACAAATTTCATTTGAACATTAACATTTGATTTATCTGCTTTTCTCTGTACATACTTTAGTAACCCAGTGCAAGTGGAAAATGAAGCCTTTAGATAATTGTTGTGTATCTCCGTTTCGGTCACTTCAGCTCCAGCAACACTGATACTGAAAATACTATTTACATCTATCAGCTCTTTGTTAATCATCAACACCTTTGAGAAAACATCCTGGGTCTTTTCAACAACTGGCATCAAAATATATGTTTTCAAAGAGAGTGGAGCTAAGCTGACTGCAAACAACACTTCATACAGGTTTGGCTCCCAGTCCTTTTTTCTATTAAAAACTGGATTGATTTGATAAAGAACTCCTTTACCACTGATACTCTCTATAACTCTGAGGTAAGGATTAGACACTTTAACACTGACGACATCATTTCTGTGAACAGTCAAAGGGTTAGAGACAACAACAATTTTTTTATCTGTAACATCATTAACTATTTTCTCTGGGGGTTTATTTGGAAATAAACTCAGTTCAGTTAACATCATCAGCGACTCACCAGCTGTTTGTGAAGATGACTTTAGCATAAAGAAAGTAATAACAGCAGCTAACAAAGAGTTAATATCTTTTAAAGCTGTATGCAGAATGCTTGCATAGTTTTTCACAACTGAAGCCTTTGATGTACCAGTTATTGCATCATGATGCTGAAATAAAGCAAGAGCTTGTCTGTCAGATACAAGATTTTCATATTTATTTTCTAGAAAACTAAACCAGTTTGATCTAGTTCTGAGAGCTTCAACAAGACTAAGAGAATATAAAATTTCTGCTAATCTTAACCGAGATTGTAGAATCCTTGCTATATGCTTCAAGAAAGGCCTACTTGTAAAGTATCCTGTCCAGTATTGGTCATCACGGTCATTGTATGGGAAAAAATCACCACTAAGAGATGGAAACCTTCGTAAATCTTCTGATATGTGCTGTTTATCATTTTTCAAAGCATCAAAATAATCGGATAAAGTTCCAAACTTAACAATGATATGCATAGTTTTAGCTTCATTCATGTATGTCATCAATTTTTCCATGTTACCCAACTGGTTGTCCCATTCAGAACTGTCAGAATATCTAAAATCATCTCCATGTGGAACCAAAAGAACATTACTTCTGAACAACTGGGCTTTCTTCTGAAATTGCTCCCAGAGTTTCCTGGACAAAGATGCAACATTTTCCTTTGTGACTGTAGCAAGAGGAATCTTTTTCTGACCCAATGTGCATTTTTTTCTGGAAAAATCAAACTGACAACAAATAAAAAGATCTGGACCACAAGAAGATGGGATGTTATATGACAGAAAAGGCATCATGTGGGTAAAAATATCTGTTTTGTTTTTGCCATCCCAAACCTGTTTCCAGTAGAATTCAAGATTCAGTGATGAAGCAAGGTGCTTTTTAACAGAGTAGTGGACTCTTTGAATGACAATATTTTCCAATCCTGATCTCTTCAACATGTAAGGCATTGTTGGAGAGTAACCAAACTCATCAATAGACCAAGCATTAGTAGGAACTCTCCCAAGAGTCTTCAGCAGCCACTGATGTCCCTCAATAAGCTGGCCAAGCATGGACTCATAGTGCTCAGTGGCCTCATCTGAAACCACCCATCCTCCTGTAACAACTTCAAACTGACCATTGTTCACTAAAGTCTTAAGATTGTCCTTCTCTTTAGAAGATGCCTGTTTCCACCATCGAGCCAGAAATAAGACTTCAGCCCAGATGAACTTCCAGTGTGGATGACTTTTAAGTTTAGAGACAGCCAGTGACAGAGTTTCTCTGGTGTATGTTGTGAAATAGCTGTCAGAAGTATGCAGCCAGCCTGGGTCTTGGTGTGAGTGAGGAACAATGATAACCTGGAGAGGTCTGTCATGGCCTTTGACTTTGTATGATGGGATATCTATCACCTGCTTCCAACCACTGACAGTGTACACATACTGTGGATAGCCAGTGTGTATTTTGTCCCACTCCTTCTCCATCTGTATATCAACATGATGCATTTCTGCTGCCAACTGAATACTACAAGTACCTTCTCCAGGTTCAAAAAACTCCATTTCAGTACGGTTTTCCATAATTCTCTGTTCTGATTGGTCATTGTATCTTGGGACATGGTAAAGCTGACAGCTTTCCTTGATGAATCCAAATCCCCACGACTTTGCGACATGAGTTTCATGCTGAATTATCACTGTGGCTTCTAACTGGCTTTCAGCTATTAAATACACCCATAAACACAAGAAGACATTCAAAATTAAACATGCTATAAAACAAACAATTATCGACTTTCTTCTAAATCCCATCACTGTTGGTGCTGCATGCACATAAACATGAACATGTCATCACTACACCTGTTCAAAATGTTAGTCTTTTACATGTACTGACCGAGTTGTCATTTATATCCGATTCTTTTCAACCGTCATAATCTCTTTTATTTGATATAATTTATAAAGCCTATAGTCCTAATCTCAGAATGCCAAATCAATCGGCTTAACAGTATGGTGCGCGTGCGTATCACGCAGCGGTTCTTATTTCCTTTCTTTATAATAGTTTATTACAAGAATTTACGTGCACAGTCAAGATATTAATTAGTTAATACCGTAATGATTACCAAGGTTAGCCATGAGACATAAACATAATTATATCTATTCTCGTGACCTTATAAACTGAATCTTTTACAACCACTTTGGAAAATGGATATATTCGTGATAATTTTTATGCAACTAACTTCATGACTTAAACATTTAAAAAGAGCACCTTCTAAGTAAAATAAACGTCTTGGACAAACAACACGGAAATCTTCGTATTTCAAGTGCTCGATTCGGTGGTTATCGTCGGTAAATTCTGTCTCGATGAAAATGGTTGTATGCATTTGTAGAAATCGAGACTAAGCAAGAACGCATTCGAATCAACCGAAATTGGATCGGATATTGAACTAAGCTTTTTCTCAATATTAAACGCCAGTGCAGTGTTCGATTGAAGTGCATTGTAGTACAGAAATACGTCTGACCTTACAACCTAACTTCGAAAACCAAAATTATCAATAACAAGACCGTGTAAATATTTATAGCTTTTATTGTTTTTATAGTAATCTAGCAATTTAGTACTAGACCTCGTCATTACATTATTTTTTTTTGCGTTTTCATTTTTGTTATTATTATTTTTTTTTTTTAATGTTTTTTCCCCAACTAGTTCAAACAAAAAACAAATAAATAATCTATGCTCAGCTGGATGCTTCAGTTATCATGTCGTCACTGTTGACTACATTTGGTTTACCAGTTCAAACTTAATGTTTTATTATAATCTCCCACCACCATTTCTTAAGGCAACATCCTGAATACACGATCAAACATGGCTGTTATCTATTTTTGAGATGCATGTACTAAGAATAAAATTTACATTTCTCTAAGATACTGATGACAGCAGAAAAACTGAGTAGAGGAATAATGGTTTTAAATAAAATGTGGGTGATAGCCGTAACTTTATGAATTAAAACTGACCATCAGCTAACTTAATTACCTAGTTCTTTAATGACTGTTTTGGATTATGAGCTAGATGGTTACTCTGGAATCATATCTACCTTTAGATGGAAGGCATACATTCATACATAATATATATATATATATATATTTTAACTTTATGAAAAGGCATACATATAGTTACTAAAAGAACAGATTTATTTAAAAAATAAAAAACAACAAAATAAAAAAAAATATTTATTGTACAAGTAGTTGGTTGTGTTCTGAACATTTCTTTATAAAATGTGATTCTGTAAGTTTCAGAATCTGTATTTATACTAGAATGTTATTTATAAAATTATAACTAAACAAAACTAATCAATCCTGTTACTTTGAATCAAGGAATGTTCACATGTATTTCTTTGTCGATTCTGAATTTTTTTTATTTATACATTTTTTTTTTTTTTTTTTTAACTCTGCCTTCATGTTAGAAAATCCAGTTCAGTGAATCTTTTATGACTATAATAAAAGAATTTTCTTATCATTTCCTAATTATTTTTGAGATATGACCATATTTCTTTATTAGATATTTCATTCGTTCACTTTTTTTTAATTGCCTCCATTTGTCTTTCAAGTTGACATTTGTACGCCTAGTTTTCATGGCATTGCATATTGCTGACCAATTTCCTATTCCATATTCTTGAACTTTTAAGTAAAATTCCTCTTCTTCTTCTTCTGTCCATAAATTTCGTAAACTCCTCAAGCTTGTCTGTGGAACTTGTTTTGTATATCTTAGGCCTTCACATACTCTATGTTGGTGTTGTATTCTTTTCAAATGTGGAGGTCTGTTCAATTCTTCTGCAAAGAAATGAAAAGAACAACAAACCAACTGTTAAAATCATGCATACATGTTGTTTTTATTACAAAATAAATTTAATTTCATTACACAATAAGGGTATTTTCATTAATGAAATATGTGTTGGTATGCATAATTTGGGAACTGTGATCAGTTGTTAATTATGAAAACTGGCTGAACAGAAATAACTGGGGAACATAATTAAAACTGTTAATTATTTTCATCAGTAAACAAAAACTGTTTTCCAAAGGCAATAATCACTGTATCATCTGCTTAATTATTATATTCTGATGCACTTTATAAATACTTAAAATATAACACTGTCTTCAAGTACATACCAATATCACTATCTGAAATCAGAGACTGTGAATTATCATCCAGGCAATCATGACGGTTTCTGTTTTTATTGTATTGGAATCTATGAAGATTTTTCTTAATTGGTGGTGCAGTGGTTTCCTTTTCAGAGCTAAAAATACATTAAATTAAAAGGCCCTTGTGTTAAAATGAAGATGAAAATAATCACAGAATCCCTTTATTTAAATAAATAATTCTGTCCATATTTCAATAATATAATTATATTTATAAAATATTGCTGCAATGTTCATTTATTAGCATGATAATGTAAATGTAATCAAATGTAATTAAAGAACTGATTTTGTATGTGTTAAGTACTGGTATTTATCTAAATTTTCTACATTAGATATCTCAATATCCCCTTACTATTAACTCAAGTATTAGTTGCTATTCGTACAGTTTATTGAATCTTTGTAGAAATAAACTAATATGGTTTTAAATCCCACTTGGTGGTTTTTAATCCACCACCGGGTAACATAAACCTTCCACAGGTTTAAAACGTATACCTTTCATCATCGTCTTCATCATCATCTTCATCAGAATTGTACCTTCGTGACAGAGGAAAATGTTTCCTGGAAGAGACACCAAAACTAATTTTGTCTTATTGTCGAATGATAATGTGCAAAGACACTTGACAGAATTTATTGATTCATAAATATAATTTGTTAAAACAAAGTGTGTCGGTATAAAACCTTTAAAGGTAAAGATAATTCACTTTTGTAAATTATTAAGCTATGTTTCACATCTTATAGATTGTCAGAATGAAGTTAATTCATGTTGGCTGTGTTTCGTAACTAAACAATTAAAGCTACTACAATCTGGTAACAGTATTGCAATCATACCCATACTGATCTGTAGCCTCTTTCAGTTTTTTTCTGTCCTTGTGAGCCATACTTAAAACATCAGATGCAGTTCTTTTCCTTGACTGCTTTTCAGATCTCCAAGGAAAAACGTTTAACATTTTATATAGCCTCTACCACCTCAATACATTATAAATTTAACAATGAGCAGTAATAGTGTAATCTTACGAAAGTAATATCATTACTTAAAACATTTGCAGAAATCAACATAATCAACCAATTTTACCAACGTGTACAGTTAGTAATCTTTCAAGATGTCTAGTCATATCCTAATATCATTAATATGTCTAATCACATTCACTTTACTACCAAGTTTCATAAATCTATAAACATAATTACCAGTGTTAATTCTTAAATTCGAGCTTACTAAGTATCCATGGGAAGTATTAAGGGAAGATATATTTGAAATCCAAAAATAAATATGAATTTCTAAATTTTCTATCTTGAAAAATAAAGTGTTTGTGATAATGTCTAACTGTAAGAGTAAATCCCTTTTTTAATGAAATTTAATGATACACTTCTAAGTGATCGATGTATATTGATATATCTAAATGCAAATAATCTTCTAAAATTCAATTTAAAAACATTTTTAGAAAGGTACCTGCTTTTGTTGACTTTGTCATTATATGATACATCATTCTGATGTTCTGAAATGCAGAATAAATTACAAGTCTTTAAATACTGTAAATATTTGGTTTGAAAAGTATACTAAATTTTGCATTATCTGGCAAACATAACACAATGTATGCCTTATTCCTAATAAACATTAATATCAAAACGTTCAAACTATTGTTTAATGGTTGTTGTTTTTTTGAGGTGAAGTGAATGAATGAATGATTGTTTATCAACACCCCCTCATATAACAATGATTGGCAATTGAATTCTTTGGTCTGTTAATAACAGCATAAATTACAGACAAATAAATAATCATGTTACTTTTTTTAGAGCAATCACTATAGGATGTTTGTTTGCCATTTTGTTTATATTATATATATTTCATGACACTTAAAATAAAAAACGTTCTTTTATTTGTTCACTACTGATTCTTTAATTCATACCATTGTTGTTTATTTCTTTATTCCAAGATAAATTTCTTTTATCCCTTACTTTTCTTCCTGATGTATCCATTTCAACTGCAACATCTTTCAATGTCTGAAAACAATGACGTGATTCATATTACTAACCAGATCTCTGGGCTTTTTAATGAGATTGAAGTCAAAATTGTTTTTAAACCTTCTGTATTGGACATATTTACTCAATATATTACTTATGATCATCCTGTAAAGTTCCCAAAACAAAATTAAAACAGGCAAATAATAAAAAAATTTAATAACAAAAAAAAGAATTAATCGAGGTAAATCAATGTAAGACAAATTTTGAAAAAATAATCACTTGTCTGAGATATTTTGAAAATATTAAAAATGGTATAATGTATTTATTTCAGGTCATTCTGAAGTTAACATCCTGTCTGTAATATAATGATATCACCAGGTACAAAAAGGTACATACTTCTTTTCTTATATTATTAAGTTTGGCTGTCAAGGTGGTGGGAATGGTCATCCACATTTTGTGAATATGTCCAAAATGATCTGAGATTTTATTGAATGGGTTATTGATAACTGTCGTCTCGCCAATTTCTAAAAGATGACGTTTTTCATGTTTGGATATTAGTACCTGCAAAATGTATTAAAAATGTAAAGACATTCTAATATATAATAATATAGATAAACAAACATACATACATGATATAACCATGCATTTGAAAATTTAATTTTCCCTCTGTCACATTTCATAATAACTATGTAAGGACTTTTTCCTTCTTTATTATTTATGATTTTTAGTTATATACCTGAAATTTTGGCAACAGAAGAAGATATAAACAAGAATCTCTGGTATACATAAATAAGTTATTACTAAACAAACCTGGAGGAAAAAAGGCTCAGGTAAGCACTGAAATATTTTATCAAGAAATAAAACAAGTTTACACAAAAACTTGTCATAGCTGTTGTTTGTGTCTATAAGAAGTTTGTGATTTTTATCTTCGGACTTAATAACGTCCAGCACTTCCTTGTGAATATCCTAAAAAAGATATAACAAAGTATGAATGTCTGTACAAATAGGTAAATAGAAAATGCAAAGTATTTTATCATCTGATTAAGTAACACAAGTACAATCAAGAGACAGAAAAATAATGTAAAATATTATGTGATATAAACCAATGTTATTTTGTTTTTTAATTTTTATTACATATATATATATATATGTGTTGTCTATTTTTTTCTTAAAAATATACTCCTATATTAAAATAAAAAAAGAAATGTGAAAATGTTGCGTAGTTACCAATGCTGATTCTGGAACATTTAACCACTGTCTTTGATAAACTTCATTAGCTGCATCAAAATCCCCAGCTTTACAACAAACAAAAACAGCCTGAAATGTATGTCATTCATAATAATAATAATAATAATAATAACAACATTAATATTATTATTATTATTATTATTATTATTATTATTATTATTATTATTATTATTATGCTTCAAAATTAGTTAAAATGTATTAATTATTTTATGAGACAAATATGTTGCAGCTAAGTTACTAAGTGGAGAAAGCAACTGTCTGAGACATGATGGTTTGCCAGTTCAGTCTATTTGGATAGAACTTTCCTTTTCCATTCATGGAAATAACAGATATAACAGAGAGTTAAGAATCATTTCCAGTCAAAGCCATATATTTGATTAAAGGTTACCTTCTTAGGGAAAAGTGTACATGAAAAAGCCCATGTTGCTAATCCATTACATTCGAGAATAATGAGATGATTTCTTATTCATCAGAGATTTGATAAACAAATATTGAAATATGCATATATTAATTTGTAAACTGTTACAGTTAAATGATATATATAATATAATTGGAAAAAAATAAATGACACAGATGTCATTACCTGTTTGAGAATCTGTAGCCTGTATTCTTCAGATGCCTTCAGTATGTGTGGGTAGTCATGCATATACTGTAAAATGGCATCAAACGACAGGGCAACACCTTCCAGCACTGTGATAATACTGTCTTCAGAGTACCGAATATAATAATCCTCACCATCTACTAGCTTACACATAATCAGCAGCAGCTGCAAACGACAGGCTTGATAGGGAGTTTTCTCTATGTTACGACACAATATACCTAGTGAAAATGAAAATGTTTCAATGTTATTTTCATAATTAATATAAATCTCACTTAACTGTTAACACTTGGCATTTTAGTTTTAAAATTATGAACAATATACCCATTCTCTGCTGACTGCAAACATACATCATGCATATATAAACATATATGTTTTTATTACATAATACTCAATTTTGCTTTAGGTTTTTCAGGTAATTAAACTCCACAAAGTATATTAATAAGACTGGGGAGTCTTTTGATATTTTCATATGAAGATTTACAGGAAGGAATGGATTATCTGTGACTAATAGGGCTTGACCTTAGTCCAGAGTGTTTTGGTTACCTATATCTAAACCCAGTAGTCAACTGGACTATGACTTTTTTCTTCACTATGTCCAGTGATTACATAATTTCCATACGTATGTCTTGATACAAGTTACCATAACAATTTTAACTATTCTATGGTCTAATATGACTACTGAATTAAAAGAGTATACTTGTTTTTGGTGGGGATTTTTTTGTATTTTTCAAAACAATCTGATTCAAATGAAAAATGAGCTAAAAATATTGGTTTAGATCTACATGAAACAATTTGTAAAGCCTGTATTTTGGGGATTAGAATTACACATTTTTTAAAAAAACAGTATTTGGTTGGCTAATGCTCATTCTGATGATGTTACGCCATAGCCAAGTATTTGACCGTTATTTAAAAGCAAAGTGAGTGAAATGGAAACAAGAGAAACAAGAAATAGCTGTGAAAAAATCTAAACAGAGATTCCACGCTGTCCTGGGAAAAGGAGGTGATGAAGAAAAAAACACTCTTTCTCATGTAAGAAATTACAGTTTGATCATTTTATGTTTTATGTAAAACCTTTAATAAACAAACACTGAAAAAGCAAAGAGCGTTGCAGTTGAGTTAACAAAACAAACAAAACTGGAAACAAAAAATTCAGTAGAAATGCTATAAATGTTAAATAAAAAGAACACTAAAAAGTTAAATTTTCTCAATTCATGTTATTACCAAACATGGCAGTCCATTCATCAATTACATTTGGCAGTGTAATCTAAACATCATGAAAGATTTTAAGATCAGGAGGACCTATAAGATGAATAAATACTGGTTACTTTTAAAAAGTTTTATCAATAAATTGACATCTATTCTTTGCATGTTCTTTTAAATGTATATTGTTCATATATATATTTTGTTAAAATTCAAATGGAGTACTCATGATAAGAGTGGGGGGTTGGGAGGTTATGTATGTGTGTGTGTGTGATTTTAATTTTCTTTTATTGTCTTATTTTAAAAAATCTGATGAGACTACCAACATTTACAGAGGGCTATCAATGAAAAAAGTTATAGTCAAGGCCTAACTAACGATATACAGGTCATTCAGATATATATATGATTTATAATTTATTTATTTTGTTATGTTGTCACTTACACTGAGATCTGAACTACTTTAATTCCATGAAATAATTTCCATGAACCATCATGTTTTTGTGAGGTTGTTAATTCAAGGAAGTCAACTCACAATGCAGCGAATGCTACAATGAAGTATTCAACAAAAAAAGATTTTATTTAAAACTGAATTTATAAACCATATCTCTAGGATTATCCGTTAAAACTGGTTTAAAGAAGAAGAAAAGAAAATTAAAAAATTAAAAGGAATATGGAGGGTAAACAACAACAACAACAACGCGGATATAAATAAATAAATCACGACCTCGTACGATCTTTCCCGCCAAAAATTGGCGTCGGAGGATATAATATGGTATGCATAAAAAGCAAGCGAGTAGATGGGGAAACGATTGCACTCTTTCCATATTTTCCATATATATATATATATATATATATATATATATATATATATATATATATATAGATAATAAAAATGTAATATAAATAATAATAATATTGACACTCCACTCCTATTCCATACCACTAATTTAATTACACAAGCACTTATAGTAATACCATGTAATGATTTATAAAATAAACTAATTACTATAGTTACTAGTAGTAGTACTAGTAACAGTAAAAGTAGTATCATAAATATAATTCACTGGTGTATGCAACATACGTTACAGCTTACTTAACTTCTTATTATTATTATTATTATAGGTTATATTCTATAATTCTAGACAAAAATAAAAGATACCTTGAATAGAATCTCGAGATGACACCTGGTGCGTTTGTTTAAATTCCTGCCACTCCAGCCAACATATCAGTTCCAGCATATACCCATACGAATCTTTTTCCAACTCCGAAAGAGAATATTGACTGCAACTAGCCATTATTTTTCATTATTTGTAAAGTTTTACAACTGAAGATACCATCTAAAATCTGGATTTAACGTCAGCATGATCTTGGGAACGTCTAAAAATCGAATAACAAACGTTACTAACAAGAAGTGATTGCAGTTTAAAATTAAACATCCTGGTACATTATTTATAAATGTTTTTAATTTACATTTGGGAATACGCCATTTTCACAAATATAATTTTGTTCCTGCTATATTAATTTTTTAGCCATTAGCCATCTGCACAACACTAATTTTTGAAACTGTTACGACAAAATAAGTATTTCGTATATTTATATAGACATGCTAAGGATCAGTCAATGATTCATGTTCAAACGATTTTTTTTTTGTCTACTAATTGTTGCTAAAATTTAGAAAAATGTCTCAACGTAAGCCGAAACGGCCTTCTAGTGCAAGACATAATATCAAATATGAAACATTTTCACAGTTTGTAAGGTAAAATATGTGACAGATGTAATGTCAGATTCGGTATTACTTTGAAATTATTCTGTTGTCAATGACGCTTCTCATATTAAGACTACAGCATTACTAATTTAGTCAAAAATATAAATACGTGCAGCTCTAAATAGTTTAAATAATAATTTTCGATTACTTTTTTATCATTATTAATTTTCTTTAAATTCTTTATTCATCGATAATAAGATGGATTGGGGGCGGGGGTTTTTTTGTGTGTTTTTTTTTTTTTTTTCATGTTGTTTTGGGGTTGTTGTTTTTTCCTAATATTTTAGTAATGACAGATAGCTTATGTATTTATACTGCCTGATGCATTCAATATGCTGGTCCATTTTCAGTTTTCATCCATTTTGTTTTAACAGTATCAGTAAATAATTTAAAAATTTTTTTTTTTTTTTTTTTTTTTTACAAAATAATGACCCAAATTGATGAAAAGCTATATGATAATCAATAACACTAAATCAGTAAATGATTTACTAAAAAGCTGATGATAGTTCACTGTTTTTTCATTTTTAAAATATTATAATGTATTTATATTTGGAAATTCACAAATTCAGAAACATGACTAATTTAAGTATAACTTCAGCTATAAACAAAACAGTTATTTTCATATAAATGCATAAATTAGTAAAAGATCTCCATTGAAATATTGATTCTTAAATTTGGAACTGCAATAAATTCATTGTTGGTAATATACATCAAAGATATTTCTACCATTCACAAGGTTATACTTTAGAATTTAAAAATGTATACTTCATATTTTACTGCCATACATAAACCTTTATTTAATCATTAAATTTTAAATAAATAAATTTAAAAAATTTAACAGTTATAGAGTAAATATGAACCTATGTACACAATGCTCTACAAATAGTTATACAAATTAATAAAAATTATTATATAAATTATTACTATTTTTATTATCATTTGTTATTTAAATCTGCAGCTTTTGTTTATTCTATCATTTATGACCAGTGTTCTTTTCTGTTTCAGCTCAACACGACTACGACACATTCAAAGCCTTTTAGATGATAAACACAGCTCTTCCACAAAGCCAGACTCCATACTTTGTATTACTGGTATATGTCAACTTCACAAGTCATTCTCAATAGGTGATATAAGATAACATTTATTTAGCATGATACAGAATTATTTTTTAAATTTATTTTTGACCTTTTACTTTGCTTTTTTTAATTATTATTTTGTTTTAATAGGATGTTTGTTTTTACATGTTTTATTGTGTTACTTTCAAGAGATATTTTCTTCAAAACAGATAATATTAAATATATAGGTATGTATATCTTGTGAATTATTTTATTACTTGGCTGGATTCTGTGGTGCATTTATGTACTATACATTTATTTTTCCATTTTGAAATCATAATGTACAAACATATTTCTTAATTTTTAAATATAATATAATTGAATTTATTATTCATTTTTTTTATTTATATATTTTATAATTTTTTTATTTATTTTATTATTTATTTTTTTATGTTAATAAATTTTTTAAATGATTATTTGTTGGGTTCTTTTTTTTTTTTTTAATATATATCTTTCAACAGAGTTCATAATTTTGTTGTTGTTTTATGTTTGCATTATATCTTACATATCATTATTTATTTTTTTTTTTTTTATTAACATTAATTTATATTGTTTCAGCATGTTTTTATAAAACAAATAACAAACTGATATCTAATAATAAAAAGATGAAAAGTTTTTAGAAACTGAAAATAAATATTCATTTGTGCCTTTAAATATTTTGTTCAAAATTTTTTGTCTAGCTATAAAAACCCTGATAAAGATAAAAGTTAGTCTATACGTAATTCTTGCTTAAGATTATATCATTATTGAAAAAGTACTTGTTGCAATATAGGCTGGAATCAATAAAATACAAAATACAAAATACAAAATAAATTTTATGTAAATTCAGTTTATATTACTACTTATTCTTAAAAAGAATAATATGTTTAAAGTGACATCTTGAAAATGTATAAAAATATATATCCAATAAGGAATTAAATAGTTATATTTCTACTGTGATGCAGGTATTGATAGTCGATATAATGATGGAAATTTTGAACTGGTCAACTATCTACTCTTTGGATTTTTTGATGTTCGCAAAGCCGAACTTGAAAGGTGAATATTTTTTATTATTATTAATATTATGAATATCCTGATTTATATATTTTTATTGTGTTTGTCTTTTTTTAATCTTCTTTTACATGTTATATTACTGACTGTTCAAAATCTGGTGATCTCTACACTCATTGGTTTAGCCATGACAGTATCTACAGACATTTATTTCTATTCAATAATATGAAAATAAAAATAATTGGGTTTTTGTTCAGATAAATTTATTTTAAAAAACATAACTCTATAATTTGCTCTAATTAGTAAGCACTGTAAAATTACTAGAGGTGAAAAATTGTAATTTTTGTTAAAAAAAAAGAAAAAAAGAAAGATTTTATTCTCTTTGAATCAACAACTAAGCAGTAATTAAAATTTCTATAATCTTGGTATCATCTGAAAGAAAATTTTTTTTTTTTTTTTTAATAACTAATTATAATAAAAAGTGACACAATGTTTTCCAAAAAGTATTAATGCAAATTATACAGCAAATAATGCCAGTTATCTTTGGTAACTTCATAAACAAAATTTAGCATTATTATTTTTTATTTAGGAATTCTTTTTGTTTTGTTGTTGTTTTTTTATTGGTTTGTTGTTGTTCAGTTGTTTGTTTTTGTGAATTGTAATTTCCAATGATTTTGAAATTGAAAATATTTAAGTTGAAATAGGATACTGGTTATTAAATTCAGTAGTTAAGGATTTAGATTACTGATATTTTTAGTGTTTGTTTAATATAATGTTTTGTAACTGTTTTTGTAGATCTGGATTTGATGATGAAGTTATAGATGGTAAGTAAAAATATATACAATTCACTTCTGTTCTATTACATTAATAAACAAGATATTATTGATCAAGTCATTTAAATAGATTTGGCAAGATGTTGACTTTTCACTGATTCAGTAGCAGCAAATTTACTGAGAGAATTCTTTTTGAATACACATCATTTTATTAATCAGGGCTGGGTCAGGCTTGTTTGATTTAGGATTTTTATCCTCCATCACATTCAAAGTTTGTTTTTTTCTCTTTTTTTTAATTATTTTATTTTATATTATTTTATTTTATTTTATTTTATTTTATTTTGTTTTACTTTATTTTACTTATTTATTTATTTATTTATTTATTTATTTATTTATTTATTTATTTATTTATTTATTTATTTATTTATTTATTTATTTATTAAATATATATATTGACAATATATTTTTAAAATCTTTGATGGATTATTCAAATGTTCTGACTAACATAAAACTAAAGAGATGAACCATTTTATAATATAAAAGTTTTGCCATTGTTTTGTAAATGAATTAAACAACATTTTTCATTTAAAAAAAAAAAAAATTACTTTTTGTTTTATGAAGTATATTTAGAAAGCAAATTTAATGGACAAATTATTTATGGCTTTATCTGACTGATTTCAAAACTCGATATTAATCATTTATGCAGGTATTTAGTTGATGTATACTGCAGTACTCTCATTAACTGCTGCCCTTTTATTTTTATATATAAAATAATTTTCCTTTTTTTTAATTTGTTTTTAAAGTTGTTCATTATTATTTCAGATGTAATGATTCTGATACACAAGTCATCAGTTGATGTATACTGCAATCCTATCAACTACCATTATCTGCTGCCTTACATCAGTCACTGGCAAAACATCACCTTTCATTGTCTCACTGAAGATGAAGTATGTGCACACTGCCATTTTTCTGTTTCAATGTTGAAAACTCTTTTAGCACTTTTTCTGTTGTCTTGCACTGAATCCTAAGCAAGGTGATACATGCCATTTTGCAAAAAAGAAATAATGTGTAGATAACGTCAGAATATATCAGTTAAATTTGCTTCCCACCTCAACATAACCTGCACAAACCATTCTTAAATATTTGCTTCATATACATTGAACAAATCTGTTGTAATTAATTTGTAATTTCCAGTTACACATTTGTAGTTTAGGAGAAATATACTGTTTACAAGTTAAATAAGATTTTGTGACCTTTTTTTTTTTTTCTGATCCTTAAAATTGGTTTAAAAAAAGATGATAAATCTTGGACAAAAACAATAGTAACGACAATAAAACTGATTATTATGATTATTGTTATTTTCAGTATAAAGATGAAGAAGCTGGTGAAAATTTTAAAATCAAATCACTCATTACCATGGTGACTGGCTGTAGGAAGATTGGAATACCATACAGCAGTGCAGGCATAACAATTTTCTGTTCTTTTTTATTTTGTTTTGTTCTAGATGTAATATGTATTTCAATAGCAGTTATTCAGGTTACATTTAAAAATGTTTTTTAAAAGGCAGAAAAGTATATTTTCCTGTCAGAAATTATAAAAAGTAATCTATAATGGTTGATGTAGGTTTCCTCTTTCACAGGATCATAACAAAATTTAAATAATTTTAATGATCTTTAAATAAATTTGGCCCTGATTTTTCTCTTCAGTCCTTAAATATTATTGTCTGGTTTTACTTACCTCCCTTTGATTGTTTAATTCTTTTTTTTTTTTTTTTCTTTCTTTTTTTTTTTTATTATTATTAATGTTTTTAAATTATTATTATTATTATTTAACTTTTTTTTTTTTTATTTGTTTTCTATTTTAAACTATTAAAATTAAATGTAAATGAAGGCACAAAATGGTTAAGGAAGGAATCCAGTTTCTCATATGTTGCTTTATCAAAACGTAAAAGAGATACATATCTAAGATTGTGTTGTAGCGCCTAAATGCCTTTGTTGATATTATTTCCAAATATGAAAGCAAAACTTAGTAACAATTTCCATATGCAAAAATTTTTTAAAATATATTTAATTAAAATTTTATATCTAGAGCTTTATTATTAGTTAATTTTAAAATTTTGTAAATTATTTTTTTAAATTTTGTTAACCAGTAAGGATTGTTTTTGTTTTATTCTTAAAAACTATACCAGATATTTAAGTTAATGAGAAATTGTTGTTTCAGCTCGACCCCAAACATTTGACAAATTTATTATTGAAAAATGGCCAATTGTGCAAGCATATGCTTTGGAAAATTTTGGAAGGTAATTTTTCAAAGTATCTATATATTCTACTTTATTATAAATTTAAAAAAAAAAAAAAAAAAAAAAGTTTGCTAATAATGCTTTTTCTGGCTCACATAATAGATTCTTCATATTCTTATTTCTCATTTTTCTTTTCTCTCCTTTACCCTCCCTTCATCACTCAGGACCTTTTTTCTTTTTATATTTTACATTTTCATGGATAACTACCAAAAGTAAACAATAAAATAAAGTTGAAACACAAAGTGGAAATTTATGGTGTGTGTTCTCTTTTCTTTTCAGTGGAGGTTTCTTTACCATGAATAATGAGGTTAGTGTCAACTTTATTATTTTAAAAGTAAAAATATGACATCGTTTTTGGTCATTTTCAGATTTTTATTAAATTCTTCCTGGCATTATATATATGCGAGTTTGAGTGTATGTGCATGTGTCTGTCTGTGTGTGTGTGTACAAAAATTAAATATAAATGTCTGATTGGGATGGAAATTACAAATTATCATTCATAATGACTTGTGCTGAGATGGTGGTATGTAATGAACAGTTCACTAATGTTTAGGTTGTTGATGTGAGTAGTTCTGTCCGTCAACTGTACAGCTTAATAGATCCAGTTTCACTTGAAGTTCTGGTTACTCGGGTAAGTTGGAGTGATTTTTTTAATTGTAATTTTAAATAATTTAATTTATGTCTTTCATTTGTATACTGCATGTTTTTTTCAAAGAAAAGACAAAACAATAAAATCAATTATATTTACTGTAACAAAAATAGTTTAGCAACTAGAAATTTTTCTTTTCGGTCATTACAAAATTAATTAACTGTGTTTTTTCTATAAATTTAATATAGTATTTGGAAGATAGCAAAAGCTTTTCTCTTTAATTTGAATGAAAAAAATATTCCTTGTCCATAAAATGTCAGAAAGACTGAGTCCTGAACATTTAACACCTAATAATTATTTCTGTTGAAAGTTAAAATGTTATAATATGATCAAATGTCTTTAAACAAATACTTTATTCAAATACTTTAGAAAATAAAAAATTTTCTTTTCTTTTTCTTCTTTTTAAATTTAAAATAAAATTAAAAAACAAACAAATTGGAATTTAATAATACAAACTATTACAAATTATAATTAAGCTGGTATCATAGGCATTTATATTTTATTGCAGAATCTACCTATGCTTGAAAAACAGTGGAATAACATGACATCAACAGTTGGCATGGAACTGTGAGTAAATTAAATTAAATTAAAATTAAAATGAATTTAACTCAATATACAAATGGAATCTTTCTATGTAAGAAGTTTATAGAGAGGTATGTTAGCTATAAATCAGTAAATCACTCATTAATTAAACAGTAAGTCTGTAGGTCTGTGACTGAATAAATAAATCTGTCTGTGAATAAGTCAGAGTTGATTGTTTATTATTTATCTAACAGTCAGTGAGTTAGTAAAGGAAACACTTAACACTTTTATTTTATTCCTCTATTTCCAGATCAGCTCATCCAGGGTCACTAGAGGAAGAAACTGTTTTGGAGGTAATTTACAGTAACATTCTTTTATCATTAGAAATTTTCACACAAGTTTCATTTTGTTGAATGGATGCATTCTTGTTTATTACATTATTAATCATCAGTAGAAACTGTATGCTTTATGAAAAGTTATTAATTACATCTATTTAATTTCACCTCATTTTTCATTCAGAACATACAGACACAAAAAATATATGAGAATTCATTAAATTTAAAAGTTACCTGTTGTTCTGTAATTAAATAGTTTTGTCTTTTTGACAAATTGTTTTATTTGTTATTAATGACCAACTTGAACAAAGACATTCACAAACTATTGAAGCCACCAAAGATGCACATTAACAAAAAAGAAAACAAAAAACATACTGAAAGTATTCAAAATATATTTTGATTATTTGTTCAAGCCTACACATTAACACTGTTTGGAGATTGTCATGTTACTAAACGATCTTCTTTGTCTTACATAAATCTTAATGTTTTAGTATTATTTTCAAAGAAATGTCAAGAATGATGCATCTTTTCAAAATCTTCCTTAATTTAGTGTGATATGCAATTACATTTTAAAATAACAAATGTTTTCATATTTTGTATAATGATTTACCATATTAGTGTTTTCTTTTGGTTAGTTTTTCTGTTTTTGATTGTTTATTTTCAGTCTCTGAAAACATACTTTAACCATGGAAGAACTGGAACTGAATGTGCACAATCCAGGTAAAATAAATTTCAAAAATGATTTATTTTCATTATTATTTTATTGTTTTTTTTGTGATTTTTAAAGTTATTTATTACTGTTACTGCTGTTGTTGTAATAGCTATAAAAGAGAAAATTCAAAACTTTTACAACCTGTAATTTTAGTAAAAACATTTGGCATATAAAGACCTTGATTTTTCAGAATAACTCATTTTTTAACTTTCAAAACAAAATCACTTTCATCTTTCTCCATCTTTTCTTATGTTAAATGACATTTTGATATGTTTATTTTATTACTTTTTTATTTTTTTTATTTTCCTGTAAATTTGACGTTATCTGCCAGAATTGTTGATCAGAATACAACCAACAGTGACATATTACATCTTAATAAAAAATAAAACATTTTCTGTTTTAAAGAAAAAATTCAAGCATTTTTTTTTTTTTTTTTTTTTTTAAATAAAAATACTATTATAATTTTCAAAACTCTGAGGAAGAGATAAATGTCACAAACTGTAAACTAACTTCTGTAATGCTGACCAACTTGATTATATCAACTTCTCAGAAAGGAGCAAGGTTTTATAATCTGATTATTTGTTTAATTCTGATATTTTACAAGTGGCAACTGACTGCTCTTTACAAACCAATAAAAAGAAACTTTGTTAAAAAATAACTGTTTTTGGCAGATAGATTCATAAATAACATTTGACAAGCTTCTTAAACACTGTGTGACTGTTTTTATGTTTCTTTAAATACTACATTCAACATTGCTGTTGAAATAGATGGTACTTTTGATATTAATTTGAAGGTTTAAAAACACTTTATAGAAAATAATATGGAAAATGATGATATTTGTACCACTAAAGTTTAAAACCATTACTTATAAGAGTGTACAGAAGCAAACTTTCCTGTTTTTATTCTTAATTTAGCTCTTTGATTTATCTGTATGTGCAGTGTTGAAACTTAATCAAGTATGTGTCTAGAAATTGTATCAATACATCTATTGTCCTTTCTGGATACATCTATGTGTATGTCTGTGATCACAGCTACAAAGCCTAAATTAAATAAATGTTTTGTTTTCCCATGATTATTTTCAAGATTAAATATTTTATATGTTAACTTTGTTAAATGTCACTGACATTTATACAGCTGAATTGAATAACATATATGAAAAATATATTTCATGGTAAATCAAGAAAAATTGTTTGGTAGCTAGAAGCAAGGAGATGATGAGAGCCAAGTGTTTTTGTGGAATGATCACATTTTGTGTGTGTGTTTGACCTACACAAATGAGATTTGTGCTTGCGTCCAGTCTTGTAATGCAGTGTAGATTTAATCAAGCACTTTGACAGACAAATATTAAACCTGCATTATCAGATTCATGTATTTGATTGAACACATCACAGCTGAGATGTGGCTAGCCACAACAAACCCAGTCAAAGACAATATTCCTGGTCTCAGTTGAAAAAAAAAAAATTAATTAATTTGTTTAGTTGCATCTTTCAGTCTTAGTTTTGAAAGATACTTACTGTATTTATTTGTATCCAACATTAAAGTATGTGCATATTTTAGATATGTTATTGTCTCTAGAACATAGAAGTCAGTACTGTAAGATATTTAAATTCATAGAATCAGTTTCAGATATGAACACTATATATATCTTAATGTTTTAAATTGTATCCAGATGTTGATACTATATTTCAGTACTGAAAAATATCCAGTAACAGTATTGTGATGATACTATTTGCATTGTTTGAAAGATATCTGGTTTCATTTGTGAAGGATCATGTTAGAAGATATCCAGCCTAAGTAATATAAAAGTTCCATTACAGTGATACATTCTCAGAGTCTATTAGAGCCTAGAGAAATCAAACCTGGTGGTTTTGAGACATCTATAATTTTCATTTGTTTATAAAGATATCAATTAGAATGATGGAACACACAGAAAACAACAGAATTCAAATTGAAATCTTATAAAATAGTTTTAATGCAGAAAGATATCTAGTTATATTGTTGTGAGAATTAATGCCAATATTATCTGGTTGCCAAACTAGAAGATAATATGTTATATATTGTAAACCATCTATTTCTGTGCTGTAAGTATTTAGTTATAATGGTTTAAGGTTTCAGACATTTGTGCTATAAGATACCCAGCATAAGTTTTAAAAAAAATCAAGTTTTAGTACTAAAACTGAACCTCATTTAGTACAATAAAGATATCTAATTATTGATTCATCCATTTAGTCCATTTCATTAACACCTAAATAAATTTTTTTTTAATTTTATTTTCGTCCTTCACACTAATAAGTGTGCCATCAGAAATTTATTGGTTCATTTCCAATATATTATTTTATTTATTCCACACAAAATTTGACTGATGTTGTTAAGTGGGCTGGTTCATGTGGGGAATTACAGATGGTAATTAGTTTAGGCAGCTGAAATGTAGGTTAACTATGTGGCAGCATAAACTAGGTAGTTACTAATGGAGAAATATACTAAACTAGATAGATTATCAGGAACAGAATAGTAGGAGTGTCAAGCCTCATTACTATAAATATAGTAGAATGAATGTTCATATGAATGAACATTTGTTTAATTTACTTTTTATATAAAGACAGAATCCTGTGTTATCACTCACTAGACTACTCAGCTAGGTGATATTTTCATATGTGTACTTTCCCAAAGACATAAAAGTAAATAATATGATAAATGGAAAATGTTATATATATTATATATATATAAATATATATATATATGTATAAAACATTTTCCATTTATCATTTTTATTATTGTTGTTGTTGTTATTTTGCAGTGGTAATACCAGTATTTATATTAATAATATCTTACCAACATCAGAAAATGGCAGTAGTAGTAGTGGTGGTGGTGGTAGTAGTAGCAGTAACTGTAGTAGTAACTGTAGTATTAGCAGTAGCAGTAGAAGTAATTAGAATAATTGTAGTCATGATGATGTGCCGTTCAAATGGTAATAATGTGTTGATAATATCAGAATAGTAACCAAAATAAAGTAGTAAAAACAGGTATCAATAATAATTAAAGCAGTTGGAGTATTACTGGTAGCTAGTTTTGGGATGGAAGTTACTGTAGTACTAAGTAAAATGCTGTTAGCAGCAGAAAGACTTTTACTAATCATGGTAGGAGTTTGAATGGCAATGGTAGAACAATGTAGTAATAGTAGCCTACTAATCAAATAGAGACAACAAATGTTAGTAATCAATTAATCAGAAAAAATACCTTAGACATATTCCAGAGTAAGTTAGTCACTAATGAGTGTTCTTTGTAACTTTTTATTGAAGACAGTGATGTGAAAAGTAATATAATGAATTACCTTGAATTGCTTTTCTTTCAGCAAGCAGCCATTTGTCTTATTTGGAGCCCAGGCAACTCGGTCTAATCTTAACAAAGTTTGCACAACAGCTGGTAAAACTTCAGGGGAAGTGAAACCTGATGTTATGGGTGGACAAACTTCACACACCATGGTAAGATGTGCACCCAATAACTATTATCCAAATATTTTTTTAATCTTAAATGTAAATTTTTATTTTTATTTTTATTTTTTTTTCATTATTTTTAATTACATATTTATATTTGCTTTTATATATATTGTGGTCAGTATCATTCAACTTCATTGATTTTTGTTCATAGATTTATGACGATTTATGTTCACTTCTAAAATATATTTTATTAAATCAAGATGCATCCTTGGATTAGAATATGTAAATATTCATAAAATTATGCATCCTTCAAAGCAGTTTGTTTCAAGAAGTAAAATCTGAAGCCTTAGTGAAACTGTTTCACCCAAGGGCATTGACATTTGTTGGTACTAAGGTCACAGACAGCTATCAACAGTTAACTGGATAGGTGCTTAATACCTTCATATTATTGCTGAAATTAAATCTTAAACACTCTAACACAAACAGAAAACTTGTGTTCTAGAATTGTTCTAATCAAGAAAGAGATGCTTTTGTTTTAGTTCATGTAAACATATTTCAACAGTTTAACAACAGATAAAATCATATTTGTCTTCTGCCGTACAGCAGCATAATGTGTATGTGTCTTATTATGTTGTCACATGGATGCTGCGAAGTCTGTTCTTATCAGACAAAAACATGAGGGTTGAGTTGAATTAGCTTGCTGCCATGCATATCTTGCTTCATGAAAGAATACATAGAAATAAACTGATTAACTCAGTCTCAGCAGCATGTCAGATATAACATAGTGAGTGTAAATGCATGAATGCAGAATAATCATTGATAAGCAAGATAAATAGAATTTTTTATTAATAATTCATTGATCTTCAATCACATTTGTTTTTTCTTTCATTGTAAAGGATATTTAGTTACTGTCCATTATTCTGTAATATAATTTTTTCTTTATTTCTTTTATGTAACAGCATTTCATTTATGAATAATGCAAACTGAAATATCAGTTACTGTATCCAAAATGTTCACAACACTGTTTATAAAGTTTGTTGACAGCAGCCAATCAAGTTTAGAAATAATAAGTTAAAGAACTGAAATGTTTATTTTTTAAGTAATACCCTTTATGGTCTTGGCTTTTTCTTTTGTTTTCTGTATATTTTCAATTTGAAATTACTATTTTTATTTCAATTTTAGTTGTTTGTATTTTGTTGTTGTTGTTTTGTTGTTTTTTGGGGGGTTTGGAGGGGAGGTTTATGTTTTTGTATAAATTTGCAGGTAAAAGAATCATTCAGTTACAAAATTCAAATGATTTGCATGTGCATGTGCATGTGCATTCTTGCTAACTAAATCCAGTCTTGATATTAACACATAAAATATGATATTTATGAACTTTAAAATATCATTAGCATAAACCACATATATTTTTATGTTTATACTTTTAATTTAGATTATTCAAGCAGTGGCTCCAAAATGTCCATTGACATGCACCAGAACTTACTTCTTTACACCAGTGTATGATCCGTTCAGAGGTAAATATTTCACATTCTCTGTTCACATGTATCAGATTGTTTTCTTTACAGTGCAGTGTTGCACTAGCATGTACATCTAAATATTTTAACTTGGGTAGTTACAGGCTATAGATCAGTAATAATGTCATATTAAAATGTCCTCCTGAGCGCCTCAGTTCATTCATTTTCCATCCCAGCCAGTGTTCTACAGCTGCTTTGTCAAAGGCTGTGGTGTGTACTTTCATGTTAGGATTCACTGCAGCTGACTGAAAAAGAGCAGGCTATTCCATGATGATAGTAGTTTCCCATTTCATTGTCTGTATAGTCTTTACGTCTTTTTATGACAGCAGATTAAAAATGTGTCAAATATAAAACATTTTTTCCTTTATCAGCTTTAAGGCTGACTGCTCAATCACTGTTCCAATCAGATATATTTTTCTGTCTTTGAATATAATTATTCTACTAGAGTAACTGTGTAAAATCATCAGTGAATATCTTATTTCCCCTGTGTATTCGGACAAACAGAACAGATCTAACAACTAACTTTTCACACGATTAACTGTCAACACATTTAAAACAAAACAAAACTCTGACTTACCCTACAATTGGTGGTTCTGTAAAAAAAGAACCAATTATAACACTCTGTACGAGTGATTTGGCTGGACCAATCTGATTAGGAAATTCCTCAGAGAAATCACTGAAGGAAATAATAAAAAAGGAGAGACAAAGTTAATTAGATAAAACACTGTAACTACCATCAGACACGATAAAATGTCTGAGACAGTAGACTGAATGTCAAACAGTACATAATCAAAACACAATTCAATCAGTTGAGAGTTTAACATTAAGATATTGAGTTTTTATTAAGAGGGAAGTGTAAATGAATATTTGTTTAACAATCAAATTTAATTATTAAATACTAATTAGTATTTTCACTATTTGCTGTTATCTCTGTTTTGTAATTGTCTGTTTTAAAATGTCGGGGCACCCTTTTCTTATCTCAAGCTTAAGATGTAATTCACATCTTTCTTGAAGCCTGTGTGTAATATAGTTGTTATACAATTAAATATTTTAATTACAAAACAAAAATTTGGGTTGTACGGTTTTTGTAGATTTTCTTAATAGCATCAAATCCATGCAGATTTCCTTAAAACACTATTTTCACTTTATCTTATCAAGAAGATAAATATTTGTTCGGTTTATGTAATCAGAGACAGTGCAGCTAAGAACATCTGTTAATCAATAGACACTGTTGACAATTAACATCTGACCACTGATCTGTGATCTCACTGTCTCAATGGGATTAGTTCTATTACAGCTCCACTGTTGTAAAATATTAACAGCTTCTGAAAGGTCTGTCTGGTGTAGATCTGTTCATTATCTTAACTGTTGTGTGTAAAGTATATCATGGTTATAAGGAGAATTCTGGTTTAGTTTCTTCAGCTTGATGACGTGTTCACTGTACATATAGACAGTGTTATTGTTTTATGTTAACAAAAGAATTATTGTCTATGACTCATAGTAAAGTAAATCTGTCTTCTGTTTTAATAAATCAAACCACTGTGTGTTTTTTAATACTAGCTACTAATGTTGTCAACATTTAACAAACCTAGTTAGGAAAGGGCTGTCCCGACCACTGTGTATGTTTATGATATTGGCTTCTAATAAGGCCAATATTGACAGGAGATTACTTGGACTGGTCTGATGGTTATTATCAGGTGATCAATATGTACTTGTTAATACATTGTGAGACTTAGTGTCTCTTACACATCTTACTGCTGTGAGAGGACCCTGAGGACTTTTATATTGTAACATGCATGTAGTAGGTTGATAACCTCATATTGCATGCACATATATTTGTATTTGTCTTTAAGAGTTTCTAAGCTTGAGAGTGTGTCTGCATATGTGTGTATATGTGTGTGTGTATTTTTTTTTGTTTTCTGTCTGTTCTTATTTTATTTTTGATATTTTATCACCAGTTATTTATCTATTCTACCAATATTGTTGAAATATATTTATTTTCTAATAAAGGCATACATCAGGACTGATTCAAAAGGAAGATCATCCCTTATAATTTTACTAAACATTTTGTTGTAAAAAGATCTGTTTTATATGTAGAGAAAAATAAGATTTACTTCCTTCTTCAACTACCAGTACACAATAACTGTTGTAGTAGTTGTTCTGATAGTGCACAGTGACAGCATGGTGGTATTAAATCACCATTATTGCCACCAGTAACGAGTGATGTTGGCAACAAAGTGCTTTCTCGTAATGGCAGCATTTCAGAAATCCAGTAGTAAATTAAATTTTCACGGTGTTGCCAAAGTGAACAGGCTCGGTGCATGGAGCACATTCATTTTCTCTACAGCGTCTTGGATGGATTTTCCAGTCATTTGATTTTAGATTGTAGTATATGTGGTGGGGGAATGGGAGTAGGTGGGCATGTATTTCAGATTGTAGTATTATGTTGGTGAGGGCTTGAGGGCTGCTGAGTGTTAGATTTAAAATATTGGTATGTACCGATATTGGTGGTAGATTGATGTCTGATTGTGGGGTACAGGATAAGAATGGTAGATGTGCATTTTATTTTAGATTGTGGTTAATATTGGTGGAAAGTTAAAGTTACAGGATTTAATTTTAGATCTTGTTATTCATGATGGTGGGATAACAGAGGTGGGTGTAAATTGTATTTTAGTTTGGGACTAGCAGACAACTTAGTCAGATTCTGCTTAGTGTATATTTTTTCAGCCTGTGCTCTGTTGAAAGAAGAATAAGGACAAGTTTTATATTGTTTTGAAATTAATGTGTTAAAGGCAGATCAACAGAGATATATAATTTTAGGTTCTGGTTTGTGTTACAATAATTTTTAGGGTGAATGGTTTGTCATCATGTTACAGTGTCAGTTGACAAGTTCTTGTCACGTTAGAGTGGCTGTTGATGGGTCTTCCAATCTTGGAATTTTGGTTTATGAATTCTTGTGATGTTATAAATCTGGTTGATAAATTCTTGTGCTGTTTGTCTTCAGTGGAGTGAGAACATTTATTGATTTAATATAAGAATGCACGGCTGTGTCTTGTTCTTTCCACTAATTAAACTTAGTATTGAATGATTCCAACTGTGAAGAAATTGTTGTAATTACAGGTCTATATTTGTCTACACTACATCTTTAGAATGAAAAGTCCTGAGTTTGTCATAATTAAATCTACATATAAATGTTTAAAAAATGATTTGGTGATATAGATTTATACCTGAAGACAGAATGCAAATATCTCAGTCAGCCATTTGAAATCTGTTTACATCTACCAAAGAGTGATAATTAGGTATTAGATAACTGGGACATTTGTAACTGTCAGAGGCTTACTGAACCTTTCATAGAAACTGGTCACCAATTTCCATTGAGTCTACAACCATCATAAAGAAACCATTACTTTAAAAAAGATAAAAGAATACTTAACTCAGTGACTGTTAATTCAGTAATATTCTATAATATCCACATGTTTTAATATTTCACATAAATTAACCCTGCATAATAAACATTTTTATTTACGTCTTTCTACTGAAAACAAATTTAATAAACAGTACCATTTTAAAAACCTGAAGCTGTGAACAGTATAGGCATACTATATAACAACTTATGTCATTAATAAATTGCTTGTGATCCAGAACAAAAGAAGCTGTATTCCAGAGAAGAGACTTTGTCTAAATATAGCTAACTGATCTAGTGGCCCAGATATTGTCAGGATACATAAAATTCATTTTAGTAAAATAGCATGTCATCAGGGGAGAAGGGCAGTAGTTCAGTGATAGTATTATATAGGTTCAAATCTCCTTGCTACCTTACTAGTACTATTTCCTTTAATGTCAGTGCTCACAACTGGAGTATCAAAAGCCTTTGTAAGAACCTACAAAATACTCCCTGCTGACAACAGCCTGTGAAATTGTGTATGTTGATTCTTGATTAGTATCATCATTATACAGTAACTATTGTTACTATTATTTAATAATTTTTATTATAGTTATTACTGCTACTACAACTACTATTACTATTGCTACTGTCATTTATTTGTCATTTTGAATTATATAAGCTGTAATTTGGTTCCTTTCTTTTTTCTAGTGTATAAATTTTCACAAAACTGACAAATCTTTTTTTTAAACATCAGTTACATGTAAAATGTCACAGTTTTATGCTTTATGTTCACACTCAAGGGGAACATATAAATAAAGATTTGAGGAAAAAAATTCTTCCTCCCTTCACTGAAGACTTCCAGAATGATTGATTATTGTCCATTTCCCCCAAAAGATTATTTTTGTTAATAATTCCAGTGTTCTGTCTGCTTCTTACAGCCAGACAGAAATTGCTTGCAGAAGTGACTCAGTTTGTTATTGGATGATCTGAAATTGTCATATCTTTATTTATTATTTTTATATTTCTATATACACTAGAAAAATAGCAATAAAATGGCTTTATATTTGAATAAAGATTATTGTTTTCCTTTTTTTTTTTTTTTTAGTGTGTGTTTTGTGTGTGTTATTGTTTGAAGATTTGGTGATATGTTTATTTGTGATATTTGCACATCTTGTTAAATTGTAGTTATGAATGAATAAATGAATAACATTTTAATTTAGTTTTCTGCCATAGATGTTAATGTAAAGTGTATCTTCAGATTGAATTAGATTTTCACCTTATAATTGTGAATATAATCTCTCCGTGTGAATATCTATAAATGTTCTTTGTGCTTGTCTGTGTCTGTAAAATTACATGTCTATATGTATGCAAATAAATTTAAAAATCTAATGTAAGACTCCTTGTACAGTGGCAGATGAATGTAAAGGATGAATGAAATTTTAAATATTCAGTAAAATAATTATTAATTTTATTTTGAACTCATTGAAAAGATGACTGTTAGTAACTGAAAAACTGAATGTTGCTATTTCTTTCTTTCTTTTTTGTCCAGGTGAAAATTACAGTTTCATACAGAATGTTTATATAGTCTGAAGATTACAATTTTTACATTCTCATTTTTGCAGAAATGCGTGGTCCACTTAAAAGTGATTAAATTATTATCATAAAAAAATAAAAATCCTAAGATTAGTTATTGATGTATGGTTTATTAATGAGTAAACATTACAGAAACATTTAACAATGTTAAGCATAATCACAGTACAACATAAAACAAACATCAATCATTACAAAAAGTCGAATTAATTTTTATACTTTTCCTTTCTTCATAATGGTTAAAACATGTTTTACAAAACATCAAAGGAAAAATAATGTGTGTGTGTGTGTGTGTGTGTGTGTGTGTGTGTGTGTGTGTGGCATATTAATTTTGCTGCCTGTAGTAGAGCATTTGTATGTTTTTATTTCTGAGTGTTTGTGAGCTTCTGTAGATGTCCGTATGTTTCTTTGACTTTTATTTACATAATTCCTGTGTTCCATATAAAAGATTCCTTTCTGTTAATTGTTCTTTGGTTGTTTTATATTATTATTTTATGTATATTTATTTTTTATTTTTTATTTTTTAATATTGTTGTTCGTTTTTTTTTTTGTTTTTTTGGAAAGAGACAGAAAGTGGTGAGGAGGAGTTTACAATTATGAATATCATTATGCAAAAGAACATTTCATTTATCATTATGATTATTGTTTTGTTTATTTATATAAATTTAAAATAACTATTAATAATCTTGGTGACAATAAATGCTTATTTATTAAGAAAGGTATCAATAATTTTATTTTAGGTTTTTTTACTTGCAATTTTTTTACTTTTGCAGTTCATTAATTTAAAGGGGTTTTTTGTTTTGTTTTTACATTTTTTCCACTTGTAATTTAATTATTAATTTTAAAAAAAAAAATTGTTTTAATAGTTTCTACAGAGAAAATTTTAAATAAAAGATAATTTAATAGTGCTGGTGGAAAAAAAAACAAAAAAATATGTTAAACCAGGTTTTATCAATTGTTATTTGAATAGTCTATGAATGAAATAAAAAAAAAAAAAAATAATAATAATCAAAATATAATCAAAAGAAAAAATAATTTTGATGTAAATTTAAAAAAAACATCTCCACCAGCCAAAACAAAATTATAGGAACCAGTCAGACATGTAGAGTTGTAACATTTTCCAACCCAGTAGTAAATATAAATGCCACTTATAAAAAAACAACAACAAGATCCACAAGAACCTTAAATTAGAAATGTAATAACTGTCACACTTAATACATCAGCAACAACAACAACAAAGAGAGAGAAGTGTGAGTCTGAACTGTTTGTTGTAACAGAAGTAGACAATGAGATGAAAAGCATTATGCAGAAAAAAGAACACACTGAAAAGATTATGAAGACTGGCAAATATTCTCGTACTAGAGCTGATCCACTGTGGTAGGACATAGGACAGCAGATCCAACATACAGAACGGTGTTGTGAATATGACATACACTACTATGAGCAGGATTAGCAGTTTGGATAAAGCTATCTCCTCTTTGATTTTACGGTTAAGAGTTAGTCCACTGGTGTGTTTGACAGCCATGTATCGGCGAGTCATGGTTGAGCGACGAGTTTTGCAGCTGAGGGTGATAGAGATGCCCAGCATCATTAAGTAAGGGAGAAACAGTGTTATAGTCTTCACATACCAGAAATACATCATGTTGTATTCTGGAGTCGTAGTCGATTCAGTTTTCATGGTCAGAAGAACTGTCTGATTGGTCGACTGGTTGACCACTTCAGTTGCCATGTACTCCCAAAATCTTGGCAGTGCACTGACCAACCCAACACAGAACACCATAACAACTACCACACCAGCTTGAGCAGAGCTGCACAAAGTGTTTTGTCTGCTTGATGAAACAGTGAGTGCTCTTTCAAAACTCATCATCACCATCAGCCATATCGTTGTATACCAGAACCAGTCACGGCAGCTGATGATATAGCCCTGAACGTACACCAGAAACTCCTGATAGCCAATGTAGTGCTGCAGACCCAGGGTCACAGTACACAAGATGAGAAGGATGGTAGCCAGGGACAGACCCAAGAGATAAGTGTCCAGTGACATCCTCATCTGTTTTGACAGCACTATTACACTGATTATCTCAGTGACAAATGCAAAAATCAGAATAACAGGTAGAGCAAGGAATGAGAAGTAATCGGTGATCTCCATCCAGTAGGCGGTGGCATTGGCTGGTTCAAGACCATTGTCACACAGAGGGTGTGGAGTGAGACACTGTTTGAGTGGGGGAATAAGAAATGGGAAATAGTTTTGTGGGTACAGTTCAAAGTGAGGCAGTCGCATCGTGGAAATGTATTCCTGTGTTAAAATGTAACACTAATGATGTTATAATGTCACAACGTTGGTTTGAATTTTTGTTTTCAGTTAATCCTGTAGACAATTATACAGTTTTTTTCTTTTAATTCCTTGAAAACCTTTCATTATAGAGAACAAATACACATTTCAGTACTATACAGTATTATATAAATTCAGAATTGTCACAGCTTGGTTCTGTACCTTGATATAGTATTAACAAAATTTTTCTTTTATAATAATAACTCAGCTCCAACTTGATGACAGGTTTCTAATGATGAATTCTACTCAACATTTAATTATTTCTCTCCATCACCACTGAACAATGCACAACACAGTAGCCAATTCTCAATGTCATTCATGCTGTGGCATGTGAAGGCTTCTGTACAAATTCATCTCTGCTTAATTTCACTCTTCCAATGCAGTGCTGAGATTGTCATAAAGTCTTCAACAAGCTGCTTCAGTTCGCACTGCTACAAAATGAAGCAAGGAGTGACTTGTCTTGTTACTAAGGTGTCGTGAACACTTCTGGTGGCCTGTGTTACCAAGATTGGCACACTTGGAAGCTTGATGATTTTGCCCTGTAGACTTTGTGGCTGTATTGATTTTAAGGAAGAAGTCTGCTTGCAAGTTGTTGTTGGTGTTGATGGTGGTGATGATGCTGCTGGCTATGAATTGTCACATGTAGATCATTTAATTTGTACTTTTTGGTTTTTTGTCACAAGGAATACTAATTAATTCACTCTAAGTGGTGTTATTTTATACTGAATGATCTTGCTGACATCATCTGCAATAAAAAAAAAAAAAAGTCAGAAAATGATTATTATATTGAGATTGATTAAATTGATCTGTATTTTTTATCCATCAACGTATCACACAGAAAGCACACATTTACACACACTGAATACATACTCAGACAAACAAGCATATTACACAAAGCATGCTCATCACCATCATCATCATCATCCACATCATTGTTCTAGCCTTTTTGTTGCATGCTGTAAGAGACAAAGTACTGAATATCAGTATTGTATTCCATATGGACTGAAGAATGTAATTCACAACAATTTTAAAGATACTTTTATTATATTTTGGTATTCTCTATCATTACATTGGAGAATTAGAAATGGCGTTTCTCAGAAAGAGAGAATAAATTGTCCAGCAATGGGTGTATTCTGTTTTCAAAGTTGTATATTTTATGTATTTTATAGAACCATGAAGGGATATTAAAGATGCATTAAAATAATGACTGAAAATTGCTATATTCCATGTGGAACAAAAGAATATTTTCATAAAAAATTTATCAAAGACATTTTTATTTCATTATGCAAAATTAGTAGAAAATGTGCCAGCAGTTTTCTATTTCTTATAGAATGAAAAAAAAAATGAAAAAAGAACCAAACATTTTACATGTAAATTTCAAAGATATTTTTCTTTTGTTGGCTCATATCAACATCAAGACTTTAGAGTGGGACTCTTGCAATACATTGAAAAGTTGCTAGTAAATTGGCTAGCAATGCTGTATTGGCACTTACTTTGTGCAATTGCTGCTCTATTGATTGCATGCATTATGAATTAGGTAGGCTACTTGTGAATGCCATAGTATCGTGTTCAAATGGAGGCTTTCACCATGAAGAGATTTACATTTTTTTTACTCTCTTTTAGAGATCCTGATCTTAAAGTGTCCCAGGAGAAAAATCAAATTTAGGAATCTGAAAGACATTTATTGCAACGATCTTTATCTTGTTTTACTAAAAACTGGAACTTTACTTTTATGTATCTGTATGTCTACAGTTCTGTCTGACTAACAAGAATAAATTAAAAAAAAAATTAATTAAGAATTTAGTTTTTGATGTTAATATTGAAAATCTTTTTAACCCTGAATAAGTGACATATTAATGGCATTTACTGAAATTAAATACATTATTTGGTTCCCATTTTCTCTCTTTGTCTTTATTTCATTTTATTTTACTTTTCATTTCTGTCTTTATATTATCTCTATTTCTTGTTCGCTGTTTCTCATTTACTATCTTTCTGTTGCCTTCCCACTATCTGTAGCTTAGCTATTTCTTATTTTGTATCTATTATTTACACTCACTGGTCTGTTTCCTGCCTCTGCCAAAGTCTCATGATGGGTTATTAAAAGCATGGTGTATGTTTTCCTGTGTTTGGGAAAACACATATAAAAGATTACTTGATACTAACTGAAAATGAAAATTAATGAAGTGTGTTGTTTAATAAAACATTTGTGTCTGTGTGTGTGTGTGTTAGTGCATAGTATGCACATGTATGTGTGTGCATGCACGTGTAAGTGTGTGTGTGTGCGTGTTTATCTTCCTTTTGTTTAATATAAGTGTTTTTTTCATTTACCATAGCTTTCTTCTTCTTTTACATTGTTTTTTTCCACCTTCTTATTTATTTTTTAATTATTATTTTCATTCTCACTCTCTTTGAGATTTTTACATTCCACATTCTTATTCCTTTAATTTTTCATTTGCTATTTCTGTTTGTGTGAGTGTGTGTGTGTGTGTGTGTGTGTGTGTGTGTGTGTGTGTGTGTGTGTGTGTGTGTTCTGTTTCTCTCTTTCTCTCATAAGCTTTACAGAACATATAAGAAGTAATTACTGGAAAACCTAGTGCATTCAACCAGTATTCTAATCACTGACTATTGATTACCTAGTCGTGTAATACAATAATTAACACTGTTAATGGAGGAAGAAAAAAGATCATGCATCAGATATAAATCTGGATCTTTAATCTCAGTGTCCTGTTATCTGAAAAATATTTTTAAAAAAAAGTATTGACATATTGAACCATTCTAAAACTGAATGACGAAACGCAGATTCTAACACACACACAGAGACTCACACACACACACACACACACACACACACACATGTATATATATATATATATATATACCTTGAGAAATAATTATTGTACATTATATAATTTCAAGAGGAATAAGGGAATAATGATGTGACAGATTTGCCTGCAACTATCAGACTCATTTACACTTCATTACTGTGTGTATGTTAATGAAATAAAATTCTTAAATTAAGAATGTTATCAACTGAATAAAACTAAACTGCTATTTGCCAATCAGCACAAATTTTGTTAACTGCCACAGATAATTATTTTTACATAAATTCATGAAATTAATTACTGCTTGCAGTATGATTCATGATATAAAAATGCTTTAGGATTTTTTATTTTTTATTTTATTATTATATTTTTTATAAGAATTATTGGAAATTGTTACTTAAATTTTTCGTTTATTTCTTTTGATGTAAACAAACAGGGATAATAAAAAAATTAAAAGAAGTAATATCTTTATATAACTTATATAGTGTATCCTAAATTCTCAATTCATTTATAATCTACATCTAATTCAAAACAAATGATACAAATATAATAATATACAAAGAAAATAGTGAGCATTATTTGAAAAAAAAAGTTATTTATCTGAGATCTGTTAGTAATGATACAGTGATATGGCATGTACTAATTAGCTAGCTTAGTGAACATGTCTGTAATTATTGTCAACAGAAAATCAAATATTATGTCTTACCATAAAAACTTCAAACTATGTACATGTTGATTTCAAAGTGCTTGAAATAGTTCTTTAGTCTTACCTCTCCATTTCAACAAAATCTCCAAAACTTGAAAAAGAACAGCTTTTCAATGATACAACTCCAGTTTTCAAAAACCTTTAGAATCATGCAATTAAAAAATAGTTTTCAGTTGTGTGTCTCCATTTCCATAATTAACTCAGCAATGTTTGGCAAGGTTATGAGTCGTAGTAGTACATGCACTTTGTCAAAGCATGCAATTTATCAGTTGTAAAAGTTCTCTGTGTCCTACTTCCATTTTGAAAATAAACTTTTAGAATTCTGCAATTAAAATTATGTGTTGTCCAGAAATTACAAAATTCAGCATCAGTGGTTTTACCTCAATTTTCAAACTGAACTCGCAAGTATTCAACAGCAACAGAATACTTCAGTGGTCCTCGCTACTACAGAAGCTGTGGCAGACTTCGCTTGTAAAATCAATTCCAAAATGCGGCACTGAGAAGACAAACAATAAGCTAACAGTCTCACAGGATGACTGTCTTCTGTCCTCTCAGTATGTCCTCCTTTCTGTCTTTCTTTCTCTCTCACTGTCACTCACTGTTTTTCGGTTATTTTGCGTTTGTCTTTAGTTACACATTATCTTTTTCTTTCTTTAATTGTCTGTGTATCTTTTTTTCACTCTGTTTTTTTCTGAGTGTAACTGTGCGTCACTCTCTCAATGTTTATACACGTCAGTCTTCTCTCTTGGTATATGTCACTTCTGTTGTTTGAACATACAACACTCCCCTGCTGAAACTATGTGTCACACCATTCACTTCAGCTGTTTCTGTGTGTGCATCGTTCTCATTTTCTCTCACTCTGTGTCAGTGCCACTTTCTCTGTTCCCTGTCATTTAACCACCTAGTCGTCATCTCTCGGTAATCATTGGTCAGTGTGTAATTCAGTTTCGTTACTGAATCATTGGATCAGCATTCAGTAAGTCGCTGCTGTCCTACAGGCTCGTTTGTTCCTCGGTGTATAGCACCACTTCCACTGTTTGTGTTTAACTGATGGTCTCCGAAGCACTAGAGTGTAATTTGTCAGCACTTTGAAGACACTGGTGTCAGCTACTAATTTACATGATCTTTTTAAACCATCAGTGCAAAATGTAGAGTGGAAGAGACTAACTCATTTGTTTGAAAATTGATCAGGGATACAAAATTTGATTTCAATGTAAATAGATGGTGAAATATTGGATTTCTCTGAAAATAGATTTGAAAAAAATTAGATTTTAGTGAATAAGATGCTAAGAGAACAACACCTAAAAATAAATAAAATTTAAGTTTTATTATATGATGCTGTAAGACACTACTGGTTTTTGATAAATTAGAGAATCAGATCCCATCCGTACATACACTCTTGGGCTATTTCCTATTCCTGCCAGAACCCTAGAACTTCTTTACCAGAGGCTGTGATATATGATTTCCTGTCTTTGAGAAGACGTTCCTAAATGAACCCTTGCTTTTATTAAGTAATAAGCAAGAATGTAGTTCCTCTTTTGAAAATGATCATTATATTAAATAATTAAAATAAATAAAATCATCTCTGAAACTATAATCTCTTTGTTTATTCATTGATTCAGCATCTAACTTTCTGCATCTCTTAAAATGTTGATATGAAATATATAGAAAAAGACATTACTCATTAATTTGAAAACTGATATAAAATAAAAAATTAACAATATTAATATAGTTAAAACATTTATATTCAGGTCACACCAGTAATAATAATTGATCTTGAATTTCAGTAAATTATTTAGAGAATTGATAAAAGCAGATTATCTTTCCCACTCACACTTTATAAGTATTATGAGTGAATGTCAGTGAACCTGCTGACATTTAGATAGAAATTCCATGATGTCTTAATACATGCAAGGATAAGAAAATCAATTTTATACACAATAGTTATTGATAAAACTCCTTTAGTTTATTTCTGTTTCAGATATCTACATTGCTTTTATTAATATGTTAAGTTTCTTTTCCTTTTTTTTAATTGTTGTTAGGGTTTCCTGTGGAGATTCCTGTTCTATTAATCAGTCATATTCCTACATTGAAGATGCTGTTATTCAAATTTAAGTTATGAAATAAGTGAAAATAAAGTGGTCAGAAAGAATAAATAATCATAATATTAAAAGCTGTTTAGTATTTAACTTCCACTGTTTCATTGGCTGTTCTTATCAGTATGCATCTTCCAACAGAGAAAAAAGTACTTATCATTATCTTTGCAAGCAATATAAGGATGCCACCAAGAAGAATTGATCCTGCAGCCCCTCATATCTCATATGATCAGAATAATCACTGAGATGGTGATCAATAAAACTAGTATTACATGTGAAATGTTTGAAGCTGGCACAAGAATTATATGACAGTTACATGATATCTTGTGATCATCTGACCAAAATGTCACATGTAGAGCATGAAGTAATTTGTCTTTAGCTTCAGGTGACGTCATGTGTGGCAATCAGTTCTGTGTATGGATCATTTTCTTCTGATACTTCATGTTTTACATGACTATAATTATACTTAATGAGAATCTGCAATGCAAATACTGGATCATAAACCTGTGTTGAGGATTTTTTTTTTTTTTTTTTTTTTTAAATCAGCTTTTAGGACTGATCTGCCATCCTATTTCATTTCATCATACTCAAATACGTGATTTATTCTAGTCAGAATAATCTAGAGCATTTTGTCTCTGAATGTTCAGTCCATTCGTTCAGCCTTCGTTAAGTTGCTGCATGTTATTGGAGGTGCATTTGTTCCTTGCTGTCTGTCCATGTGTATTTCTGTTTTTAAAGTCATATAGTCAGCCTCTGGAATCAAGTGTTTATTTATTTATTTATTCATTTACTTACTTACTTACTTACTTACTTACTTTACTTACTTATTAAAGTTACTTACTTATTTATTTATTTTTATTTATTTTTATTTTTTATTTAAAGTTAAGTTCAGGCATCAAATATGGTTATGTTAATTAACTTTATATTTTATATCTGGGTCAATGAAAATATTTCTCACTTTAGTGTTACCATGATAAGTAACTCTCCTACTTTGTGCTGGAGTTTTGCTTATCATAAAGAATTTTTTTATTTTATTATCATTATTATTTATTGTACTTTTTTTATTTATGGATTTGTTATATGAATTTTTATAACAAATTAATTTATTGATAATTTAACTCAAAAGTGGTGTTTTTTGTGGGTTTTTTAGAATTTTCTTGTCATAGTTTATTGATTTTTGTAAGGAAAAAAAAATAAAGACAGGAAAAAGTAAGTGCAGTTTGGAATATCAGGTCAAGATGTGTTTAATTTCATAAAGATTTTTTTTACTGAGCAAGCCATTTTTTATTACCTATGCAGCAAAGAATTATTGATTTCAGTCGCTCCTTACAAAACACTTTGACATGTCACAAAATTCAATATGATAGAGAAAAAGACTGGATATACAAAGAATACAAGGCAGTTGTTTCATTACAGTGGTAAAATTATAATTGTTGTGTTTACACAGTGATGTATTAAATAATTATATATCACAACGCAAATACACACACATTAATCAATTTGCGCCTTGTTTGCATCATTTTTAAATAATGTAATTTCAGAAAAAAGAAAAAAATTTGGTTATTTTTGTATTGATTGACAACACCATCTCAATTCATTATCATTTTTTTTATCATCATCTTTTCATTGCCATATTATTGTAATAATTTTTCTATTTAAAGTTTGTTTTGCTTGGCTGTTGTTCTTTTGTTTTTGGGGGGGGGGCTGTTTGTTTTTGGAGGGTTTTTTTAAATTTATTTATATTATTTTTTTTTTTTTTTTTTATTTATTTTTTTATTTTTTTATTTGTTTTATTTTTTTAAATTTTATTTATAGCATTAGCCACTGGACATAATTTTGAGAAACAGTTCTCCAGAGGAAATCTGTTTTATTATTTCAGTAGCCACAAAGGATCTTTTAAATCCACTTTCTGTCAGACACTACAACCCATACCATGGCCTTTCATGTACTAATCATGTAACACTGGTTGTGGCAGGAACCAGCCCAGTGATCTGACTTTGTGGATCAATTCTCAGCTCACTATACATCAAGTGAACTTTTAACATCGAGCTATATATTGCCACTGTTTATAGAGATATGCACGCTTAATTTCAGTTATCAAAAAAAAAAACCTCTCACTTATTGCCCATTTCATCTCAAAACATTATCAATAACTTAAAAATAGAAACCTCTTGATATTTTTTTTTTTTTTTTTGACATTATTTTAATAACCTGCTTAGACTGTTTGGCTATTTTTATTAGTGTTTTGAAAACTCTTCTCTGATTCAGTGTGTGCGTTCTAACAAGCTGCAGAGTTAACTCACAAAGAAACAGTAAAACTTTCAGTGTTCTGCTCTCTCACACTTAATCGATATCTATTCATGCAGTGCTGCTTCCTTGATGTCCAATATTTGTGGGATATGCTAAACTTTTGACCCCAAGGGCCGCACTGGGGCCTTGATGAACCATGAACCAATATTTGTTGAGGCTGGGTCGAAGGTGCGAGGACAGGATTAATAACCCATCAGTAGCTCTGGGTGTGTCACGACATCTCTTCTTAAAGGTCTTCTACAGGAAAATAAAAATCAATTAGGATTGTGATGAATATTCTTAATATTATTTTCTCAAATTATTAAAAAGTGTTTGCAGGATCCAGGGGAGATGGGGAAGATTATGAATTGTTATTTCTGTTTTTTTAATTTTTCTCTTGGTTTTCTTTCAGATTCAAAATAATAATAAAATAATAATAATAATAATTTGTTGGGTTTCCATTTGGTTCATTTTGTGTATTTTTCAGTTGGAGGGGTTGTTTTTGTTTGTTAATATTTTTATTTTATTGCCTTCTTTAACTTGTGCTTTATATGTTACTATTTTTCTTTCTTTCTTTTTTAGAAGTTAACAGAAGGAATATAGATGTTGAGTAAGTATAAATAGTAAAAAATGAAAAGAGTCAGTTTTAACAAAATCCTGTTTAAAGTGTGCCTTGGTTCATTTAAACATTGTCTTGTATTATTGCTTGTATTACCATCATCACCAGCTGATAAATAAACTTCATTATATGTCATTTTATTGCTTAATTTTAACATTTTGTGCACCACTAGTAAATAAGATTAAAAAAAAAAAAGTAATAAAAAAATGACTGCCTCCCTAAATTCAGCAGAACTGTATATTATTGGCATTCTTTCTTATTAGCAGATTAGTGTCCTTGCACACCTAACGCAGCCATAACAGATACAATATTTCATCTTAAATCGTTAATAATTTCTTTTATCCTACTATACTGCATCCAACCACCTATAAATTTGTTATTTTTTGCTTTAAAAAAAAAAAAAAAAAAAAAAAATTCCAATCCCTTTAATAATACCATAGCCCTGAAGAGATATTATTCCACTCATCCAAATGTAATTAAGTGGTTTAACATGGCTGCTGTCACCAGATAATTTATTCATAACGTGTGTGTTCTGTCCAGCCAGACTCAAAAGCTGTTTGATGGATGGCTTGTTGATACGTAACAATTACATGCAAGTGAATTCACTGCTATGAGCTGAGCTTTTACCACATAATAACCAAATGGTTATGCAGAATATTGATATTCCTAGATAGCAAAATGCAGTTTTCTCATTAAGTATTGGAGGGATTTAATGTGGAAGGGGGGAAATGTATTTCTAAGTGATTTGAGAAGAGAATGACTTATGGCCTAAAAATAAATTAAATTTGTGTGTGTGTGTGTGTGTGTGTGTGTTTGTGTTACGGTTGGTGTTGTTACTGTAATTATTATCATCATAATTATAAGACTAATACATTAATACCTGGGTATTTTCATTTATCCCTTTCTTTTTTAGAAAATGCCTTTCACACTTATTTTATGCATCTGTCTGTTCAGAGTAGCTGGATAGTTCATGCACTTGCTTATTTAACACACTGAATAATACACATTTTATTTTATGGATATATCTTTAAGACAATTTTTATTTTATGGATATATCTTTAAGACAATTTTTTTTTTTTTTTCACATCTTTTATTTTTATATAAAATCAATCCTACCTTGAACCTGCTGGGTAATTTCCTGTAATAGATATCAACTGCTGCTCCCAAAATGGTGTATTCAATGCTGTAGTATATGCTATGTGTAAATAAAATAACTAGATATAAAAAAAAAAAAAAAAAAAAAAAAAAAAATTGTAAGATGTTAAAATATAAAAAGAAGTGCATAAGGTACCTGCTACAGGTTTCTTCTCAGATAATCTTCCTTACATAAATCCCCCATATATTTGACAGCTGATATTATCATTAAAATATGTTGAGATTTCATTAATTCATTTACTGTTTTGGATGCTTCTCTGTTACAGAAATCTAATGACAATTTACAGAGGAATGGTGGCTGCAGTTGTAGCAGGAATTCACACATATGCCAGAACTCTCAGTATCACCCAGGTAACCAGGTTTAGAAAATGTTAAATAAGCATTTTTGGTTGTTTTATTATGTAATGATCAAGATTTAAGGAAACATATTTTATTAGGTATATAAGAGGCATGCATTTCTTTACAATTCATTAACAAGGATGAGCTGCATCTTGCTATTTAGAGAGCAGGTTTCTGATTCAATGAGTTGCAAGATCATGACTCCTTGGTACATTATTTGAGCCTTTTCAGCCAGTACTCCACCATGGAGTTATCAGAGCCCACTGGTGTGCTTTATTGCTAACCAAAAAGCAAGTAGTCCATCATGTGGTTGCAGTGGTTTTTGTTTCTCTCGTTATTTCTATAGTCTTTAACCATGATTAAATACGTATAGATTAAAATATGTTGAGAACATCATTAATCTTTCATCCATGACATTCATGTGTCCAATGCAAATAATTTTGGTGTTATTGTTGTAATAGAAAAATCTTTCCATAAAAAAGAGGCACTCACAATGTCTTTAATACTTTTGGAGAAGGAAATAATTTGGTGGGTACTGAAAGAAGGATTTATCATTTTACTCACTTGTGCTTCAGCAAGCAAAAGTTACAATCCATTCTGAGATGTGTCATGGAGAGGGGCAGAAAAATAAACATACCAGTGATGATAATGTCAGTATATGACTCCTTTGATATTAGCTTCTTTTTCACTCGTTTTGTATTTGCTCTCCTGTCTGTGTTTAGAGATGGTTTTAATCTAGATATTACAGAAGAAGAAGAAAAAAATGAGATTGTTTCCATAGAAATTGATTAAAAAATGTTCCCAGACTCTTGGAAGTTAAAAATAAACTCTTGAACAGATTTAATTTTCAAAATACTGAGGCTAGAATTAAGAAAAAAGAGGACAAAAAAAAAGAAGAAGAAAAAATAATCAAGAAAAAAAATCAAATACAATGTAGACAATTTCAGTATTTCCTGATTAAACAGAATTTTTTTTTTTTTTTTTTTTTTAATCAGCTGCATAACACTATCTACTGGTATTAATGCTAATCAGTAACTTGAAAGATGATTTTATGTATTTCCTAATGATCGTTTTATTTACATCATGTTACATGTTCACTGTTATTTATTAGGCTGCATGTTATAACCGCAGGAAAAAAAACATTCATAATGCATTAAAAAATAAAAATAAATCAATTGAAAGAAATAGTTTCATGTGACAGTTTAATGTTCATGTTAAAAAATATAATTATTTTAAAAATTTCATATTAAAACTTTAGAATAAATGTAAAACAGAAAAAAAAAAGAAAAAAAAAATTTAAAACATTATTTCAAGGTTATTAGGATTTAAAAAGAAATAGAAAAGAAAGATTAATAAAAACTTATATTTTTAAAAATAGAATTTAACATGTCTCAAGAAATTATTTTAAAAAAAATGACATTTCAGATTTTTTTCTGTGTCATTGCTAGAGTATGAGTTCTGAAATCCTATAAGAAAATTTACATTGCAAAATAATAGGCATGTACACAAACACATACACACATAAATAAAAAACCACTGGCATTGTAAAAGTGAATTTAACACCTTACTCACAATGTTTTTTTTTTTTTTAATTAAATATCATGTAGGAAACCATTTGTTTTTCTGGAGTTTCAATCTAAGATTCTTTTAAAATTCACCATACAGCACCACCCCTTTGGACCCACAGTAAACAAAAGTAAGAAAAAAATAGTTACAGCTGAGAATTTAACATGTGTATGTCAGGAAAAGTTACTATTTGTAAAATGTCAGGTCTGAAATTATTTAGGTTATCCAAACTAAAATCCTGAAGAAAAGAAAAAAAAAAACCCTAAAACAGTACCATTTAAAAAAAGACATTCGCATTTCAGTTTGGTTTATAAAACTCAAAAAAATAAAATAAAATAAAATAAAATAAAATAAAATAAAATAAAATAAAAGAAGAAGAAAAAAGATAATGAAGAAAGAATTAATGATCTGTGCAATTTGTCTAAAGTAATTTGTCACTGCTACATTTCCAGTCTAAATTTAAAAAACAGTTCACAACATCAACATCCTGGAGAAAAAAAAAAAAAAAAAAAATAATAATACACTTTTGTTTTCTAAGTGAGAATTTAATATGTCTTTGTCAGGAGAAATTTGTATTTGTAAAAGTTGTTTGTCACTGCAGCATTGATTTTTTAATTTTTTATTTATTTTGCGTGTTGTTTTAAATGTCCCCAAATCAAGAACAAATGTATGAGCCTGTCAACTTATAAATGTATTGGTAACATGATCCATTTTTTATTTATAAAATATTGTGTCAAAAACTATTACAAACTTCTAAATAAAAATTAATAATAATAAACTTTCCTTTTGAGGTGAAGCATATTCCAGCCTTCACTCCCTCTGAAAAAGGAGGTAAAACTGTTTATATCACATCAAAGCCAGATCTTGAAAAGGAGAGAAATTCACAATATTGCAACTGACCCATTAGCCAAAAAAGAAGAAGGAAAACAGATTCTTAGTAAAAATTTAATTTGTGTGTGTCAGGAAACATTCTTATTTGTAAAATGTCAGTAGCTCTACTCTTTATTGTTCCTGTCTAAAATCATGACATCTGAAGTTGGTTTTGGTCCCCAGAGAATGCTGGAAGGGAATTAAAGTGCAGTATTGCAGATGTTAATCAGCTTTCAGTTTGAACAAGGTTCATGCTGAAATTGTTCTCTTGCTGTTGTACAGGGTGGAATAGAGAGCAGGGATTTTATTTTTACAGTTATTTCCCACAGGTGTGATTGGAAAGACATGTTATCGGTCATGCATGCCTTACCTGTCACTTTTGTTGTGGTTAGTTTCCATGATTTGATAATGATGCTGAAATTTTATTCACTTCACAAAAGTATTCAGTAATTGTAAGAAATAAATATTTATTGCACATTATTTTGTTTTTACAACATAAAAAAAAAAAGCTCTCAAAAACAAAACTCCATAAATTCACTAAAATGAATAATTAAAGACATCATACAGAATTTTAATTGAGTTTTATATTTTATCATGTATATAACATGATAATCTAAAATGTTGTTATTGGCCAAATTAAAGAAACAATAAACATTTTTGTCATAATATTTTTCTGTGTAGTAATCTGATTGTTGTTGGACTATAACATTTGCTTGTATTTACAATTTAAAAACTATATATAAATAAATACATTCTGGCAGTTTATTTCTAAAATAATGGATTAATTTAAATTAATATAAATATATATATATATATATATTTTTTTTTTTTTTTTTGTAAGGCTTATATGAATTAACTAAGAACTAAATTTTAAATTCTTTATTTCTATGGCAACAGGCTAAGTCTGAAGCCATGGGCACTCTTCATGCAGTCTGCAAGAATCTGAAGACTTTGTCACTGTTGAACTATATTTCCGAGAGGTTAGCATAAACATGATCCTTAAACTGAATAGTACCTCACAACTGCAAGGGAGGAAATGGCTTCCAAAGGATGACTGGATAAAGTCGTATTTAACATTTTTTTTTCACTTAAAACATTTTCATTATTTCTTTTGAAGCAAGTATAATCAAGGCAAATGCAGGTTACTCTGATGAGCTCTGCACTTTCTTCGCTGATCTCAAAAATGGGAATTAAGATGGCTGCTTTTAATTTCTTTATTTCTTAATTTTTTCTTATTTTTTCTGTCTTTTTTCTTTTTTCTTTTTTCTTTCTAAAGAAACAATAACAGGAATCTTATCCCTTAGAATTGCCTTTTCCTTTTTTTTTTATGATCATTTAAATATCTCATTTTCTTGCTTCTTATCATTCTTTTTTAATTATATTTTTTCTTCTACTTTATTTTTTTTTTTTTTTTTTTTTTTTTTTTTTATCTGTTGATTGATAGAATTCCCTGAATTTAAGAGTAAGATGTGAGATTTCTATTTATCTGAGTTAATCGGTAAGAGTGTTCGTATTTCCTTCTGAAATTTCACTTTTATGTAATTGTTGGTAGGAGTGTGTAAAAGTTATCCTGGAACACCAAGAATCAATAGAAACTTCTTTTGAAATGAAAAGTGATTATAATTTTATTAACATATTTATTAATATTTTATATTATTTAGTTTTTTTACTATATTTTGTAATTTTGGGGAATGGGTTTTATGTGCAGTTTTGCTGGATTGTCTTTCAGTTCATTATTTTTGTTATTATTATTATATTTATATATATTAGATTAATAACAGCACAAATCCAGCATGTTTTTATTATTAAATTTATTATTATTATTTTATTTTTAAATTTTTTTTTTGCAGGTCAAATGTTAATTTTACCATAGAAGCCATTGACAATGTTGGAAAGTAAGTCATATAATACTTTATGATTTTTGTTTGTTTTTTTGTTATTAATGCTATTTATTTATTTATTTATTATATTTATTTTTTTAAATTTTAGAGGAAATAAAAATTTTCCATAGGGTACTTAGTTGTCCCATTTGTGTAGAATTTATACACAGAAAAAACAGGCAGAAGAAAAACAAATAGAAGAAAAATACAAACTTTAAATATATTTTGTCTTGTTTGTTTTTGTAAATTATGTTATTATGTGTGTATGTATATATATATATATATATATATATATATATATATCCATCTAAATCATATACAATCAGACCTGAGTGTTCTTGAGAGAAAAACAAAAAATATATATAAACACACACACACACACACAAAAATCCCTACTTTTTCGTGTCTTTTTTTTATATATACTAGTGACAAGAAGCTGGCCACTGCATGTCTTATGGAACATTTTCCTTTTAATTATTATCATTTTCAGCTTCTTTGATAATTTTTGTACTGTCTGTTACTTTACATAAAATTACTAATTGTATAATCTGCAGAATATGTAAACTGACACTATTACTATCAACATTAAAATGAAAATTACTTGATTTTGAGATATCAAACAACATAAAGCTGTACAGTTTCAAAGTTTATCATTGTATTTGTTACTTTCTGAATGAGTAAGCAGGTCCTCTTTGAACTTTTCTTGGACTGGTCATATATATATATTCAGAATACGTTAGTTACAAGAAAAAAATTAATATTTTTTTAACTACTTACATGTAAACTGAGTAACATGTCTGTAGTTGAAATACCTTTCTTGAAATTGCTTCTCTAATTTTTTTTATTTTTTTATTTTTATTATTATTATTATTGGCATTTTCACTATATTATGACAGTTGACTTCAGATATGCTGTTCCAGTATATCGTTTTAACCTTTGTGAAAATTCTTTCTCAATTTCACATAATGTGCCATTTACATATACAAGTGTAATTCAGTGTGAACTTTAAATGTGTGACAAGGAATGATGGTTGAATGTGTTTGCTGTGATTACAGGATGTTGGGTAATTGTTTCCCTGCTGCTGTAAATTTGGTTTCCATTTACTTCAGTTATTAACTTGTCTGCTTCACCGACATGTAAATGTGACAAAAGCTTTTATATATGTTTATTTACTTTATTTTTTTTTTTTTTTTTTTGTTCAGCTGTCTGTCTTCTGTCCTCTTTCTGTCATTCTGTCTCTCTTTGTTTCAGTATCTTCGTCTCTCTGTCTCTGTTCATCTCCCTCTCTCTGATTATATACTCTTTCTCACAGACTTTCCTCCATACATTTTTTTAATTTATTTTTTTTATTTTAATAATTATTAATAATTTTGGTATATAATTTTGTATTATTACCTTTATTTTTTTTTTTTTTTTTTCCATTCATGTATACATTTTGTGGGGTAAGGGAAGGGAAGGGTCCAGGTCATGGTTTTGGAGATCTTTTAAAAAAAAAAAAATTAAGGTGTAGAAAATAAATAATTAAAGTGTATTAAAAAGTAATCATAACTTTAAAAAAAAAAAAAAAAAAAATAAAGATCCTCTATATGTACAAATGTATACTATTAGAATTGGTAATTTGTAGTGAAAAAAAAGCCGAGCAGTTTTTTGCATTATTACAGTTAAGTGCTTGTTTGATTTTACACTTGAAACCAGTCACTGCTAGTAAGAGTATATTAACAATCTATGTAAAATATATCTGACAAATTGAAATAGAAACATAAATTAACTGAACAGTAGAGACATTTTTATTTTTTATTTATTTTTTTTTATTCAATTTATTTACTCTTTTTTTTAGCTTTTTATTACTATTATTAATTTTTTATTTTTTTTTATTTCATTTTTATTTTTTTTTTTTTTTTTTTTTTTTTTTTTTTTTTTTTTTTTTTTTAACTTTATTTATAGATCTATATTTATTTATTTTCAGGTGCAAATGTTTAGAAGAAGGAGTTCACAATTTACAAATCAAAGTGGCCACTCTGAGCATATACGATGTGCCAAGTGTTGAAATAAAGGGAAAGACTCTAGGATCACTGGTGTTTGCAGAATCATTTCTTGACTCTGTTCTCTTTGAGCAAGACCCAGGTCATCTTTGTTTTATCATCATTATTATTATTATTTTACTTTTAATTAAAATTAAAATGGTACATTTTCCTAAGATTATTATTAAATCTGGTTGTTTTTATCTTGTTGGAATTTTCACATAATTATTTCCTTTTTCTAAACTTTTATACTTATAAATTTTAATAAAAAATTTAACTATTTATAAAATTACAGATAAATAATTCAAATTTTTAATTTTTAATTTTTTTTTTTTTTTCAACTGCCACTTCTTGTAATTAAAGTCTACATGTAGAAAATACAGCAAATTACAAAAAAAAAAAAATTTCAAATAAATCTTTTAATTTTTTATTTATTTTTATTTTATAATTTGTTTTTCTTTCTATTTATCTTTTTGTTATTATTGTTTTATTTTTTATTTATTTATCTTTTTATTATTATTATTATTTTTTTTATTATTATTATTTGTTTTTATTATTATTATTATTATTTTTTTATTATTATTATTTTTTTTATTATTTTTTATTTATTATTATTTTTTTTTGTTATCAGGCTCACCATCACAAATCTCCAGTGAAGTTCTTCTGTTAACTACACACATTCCCAGAATTTTGTTGTGGAATGTGAGTTATTTTTACCATACACCTAATTAAAAATTTTATAAACAAAATGAGCTATAATTTGAATATTCACCTGTTACATGACATGTCATGAGATCAGTTCTCGTCAATGCACTCTTTGTACTTTTTCCCAATGAAGTTAGGAGTCTCATATTAATCAGTAAGCACATAGGATAATGACAATGTATATATATTTTTTCTCTCTTATATAGTTTTAGAAAAATCTGAGAATTATTATTTTTTTAATTAGTCATATAATAATGTAGTATTTAACAAACCTTTTTAAATTGGTGTTCAGTTCCAAATATCTGAATTGACAAGAAATGGAGAGATTCAGAAGTTACTTCATCTACCTGATATTCAAAAGTTTGGACAACAGCTGATGTCAGGGGAAAAGGTTGACATAACAACAGGAACACCTTTAACCTTACGACCAGATGAATGTAAAACATTTTTCCAAACATATATGATTATCATTAACAGAGGTCATAAAATTATTAGTTCTTATATGTAAATAAAAAAATATTAATGAGAAAAAGTATTGTTTTAGTATGTTATTTATAATTTTTTTGTTCTGTAGTTTGACAAATATTCGTGTATTGGTATGTTCTTTATTTGCATAATTAAATTGGATAAAACAGACAGTAGCCTGATTAATTTCTTTGAAGTTAATTTCTTAAATTTTAGTATATATATATGTATATATATATATATATTAAAATTTAAGAAATTAGAGAATTTATATATATATATATATATTTATTAAATTATTAACATTAAATTTAGATATCCTTTTTTATTAAAGATTATAATAGTTCACTTTCGATTAAGTCACATAGGATTTTTGACTTAAACATTACTTTTACCGATTCTGTACAACATATAGCATTGTTTAATTATTTGTTTTAAATACTCCAGATCAGTTGTTTATGTATGAACACGGCCTTATAGTTTTTCGTCCAGAATGTGGTGCTGTTGCAGTGCATGGCAGCCACATTAAATCTGTCTGTCTGTATGATGGGGTATGTTAACTGATTTTTATCATTTGTGTTCTCTTTTATTGTTATTATTATTATTATTATTATTATTATTATTATTATTATTATTATTACTAGTATTATTGCTGCTACTACTACTACTATTACTATAGTTATTATTAGTATTATTGCTGCTACTGCTACTATTACTACTTTTACTTCTACTACTACTACTACTGCTACTACTACTATTATTGTTATTAAGATTATTATTATTTTATTTATTTACTTACTTATTTATTTGTTATTATTATTAATTTTTATTTTTATTTATTTATTTTTATTTTTTGTGAATTATTATTATTTTTATTTTTTTTTTTTTTTTAAAGGAGTCACCAAGTCAGGTGTTGTTACTTATCATAGAAATGAATGAATTTCCAGCCTGTTCTCTACCATCATACCTGCAGTCAGATATCAACACACTTGTACTCATTGTCAGGCCTCGCAGCAAAGCTAGAAGAATCCTCCTCTCCACAGTATGTTTTAGTTTTGATGCATTGTACTTTTCACTACTCAGGTCTTTAAAACTATCCTGTGTTCAGTATATTCTATTATGAAAACATATTTTACATTTCACTACTCAGGTCTTTAAAACTATCCTGTGTTCAGTGTGTTCTATTATGAAAACATATTTTACTTTTCACTACTCAGATCTTTAAAACTATCCTGTGTTCAGTGTGTTCTATTATGAAAACATATTTTACTTTTCACTACTCAGATCTTTAAAACTATCCTGTGTTCAGTATGTTCTATTATGAAAACATATTTTACTTTTCACTACTCAGATCTTTAAAACTATCCTGTGTTCAGTATGTTATTTATGAAAACATATTTTACTTTTCGTGATTCAAGTGTTTAAAACAATCCTCTCTGCAGCATATGTTTTTGTATGATTAATATATTTTATTTTCCAATTAAGCTAGTTACAGTTTCACCCAGTCCCTATGATTTATACATCAAAGGCCATAGAGAGTGCATTCCTGAAAGTGAACACACACAAAAAAAAAGAAAGTATCAAAGTAATCAATATGTGTAGGCTATGGAAATGACCAGCCTCTCTGGCACACTGGTTCAGCCATTAACCTTAAAACAAGTCACATCTCAGTACTTGAAATCTGTCAAACTGGCTGCAGCTCTGTGACAGAGATGAGGCCTGATGTGTGATTTGTTGCAGGATAATCTTCCTATTCTGCTGTTTCAGTGATCTACAACCATCTGTCAAAAAGTCATGTTATCTGTGTCTTACTGTTTATGGGAAGGTTTATGTAAAAGATTTCGTTCTTTGATATCAGTAAATTAACCCATGGGTTTGAAAAAACAAAACATCTTTCTCGTACTGTCGTCACAAGAACATTATTATATTTGACACATGATAGCTTTTAGTATGAAAATGAGCTGATAATTCATTAAATAAAATCAGTTCACAGATTTGTTTTATCTAACTGAAAACTGTAAAATGACTACCACTTTTTTCTTCTCTGTGATTGGTCTCTAATACTAAATATTAATACTGATATGAGCAAAACAAGCCAGATTCCTTTGATTTGCTTGCCCAAAATAGTCATGCTTATTCTTCAGGTTTCAAGAATGACTGTGGCAGTGCATTTCCTGTCTTCCAAAATCATTTTTGGTTTGTAGAACATTAATAATAAGTGTGTTGAGGTGTTTGATCAAATGTATATTAATTCAGTGATCATTGTTAATGAAGGTTTTGCCAGAATGGAAGAAGGTGGAGGACTGTAAAGTTCCTGCTGTAGAACATCTTGACACTCTGCCTGATAATCTTCAGTCTCTGTAAGTATTTCACATAAATCTAACAATATCTAGTTTCTATCAAACATTTTCCCAGTAGAAATAATTTAAACCTACCAAACCATAATTTCTGTGTTAAATATCCAACATCCAATAGCTGGTAACAGAAAATTAATGGTAACGATAAACAACATAAATAAAAATAATAAAAACTCAAGCACTCATAACATGTTCTTGATGACATGAAATGCTTTAACATTAATCTATTAAAGTATTTATTTCTGTGTTTTTACTGTATCAGACAAGAGGTGCTGCAGGTGAAATACCAGGAGACAACTGGAAGTGGTTTAGATGAGATGCTGACACAGACAATGACTCTTAAAAAAGCTACAATGATGTTACCTTCACTTAACAAGTAATAATCAATTATTTCTCTTCATTAACAGTTAAAATTTCCTTCAACACACATTAATCAATAACTCCTTGTTTTATTCCACTATTTCTTTTCATTAGAGCTTAAAATTTCCTTTAGAATAAATTAATCAATAAATCCTTCTTCTTTTCACTTTATATGTAATATTTAAAAGTTTCTTGTTTATTATTTTAGTATTTAATATTTTCAACCTTATAAATTATTATTTTTTTAAATTTTAAGTTAAAATTTGAGATAAATAATTAAAATTTTCAATTTTTAAAAATCTCATTTTCAAGTTCCACTGCTTGTAATTGAAGTTTGCATGTAGAAAATAAAGAAATTTTTTTTTTTCAAATAAATCTTTTAATTTTTTAACTTCATATTGTCTGTAAAAATGAGTACATTATCTCCATTATTGTTTAAAATTTTCTTTTGTACACTGTAATTTAAAAATTCATATTTTGCTGTCTGCTCTTAAATGTGTTATAATCAAAATTTTAATGTAAAACATTGACTTTTGTATCATAAAATAAATTAATAGTAATTACCATTTAAAAATAACTACTTTATTTTTTAATTTTTTTTTTTTTTAATTTTTATTTTTTTATTTTTTATTTTTTCTATGATTTTGTTTTTTTTAAATATTTCTCTAGTTTTGTGGCCCATTTCAAAGTGAGTAGTGCTGGCTTTCCTAGACTGGCAACTTATGATCTTCAGTGTTGTTTGAAACAGATATCTTCAGCTCAGCCTCCTGCCTCAGATAAGGTATATATATGTGTGTGTGTGTGTGTGTGTGTGTGTGTGTGTGTGTGTATGTCTGTGTCTGTGTCTGTGTCTGTGTCTGTGTCTGTGTCTGTGTCTGTGTGTGTGTGTGTGTCTGTGTGTGTGTGTCTGTGTGTGTGTGTCTGTGTGTGTGTGTGTGTGTGTGTCTGTGTGTGTGTGTGTGTGTGTGTGTGTGTGTGTGTGTGTGTGTGTGTGTGTGTGTGTGTGTGTGTGTGTGTGTGTGTGTGTGTGTGTGTGTGTCTGTGTATGTGTGTGTGTTTTTATGATAGGTGGTTATATCTGTATTAAAGTAATATATTTATATGTGTATTTCAATGTGGAAATATGAATGCATATAAAACAAGATGAAAGTTCCTGACATTTCATGTAAATGTATGTATCGAACTTGTTATTTTTACATTTATGAATCTTGTTGTGAAATGTATGGATTTATAGTTTATATTATATGGTCTGAATGATGTCAGTTTAGCATTACTTTTTTTTTATTTTCATCATCACTTTTCAGCTTATTGTGACCATCCTTAGTGGAATTCCTGGCTCTCACAAAGAACAGCTGTGTAGAAAGCTAACCAGCCTCGCACAAGACAACTATCAGGTACATTATCTTTCAGAAGTTTTCATTTTCATTTCAGTGTTGTGTATAGCCAGTTTAGAGTAAGACCCTATCAAAATGAAAGATATTTTTTTAAATCTTTAAAATTCATACTATTTCGCCTGACTTAGATTTTAGACAGTTACAACTGCCACAGTTATGATATTAGGACTGATCTAGATGAAAGTCTAAGGTTTAAAACTTGATAGGAGTCATGTACAGACAGAGTTTTATCATATAAAAAAAAATTTGTAACTATAATGTTATTTTCCTTATTAGTATGAGTGAACCTGATATAAATTAAGAATTCAGAAATATTCAATTAAGAATGTTATAGTTGTTCAGTTGTTATGAAAATTAACAGTCTGAATCAAGATTCATTGACTGTTGAATCAAAGACAGTGGTATGGCTTTACAAGGGTAGCTGGAAAGATAATTATGTGTATTAGGTTGTACTGATCCAAACTGTTGAAAGAAACAAACTGTAGGCTTTATTTGAAATACTAAACCGATGTGATATTCATCCATTTGTTTTGTTCTGTTGTTACAGGTGGATTGTATTGAGTCCACCAAGATATGACGTCAGAGACTTTGATGCTGAGAGTCTGCAGAAATCACTGGAAACTGCTCACACCACATACCAGAAACTTACTCATGCTCAGAATCAAACTCGGGTTTTGATTGTCACAGCAGGGTGAATATTGTTTGTCCACTGGTACTCGTATCACCAGCTAGAAATCATCTGATTCTCAGCTTTTTCTCATGACATCCAGACAAGTCTGTGCAGGATTTTCCTTCTCACATTAACTACCAAAATTACTGCTTATTGATTATTAATGTTTGCATCACAGCTATTTTGACAAGTTTTTTCTTTGTGTTTTTCTTTATTTCTTTATTTGTTATTTATTTTATTTCTTTATTTCTTTATTCCTTTATTTCTTTATTTCTTTATTTTTATTTTTATTATTATTTTTATTTTTTTTATTATATTATATTTTTTAATTTATTTTTTGCTTTCTCACTGTTTTTCCTAAATAATAATCTTTTCCTCTTTTCTGAAATATGATTCCCAACAACAATTTTTATTGAATTTGTCCTGAATCATATTTTTATTATCTATAGTTTCAAAAACTGAAATAATTTCTCTAAAAAATAATTCAGTAGTGATATTTTTGATCAAACAAATATAAATATTCTTTTTAATGTATTGCACATTATGTGTGTGATATACAACATGGACGTTATTAAAATTACAAAAGTTTTTATAAACAGATTTACAGACACTGTGGATGTTGTTCATGCCATTGTCAACCATCCAAACAAAGATGTAGCTGCCAATGTTACCATAGGTAGTGTTTACTTTTATATTCATCAAATATACATCTTTTTAAATATCTACAAGTAAAATAGTTTCTATTATTAACAATAACTGTAATTTTCAGAAAAGTAATCAATGGATTCTGTTTCATTTTTTTGTTTTTATTATTAAAATTATTTCTTTTCTTAACATATAAAATATAATTTGTTTAACAACTGTTTATTGAAAAAATTTCCATTTTTTTCTGTACTGATTTTTGAAAATTTAATTATTTTTATTGTTATTGTTGCTATTACTATTATTATTATTATTATTATTATTATTATTATTATTTTTATTTATTTATTTATTTATTTATTTATTTATTTACAGAAGATTATATCATCAGTCTTTTCATTTTAAATTGCACTGGTTGTTTCATCACTTTTCACTGTGTAAAATATTTATCATTTCCAGGTGCAATATCAGTATGTGTTGACCCTCTCAATACATTCATGGAACACAGGTAAGTAATAACAGTGGTCATCCACATTTTGTGATATTTCAACAGAGCCAGTCATTTTTGAATGATAGAAAAGTGATGATTAGTTATCTATGCATATATTATTTCAGTTAGTCATTTATACTCACTTAACAGAAACAAACTACATTTCCAGGATAAAGCTAAAAGTATGCTGTATTTAAGACTGTGATATTCTGTCAGTGTTAAATTTTGTAGCATCACCAGAGCTCACAGTAATAAAACCTCCCCTGACAGCTATAGTGTATATGTATGTGAGAAGAGGAAAGTTCTGTTCAACAAACAATGGTTAACATGTAAAAGCCAACTATTTAATCACACTTAAGTCAAGTCAGATATTTATGTCATATCAATGTTTGGAAGCACATCTGTGAATAGGAATACTACAGTTGTATTTTATTCAGTTCACTGCATTTCTTGATCAGTAGTTTATGTTTATCTAACAATAATGACAGGTCTTATTAATCTTATATTACATTTATATATTAGTATTAATATTAAAAAAAATTTTTTTTACTAAAGATATTCTTTAATAATATGCATGTGTGTGTGTGTGTACTTTTTTTTTTTAATTTTACAGATGGACTTTTCCAGTTTTGCTGAATCAGTGTGCTCAGGGCTGGGTTAACTGCATCATCTTCATGTCTTCTACAGAAACTAGGGTACATTTTCACTTTTGTGTTTTATTAACTACAAATGTGCCAATTGCATGTCAGAGATTTCCAGTTTGTTGCATTCTGTTTTTATTTAAAATTTAGGAATGTATCAGATAGAAAATACAATTACACTTTGTCTTTGTTAAATGTTAAATTAAACAGATGTACTCAGTGCTGGATTATTTTATGTTCTTAATATTTTCTTCTGTCTTTTCACTTATATTTTCCTTTCTTATTTTCTTCTTCTTCTTCTTTATTCCCATCTTTTCTTTTTCTTTTCATTTTTTTTTTTTTTTTTTTTTTTATTTATTTCATTTAGGATTAGATTCACACATGAAATTATCTTTCCTATTTTTCTTTTTTCTTTTTACATTTCTTTCTTTTTTTTCTTTTTCATTTTTCAATGTGACAAAATATTGACCTTTTTCAGAATGAACTGCTTGACCATGTACAGAATCTGGTTCGCAGCATCAACTCTGACGTTGCCCTGCTAGTAGCTGACAAAGCCATCATCTCCAGGTGAAAGTTTGCACAATGCTTTGTTTGATTCCTTCTGTCACTGTTACAACCATAAATGTCATTATTACAATGATTTTGATAATAATTTATCAACCATAAACATTTATTTAGTTTGTATTTACAAGCTAAATTTTCCTAATGTGTGCTGAAGCTTATATCAGTAAAACATCTTAAAATTGAACACTTTATGATTATTCCCAAGAGACTGTATTGTTTCCTATTAAAAGTGTGGCTATAGTGATATAAAAAAAAAAGCCTACATGTATTTTGTATACTTCCTAATGATTGTTTTATCTGTTTATTGTCTGACTGTAGGTTTGTTTGTTTTGCAACACCATTATTTTCTAATAATAACATATAACACTAATATAACAAGCTGTTTCGAATGTGCTATTTTCTTTTAATTCTTGACATTTTTATATGTAATAGTTCTGAAAAGTACTCACAGATTTATTTACTCAGCCTTTCAGGACATTTTACATCTCTCTCTCTCTCTTTTTGAAATATGAGAGGTTGATAAACACATACAATTGCTTGAATCATTGTTATATTTTCTTATTAGCCAGAGTTAGGGTTTAGAATTAAATAAAATTGTTACTTGGTTGTGTACATAATGTAATTAGGTTATCTGTTTCTACTACCACATATAGACTCTGAATAAAGAGTGGTTTCAGATTTTGCAAGTTCATCACAGTAGACCTATTGATAGATTTGTTTATCTTTTATTTTTTTATTTATTTTTTTTCATGTGATTGTTTATTATGTGCACTTTATTACTATAATTAACAATAATTATTATTTATCATTATTAGTTTTTGCTTCTGTTGTTATTGTGGTTGTTGTGGTTGTTCTATTTGGTCTTATTCATTTATTTATATTTTACAGGAGCACAGATCTGGATTTGATTTTGTCAGATTCAAACTTCATGCAGCCAGCTATGATAAGATCAAGACTTCTGCTCAATCCTGGATGGTGAGTGTGTTTTTACTCTTCAATCATAGATCCTGTTAGTATGTATGTTATTCACTACAGTGGCCAAATATAAAAATGTGAAGCATGTTAGAACCAAAGATTTCAGATACTGGATTTATTATTATAAATATTCCATATTTCTTTGATCAAATATAAATATGTAAAAAAAAAAAAAAAAAAAAAAAAAAAGGAAAATTAAGCCCCACAAATTTCAGAGTAGGATTATAATCACAAATAGAAATGCTCAAATAATAAGTGTATCATACAAGAATCTCACAACATGGTAGATACATTAACCATCAACATGTGTTTGAGTCACTGCCAAATAACATTACCTTATAATACATACTGTGTTACAGCAATTTATCTATTCTGTAGTAGAAAACTGATATGATTTAAAAGTGGTATATGTGTAATATTCTTTTCATTCCAGGAATGAACCTTCCTACAAGAACACATTCTCACACCCCATGACCAACGTCTGTCTCAAGTTTTCTAAAAGTTTGGAGAAAGTAAAGCTTGTTAACAGGTTACATGGTTAGTTTGGGCTAAAATTACCTCTGAACTTTCACATGATTTCAGTTTAAAGTTTTATTTTACTGGCAAACTTTCAGTTTATTCTTTGATTATTACTGGGAGATTTGTCTGAGTTTTTTTAAGGGGGTGTTAATACATTTTTATTCTATTTTACTTGTTTAAAATTTCTAAAATGTATTTATTTTTATTATGTTTTATTTATATGTACTTTTATTTTAATTTGTGTTTTGTATGTATGTTACTTACACAACATACTCTATAGTTTTGTGTCTGTTTTTATTTCCTTTTTTCTTTATTATTTTCTTTATCTGAATATTCATTAGTTAAAATATTAACTATTAAAATATGTATTTATTTTTGCCAGGTTTGAAGAGAAGTTTGTCAGAGTTCCCATTTAAAGGAAATATCTATTTTGTAGAAGGAACCGTTCTGTTGTCAGGCAAGTTTTTAATGATGTCTCAAAATATTCACAAAGGCTAATTCATTTACTGTGAATGAAAAATATAATTCACCATACCACTGTCTGTCAGTCTGAATTGACTGTCTGTCCAGTTTATCAAAGCCATAACATTTGTTTTCCAGTCTTTGATGCCCTGCTGATAACATGTAAGAGTATATCTGACACCAATCACAGAGAAAGATGTTGAGGTATCATTTTTCAGTGTAAAGAATTAGACTGACAATTACAAGTCTGAAAGAAATAACTTTATAGAAACAAAAATAAAAAATAATAAGGTTGAAGAAGTTATTTCCCATCAGTGTTTAAATTATTATTTTTTTATGTGTGAAACTGAATTTATTTTATCTTTGGTTGTGGTTTTAGATTCATCTCAGCCAGTGGATGTCCAGTTTGTGACACTGACCAGCTACTTGACCATTCATCCTGCAGATGTCCAGAACACACCACCACCAGACTGGACACAGTCCTGTTACATGGTGTTCACCGGATGTGACTTGGAGGAGAGTCAGCTCAAAGACTGGCTCAGAACTTGTGCTAAACAGGTGAAGAGGCTTTTTGTTAAAATCAATATACAGCTACAGCTTTGTTTTCTGTCCAGTAGTAATTACAAGATGTTATTGTTATAAGGCTGAAATATATGATTGTGTGTGTGTGTGTGAGTTTATGTACAAGTATGTGTGTGGATGGGTGTTAGTTTGTGTTTGTATATGTGTATGCACACATGTGCATGTTTGTGTATGTATCAGTGCATGAGTGTGTGCAAGTGTCTGTCAGGTAAATATATAAATTTGAATTTGTCACTATTCTGAATGCATGCATTAATAATAGAATAATTTGTTTCAAAACTGAACCCAACCTGCAAGGCTTGCCTTACAAAATCATCACAGACCCAACAATTGTTTGGACTGACTTCATTTCATACCCTGATTGATATAGATGTTGGTTTTATTTTGTAGAAACCACAGAAAAAGAAGTTGATAGATAGAAAAGATCTTACCCAGGAAGAAATCAATCGAATACATGTAAGTTCTGTTAAATCATTAAATGACTGCTGGCTTTTTTTTTTTCATTTGTTAGCTTATTACTTACTTTTATTTTTATATTAATTATTTATTTATTTAAGTATTTTTTTTTCATTATAGGTGATGTTTAAACCACCATACATTTTTTATTCCTAAGACCATCGTGTATGATGAAATATAAAATGAAATATTTTATTTTGTGCATCATCTATAATCTAAATGCATCAGAAATTTGTATTAAAAAAAAAATTAAAATGGAACTGACATGTTAATATATTTGTGTTTGTTTATTTTTTTATTTTATTAAATTTTTATTAATATTATTGCAATTTTTTAATTAATTTATTTATTTTATTTTATTTTTTTTTTCATTTTATTATTATTTTTTTTTGTACTGAATAAAATGGAAGTAACTAATTTTGGAACTGAGGTGTCAATGTATTTATTTTTGTTTATTCTATTTTTTTTTTTTTATTATATAAATATATATGGTTTGTTGGTTTTGGTGTTTTTTTTTTAAAGAAACAACATCATTTGGAGACTCTGCCTGCAGGCTGGTTTTACAGTGGGACTCATTTTGTCAGTATGAGTGGAGACAAGTCTCTCACACATCCCAGTATCCTTTCTTTAGATACAGCTTAAAATGTATAGTCACATGTTAATTTTTTTTTTCTTTTCGTACTGATGAAAGTGATAACATAAAAATAGTTTTGTTTTTATTTTGTTGTATTTTTAATTGATTTATTTTGTTGTTGTTGTTGTTGTTGTTATTATATCACATTATAAAAAAAAATTCTCTCTTTTATGATTAATGCAGAACAACAAAAATATTTTGTTAAGTAAAATTTCTAATGTTTTTTTTTTAATTTGTTTTCTTTATTTTCTTTATTTATTTTTTTTTTTTTTTTTTTTGTTTTATTTATTGCTACTATCATTATCATCATTTTCAACATCATTATTATTACTATTATCATTATTATAATTATTATTATTATTGTTATTATTATTATTATTTTATATTATTACTTTATATTATTACTATTATTTGCTTTTGTCTGTAGGGTAAGTAAACATTCATTGTTATAACAAACGTAGTTGTCTTCCTTAACTTTGATTAGAACTGGAGGAATTCCTTGACAGCTGGCTGAAGACAAAGAATGAAGAGATTTCTAAATACAATGCCAAGATCGATGCAGAAAACTTTGTTGATTTGTTTGCTTGAAATAAAATTTAAAAAACATACATTTTGAAGTTGAATCTTAAAACAAGATTTTTTTAAACTTATTATCACATTCCAGCAAACATTCCTGCTGGCTTTCAATGTTTATGTTTGTGAATTTTGTGTTGTTCATTTTTTTTTTAATATTTTTAAAACATTTGAAATTTTTTCATGTAAATATTCAATGTTTTTGAAATGAAAATATATATTTTGAATTGTTTTTTTTTTTAAAAATATTTGAAATTATTCATTTTAATTTTTTTTGCATTATTTTTTGAAATCCAAATAAATATTATTTAAAATTTCTTTTTTTTAAATAAAACAAATTATTTTACATTTTTTTTACATTAACTTTTCTCGTGTTCCAGATAAATAGTATTTAAAATAAAGAAACAGTATTTAAAACAAAGCATTATACATTTTATATACAGAAATTTCATCTTTTTCAAATTATTTCAATCCAGTATTTAAAATAAAGAAAGAGTATTTAAAACAAAGCATTATACATCTTATATACAAAAATTTCATCCTTTTCAAATTATTTCAATCCAGTTTTTAAAATATATATTGTCAAATTAATTATTTTACTTAGTATGATGAATAAACTTATTATTGTATATTTCATTTTAATGTAGAATAGTTTTCTTTTTATATGTCTGTGGATATTTATATACATTATAAAACTTGTATACATTTCATATTTTTGCTGTAAGTTGATTTAATGGTCATTGTCATCAATATAATTATCTACATCATCATTTGTATTGGACTGACCGCCCAATCAGTGTGCTTGTTTCACACCACAGTGTATATTAAATTTATCACTGGTAACTGAGTTCTGATTGGTTAGTGGTTCCTGATATCTCAGTGATGAAGCCTCCTTCAGCTGTTCAGTCATATTCAAGTCCTGTACAGAAAGATTCAATTTATTGTTGATTTACTTAATTACATCTAAATTAATTATTTATAAATGTTTGATATTGTATAAAATTGTGTATTAACGTGTCCTTTAGATTTCCAAAATTTTATTGTGTGATATCCAAACTTTGATCTGGAGAAAATGCATAACATTCCAATCCTTCTTCAGTTCATACACACCTTCCATTGTTTTTGAGCCATTGTTTCATATAAGTACTGATTTATTAAGAAACCAAACAGAAGTATTCAAATTTACTTTGTTATAATTATATTGTCTGTTTTAAATTTGTTTGTTTGTTTGTAAAGTTTGCATTCTCACACTCACATATGCATAAGCACTTGCACACACACACACACACACACACACACACACACACACACACACACTACACACACACTACACAAACACACACAGACATAATATATATATATATATATGTGCACACACATAAGCTGTGCATAAAAGAGAGCCAAATGTATGTAAAGTACTAGCAAACAAGGTTAGGATTATCAAATGTATAAACCTGAAACCTTTGAGAAGAGAACTTTGTTAATACGACACTGCAGCACTGTAAAAGCCACTAAAGTGTGACCAGTGTTACTCAACAGTTTTACTTCCTGATAGCCTGTCAGCAGCGAGATTACAAACACTTTTCATAGCTACATGGGTTTGTAAGGACCGGGTGAATTGAGAAAAATAGTCCTTGAAAGAGGAAATCCACATTTTCAAGTGTTTGGGTATAAGCTGTTTTCACTCATTTCATATAATTACTGGATAGCTTCTGGATTTTCTTACAGAGGTAAATGGAAAGATTTACTAATAATACTAGTAGTTAATTTATTTATTATAGTTGGGGTTCATATTTTTATGTAATTTTAATTATTTCTATTTAATTTAGTTATTACTGATGTTAAAATTTTATATTAATAATATTATTATGATTTGCTGATGTTTGCCTTGGTTAAAGCTGCCAACCTGCTGCCAACACACTGTTGTGAAAAGAATTTATTACATTTTGTTTGAAAAAAAAATATATCAAATTTTCTTTACAATGCTAGTTTGTTGTTTATGGTTAATTAGAACATTTTTACCCAGTAATAAAACAAAAATAAATTATTATTATTATTTTGTTAATTTTTTTGTTTTTTTTGTTTTGTCGTAGCTCTTTTCTTTTTGTCGGTGTTTGTCGTAATGTTGGATTCAGACCTAGTATAGCTAATTAAAACATGACTGACAGAATGAATCTTTCAAGATTTTATTTCATTCATTGCACATCCATGTGTATGTCCTCGAGAACTATGCCTTTTTGAAATTTAAGTAAGAACACTTTAGAGATAAAAAAAATAATATTTTTATATTGCCCATACTCTACCACCTCTGTCATAATTTATTAACTTTGACTGTCACATGACTGTTGATCTGTACAGGTTTTTTTTCTTCTATAAAAACCAGTCAGATATGGCCTCTGGTGTCTCTAAATCCATTGTTAATAGCATTCCAATAAAAAAGAAAGAAAAGAAGCTTAAAAACATTCTGAGAAATGTCCATTCTGAACTATGTCCAGTCATCAGAAAGTGTCCCATTCATAAACAGGCAACTGTCTGTACACACTTACAGACTTCACTTCCTGGTGCTGTCTCCAAACTGTGTAGTCGTGACAAAATGACACTCTTGTCTCTCTAGCACTTGACTTGCATTTCCAGGACACGTGTGCAGGGCCTTTAACATATTTAAACATTTGACTGATACTGGAAAGCAATACATCATTCATTATACTGCACTGTTACCTGCTGAAAGAGATTCTGTTTCATGTATTAAATTGTGTGCATTTATACACTGGACTCAGTTTCATTTCTGTACTATTCAGAGACAAACGTCAGAGAATGGATATATTTATGTGTTGGGTTTTGTGTTCATATGTATAGACATTATGTGTTTTATAGTCTAAATGTGCAAGTATCTGTATGTATGTCTATGTGTTTTTGTAAATACATCTTCGATGTTTGTCTGTGTCATTTGCATGCATATTTCTAAACACACACACACACATATACCTACATACATACATATATATATCTTTTAATATCCTTTCATTCAGTGTCATTTTGTTACAACCTCGTTGAAAAAAAACAAAAGATATAAATACACGAGAACATAAAATATTCAGATGTGAGCCTGTGTTAAGCCTCACTGATAACAGTCTATTCAGTTAGAGATAAGGTGACAATTTTGTTTGTTTTTTGTTGTTCAGTGGATTTTTCTGTCTCTTCAAACATCCATTTAGAAGCCCTCAAGCATTTCTTTCCAAGCTCTTGAACAATTTGAAATGAATGCAGATTCTCCAAGCTCAAATGGAGCAGTTATTATGACCATGCTTTTTCTATACCCTTCAGTGATCATGAAAAAGTCCAAAATTCTCCATCAGTGATGATGAGCAGAAAGTTGGACCTCAATAACCTCCCCCCCCTCCAAGCCACCACTGCCATCAAGAAAATATTAATTATGTTTGTGTTTATTTATCTTATTTGTATGTGAAGTAATCATTTATTTTTGTTGTTTTTGGTCTTCAATCAGTAACAGTGAGAATATAATTATTTGGCCTGAAATGTAGAGAAGAAATAGAACCTTCTACTTAAATAATTTTGTGTGTGTGTGTGTGTATTATTATTTATATATATTTGTGGTATCTGCAATTATGTCTGAAGACAAGAACAACCAAACTTCTTTTTTTCTTTTTTTTAAATATATATAAATACTGTTTTATCAAATTAAAAAATATGTATAATTATTTAACAAATTCTGAAAATTCACTAAGAAGTTCATCTCTGGTTTAAATTCCTTGGACATTTCTGAAATGACAACTGCAAAAAAAAAAAAAAAATTTAATTAAATTAAATATATATATATATATATATATATATATATATGATACATAAAGCTATTTCAATTAATTAAATTTTTTGTTGTATATACTTTTAAAGAGAAAAAAGAAATATCATTATATCTTCAGTGATATTGCTATGCATTTTTCTTTATTAATGGAACAAACACGTTATAATTCTTTTATCACAAATTTTTACAGTTTATCTACCCAAACACTGTAACTTGTGCATAAAATATTAACTTTTGTGGTTGTTTACCAAATACACAACACTTATTTTGTATCTCAGTATGTCCTTTAAAACAAATTTTTGTTAAATGATGTATCTAAAATAAATATCAGTTTAACATTTCCTTCACATTTTTCAGCATTAATATCTCTTGGACGTTATTATGATTTTGTAAAGATAGTTTAAGAAAAGAAACCCGCTGATATTATTATTACATAGATAATTCATACCAAGCTCATTTAGTTGTTTTTTTAACATGCCCTTTCCCTGCTTGCAGGAAACAATAAACCATTATCAGAGTGATGGACCAAACGGAAAATATCCCTGCATGTATTTATGTATTGTAAAATGATGACTCAGAAACTCTGGATCTGATGCTCAACAACCAAACAATAGTTAATGACATCAGATATCCTGATTGATGTGTACATGAATGAATGCACAATTGTTTGTCTATTTACAGTAAAATGTCTTCACTTAATACGCTAGTTGATGGTGATGTGGATAAATTCTTGTGATTGAAACCTTCGTTAAAACATTTGCAGGATTCTCAAACAACTATAATTTTATGCAATTTATTAAAACAAAACAAAAAAACAACATTGTTATTAGTAGTAGTAGTAATAAATGTAGTTATTGTTATTATTATTATTATTATTATTATTATTATTTTTCTTCTCTTCTTCTTCTTCTATTATTATTATTATTATTATTATTTTTCTTCTCTTCTTCTTCTTCTATTATTATTATTATTATTATTATTATTATTATTATTATTATTATTATTATTATTATTATTTAACCGTTATTAAAAGTTTAACACTTGATTTAGTAGACAAATAAATAAAAATATCTTACTGAGTTTATAGATCCACTGAAAGGTGCAGCTGGTTGAAAAGGGCTGGACCCAGCTCCTATATATAAAGGTTCATTAGATATCTTTGGTATCCTAGCAACCACTGAAACATGAAAATAAAAACAACCAAATTAGAAGTAATGGTAATAATTGTTTTAGAAGTTTTTGTAGTCATTGTAGAATCACAGAAGTTATAGCAGTTCTAATTGTAACATTAGCAGCAGTAATAATTATAATAATTAAAAAACATAATAATAATAAATGGATACATTTTAAAATCAGTAAAGAGATTACTGATGTTGGGTGTTTAAATATATATATATATACACACACACACACACACACACACACACACACATTTATAAAATTTTAACTTAAATGTATTTAATTAGTGGTTCAAAAATGTATTGAAATATTATTTAATATTCTTAATTTAAATATTTATTTGTATTTCGGCTTTCTTCTTTACTTTGATTCCAAATAGTGGTTGATGTACACATGTAAGGAGTTTTTCATTCATGCAATTGTGTGTATGTGTCTCTGTCTATGTCTATGTGTTTTTATGTGTGTGTGTGTGTGTTTATCTGTTTATGTGTCTGTGTGGTTTTGTGTCTATGTGTGTTTGTGTGTGCATGCATGTGCACATATACGGAGTGTGTATTACCATGTTTTGATTTCTCATTAACTTGAAACCAAAGATCCTGTGTTTTGTCATCATGATCCACAATCACAAGATTTGGTCCAGACTGAAAAATAAAAATAAAATGTTTTGTTATCAAGGACTGTTTAAAGTGAGATTACGTGCAGTCTTGACCAATGCATAGGTTTACTTACAGAAGAAAGAAGATGTAATTGAGTCATTAATCAATATATATCTGTCTACCTTTCTTTGTTTCAGTCTGTATCTCTTTCTTATGCAGAAAGTTGCTTTTTTAATACGATACAACAAGATATCAAATTGAGTGATAATAAGTTCTATTATTATAATGATATTCTGATGTCAAGCTGATAAAAAAAAATATAATATTTCTATTTAATCTGCTGGAAGCCAAATTTGTTTACCATGTCATTACAGTTAAAAACATTTGAACATAACTGTTACATATACCAGCCGATGAGCTAACTGGTAATGAATGAATAACAGTTACTACATGTTATAGAAGAGGTGTTAAATTGATTATTTACAATATTGTTTCTTTGTATGATAACAACATTCAAACAAATGTTACGTATACCAGCCTGAAAGCTACCTCTGTCCAATAAGAAATGAATGAAAACTTACTACATCTAATGGAAGAGATGTTACTACTAGTGGTGAAGTATCTGCAGCATCACTTCTTGGTAAAACCGCAACAAAAATATTCTGACCCACGACAAATATACCAAATGTTGATGTCTGGAACCTGGCATTGCTGACAACAGTCACTGGTTCTCCTTCAGCAGCACCTGTCTCAATCACCAAGGAAAGCTTGTATCCAGGTCGAAGGTCATTTCCTGTGAAAAATGGGATGCTGAGATAAGACTGTGGTGTACCATGGAACAAAGCTTTGCCATTTACAGCATCTATGTTCCCTGTGTGGTCCATCCACGTCTTTCCACTTCTCTCTTTCCAGTTGTTGAGAAAGTCAAAATAGAATTCAGTCTGACATCCACTCCTAGGATCTGAAATGATAAATCCCTGATATTAATTTGTTACTAGATATAGAATTCAAAATTTCAAAAATACAAGAAATAATAATAATAAATAATTGAATGTGTCATTTGGGTTCTGAAATAATTAATATTAGTATCACCTTTCATGTGATATACTAATTATAATTTTAAAAAATACAATAAATAAAATTAATATTAAAAAATGTTGTTGTCATTTAGGTTCTAAAATATTAAATCATTGGCATAAAATTTTTGTGTGTAACAGAATTCATAGATTAAAAAATACAACAAATAATAATAATAATTCAGAATTCAGTCTGATATTTAGATCTGAAAAATTAAACCAATATTTTTTTAAAATTTAAAATATCAAAAAAAAAAATTGTATTGATAATAATCATTAATCTTCTAGCTACCTAATTTAAAAATGAAGCTGTAATTTTAGTAATTTCACTTAAAATGTCAATAAACAAACCTGTATCCTGACTTGAAGGTGAAGTGTTATGGTTGCTAAAGGAATCCAAAGAATCCAAAGGACGAGGATTCCTTGATGTAGTGTCATCTTGTTCTGAAATGTTGGGATTTACTTCATAGTGAGATTCAACTAAATCTGCTTGTTTTCCAGCCTGTCCAGATTCAGAAAGTTTTGCCTTAGAAATGTCTCTGTTTTGTTTTTCCAGCTGATCTGTTTCATACTTTCCCACCTGCAAGACCTTGGAGTTAGCTGGATTCTGAAAACTGTGGTCTAAATTGTTTACATTCAAATAAGAAAGGTCTGTGTTACCTGCATTCAGTTTAGAGTAGTCAATCATTTTTGGGTCTAAGTTGTTCTGATTCAAGTGAGAATGATCTAAACTATTTGGATTTAGATAAGAGTGGTCTAAATTATTAGGATCCAAATTTGAGTGATCTATGTTATCAGGATCCAAATAAGAATTATCTAAATAATTAGAATTAACTTTAGGGTGGCTTAAGCTGTCAGGATTCAAATTAGAGTGGTCTAAATTATTGGGATCAAGTCTAGACAGGTCTAAATTATTAGGATCCAAATAAGAATGATTTAAATTATTATGATCGCCTTTAGAGTGTTCTAAGTTTTCAGTTTCTGGATGTCCAGGGACTGTATTGTCTGGATTCTGAAGAAAAGGTTCTGTATTTTGTGCTGTTTGAAACCCACGCTGAGGAGCATTAACTTTAGACTCTGGAAGTTCACTATTAATATATTTCTGTATCAGAACCCTATGCCGTGGAATCCTTCTGGCAGAATCGGTGCTAAAATCTTTATCATTTTTATTTATTTGATTCCCATGCAAGAGAACACTTTCTGGAATGATGTCACTGTTGTCCACCAGTATTTGAATACCGTGTGGTGGAATCTGTCTGCCAATCTCTGGAAGATGACCGTCATTATCCTCAAGTATTTGATCTCGCTGTGATGGAAGCCTCCTACCAGTTTTTGCAATGTGATTGTCATCCTCTGTTAGAACTGTTTCTTGTGGAAGCCTCCTGCCTGTTCTTGCAATGTGATTGTCATCCTCTGTTAGAACTGTTTCTTGTGGAAGCCTCCTACCAGTTCTTGCAATGTGATTGTCATCCTCTGTTAGAACTGTTTCTTGTGGAATCCTCCTACCAGTTCTTGCAATGTGATTGTCATCCTCTGTTAGAACTGTTTCTTGTGGAATCCTCCTACCAGTTCTTGCAATGTGATTGTCATCCTCTGTTAGAACTGTTTCTTGTGGAATCCTCCTACCAGTTCTTGCAATGTGATTGTCATCCTCTGTTAGAACTGTTTCTTGTGGAATCCTCCTACCAGTTCTTGCAATGTGATTGTCATCCTCTGTTAGAACTGTTTCTTGTGGAATCCTCCTACCAGTTCTTGCAATGTGATTGTCATCCTCTGTTAGAACTGTTTCTTGTGGAATCCTCCTACCAGTTCTTGCAATGTGATTGTCATCCTCTGTTAGAACTGTTTCTTGTGGAATCCTCCTACCAGTTCTTGCAATGTGATTGTCATCCTCTGTTAGAACTGTTTCTTGTGGAATCCTCCTACCAGTTCTTGCAATGTGATTGTCATCCTCTGTTAGAACTGTTTCTTGTGGAATCCTCCTACCAGTTCTTGCAATGTGATTGTCACCCTCTGTTAGAACTGTTTCTTGTGGAAGCCTCCTGCCTGTTTCTTCAGTGTGATTGTCATCACCCTGCTGTTGCTGAACACCTCGTGATGCAACCCTTCCATCAGTTTCTGCAACGTTGCTGTTATCATCAGTATTACCAGGGTTATTAACAAATGTGTTTTCGTCATCTTGCAGTGAGTGTAAAATCTTATTGTTTAGAGCCAAGCTTGTTGTGCTTATATCAGAATCAAAATCAAAGTCAAGCTCAGGAAAAAAAAGATGTTTCCTTGGTTGAATAATAAAATTCAGATCTTCTGGACTAAAATATGAGAAAGGGTTGATGTCTGATCTTTGTGAGTTTTGGTCAAATGGATTAAATTTGTTTTGCCCTGGGTTAAAATCTTGCTGGAATGTGCTGAAGGTTTTGTCTGATGATGGTTGACCCAGTCTTAATGATGAAATGGAAACCATCATAAGACAGTGACATGTATATCTTATTTCCATCATCAGTACCTGAAAAATATATTTTAAAAATTCCTCTTATTAATATGTTATATCTGAATATAACACTTTGTTTGTTTGTTTGTTAATTTGTTTCTTTGTTTAATTGCTGTTTTGTTAATCTCTCTCTCTCTCTCTCTCTCTCTCTCTCTCTCTCTCTCTCTCTCTCTCTCTCTCTCTCTCTCTCTCTCTCTCTCTCTCTCTCTCTCCCTCCCTTTGTTAATATGAAATGGACCGAATAGATAATAATATAAACAATAAGGCAAAACTTTCGGGGAGGGTTTCCAAAGTTCCACATTTCTTTCACAAACACAACATGTAATTTGTTTAGATATCATAAAGCATACGATGTTATATTAAATATGTGTTATAATACTTATTTCACACACATTCAGATTAACTCTGGTTAAAGTAATAACCTGTGTAATAAGTATGTGAAATCAGTTTGGTTATGTGATTCTGTATGACGCAGATACGTTGTTACAGAATCATATTATCCACAACACCATGACATTTCTATTATTATTATTATTGTTATTTTTTTTTTTTTTTTTTTTTTTTTTTTTTTTTTATAATACACTAATCGTAGTTAAAATGCCATATGTGGCAGTAACAATGAACATACACACACAAAAAAATTAATAAATTATATTTTATCTATTTTTAGTAATCCATTATTTTTAATAAACGGCAGCCATTTTACCACTTCACAATCGGAGACATGACGTCATCGCGCTCCTGGATAACAGATTGATTATTATTATTATTATTATTATTATTATTATTATTATTATTGTTGGTAGTGGTGGTGGTTGTAGTGCTGGTAGTATTTTTGTAAATATTTATTTATTTTCTATTTTATTATTATTATTATTATTATTATTATTATTATTATTATTATTATTATTATTATTTTTATTATTATTTTAACAATACTTTCGCACACCTGTATACGTTTAAAGGTTCTGTCCATTATGCAAGCGCGCCGCTCACAATAACGTTATTTAGATACCAAATTTAAAAAATAATTAAAGAAAAACATCATTTCGTACAAACTTAAAGGAGTTGGTAAGTCATTTTACTAATGCGTTCAACCAAGGAGAAAAAAAAAAAAAAAACTTTTACGTAAATTTAAATTTTCAGGAATATTCTTCAACTTCACAATTCGCCATAATGAAAAATAAACAAACAGACAAATAATAATTAATAATAATGGAAAAATGTATAGATAAGACATATTTTATTAAAGCGATCAATAAATTTACTGATTTTTTTCAAACCAATTTTCATTAAAAAAAAAAGCTGTGTGTGTGTGTGTGTGTGTGTGTGTGTGTGTGTGTGTTTTTAAAGATTCTACTGTATGCTCTTTAAATAAAAATGAAAACAAACTCTTTTAGCGATATGTATAGCTAAAATAAATAATTTTGCTTTCTGACCGTTTTGTATTTATATAAATAAATTTCTTGAAAATACTGTGAATCGCCAGTTTCAGGAGAACAAAATATTCGCTGTATTGTGCGGCATCTAAAGATCATACTAAAATTTCTCATACAGAAAGGATTCACAGTTAAATGCATATATTCCTGAACACGTTAAACTCTTGTTTTATTCAGTTTATTTACATCTTCGTTTGTATAAGTAAATGAATAAACAAACAGTATTATAATAGCAAATTCATAATTTTGTAATTACAAATAATGAATATTATTTTTTAACAAAAGTTTATAAGTTCTGTAAATATATTGCATCAGTAAAATGTAATATATTGCAGTACAATACAATGCAGTATGATATTATATAATATAATATAAAAACGCATATCCAGAAATATAGACTATAGATAATGTTTGTCTTACCTTTACTGTAAAGTTTGTCAAATGTCCGATGTTGTTTCTTATCTTGATTTTTCTACAACTAAAATTTGTTATTAACCAAATGGTGACAGCTATAAAGTTTTATTAACATCCTGTAAATAACGCCTGTCCAATTATACTTAGTGGGTTTGTTTCGTCTTTAATTAAAATGTTTAAACCAGTAGGACGTGCTGGTGAAGCTATTCCAAACACGGCCATTAAATGCATAATGTTTTCTTGCGTAAAGCGTCACCATAGCAACGTTCAGTTACTTTTATTAAAATAACGCACCTAGCAGACTGTACATTTTGTTTTAAATTCAAAATACAGACATTAAAACGTTGATCGTTTCTTTTGCCGAATCTGTTGCTATAGTTACACTTAATGGAAGGTTTAGTAACCAAGAGAACAACTATTAAGACGTAACAGACATAATCCTTGTCTTTATTTAACAGTGAATGACGTATTATTACGTTATTGCTATTTGTAAGTTTAAAAGGTAATGGGTTTCTAAGCTGATTTTATTAAGCGGGAGAGATTAAGAATGAATGATTAATCATCTCAAAGAGTCATTATATTAGAAATTATATAACTTATTCTTTTTCCTTTCCCTTTCTTGTTCTATATATAAGTGAGAAAAAATAAATAAATAAATGTATGTGTATTTATATAAACTGTCAACTTTTAT
>CM022672.1:5758942-5771442 GCA_012295275.1 Chrysomallon squamiferum | reverse complement strand
AATATGTTTTCTATAGGTAAACAAAAATATTTAAAAGAAAAAATTGTTATTATTTTGTTGTTGTGTTTCTATTAATACTATTACTACTATTATTACTACTACTACAACTACTTCTACTACTGCTGCTGCTAGTATTGTTCCATTAATGAAAATTTGACTTCATTTCAGTCTGATTATGAAAACAGTCAAGAAGCAGTGAATGGTTCAGCACATCCAAGTGAGTTTATTTTTATATATCATCTGTTTGTGTGTGTGTGTGTGTGTGTGTGTGTGTGTGTGTGTGTGTGTGTGTGTGTGTGTAAGTCTGTGTGTATGTATACGTATATATATATGTGTATTAAATTAAGTAGAACAGATTTCTAAATAGAAGCACACACACACACACACACACACATACGCACACAACATTTTATTCATTTTATTATTCTTACATTTGTTATTGATGGAGTTTATTGTCATATTTGTTTATAATTAGGTTGAAATTTTATTTATTTAGTTACTATTATTATTATTATTATTATTATTATTATTATTATTATTATTATTAAGATTGTTATTATTATTAATATTATTATTATTACCATTATTATTATTATTATTATTATTATTATTATTATTATTATTATTATTTTTTTATATTTGATCAGCTGGAACCAAGTTGCAGAATTATTCATTTTTGGTCAATGGATCTCTCTTTGACTCTGTTTTTAGACTCAAATTTTTGTGAAGTCATCAAACTGTGTAAAGTCAGAATCCTATTAAAAATATCTGAATGAATCTTCTCCACTGTACACTTTTCTCCCTCATAAACGATTTTTGTTGATTTTGTTCTTTTTATTTATTTATATAATTTATATATGTGCATATATATATGTTTTTGTGTATGTTAGAGTTGTAATTCCATTTATTAATATTTACGAAAGTGTATAAATTTTATGAGTGTATTAGAAAAAGAGAGAAATAACTATGTATGTAAAAGTATGTGCATTTCCATCATTAAATGTTTTTTTCTTAGCCAACCATGGTAAAAATATTGTATTACTAAATTATTGTTACAGATTGTCTGAACAGATATATGTATATATGAGTGAGCTCATAAAAAATACACCTAACTGCAACAGTATGTCAGTTTGTTTCAGTGATCAAGAAGGTGATATTAAACATTTTTTGTTTATTAATTATGTGTTCAGAAACTGTAAGATGTTTCATCAGATGTTTACACAACAATCTGCTTTGGTAAAGGGTCTCCAGCTTTTTCCATCTGGTTTTGGTAAAGGGTCTCTTCACCAATGTGCTTTCCTCCGACATGCTTCGGTTATATCCCGTATTTTAATTAAATATTTAACTTTGTAGTTTCTCAGCTGTTAGAAGTGTACTGGCCAGGTCATGTGTTACTGATATTCAACTTCGTAATTAGATAAGAATACTGACTGTGCGTGTGTGTAATGAGATAAGACAGATATGTTGCAGTTTATCAGCTACACTTACAGTTACTCGTGGACAGATAATATTATTAATTTTTATCCACAGAATTTGGTCGTGTCGCATGATGAAATTTTACTTATATTTTTCTTGTTTTAATCTACCTTGTTTATTTTGTTATGAGGTATTCTTAATATTTGTTTTCATTTTTTTTTTTTTTTAATTTATATACCAGTGTTCACACACACACACCAACACATACACATGTATATTTTGTTTGTATATGTAATGTAGTTGTGTTGCTGTTGTTGTTTGTTTGTTTATTAAACTGTTATTGGGGTTTTCTAGATCTCCATGACAACGTACCAGAGGAAGTAAGTTTTAGACGCTATATTTTACCTAACCCAAGCACACTTGCACAGCTACCTTGCTACCTGTGCTGTTTCAGGCAATTAACAGGATGTGAAATGCGTACAGACCTGTATTAGTTATCTCAGCTGATGTTTTGTCATTTATTTCAACTACTGCACAACATTGGTGCTACGATGCACTTCTTGATATCATTTCCAAAACTTGCTGAGAGACTGCTTATATTTGGTGACAGAGAAACTTTTATAAACAAATTAGCACCAGACATTTTAAAATAAACATTATGTATTTATACTCGCACAGTTAAAAATGTGCCCCCTTTCCTATGTAACAGGTTTAGTGTTACAGATTTGACATGACGGTATTTTTACTCAGTTGTGTTCTGTGCACAGTTATTTCACATCCTACACCTATGAGTTACTTCAGTCATCAGATCTGTTACTTATCCAGAGAGCACTGAAATGACTGCCTGACTAAAATTCCTGCTAGTTCATGTTGCTATCTCAGTGATGCATAGTTAATAAATAATTAGTGACAGTTTTACAAAACACTTTCACTTGAATGAAAAATAATGTCTAACACCTTTCAAACATGCTTTTTATCAGATTGTCTCTGTTTTTGTGTTCTTATTCTAACAGCATGAACTGAGTCCCATTTGTTTAATGGTATGAACATGTTTCTGTCTGTTTTCATAGAAAAGAAAAAGCTACCTTGCTGTTGAGTGAAAAAAGACGTAACCCATGATGGCAGCTGGGTTTTTTTTCTCAGTAATTATTAATCATGTGTATGATGTCGTAAAACGTTAAATGAATCATTGTTAAGTAACACATGACTTTTTTTTTTCTATCACAATCTCTGTGTCAGAGTAAATAACTTTCTGTGATTAGTACATCACAAAGCTGTGACCAAGACACACTGATCTGATTGTGAAATCCTTCAAATGCATTTTTATATTATTTTAAATTCATTGGCTGATTTTTTTATTATTATTTTTTTAAATTATTTTTATTTTTATTTTTTGGAGTATTTAGATAATAATTTCTATCAAAACTCAAAATCAAAAATTTTTACTTCAGTGTGAGATTAATCAGCAATCTTAAATTTAATTAACTGCAGACGTGCACAAATTATATGTGTATTGGATCATAATAAACAAAAAATGCTTTTCCAGCCTCTTATCCTTCACTAAATTTTCTTTCTTTTTCCTTCTGTATAACACACAAACCAGTTAATTATGAGCAGAAAGAGAAACCTTGTCAGCATACAGCCTTGTCTAACTACCAGTTACTTTGTTCTTACCTGCCTGTTCCACTGCAGTCATTAAACTATCTGAATGATACCTGAAGCTTTTACAGATTCTTTTTTTTTTTTTTTAATATTCCATTTAACATGCAGTTTTATATATAAGCATTAGTAAGTTAATAATACATGATATATTTAAACAGGTAATGCTAATACTAAAAATAGCAGAAATATCAACAGTTACTGTTACAGTATATGTTAAGCAGTTAAGTTTGAATATCTTTTTGTGGAAATCAGTCATATAATTAATTATAAAGAAATTTAATGATTGCTCTCTCTCTCTCTCTCTCTCTCTCTCTCTCTCTCTCTCTCTCTCTCTCTCTCTCTCTCTCTCTCTCTCTCTCTCTCTCTCTCTCTCTCTTGTATGTATGTATGTATATATGTATATGTATTTATATATATGTGTGTGTGTGTGTGTGTGTATATATGTATGTGTGTGTGTATATGTATGTATGTATTTGTATATGTATGTATACAGAGAATAATTAAATGCAAATTAAAAGTAGTTCATCAGGTTTAAGCTTATCACAGTTAGCAGTAAATGTAAAATTAACAAAACTGTTTATTTATTAATCAAGCCAGAAAACTAACATGTTTAATGAAGTTCATAAACTGCTTTCTCATTATCAGACATATTAGAATTTCTAAATAATAATCATTATTTGTTAAAGAACAATAATCGTTTAACGAATACTGACTTACTGTTTCATTAATTTAAAACAGTTTTAAAATTTATTTATTTATTGATAATGAAAACATAATCCTGCTCTGTAAAATTACTAACTTGAATCATATTTCTTCTGTTTTTTTTTTTTTTTTTTGTTTTATCTTTTAATAATTCACTTTATTCAAACAGATTTGTTTTAAAAAATAATAAATAAATAAATAAATAAATAAAAATAAAAAAAACAATATCGTCTGCTAATGAAAGAATTTGCTGTATTTATTTCATTTTATTTTATTTTACTTTTTTACTTTACTTTACTTTACTTTACTTTACTTTACTTTACTTTACTTTACTTTATTTACAATATCCTGTCAAGAAGTATATTTTCATTATTCGCTTGCCACACATATTTATTGATTTATTCATTTATTTTAGATTGTTTTTGTTTTTTTATTGTTCTGCCAACCAGCATAGAGTCAGCTGTCATATTTATTTATTTATTTATTTATTTATTTATTTATTTATTTATTTATTTATTTATTTATTTATTTATTTATTTATTTTTATTGTTCTGCCAACCAGCATAGAGTCAGCTGTCATATTTATTTATTTATTTACTTATTTATTTATTTATTTATTTATTTACTTATTTCTAAACCGTCTAACTAATCTTGGATCGTACAGGACTACATGGACCCCTGTCCACAGACAAACCCTGAGACTCCAGAAACGACAAACATGATAGCCTCTTTGAGAAGTGCTTTACAGCGACACAGAGAAAGCAAAAAATATCAGCCAGGTTAATCTCACCTTTATTTACCTATAGGGCATGATGTGTAATACATTTTTATTATTTAACTTTTTTTTTTTTTTTTTGTAAATACTGTACATTTTTTTTATATGCATTTATCTTTCTTTATCTGCATGTGCCATGAAGGGTTTTTGGTTGGAGGAGTGGGTGGTTTGTTGTTCATCTTGTATTAGAAGTGTTTCATTATGTGTATATTTAAGTCGAAACAGTGCATTTTGTTGCATGAAATGATTTTTATTTATTTTTTTTTTTTTCATGATAGCTAGATCATAGATTTAATAATCTGATTTTAAAAAATAATTTTTTTTTTTAATAAAATTAGGTTTTGATGTAGTATTTGGTTACATGCAGACCATGTATTTAACCCTTAGAACCTGAGTGGATTCTCTAGCAGACAAACGTCTAGGTGTGAATTACTGACGCAGTAAACTGTATTCCGACTAACCTCGATGGTGGTCAAACTTATTGTAGCATTATTGTATCCAGGCCAGGCAGAAAATTCTTCTGTCCATTTATTTTAACCAATCACAATTTTAAAAACTGAATAAACTGAAAATTGTGTAATTTAGCTGTTTGTCATGATATAGTGTCAGGGTTCAAAGGGTTATTGATATCCTAAGGAAAATGACAGTCACATAAATGTATTAATCCACATAGAAAAAACAAAGCTGACGTGTCAGAATTCTACCATGATGCATGTTCAGACTGTTTTCCTTTCTGATTTTTTGCTTGCTGTATGTTTCTGTTTTTGGGGACAGTATATTTTGTGTATATATGTGTGGATGTGTGTGTGACATATGTGTGTCTAGTTAGGAAGAGTTGCCAATAAGATTGAAGTAGCTGGTTTCTATTCCATTTATTTATTCAGCAGCATGGCATTACATTTTGAATTATTTAATACAAATACGAACAAATGTGAATGCATGTATTTGACAAATGCCAAGTTCAACATTTTATATATAACAAAAAATCTTTCTCTTTTTTTTGATTTTTCTTAATCTTTAGTACTTACAAGCTTTCAAAAATTAAAAATCTAAAATAGTAATGAATACTGCCAGGATGTGCACCTAATTAGTTTTGGTGGTTTTATTATTATTATTATTATTATTATTATTTGAATATTTTCCAATTTTACTGAAAAAAGGTATTATTGTTGATATTATTATTATTGTTATATATGTTGCTGGATTTAAAAAAAAAAAAAAAAAAAAAAAAAAAAAAAAAGATTTTATTTTGTTAATATTTTTTTTTTTTAATATTTTTTTTGTTGCTATATTCATTCTTTAATTAAACACTTATTTATCAATTAATGATCTTTCTTTTCTTTTTTTTTTTTTTTTTTTTTTTTTTTGGACTCATCACTGATAACACTGTCGTATCTATAACTTTTATAACCAACCACAGCTCCAGTTGTAAATTTTTGTAAGTGTTGTTTTCATCACACCCACATCCACACATACTGACCTCCATTCCACCCTGCTAATTTACATCCAGCTATTGTCAGCCATTTTAAACACAGGACAACTGTAAATACACATGACTTGCATAACAACTATGAACATTTTTATATATACGACTTGTATAATATACAAGACTTTATAACAATATTTTCTTTACTTAGACATTAACTTCCTTACTATATGGTGCGGTGTGTAATTTCACTTACATATTTAATATATGTATATTTTTTATTTATCATTTAGTTCATCTTTTTCTTTTACAGTACTTACCTGTTTTTCACATTCAACCTTCAACATTTAGGCCAAATTTTAACATTTAATTCTTCCATGTTTCGTAATTCATTTCTTTTACTTAGATGTGAACCATTATCAATCAGTACATGACTTTGTTGATTTGTCTCCCTTTGTTGACTTCTCTTTCTTTTCCCTTTCCTTCATCTTCCTTTACCTCAGATTATTTGTCATCCATTGTTCATTTTATTTTCTAATTTATTTACCTCTTTTTGAATCTGGTTTATCATCTCCCTTTGTTAGGTTTCCTTTCTTTATTAACTTGTTATCTTTAGAGTTACCATCTGTGCTGATTTATCTCCCTTTATTGATTTATGTCCCTTGATGATAATGTTTATTGACCACTGAATTTCTTCTTGAAGTAACAGAGTCAGACAACCAAGTAATTAATTATGTTATCTGTAATTTTTGCATTAATATGTAACACGTTTGAAATAGAAATGTTACTCAGAAAACATAAATACCTTTTCTTTGAGATTTGTTCATTAATGTGAGGTATTGTATAGCTGTGTATTCTGTTTGCTGTCAAGAATTAAAATATAAATGTGCAACATAAATATTCTCTAAATGTGAATGTATACAATTACATATAAAATTATACAGAAGCCTAATTAAAAATTCGTTTATAAAGACAAGAATCTCGTTTAGCCATGATCAAAGATATCAATAAACACACATGTGCAGCACATTAAAGCATATATTTAAATATACATACATAAATAAATAAATTCACATACAAACATATACATATATTATATATATATATATACACTCACTTACATACATGCATATAATTTTATCTGTCCCTCAGCATAGACACAGACACACCACGCACACACACACACACACACACACACACACACACACACACACACAGACACACACACATGCACAAAATGAATATTAAACTTCACGTTCATATTTTAAATGGATATTAACAGATAACAGAATATGAATTGAAATGTTAATATTTTTTGCAAGAATATTTAGCTTTCAGGTGATATTTGTTTTTAAGTCGATCTGGTTTTGGGTTTCATTTTAAATTTAAATCCTTTTAAATTTTAGATTCTCCTACAAATGCAGAAGGGGATGAGGAAGATTACGTTGAGCCTGTTACAGGTTGTGTGTTTGTTTGTTTGTTTGTTTGTTTGTTTGTTTGTTTATTTATTTTCATCCTTATTTCTTAGTTTATTCGTTTGTTTTATTTGTTTACTGATTTATATACTTCTTTTTATTTTAATAATTTATTTATCACTTTATTCACTTTGTGTATTTGCTTGTTTGTTTATTTATTTATTTATTTGTATGTGTTTGTTTTTGTACTCATTTCTTCTTCCTTTTCTGTGTTTATATGAATGTTTATTTATTTATTTTTAAGATATTTTTTTGTTGTTTGTTTATATTTGTTTCTATACTGATTCTTATTTTTTTCTTTGTTCATATATAGATTGTATGTATATTGATTTATTGATTTTATTTTTTATTTTATTTTATTTTTTTTATATGTGTTTGTTTCTGTACTTATTTATTCTTATTTTTTTCCTTGTTTATGTAGACATATTTATTTGTTTATTTATTTATTTATTTATTATTATTATTTTGTTATTTGTTTATATGTGTTTACTTCTTTTCTTTTTTTTTCTTTCTTTTTTTTATATACACATTGCATATTTCTTTTATTTTATTTTATTTTTATTTAATTTTCTATATTGTTTCAGAACCACTAATGCCACCACCCTCGAGACCAGGCCCTAGGACTGTGCCCAAAGTTGAAGACAGAAACGCCCCCCAACAGCAAGCTCCACCCATCCCATCCCCTCGACCTGCTGCGAAACAACAACCCCCATTGCCACCCCCACCAAGAAAAGCGTCAGTGTCACTCCGTCCACCACCCGAAGATGTACGTACAACAGGTGTAACAAACACAGAGACAGACAGACAGACAGTGCCTGCCTGTACTTACATTAGAAAATATGCACGTACATAGATTTGTAGAAATGCAAATACGCACACATACATACACACCCACACACAAACATATACATACACTTGTATACAAGGACATACACACATACTTACAAACTTACATGCATACATACATACATACATACATACATACTTTCATACATACATACATACATACATAACATATATAACATACATACTTAGATATATACACTCACACACACACATAAACAATTTATTTTATTAGTTTCAGGTATGTTTTATGGTGATAAGAGTTTAGAAATCCATTTTGTCGGTTACTCTTTACTCATTAGCAGGAAGTGATCTTGCAGCGTACACCTTCTCATAAACATTACACTACATAACTAACTCAGTCAGTGACAAACAGCTAGCTGACAGCAATGGGAAATATTTCATTATGTGATTTGTTTTTAAACAGTTCACTGATCCTGTGAGTGTTCTGGAGACAGTACTGGTGCAGTTATTAGATTTATGTTTTAATACATGTATTGTTTTTATTTTCCAGGTCTATGACAAGCCAGATGAGGTATCTGCAAAAGGACGCCAGCTGCCACCTGTACCCACACCTGGGCACAGATCTTCTAAAACAACTCTGGGTGCTAAAAAGGTAAAAAATCTAGATTTCATTAATAAATAAAGAAAGAAAGAAAGAAAGAAAGAAAGAAAGAAAGAAAGAAAGAAAGAAATAATGATAATGATAATGATAATGATGACGATCATGATATTAATAATAATTAAAAACAATAATAATCATAGTAGCTGTAGCAGTAGTTGTACTAGTAGTAGTAGTTGTAGTAGTAGTAGTACTAGTAGTAGTAGTAGCAGTAGTAATAATCATGACAGTAATGGTAATAATAATGTAATAATAATAATAATCATATTTGTATATTGTAATACGTGTGTGTGTGTGTGTATGTTTCACGTTGTTGTTTTCCTGTAAATCATTTGATCTGAAAGAACAGAAAACATTACTTAGTCATTCAAGCAGAAGCCAGGATTAAAATTTAATCAGGTTGTTTTTATTATTTGATGTGTATTGAAACTGAGAGGGTTTTTTTTTTTACATTATTAAATTTCAGTCCACTGACAGTGAGAGTGAGCCACCAATTCCTCCTGCTCCAAGGAAACATTCGTCAGGTAAAACAGAAAAAAAGTTGCAAGTGCCTTCCCCAAGAAAGATGTCGTCAGGTAATAGTTGTCTCCCTTTATCCATTCTCTTGTTTTTTTGCGGGGGGATTTTTTTTTGTTGTGTTTTTCCTTTAGTCAAGACAGATTCAATGGAAGGTTTTAAAGGTTAGATTATCTTTCACGCAAGTGTTGTAAATAAAATCATAATAAAAAAAAAATCATAATAATAATAATAATGATAATGATAATTACTAGTATCATCTTTATATCACAGTTATGTTGTCCATTATTAAATCTGTACTGTTATTAATAGCTGGACTTGAATAGACTTTTTTTAGCACAATATTCTTTGTTTTCTTTTTTGTAAAAAAAAAAAATAAATAAAAAAAAAAATTTTTAACTTTGTTATAATTCTTAGTGTCGTTTAATTATATTTTATTTGTTAATCGTTTTCTTTATTCTTTTCTTCTTTTTTTTTCTTTTTGCTCATTCTTTTTAGCATCAAATGTAAAAGCAAAACAGAAAAATACCATTGAAGACTCAAAGGTAACTAATGTTAATAAAAAAACTTTTCAGTGAATAAATTATATCTTAAACAAATATTTTTTAAAAATTGATAAGTATTGGTTTGTTTTGCTCAGACGATGTTGATTTAATTTGTGTATTGCATGTTGTAATAAATCTGGTAGATAATCCAAATAACTCTGATGGTTTCTTTTATCCAGTTATAATTATATTACTTTTAATTCTTTCATATCTTCGTTAATTCTTAATTCATAAAAGTGTGTTTCTTAGTGCATGCATCTACTGCTGGTAGATCATACAAATTCTCCAGTGTCCAGAACTGTTTTCAGGCAGCCATTATAGTGATGCAGTATAGTTCTCAGCTGCTTCAGCATGAATACTAACTTTATTTTCTACATAATATTAGTAAAAAAAAAAAAAAAAAAAAAAAAAAAATAAAAATAAATAAATAAAAAATAGATAAATATATAAATAAATAGATAAATAAATAATGATAAAAAAAAATTAAAAAAATTATATAACAAGAACTGCAGTAATATGTATAACCTGCACACAAAATTTAAATGGATTTCATGTTTCGTCTTAGATCCTATTTTCAGGGTATCTGTTTGTAATTCCAAAGTCCTTAAAACTTCAGAAAATACCAAAACACTTTGAGTCCCAATCATTTCATATAACTGATCCTCATCTTGTATTTCATAGTGACTCTTATTAGTAAACAGCGGTCACTAAAGCTAGAATTAGCAATGGCATTCTTCGATGGTTATAATGTAAAAATTTTTTGACTTGACATTTGTTCCTGCCTGGTGTTTGTTAATGGTTGTCAGCTCCTTGTCTCTGTGAAGCAGCTGGGTAGTGTCAGGCTGGTGGCATTTTGTGTAAATGGCTGCTGAATAAGTAAATAAATAAGTAAATAACTAAGAAAATAAGCAAGCATGAAGGTAATAAAAAAATGTAAGAAAGTAAGTAAGGAAATAAATAAATAGAAACAATTGTTTACAGGATGACTACATAGATATGAACGGAGGTGTAAACACCAGTCGTACATTCGAACCACCTGTAAGTTTTTATCTCTTATATATATATATATATATATACTCCACTCACTTCATATGCAAGCAGAATAATCGTCTGTTTGAATTTAACAGTCAAATGTGTGAACAGTAACCAAAACATTTTGACTGCATCAGTTGTGAACACAGCATGCTGGGTAAAACACGCTGGTTGGGATGCAAGACTGAGGCCTGATAAGTGATGGGATCAGTCCTCCTCAGAGTACCATTTGGTCTGTTTTTCCCATTCAGACCAAAGTCTCACAGTTGATTTATCTTACTTAACACCTTGCTGTGTGTGCGTTCACATCTGTTCAGGACTGCATGCATGTAAAAGATCCCTTGCTGCCAATAAAATAAAGAGAATCCCATTTGCATGATGACCATGAATTTCCTCTCTGATTATCTGCATGAGCCTTGACAATTTGTGTTATATATAATATGTGTGATATCATTTAACTGTGTATTACATGTTTGTTTAGAATGTTGTTAAATACAGGGTGTCCCAAAAGTAACCGAACCACAAACTTAAATAAAATTAGATATTAAAAACAACAAGTTTAATCTGTATATTTAGTATTTACAAATGTTAAAATGCAGCTGCCACAAAATCCTTGTTTTCAGGTGAACAAACTGTTTTTGGACAACCTTTTTTAGGAGCATTTGACACACTTCCAGTTACTTCAAATTTGGATACAAGATTGAACATTGTCGATTTAGTCGATACAGGTGTTCTAAAGTTTACTTCCCATGTTTCTTCAACAAGGCTTGTAGCTAGTCATTGCATAATAATTCTTAGTAACGAAGGTACGTTTGTTTAAATCTAAAGTTCTTCGCTGCATTTTAAAGAGTGAGGGGACCATTTCAAGTCAAACCATGGAGAGTCCAGTAGCGAGTGCTAAAACAGAAGTCTCGATCACAAAGAACACTACAGTCAGGTAACAAAAATCATTCCAAAGACTACTACTGACAGAAGTAAATGAACAGTAAAAAAAATAACATAAAATGACATAAAATATGGAATTAAATTTGTTATTTTTAATATCTAATTTTATTTAAGTTTGAGGTTCGGTTACTTTTGGGACACCCTGTAGAAAAATTCTTCCTTCTTTTCTTTGCATGGATCACCGAGCAAATTAAACATTTTTAACTTTCTGCATGCAGTGATTATTTGTTAAGATGATTTAACTAACAGGGTTTGATAAAAACGTGCATTGATCACTGACCAAATTAAACATTTTTAACTTTCTGCATGCAGTGATCAGTTCCTTCCTTAACAGGGAGTGAAATATGATCAGTTTAACTCTGAGAATGCTGTGCACTCACTAACCATGTCTTATAATGTGTATACTTTTGTGGAATCATTAGGTAAATTTAAGGTTATATAAATAACAGAGCATGCATGTAACATAGCATATGTTTTTACAGCTAGCACATTTATCTGGACCGAATTGCAACCCAGGTCTAGAACAGGATGGAGCCAGCTA
>CM022672.1:5748942-5753942 GCA_012295275.1 Chrysomallon squamiferum | reverse complement strand
TCTTCCTAATTTACTCATCTGTAATATATATATATATATATATATATATGCATGTTTGTGGGTATGTGTGTGTGTGTATGTATATATAAATATGCATTCCTTTTTTATATATATATAAACTAATGAAATTAAATAGGAATTATTTTTGATAATACTTTTGTTGTAATTTTTTTCCTTGACACATGTTCATTTCTGCCTGACTCTCTCTCTCTCTCTCTCTCTCTCTCTCTCTCTCTCTCTCTCTCTCTTCTTTGTTATATTGATTAACCAGGCATAATACTCTTCTCTTTGTTTACTTTGTTGTTTGTTTAAAAGATATATAAATTGTGTCACTGTGGAACTGTTGTTCTGTTGTTACTGCAGAAAGAATACGACTGTCAGATATTTATCAGTATCTCACACCATTTTATTAATAGATGCCTGATACAGGTTTCACACACACACACACACACACACACACACACACACACACACACACACACAAACACACACAAAACACATTGAGATATGCACACATTCATTCATGCATGTTTTGTTTACTTATTATTATTTATTATGCACATACACGCAGACATATATACATACACACATACATATAAACATACATATGTACATACAAACATACATACATACATGTGTACATAAAAACATACATATATATATATATATATATATATATATACATTTTATTTTGTTTACTTATTCATTTATTGGTATTTTATTTATTTATTAGTTTTACTCTCATTACATTTTATTTATTTTCAATTTATTTCATTTGTTTTATATTTCATTTTGTTTATTTTACTTTTATTTTTATTTCCTTACTACAATTATTTGACAAAACATAAATCATTATGATTGGCTTGTCTCACCTTCCTGTTAACAAACGTCACGAGCTCAAATTCATTGCTGACCTACTTTACTGCAAGTTCAAAATGTGGCATTTGCGATCTATCGCAGTAAGTGAAAAGTGAAAATATTTATCAAGTTCTTCAACCAAAAATTAACACACAATTCAACTTGGAAGCAAAGAACATGGTATTATTATTATTATTATTATTATTATTATTAGTAGTAGTAGTAGTAGTTTTTAGTAGTAGTAGTAGTAGAAGTAGTAGTAGTAGTAAGCGTTTTTATTTTGTAAAAATATTTTGTTCTGTTTGGAATGGATGAAAAAGAAAGAAAATAGAGAAGGATATAAAATAAAAATGTAATTAACTGTATGGTCAATAATTCAAATTTTCGTGAAATCATGTTATACATATATACATACGTACATACATTATACACACACATACATACATACATATATTTCTTCTTGTTTCTTTCTGTCTTAATTTTAATTTAAAAAAAAATTAAAATTATTATTATTATTATTATTATTATTATTATTATTATTTTCAACTTCAGACGGTGACAACTAAATATAAATTATTTCTTTAGTGAACAACGACTTTGTGTGTTCTGCAAGTAGATTACGTTTGTATTTCATTTTTTATAAATACTGTTACAAACACATTTCATTTATGCACCTGGCAGATGTAATAAAATCGATGATCGCTGACATTTTACTTTTATTTTAAAACACAAATTACTATGTTATATGCAGCAAACAATTAAATAGTACTTTAGTTTTTTTATCGTTCGGATCCACTCATTCTCTCTCTCTCTCTCTCTCTCTCTCTCTCTCTCTCTCTCTCTCTCTCTCTCACACACACACACACACACACACACACACAAATGCGCAAAAACATAAATATACACGCAAATCGTGTGAGTTTTGTATGTATATTTAATTAACAAGCTGAAGAAACGGAAAATTTTAGACATTTTATACTTTCAAAAAAGACTGATATACACAAAACTGTATAAAATATACTTTCGATAATTGTGCATTAAACAATATGCGTCAATGTATAATTAAATAAAACGGTGAATAACGAATATTCAAAACATTAATAATGATTATAATAAATTAACCCTGTGTTAAAAAAAAAAAAAATAATAATAATAATAAAAATAGCGAGGAAACAAATTGCTTTTTTGATCTATTAATAAACGCAGGCGCGCCTGTGATGTGTAATTACATCGAAATAATGTGTAATTCAAAAAACATTTTGGGTCGATTTACTCTAAGTTATCATAAGTGGTATTACTGTACATAGTTCATCTCCAAACTTATCTGAAACAAAACATAATTTGGCACAGCCAGGGGCAAAGAAACTCGACCCATTTGTGACGTCAAACCAGCGTTTAGTCATCTAATGGAGCGGCAATTCAGTCGGCCGTGACGTCATGGTGAAGGGTACGCCCAAGAGCCGGAACAGCCGGTTCGTATTTTCTCAGTTAATTGCAAACGAAAAATTCCTAATATTCAAAACAGCAGTTGTTATAATGTTATAATGTTGTAATTACTTTTATTTTATCATGATATATATATGTGTGTGTGTGTGTGTGTGTGTGTGTGTGTGTGTGTGTGTGTGTTGATGAATGATTGGTTTAATTATTAATTTACGCGTCTGATGTATGTACATATGACTGTGAATAATGTATGTGTTTTGGATGAAATGAGACTGAATCGTATTTAGTTTACAATGGGAAAATAAATAAATAAATAAATAAATAAATAACGACAACAACAAACAAACAAACAATAAACATCTCCTAAGAATGGCTATCGAGAAAACGAGCAAATGTTACTGAATCAAAAACACCAAAAAAGAGTTTACCGTGTGCCTCGACTAAAATAAAATAAAACACTTGTTAGCAAAGGAGCAGGTCAAACAGTCCGGGAAATTTCAGTTAACAAGCCTTTTACGATATACAATTAACAATTCCTTTCAACACGTGCTTGAATTTAAGCAGACGATAATTTACAAACAATTAGTGAAAACAGCGTAATGGGAAACTATAGTGTGTGAATGGAAGTGGTGGGGGAGGACTAACGAACTCGTAATTTAAAAATAAAAGTATTCTTTTTACAGCTCTCGTCTGGAGCACAGTGTTAGCCAATGACTCATCAGTATATCTGAATTTATAAACAACTTTTTGGGTGATAGACTTGCTTACGATTTTTAGTAAGAAAAAAAAAAAAAAAAAAAAAAAAGGGAGAACTATTTTGAAGTAGAACATAAAATGTTACACATCGATGTTAGATCGCTGTTTTCCGAGAGGCAGATAGTTACGATAACAGTCAAACCATTAAGAACTGTTCGGAAAACTCTGAAAAGTACGCCTATATTGGCACAAGTTCCAGTAGTTCGCAAATGAGATGTCTGCGTAAGATGTAATACATTAGATACAGTTCTGTATGTGATTTCTTTATTTGCTTCTGCGTAAAAGAATGTCAATTGTGATGCTGAAAATATATGTTATAATGAATAATTATATATAATATATCTCGTGTATTTCCAATTGATCGCCTATATTAATATATAATTTTGTGTACTTCAGTTGTTGTTATCTATCTATCTATCTGTCTCTATGATAGTAACACGTGTGTCTGTGTACACATATCTTTTTTCCATCTATCTTTCTTTCTGTCAACCCATCCATTTATCTCCATCCTTTCACATACGTACGTACATCTGTGTCTGTGTGTGCACATATGGACATATGTTTAAGTATATATGTATCTGTGCACTTTTCCCTTCTTCTGTTTCTCGTTTTGTTTTGTTTTCTTCCTTCTTTCTCTCACTGTCTTAGAAAACGTTAAACCCTTGCATCATGTATAATAATTACGTTGCATTATTTCTATTCAGTACAAAGTAAACGTTGCGGTGTGCTAATCCTAACGACAAAAATATTATTTACGAACGCATAACAAATGTCACACCTGTGTTCTTCATTAATTACTATTAATAAACTGACGCTTTTCATCTACGCGGGTCGTAAAATATCGCCGTAAACGTTTTCAGCTTGAACGAAATTAGGTCAAACATCTGGTAGTGAACGTGCTGATACAAGGATGAAGGACGTCTAAAAATGTCGCTTATTACCAATATGTAGCCATCAGGGTAACTCGTTCTCTCTAACCCAGTCGCTAGGTCTATAGATTTCCATCACAGTCTTCCTTTTTTTCTTTTCTGTTCTCACCCTTCATTCATCCATATATCCCAGCTATCCGTCTGTCTGCCTCTGTATGTTTTTCTATCAGTCTTTCTATCTGTCTGCCTGTCTGTCTGTCTGTCTATCTGCCTTCATGTCAGTACATGTATTTCATTCACATACACATCCCCACCCCACCCCAAAAAAAAAAGAAGAAGAAAGTTTACTAAGTTTTTAAATCACTTTAGTTGAAAAACAACAAAAGAAATGTGCACGATGTACAATGTGTCGAGAAGATCAATGTGTCAGTAGAGTAACACACTCTAAAAATGACACAGAAGATGTCAGTAGAGTAACACACTCTAAAAATGACACAGAAGATGTCAGGCTTCGGATTAAGTCAGGTGGAATACGTAGCCGTTCACTTTCACGTCTGAATCAGTTCTCGTTGGCCGATGTGTGGATGTTACCGGTGTTCTGTACGACATTGCCACACAGATAGGTGACATCAACGTGGCTGCTGTTGCAGAAAGACAAGAATGTCAGTGATGTAAATCTGAGCCGTCAAGTGCCCGTTACAACATGACCAGTGGTGTCCTCTACTTCCCACAGATCCCAAACACAATAACACTCCCTCCTGAACGCAACACCCCCACACACACACACACACCACCTTTCGTTTTCGTCTTGTACTGTCGTCCATCAACTTTGAACAGTGAAAACGACCTTTTGCCAGACAGGTCGCTGCCAATGTTGTACAGTCAGGGTCCGTCTCAGTCTCTGAGACGATTTGATATAAATTAAGGTCGATGTAAAAAGAATGAAGGTTATTTATCAGTTACTGTTTAGAGAATTGTGGCACGCGTATGGGATTAGTAGGTTCATTACGACAGTTTCAAAAATTAGTTGTATCACAAACACTGAGACATACATACATCCATCCATCCATCCAT
>CM022672.1:5731442-5741442 GCA_012295275.1 Chrysomallon squamiferum | reverse complement strand
AATAGAGTGACAGACAGACAACTAGAAAAACAGACAAACAGAGAGACGATTTTTCGATGATTATGTTGAGAAAATCCGTTTAATTAAGAAAATGGCTTCGTAATCCAGGAGCTTAGTGCGTGAAGTTTATTAAGAAATAATTAAGGAAAAAAAAAAAAAAAAAAAAAAAAAAAAAAAAGAAACTGGACAAATATCGATCTTTTTCAGTCAGTGACCTGTTGTTGGTAAGAAGAAAATGAAAATAACATGCATGTATCGCAGTTTTTAATTATGGACTATCATACTGTGTATTGTGTGTTTTGGTTTTAGGATCAATGAATGAATTATGAAAGAATGAATGAACGAATGAATGATTATTTCTTTAACACATTTTGTTGATGATGGTGATGATGATGATGATGATGATAATAATAATAATAATAATAATAATAATAATAATAATAATAATAATAATAATGTATTTAGGTTTGAAATATATAATATTAGGTTACTGACGATACTTTAAAGGAAATCTTAATCAGCCAATGTATGGACTATACATAAGATAGAAGTAAATGATGTTTTTATATATATTTTGCCTTGGAAGAAAACCCACATCACAGGATTTAATACATTACTTTTTGTGTGTGTGTGTGTGTGTCAAACATTGTCTGGAACGGGAAATGTGGAACGGCGAAAACGTTATCCTCTGATAAACTTACGTCTTAGGAGAGATTTTTTTTTTTTTTTTTTTTTTTTTAACTATTTCTCCAAACATTTAAATACACTGGCGTCTACTTAATTTTTTTATTTTTTTTTTTTTTATATTTTTTTTTTTACGGAATTTGGGCGTAGATTTTAGGTAGGTGTTATAAAGCTATTCAAATTTCTTTTACGTAAAGGTTATTTCACAGTTTCAAACAATTACCTGCAAACATTCTCCTCCGAGACAGAAAGAAAAAAAAAAATGTCATATTTAAATATGTTTCTCAATGAAATTCCACCACTGAGACAATACGATACAGAGAGATTCGACAATGACATCAGAAAAAAAAAAAAAAAAAAAAAAAAAAAAAAAAAGTTTCCCGGCTGAACTTGGTAATGCTAAAGAAAACATCCTTCATTCTAGAAATTGTTTTATTTTCGCTGGGTGAAAGCCAAACAACAAAAGGACAGTGTATTTACGAGCGGGTCGATTCAGCAAGGTTCTGTTAACATTCGTGAACTTGATTTCACGGCGATGTTTGCTTTTCTCCCTGAACTTCTCCTATCGGCTGTTTCCTGCTGTTTCTTTTTCTTTCTTTCTTTCTTTTTTTTTTTTTTTTTTTTTTTTTTTTTTTTTTTTTTTTCATCTTTTCTAATATATATATTGTTTCTTGGGGGGGGGTGTTTCTTTTTGTTTCACACTATTTCTATTTGTTTCTTATTAATTCTTTATTTCTTTTCTTTGTTTTTCTTTATCTCTTTCATTCATTCGATTATTTTTTATTTAATATTTTGTATATATATATATATATATTTATCTTCTTTCTTTCATGTATTCATTATTTCTTTCGTTCCTTCTTATTTTTTACTTTCATTTATTATCTATCTATCTATCTATCTATCTATTTATCTGATATATATTATCTTCTTTCTTTCATGTATTCATTATTTCTTTCGTTCCTTATTTTTTACTTTCTATTCTATCTATTATCTATCTATCTATCTATCTATTTATCTGATATATATATATATATATATATATAGTCTGTCTCTCTATCTATACCATCTATCAAACCATCTTTTTATGCATCCATCCATCAATCCATCCATCCATGAACATATCTACCTGTCTATCTGTATGTCTGTCTATCTGTATTCCTTAATATTTGAATTATGCAATCAGTATTTATCTCTTCATCATGCACATTCTGATAACTCGCCTATAAATACTTTCATTCGTTCACAAAAAAAAAAAAAGTGCAAAGACAACAGTTATCGTGGTAGATATCTTTGTTTCTATTTGTTAAAAATGTCCTTGCTGATACTGGACTCTGAGTCGCGATATCGAGATTTTTTAATTTTTATTTTATTTTATTTTTTTCTCGAAATTCTGTCATAGACAGATTCATACCGAAGATGGACAGATCAACGGAGAGATTAAAAATTTCAGATTATTGTTTAGATAAACGGACGGACGGGTATTTTCAAAACACTTTCGTAAAAAAAATGTCAATGTAAGGTCCATTCATATATGCTATAGCGGCTAGGCAGGTGATAAAACCTTCACTGTCATACAACGATAATGTCGATAAATAAATACACGAATGTTTAATGTCAGGATTTGATACGTCACTCAATGGCTCTCTCTCTCTCTCTCTCTCTACCTGTCCTGCCATTATCTTTTGTGATATGAAATCTTCATATCAGTTTATTGAAACACAATTGAACGAGATCAAACACAGTTTTCTCCTTTGTTTCGTTTTGCTAATCTGTTACGTCAAAAAGAGCGGATCTGGCCGAAACTCGAAGAAAACAAACAAACAAGATTACAAACGTCATGCGCTATAGTCACATCCTCGAGCGCCAGATGGCGGAATTCCGTAAATAATCAGGTTTCCTTTCTGTCCCATGTAACTTATCATGACCTACTTAGTACATGTATTATTACGGCTCTCTGAAACAGCTGGCTCAAACGAGATTTCACATCGTCTGCCATTTGTTTTTATATTTTTTTTTTCTGGAATGTTCGTTCATTGATTTTCAGCATAATGTTATGTTTAGATGTAAATAAACGATTTACATATCCTATTGTCTTTCATGCTGCTAGCGCGTGAAATTACGCACACGTACGTAGTACATACGTGTGTGATTATGTTCGTACGTGTTCATACTCACGGACACATTTATTAGTGAGAAATATCAGTTTTAACTGTTCATATTTCATGCAACATATGGTTAAGTGTAGATTTTTGTATGTATATGTATGTATGGAGAGAGAGAGAGAGAGAGAGAGAGAGAGAGAGAGAGAGAGAGAGAGAGAGAGAGAGAGAGAGAGAGATAAACATACATACATACATACATACACACGCACATATTCAGATATAATAACTATGGTCAGTCAGTCTCAGGTTAATTGTTTGCTAAATAATGTTGTGGTTACTGCGATATCAGGTTGACCTGCTTGACCTATACAGGTACGTCTTTACTGTGTTTTCACTTGACAGTTACCTATATTACAAGTATACCTTATTGTCGTACGTGACTATTTAAAACTTATACATAAGACCTGAATAAATCCTTTTAGACAGTTTTTCATGTTGGTGATGAGTTGTAAAATCTTGTATATTAATACTAACCAGGCTTATTTACTTTTATTTATTTATTTACTTACTAACTTACTAACTTAATTACTTTAATTTACTATCTTCATCATCACCATCATTATATATTTATATCTATAAAAAAAAAAATAAATAAAAAATATTGTGTATTTAAAATATCTAGAGTAATTTGATTTGGTTTATTTCGTGTTATTATATTTCCATTACTTTTTTTTTTTTTTTTTTTTTTAATAAATACAAGAGCAATATAATAATAATAATAATAATAATAATAATAAAACAATAATAATAATAATAATAATAATAATAATAATAATAATAATAATAATAAATAAATAAATAAATAAATAAATAAATAAATAAATAAAATAAAATAAAATAAATAAATAAACAAACATGAAGACTAAGGAAATGTCATTTATGTTTTCTCTTGCATTTTCTCTTTAAATAGTTAAAATACTGGACCCAGTTTGACGTAACTCTTGATCATGAAGATATTTCATTAAACATGTGTTTTGAAGATGTCACAAGCGCTGGAAACCGACATCTAGGTCACGTGTGTTTGGTTAACAAGTTTACACTGTCCACCTAGACCAGTACAAGCAGTACTGGTTTTATATTCTGTTATCAGTCGTCTGTCAAACTGACATAGACTTTTTATGTATTTATTTATTTATTCATTTATTTATTTATTTATTTTCTTTTGTTAAAGGATTTTTTTTTTTTTTTTTTTTTTCATTCTTGTCTTTAACAAATTTTCTAAAAGGACAAAGATGGGATTTTTTTTTTTTTGATTATTGTTTTCTTTATATTTAATTTTATTTATTTATTTATTTATTTATTTATTTATTTATTTATTATTATTTCTATTGTTGTTGTTGTTATTGTTGTATAAGTAGCTACTGTTGTTATCGCTTATTTATTACTAGTTGGAATGTTCTGGAATGTGAGACTGGTGCTGTTAATGTAGTTTCGTTTATATTTCTGTGTATATAATTATATTTGATCCTCAGTCAGTTGAGAATAGTAGTAAAAATCCAATCGATATCTAGTAGGTATTTATAAATATACTTCAGCTTATTTTCACTGGTAAACACAATTAATTGTAGGTTTTAAAACAGGTCGATGAACTGAACAAGCATGAACGAAAGGCATAGTAAAGAAAATTGATTTTAAATTTAAAGTAATTTCGTTAGCTGCGGGGTTTTTTCTCACTTCTGTCTGTATTTCTCTCCTTTTTTTTTTTTTTTTTTTTTTTTTTTTTTTTTTTTTTCTGTATCCCTCATTTTTCTTACTTTTGTCTTTCTTTACATATCTCTGTCTTTTTTCTCTTGTCTCTCTCCTTTTTTTTTTTGTCTGTATCGATTTTTACCTTTCTCTCTTTCCGTTTCTTTCATTTCATTATATATATCTATTTCAGTTTAGAATCTTTATCTAAATTTTTCTCCTTTTCTCAGTATCGATTTCTGTCTTCGTTGTCGTTTCCTCATTTTCTGATCGCCCCCTCTCTCTCTCTCTCTCTCTCTCTCTCTCTCTCTCTCTCTCTCTCTCTCTCTCTCTCTCTCTCTCTCTCTCTCTCTCTCTCTCTCTCTCTCTCTCTCTCTCTCAGTATTTATCAGATACAACCTATATTTTTAAAACTAAGTCTCAAGATTTTACTTTATTCTTCGTCTTCTTTAACTATTTTTTTTTTCTTCGAGAAAGTAACATATGTTGTTTTTTCTATTTCATTTGTCTATATCCGTTATTTACATACAACAGTTATATAATATTATTTATAAACACAAACACACACACACACACACACACACACACACACACACACATTAATTTTATTTATTTATTTTTATTTATTTATTTTTTATTTTTATCTTCGTTTTATATTTGAACGTTACTTATGGCTAAAATGAACTGACTTAGTCTCGATTAAATTAAATGCAGTCGCTCGCCGTGCGTTCACAGCACTTGCTCGAGACGTCATCGATCCTCGTCTGTGCCTCTCTTAAATTACTTTCCCGTTCCAACCTGTGACCCTTGGCTTACCCAGCAGGCAGAGGTATAACGTATACGATTATCACACGACTTTGCTGACTTTAGTAAACTGCCTACAAATGATCCCTTTGTGCGAGATTCATAAACATCAGGTTTTCTATTCAGTCATACTTCAGAATTATCGTGTTTGATATTCAATTTCAGAATTATATAAAATGTTAAATATTCAATATCAGAATTAAATCTGGTATTCAGTATCAGATTCATCAAATGTTTGATATTCAGTAATCAAACGTTAATAAATCAGGTAATTTTTTTTTTTTTTAAACAAAAAGCAGTTTGTATTTTTAACTTCTGTTTAAAATGTCTGATAATCCCAAACTTTTAAATTCACAATTCTTAACGAAACGTAGTGTTTCTTCAGTTTAGAAAATTTTGTATGTATATATGTGTGTGTGCGTGTGCGTCTCTGTGTGAGTGTGTGTGTGTGTGAAAAATTCTGCAAGTAGTCGTCTTTTTTTTCTCTTTTTTTTTGTCTTTTTCTTTTTTTCCATATGGAATTTCAGTCGGCATTTTTCGCCGTAATCTTTTTGTTTTATTTTTATTTTTACGAAAAAACCCGAATGAGATTTCCACAGCATTTAATCATACGATACAATTCGTTATGAGAAGCAAATACAAAAACCATTAATGAAAAAATAAAAACAAAGACAGTGATTTGAATAACGACAACTGCATTTAATGCGAAATTACTCGTCTTTTTCAGGGACAGAGACGCATGTAACATAATTAAGTGAAACAACATGAAGAAAATAACGTGAATTCAATGTTAAAATATAGATATATATCTTTATATATATAATTATTAATTTTTTTTTTTTTTTTACTCTTCCAAAGGCTTTTTTCTTTTAAATCAGTAAAACATAACATCAACATTATCACATTTCGAAAGTTAATGGGAAAACAGATCATATATATACATACATATATTATTATATACAAACACAACCGAAACTTCACACAGACAATAAGAAAATATTAATAACTGTAGATAAAGATAAATTTCACAACAGATCTACTGAATATTTAATCTTTTCATTTTTTTCTCTCCTTTTTTTTTTTTTTTTTTTTTTTTTTTTTGGGGGTATTAATAATAACACGAATGTCGACAGAATAGAAAAAGTAGTCAAAGATTTCGATAATACAAGGGTACAAACTACAGTCAATATTACACAGGTCAGCTGTATCACATTGTTGTGCCATGGCAGGCGTATTTGAAGCAACAGTAAGCGAGACTAGTCATATAGTTAATATGCACAATACAAAAAGATTAGGCCACGTGACATCGAATTTAGAAATAACAGCAACAGACATGTAACGTCACAGTTAATAAACACAAAATAAAAATATTATCATAGATGAACACAAATCATCAGACGTGACGTCAATGACAGATGAACACAAAATTAGATGTGACGTCATAGACGAACAACGAGGTATGATAAGTGACGTAACAGTCTGTGAGAAAATGCTGCCTGGGGAAGGATAAATAAAGCTTTTAAAAATATTTAACATTTAAAAAACAACAGTGAAAAATAATTAAAACATCAACTTCCGGTGGCATTAGTACGTAATGGCACAATGAATAACAAAAACAAGAAAAACAAAATAAACTTTAAATATATATATATATATATTTATAATAAAATAAAAACAAACAACAAAGCTGAATACCTTAACGAGCATCACCGGTGAAAACAGCAACTACATCAAAACGTCAAAAAAAAAAAAAAATAACAAAAAAAAAGAATAAAAGGACAGATACACTAACAAAACAAGCAGATTGTGGATTTGTATGTTAGACACGATTTCAGTTCGTAATGTCATGAAACGACTCATTTTATGTTAACAATCAAGTGGTATCGTTTAAAGCTTCACCGTGGCCTGAAACCTTTTGTGATTTTTAAAGACTAAAAATCTTTTTCTTTGTGCTTCATTTTGTTTGTTTGTTTGTTGTTGTTGTTTGTTTGTTAGTTTATTTCACAATAAAAGTTTAATATCGTCTTTGCTATTTTGCGTAGCACCAAAATGATGACCCATTTTTTTTTTTTTTTTTATAAAGAGTTAGTTGTCACAACAAGAGGAAGAGTTGTGGTGCCGCTGCTACACGAGGTGTCCATGTACGTCGAGGTTGACGTCGAAGCTGACGAACAGGGTAGAGGTGTACTCGTTGCCAACAGTTTAGCTTCTTTCTTAATGCGCTGTTTTAAATGTACTTTGGCGTGTCGTTTCTTCTCGTCGCTGCGAGCAAACTTCCTCCCACAAATGTCACAAGAAAAAGGTTTCTCTCCGGTGTGGGTCCGAACGTGGGTCGTGAGGTGGTCGCTTCGACTAAAGGAACGCATGCACACTTTGCACTGAAACGGCTTCTGTCCGGTGTGAATCCGGATGTGACGCGTGAGCTCGTCGCTGCGAGAGAACCGCCTATCACAGTTTTCAACGGGGCAAGGGTACGGCCGCTCGTGCGGTGGCGTTTTGCTTGGCCTGTTGGGATATCGTCTCGGTTTTAAAGGTAACAGTTTCAGAGTCTGATTGTACGGCTGGCTAAGCGTGGCTTTAATGTCTGAAAGATTGGAAACAGTTGAAGACACAAAATCTAGAGGATCTGTAGATGGTAGTAAATACCGATCGTCCATGTCGGAAACGGGTTCGGATTTGATAGGTTTCGACGTTGGCTGGAACTGCAGCGACATTGAGGTGATGGCGTCTACGTTCTGTTGTTGTTGTTGTTGTTGTTGTTGTTGCTGCTGCTGCTGCTGTTGCTGCTGCTGCTGCTGTTGAGTTTGCGCCACCTGTAGAGCTGTAAAATCCGGCAGCTGAGTGGTGGTTCCCGAGATAGACCATTTCAAATCGGCGTTCAGATTGTGGTTTTTGTTGAACTCAGAAATCTGCATCTGTAAAACACTGTCCGACACTGTGTTCTGCTGGTAGCCGACCACGGACTGGTCGCACTGACCGGACTGGACGTGGCTGCAGCTGTACAGCGCCTGCTGCGTCTGCTTCATCGACAGGCTGCCGATGTCCATGTCCATGGAACCCGACATGGACATCGCCTGCGAGTACGGCGGCGGAGGCGGGGGGCTGCCGTAGCTGTCGCTTCTTCCGAACACGTCGCTGACTGAAGGCATCTGAGGTTCAGGAGTGAGTGACTGGTTGGAGGCGGGCGTGACCGGCGAGCCGAACCCTGCGAGTACTGCTCGCAGTTGTCGGAAAGGCTGCAGACGTCGGCTTGCGAGTGGCACTGGGGAGGAGACGTCGGCGACGACGTCCGCGACGAAAACACGGAAACGTCGGTGTTGCTGTCGCAAGCTTGGTCCGAGCTGCAGGCGTCTGGCGTGTACGCCGTGCACGTCACCGGGGCGTACGGGCTGCAGGTTACTGGAGTGTATGGTGAGCACGTAGTCGCTGTGAATGTGTTGCTGGTAACCGTCGTAAAGCCAGCGGTGCACGTCGGCAAGCCGCTGAAGTCGCACTGAACCATGGGACCGGACTGCTGCTGCTGCTGCTGCTGCTGCTGTTGTTGTTGTTGTTGCTGAGGTTGCTGCTGCTGGATTTTGGTCATCTGTCCGTTATTGACCGCTTGTGATAAGATGGTGATCAGTGGTGAGAGAGGTGTCAGGAACGACGCCAGGGTCGGATTGGCGCCTTCTGCCATGGTTGCTGGCGGCGTGATGGCCGACGTGACCAACGTTCCCTTGTAAGAGATGGTGTGGGTGACATTGCCGGTTTGTGGAGCCTGACATCTGTTCGGCAGCATCCCATCAGCTGAACGACCCTCCCCGATGTTGAAGGAGGCAACGATGTTTGCTGGAAAACACAAAATAAACACCTCGTAAATATACATTAGTTTGTCTGTGTGTTTAAACAAATGAATATATATATATAACACATTCGCTAATGGAACAAAAATAAAATAAAATAAAATAAAATAAAATAAAATAAAATAAAATAAAATAAAATAAAATAAATTAAAATATAATATAATAAAATAAAATAAAATAAAATAAAATAAAATAAAATAAAATAAAATAAAATACATTCAAACTAAATAACAAAAGTAACCATTAAATCAAGTTACTTTTATGACCTATATCAAACTAGAGTTTTGGATAATAATAATAATAATAATAATAATAATAAAACAATAGCATTATTAAGTAATGTTTTGTCATAAGCTTATGTTGTTTTTAAAAAAAACTGTATTGAAGTGCTAATTTTGAGAAATAAAGAAAATCTATATAATTTTTTTTTTTTTTTTTCATTCAACCAATTAATATGTCCACGATAAATCCAGAATCTTTAAAAAAAAAAAAAAAAATTGAAGTCTTTTCAGTTTATTTTTCAAAATGATTTAGCCGAGAGGAAAGTCTACGGACATATTTGTACGACTCATAAGTATGCATGCGTCACAGCAATTCATACGTCAGCAAGTCAGGCTGACGTCTGTTCCTGAACACCGTGACCTTACGATTAACCTGAAACTCGTCTGTTTTTCTCATATCATCGAAGTGTAAAAATAGGAGAATAACAACTGTTACTAGATAATAATATATTGATTTGTAATGACGTGGGTAAAAACCATCAGCGGCTCCGCTGCCTATTTATCGATCACGACCGAAATGAATGAACGTGCTAAAAATAGC
>CM022672.1:5681442-5726442 GCA_012295275.1 Chrysomallon squamiferum | reverse complement strand
CATAAGACGATTAGAGTTACTTCCCTTGTCTTTTCAACTGATAATTAATAGCTGCGAGAAAATACTTTGTTTTTTCTTTTCTTCTGCTAATTACTAAACGGATAAAGGAGGTTAATTTTAACGACATTTCTAAAAATTAACACGATTCTAACAAATATAATACGCTCCGTTTTTTAAAACTAATTCAGCCTTAACCGAGGCGTGTCCTGTACGACATGGATTCTTAAATTTTGTTATCGTCATACGTAATCGAATACACCGCCCAGATATAAACTTTATTTGTTAAAAAGATGCATATTTTGCATAAAAATTTAGTAATTTTAGAAATCTTATCATGCATCTTAATTTCAACCGACTGCAAATGTGCGGGTTGACACCTCTACACAACAAACCCCAATCCCAAACCCACAATTAGACAATAGCAAGACTTTCAAAACAGGTTGATTGTTGATTCTATGTATCACAGAAACTGTAGTTTTCCAAGCAGAAGTTATAAAGGATATATTTACGTGGTTTTCTTTAATATACTCGTTTATAGCAAAGATTGATCCTGTACACCTCAGCCTGTGAGTCAGTGCTCAGTACAGTTAAAGAGACTATTAGGTTGTAACATCATTAAGTTTTTCATGAGGGAAAAAATGAGATGTTGCCACGGTAACTCTAGTCTGTAAATAATGTCTCCTCATTTATTACAGAGAGTAATAATAATGTTGACGTATTTTGATTCTTTTATATGTCATAGTTTTCTCTTGTTAAAAATCTTCAGAAGTCTGAATTTTTATTTTTTATTTTTTTTATAGGCATTTGTCTGGTATAATATACAATTAATGGAAAGTTTTAATTCTTTTGAGAATATTAATATGGTCGACACTGGTGGCTTGTTTCAGATGAATATAGCTCTGACTGATGAACTCTTATTTCTGGAATATGAAAATTATTTATATGAAGATAAGGAAAATGATTTTGGTTTCTGATCTTTTCTACTACATCTTTTCAGGCATCATTCTGACCAAGTACAACTTAAAAAAAAAAAAAAAGTACAGATTATACGTAATTGGAATTTGATTTAAATCTTCTTTTTCATCTTGTTTGTTCTTTTGCTTCTTTTTCTTCCATTTTATCCATTATATACATCTTTTATTTCTACTTCTTTCTTTTCTTTATTTCTACTTCCTTCATTTCTTCTTCTTTCATTTCTTTTCTCTATTTCTACTTCCTTCATTTCTACTTCTTTCATTTCTTCTTCTTTCATTTCTTCTTTCATTTCTGTTCTCTATTTCTACTTCTTTCATTTTTTCTTCTTTCATTTCTGTTCTCTATTTCTTCTTCTTTCATTTCTTCTTCTTTCATTTCTGTTCTCTATTTCTTCTTCTTTCATTTCTACTTCTTTCATTTCTTCTTCTTTCATTTCTGTTCTCTATTTCTACTTCTTTCATTTCTTCCTCTTGTGCTTCTTGCACTTCATCCTACTGTTGGTATTTTTTATATATTATTAAATTGGGCTGTTTTGTTTGTTGGGTTTTTTCATCTTCTGCCACTTCATTTTTAGTTTTGTACCTTCTTGGTTTTTTTCATAGTCTTCTTTTTCTTTTTCTACACCTTATTCATTATTTTCATTCTTCTTTTTCTTCAAATCATTCTTAATTTTCTTCTTTGAAATGTTTTTCCACAAACCTTTCAATACATAATTTATTAAATTTTCTTTTTGTTTTTCTCAAATTGTCATCTTCTTTTTTATTTTATTCTTACACTTCATCTTCCATTTCTTTTCTTTTTTTTAAATTTATATTTCATTCAACATCCTCCAATAGTTTTGAATTCACCCATTTTTTCTTTTTCTGCATTTCTTTATATATATATCGTTGTTGTTGTGTTTTCTTAAATATTTAATTTTCCTTCATGTTTCATTTCTTGCTTCTTCAGTTTTTATTTTTAATTTTTTGTTTTTCCATATATTCAGATAATCTATTTTGATTCAGTGATAATTCCAAGCAGTAACTATCTTCCTGTATAATTTCTGTACTCGGCATGTTAGTAAAGAAAACAGTATGGTACTGTCGCACTGTCTACAAACAACATCATGAAATTGAGAACTCGAGAGGACATCTTGATTTTCTCTTTGCCTGTTTCACTGCTGTTCATGTGTATGTCCATTAATTTCATCCATTAATCACAATGGTAACATCATTTGTGTTATAAAATTCCTTTTATTTATACATTTTTTTTTTTTTTACAATGACTATACATTTCTGATTAGGTTTCTTAACAGAGGGGCAGACATTAGTCTTAAATTTTTGTCTTTAATGCAGTCAGACTGGGATTTTTTTCATCATAAAAATGTGCTCAACAAAACTACATAGGGTCCAGAATACAGCAGCATGCTTTGTGACCAGGACATCACATCACACTTACACATCACCAGAACTGAAGGAGCTCCACTGGTTGCCTCTCCACTGTAAGCTACAGTACAAGCTTCTGGTCCATACATACATACATTGCCTTGAACAATCATTCCCTAGAGTATATCAAGGACACACTGGAAGTGTACACAGCCATGTACACCTCTAAGATCACAAAAATCATTAAGACTAGTAAGACCAAGAATAAGAACAACTGCATACAGCTAGAGATGTTTAAGTAATGCTGCACTGACTTTGTGGAACTCGCTCCCAAGTAACATCAAGGAGGCTTAAACATTCAAAACACTACTAAAGACCCATTTCTTTCAAATCTACTTTGTTAATGTACAGTTATGTTTTATTTTCCCCAATTTTAAAATGTTCACACTAGTCTCTTAATTATCGTATACAATTTTGAAATGTGGCATATATTTTTACCACCATTTTAACATGTTCACCATAATTTTACATTTTATTAAATATGTTTACAACCATGTCTTTTAATGTTTTAGTTTATTAGTTTACACTATGAAGCACCCTTGAACATACTAAGTAAGGAAAAGGTGGTATGTAAACATGGTATAAATAATTTCCTGTTGCAACCTGTATATGAAAAATCATTTTGTGTCTTTATGGCTGCATATTTTAATGCTAACCATTAAGATTAACTCTGTAAAATACCTGAAATAGGTTTCTACTTCATCATGAACAAAACAGTGAAATGGAATAAACTGTAGCGAGAGGCTGAGAACTGGCCTGAGGCATCACAGGGGTCAGTGGATCAATTCTCCACAGCAGATGTAATAAACTCTCTCCTGATCCAGTCAGTACTCTGTGACTGGTTTATCAAATGTCACAGTTTGCTAACAATAAAATGTGCATACAAAACAACCCTTGCTGGTAATTACAATAAAAATAGCCTATTGCATAATAACAATACTTTTTTTATTTCTTCTTTCTCTCATTGTCTGTATTATTCTGGATAATATGATGCCATCTGATTCTAGATTTCAAATGTGTTAAGCTCTTCATTAAAGAAAATATCTCTTTCTTAATTTCTTCCAAAATTTATTATATATGAGAAAATTTATATTTCAAAATATGTTTTAAACAACAATTTGTTTGTTCCCAGTAGTTTTGGAAATTTCAAGCCTTAGAAAGTTAACCAAATTTCATAATTTGTTATTATTAGTAGTAGTTGTAGTATTGCTGTTGTTGTTTTTGTTGTTCATGTCTTTTCAAATTAATTACTAACTCATAGTTTTGTGGAACAATACAGTTTATTATTATTATTATTATTATCATTATTATTATTTTATGTAAAATGAAAAAGTTAATATTTTTTTTTTTTAAATCTGCCTTTACAACTGGTTTATGAAAGACAACAGTAGACACTTGCCCTCTATGTGTTTGTGTTCTGAGAAATAATTTGTTACATTTAAATAATCAGCCAGATATTTCAGTCCTAATAACTGTTAAATTATGCTGACATATTTTTAAATATTCACTGATTCTGTCAAAATCATCTATTTTGTATTTTTATTTTTATTTTTATTTAATAGAATTCCGTTTATATTATCTGAGAAGAAAATATAAAAATTATTATTATCATTTTATTACTTTTTTTTTTAAAGAAATAAAAACATTATTTATTTATTTATTTTTATTTTCTTTTTTTTCTGTTATTGTTAAAAAAAAAACCTACTGCTATTGTTTAATAAATGGCTAAAAAAGGCTAAAATAATCTTTTTTTATTATTAATGATATATTAACACATTATAATATTAATGTTTATTTGATTTTTCTTCTTCTTCTTCTTCTTTTCCTCAGTTTTAATGAAGATTTATTACTAGCAATTGTTAGTGTAGTTATTATGCATGTATACACCAGATTTATGTCCAAACTTGTATGTACTACATCATCCTCAGAACTTCAGTGATTCTGTCTCAAGATAAATGTAAGCAAAATACAGTTGTATGTTTTACAAATTTGTTTTGACAAGTCAGTACATACCATAATTATTTTATTACACGAGTCATGTGACACTGACTAGATCAAGAAAAGGCTGAGAGAGCACATTACTTTTTATTTTTATTTAATTATTTATTTATTTATTTATTATTATTGCTGTTGTTGTTATTGTTATTATTATTTTTTTATTATTGTTATTATTTTATATATCATTATTAAATTTTTGGGGAACTTTTTATTAATAAAAATAACTGATTATGAAAAAAAATTGGTTTCAAAAATACTTCATGATTTTTTAAAAATATCCTTTAAATTCTTAAAACTATTATTTTTACACAGACATGCCTAAGAAAAAACAACCCATCCTAGTTTTTAAATACCTGTTAAATAATTGTTTGTTTTTTTCCCCCCCCCCCACAAAAAAAAAAGAGATCAGAGTATAATGTTCACCCACATGAATATTCAGGACCTCTGTAAAACAGTAAAAATAGTGAAGCCTCAGGACAGTTTCACCCTCAATTTTAAAAATACACATTACAAGCTAAAACAAATCCTATGTAAGTGTGTCTTGGATGATGAACTCATCTGATCATTATGAAAATATCCATTAAAGATGTGAAATTAATTCTGCCCAGAAGGAAATATCCACTCATTTTTAAAATTTGTATGAAAAAAAAAAACAGAAATGCCCATGCCTAAAATAAGAAAAACCCACCTCAGTTTTTGTAAGTATGTCATAAACTCTAAAAATACATAACAGTAAAACCCAGACTAGTTTCATTATTTAAAAAAAAAAAAAAAATTAAATAATGAACCTATGTGAGTATCAGAAAATATGATTTAGGGAATATAATTAATCCAGACTGACGGAAAACAAATGGTCTCTTTTTGTAGATGTTTATTAAAAACTGTAATAAAGTTGTGCCCCTAAAACTAAACTCAGGTAATATATTCAAAACTCGAGTCTTTCATTCAGTTTAGATAACTTTGATGTCCTTAATTCTTGTGTGTAATTAAAAAAAAAAAAACTTTTCAAATGGTACAAATAAACAATACTGAGATTGGTCAGATGAAGTGGTCAACTAAATACCACTTTTTACATACAATTATTATCCAGAATATATATATATATATATATTTTTTTTTTTTTTTTATTTTTTATCAGTAGAAAATAAATTTACAAGTTCAAATACAGATGGCTTTTGTCTATCTTTCTCAACATATTTTGAATGCAAAATGCACATGCAGTGGATATTTTGAAATAAATTATATTCATCTTGATATACCATGCTTAGATGGACATCTGTTGAATGAAGAAGCAAGGGCAACTTAACAAAAACGGAGAGAGAGAGACTGTGGAGGGGTATCTTGAGTGACTACAACTAAGCTGGGATCAGACTGCAGATAGACAGGATTGTGAGGATCCTTTGTTTCCATCCTGTGTGCCAGTGGCATTTTCAAAACTCGCTTACAGGCTGCCGCCCAAGGGTTAGAGAAATTAAGTGATAAGTTATTTCATTTGTAAACGTTCAGTGAAAATATAAGCACTACCTACAGCATTATCTACAGCAATTGAAAATGATGATCTCAAGAACTTACAACTTACTGGTGTTTTCGAGAAAACATTTTTTAAAGTAATATTGCAAAGCAAATGTTTGAATTTTAATTAATTGTTAGCCATGTAAAATTTCTTTAAATTCTTTAAATTATTTTTAATTTAATTTTTTTTATTATCAAATTATTACTGGGAGCCTTTCAGAATATGTAAAACTTTGGAAAATAAAATCTTAATTTGATATTGCATATATTAAATATGCTAAATAATTTTTAAGTATTGAAATATAGATCTTGCTATGGTTAGAGTTGAATAACACAGATACTATATACATTTCTCTCTCTCTCTCTCTGTGTGTGTGTTTGTGAGTAGATATATCACAATATATTATCTTTGCTATTAAAATTATCAGTTAAACAACATTTCAAGAAAATAACCAAATTTAATATCCTGGACTACAGATTTGAAAAAGCAACATGAAAAACACAGTTTTTGACCTGTCTTCACTGGAGGGTGAAATTTCAAAGTGCATGCATACCAAATGTACCAGTAAGACCTCTGTTTATCAAAACCTCTCTATTACCACACTAACAGGGTGGGGTGGGGTTAAGGCTTTCTGGGTTCATTCAACCTCTTGATTATTAACCAGGTCTTTCATGTGTTTGTTTGTGTGGGTGTAAATAATTGCAGCTTCTATGATAATCTTATCAAACATAGGTACTTTTTAAAAATATATATATATTTATTTATTATATATTACAAGATATATATACTATTCTGGACTGGTATAATTTTGAAATGCATGGATGGTCATTTTATTATTATTTTGTCTTGTGTTGAAAGATGTATATTATGTTTTTCTTCAAGTAACTGTGGGAATTGTTAGTCACTCTAAGTCACCAAAAATAGAAAAAAAAATCTGCCTGGTAATGCCCGTAATTAGAAAGTTGAAAAACTTGTAGGAACAGAAGAAAAAGCAAATATGTAAGGAATTCTGGTACATTTTGAACACTTTTCAGATTTATAAATATAAATTGTACCAACTGTCAGAAAAAAATGACCCCTTTCTGCTGAGAACTCGTGTACTTTTCAAAAACATTAACATGCATCATGGTTTTGCTTGTCAGCATAAATATAATAATAATAATAAATATAATAATAATAATAATAATAATAATAATAATAATAATAATAATTAATAATAATAATAATAATAATGATATTAATAAAATAATAATAATGATAATAATAATAATAATAATTAATAATAATAATAATAATAATAATAATAATAATAATAATAATAATAATATTAATAAAATAATAATAATAATGATAATAATAATAATAATAATAATAATAATAATAATAATAATAATTAATAATAATAATAATAATAATGATATTAATAAAATAATAATAATGATAATAATAAAATAATGATAATAATAAAGTAATAATAATAATAAGTAATAATAATAAGAATAACAATATAGATGATGATAACAATAAGTTGAAGAAGAAACATATAATAACAACAACAATAACAATATTAATATTCACAGCAGTTTTTGTCATCAACAGTGTAACTTGTTTTTGCAAGCGGAGTCACACTCAGATAGAAGTAGTCTTCATATCACAGTTAAAACTCATTTGTTGATACCAGATCAAATAACAACAAAATAATAATAATAATAATAATAACAGTTATCATCATCATCATCATTATTATTATTATTATTATTATTATTATTATTATTATTATTTATTTTTTTTTTTTTTTTTATAACAACAGTTAAAAAAAAAAAAAAAAAAAAAAAAAGAGCAACATCTGGTTGTTATTCATTTGACAATCCAACATATTAGTGTGCATAATTTTGTGTCATGTTAGAATTGTCCAGACAATTGTCAGTTTAAAAAAAAAAAAAAACCTGGCTGTTGATGTTTTGTGTATTCTAATTTTCATTTCATCCTTCTGATCAAACAAATCTCAGCAATTTGATGTCAATATTTTAAAAATAAATTTGAAAGTATGTATGTGTGTATGTATGTATGTCTGTCTGTGCGTGTGCTCGTGTGTGTGTGTGTGTGTGTGTGTGTGTGTGTGTATGTGTGAGAGAGAGAGGATGAGTGGGTGGATATATAATGAAGATAATATCTGAGCAGGTGTTTCAGAAAGACGTCAGTGAATGTGGGAGAGAAAAAATAATGACAGACTTCATGGGGGTGGGGGATACAGTACAACAGGCCAATAAATTACCTGGCAAAAATGAATGGTGCACACATAAATAAAAACGTTTGACAAGTAATATATAGTTTACAGGTATTTCATTGTTAATTAACTACAGACACATGATTTATCACAGGTAAGTGATATATATGAAAAGTGTGATGTTTTAGCACCTACAACAACAACATACACAAACACACAGAGCCATGTATGCATTATGTATGTGTTTATAGATAAACATACACCTAGATACGTATACACACACATACTTAAATACATACATTCATACATAAATGCATACATACACAGAACGTTAGATATATACACAGATACAGATAACAGAGAAATATTACACCTCAAGCCCCAACAGTCTGCTATGGATCTAGAAAGTATCATAATAAATAAAATACAAAATGGGGAGCCATCAAGAAGTCACAGACTGTATCATCAACAAGAACAAATCTGTTGTACATCCCAACAAAAACGATGTTATCAAATACAAGATCTGTCGCGAACCTTGGGTGTGAGCCAGTGGTTAGGATGGGAAATTGTGCAATGGGACACTTGGTGTTTTTCCTGTCACTGACATTTGTGTGTGTAAGACTTTGAGTCATAAGTCAGATAAAACTGAAACCAGTTTCAGTAACACTGGATACAGTCTGATTATGTGTCAAGACATCAGTGTAACATACCTTCATTAGAACATCAGCACCAGTAGTATATATATATATATATGTACATACATAAATATGTCAAACACAATAAACCTTTACAGCTGTATCAAACAAAATAAACTCTTAAAAGCATGGCAAAGACAGTATCATATGTACGTACATATGTATGTATGTCTGTATGTATGTATGTATGTATGTATGTAATATATATGTCATACTATATCAAACACATCATTATATGCATATTAAACACATTCTTTATAAACATATCAAACAAAATATATGTTTATAAACATATTAAATATAATATACCTTTATAAAGATATCAAAAACAGGATGACTTTATAAAGATGTTAAATACAATTATATCTCAGTAAACATATCCAAAAAAAATAAATTTTTATAAACATAACAAACATAATACACTTTTATAAACATATTAAATAAAATGTACTTTCAAAAAATATATCAAAAACAGTGTATCTTTACAAACATATCAACACTGAATATTTTTATAAATATATTAACTACAATATAGCTTTATAAAGATATCAAACAACATATCTTTATAAAATATGTTAAATACAATATATCTTATACACATATCAAACACAATATGCCTTTAAAAAGATATCAAACAATACATCTTTATAAAGATACCAAACACAATATACCTTTATACACATATCAAACACAACTTAACTTTATAAATATTTCAGATAAAATATACTTTTATAGATAATCAAACACAATATATATACATAAATATGTCATATACAATTTACCTTAAAAAAGACATCAAGCTATATATCTTTATGAACATATAAAATCCCCCCAAAAATTATAAAGATATCAAACATAATATACTGTTATAATGATATCAAACACAATAAATAATTACAAAGATATCAGTAAAAATATATCTTTATAAAGATATCAAACACAGTATACTTTTAGTATATTACTACTTTTTTCTCCTATCATTCCTGTTATCATTATTATTTCTGTTATTTTCATTATAATTTAAATTATTACAAATAGTAATGTTATTATTTTTTATTATTATTTTATTATTACTATTATTGTTAATATTATTATTAATCATTATTATAGTTATTATTATTTTATCTTTAAATAGGAAGGAAATGCTGACATTTAAAGTACATAACAAATATAATCTAGACTGCATCACCAATAACATATGTCCCTTGAGACGACATGCACTTTTAAACTTTTTATTTAATTTACTGTTCTCATCTTTAAGTCAGATCTGGCAGTTACATAAATAAAAACAATAAAAAAAATATATATATATATATGTATGTATGTATGTATGTATGTATATTTGTTTGTTCATCTGTTTCTGCTATTAAAGGATCAGAATGTACACACACACACACACACATATATATGTAAATATGTATATATGTATGCATGTATGTACGTATGTATATATATATATATATATAATGTATTTCTATATCATAAATGAGCCAACTGATACCACAAAAATGTAAAATATTTTTCAACAAGATTTTAAATGGACTCTGTCTTGCTATATAATATTGCTGAAAGATTTTCTTTCAGGTAAAGATAGAGTTAATTAATTCTAGTTTAATGATTTCTAGAATATGCTGATTAATTTTCTATTATTTGATGTTGTCAAAAATTTACTCTTTTTTTGCAGGTTTGTCAGACTGCTTTGTTATTATGCTTGAATCTTCTAAGCAGTTTAATATGTTTTATTCATAAACCTTAAAGGATTCTAAGGAAACCATTTAACTGATTAATGAATCAAATACTTAAAAATATAAAGAATTTCAGTTAATTTTTATGTTTTATACAGAAAACAATTCTTTTGACTATAATAATATAACTATACATAAGACAAATTCATTTCTTTAAAATAGCATAACTAATGTAATGTTTTATATAAGACCAATTCATATGACTAAAGTAATCTAACTGATTCAGTATTTTGTATAAAACCAATTTATTTGACTAAAATAATATAACTAATTCAAGTTTTACATAAGACCAATTCATTTGACTAAAATAATATAAATGATGTAGTATTTTATATAAGACCAATTCATTTGACTAAAGTAATAAAATAATTCTATATTTTACATAAGACCAATTCATTTAATCAAAAGTAATATGACTAATTCAGTATTTTATATAAGACCAATTCATTTGACTAAAGTAGTATAATTAATTATTTTACATAAGACCAATTCATTTGACTAAAGTAGTATAACTAATTCAGTATTTTACATAAGACCAATTCATTTGACTAAAATAATATAATTAATTATTTTACATAAGACCAATTCATTTGACTAAAGTAGTATAACTAATTCAGTATTTTACATAAGACCAATTCATTTGACTAAAATAATATAATTAATTATTTTACATAAGACCAATTCATTTGACTAAAGTAATATAACTAATTCAGTGTTTTACATAAGACCAATTCATTTGACTAAAATAATTTAACTAATTCAATATTTTACATAAGGTCAGTTCATTTAAACAAAAGTAATATAAATAATTCAGTATTTTAATAAGACCAATTCATTTATTTAACTAATTCAGAATATGACTACCATTTAAAATTAAAGATTTAACTAAGTTGGTTAGCTAATTCAATATATCATATACTTAAATCTTTAACTGGCTTAACAAACGCAGTTACACTAATTCAGTATTTTGTATACTTGTTGGTTTAACTAAATGAATATGTGCTGTATACTTAAATCTTTTATTAGTTTAATTAAAGTATTTCAGTCAATTCAGTATATATTTTATTCTTAAATTTTAAAATGGTTTATTTTAAAATTTTCTGGATTGACTAAATAATTTTAACTAATTCAGTATATATCATTTAGTTAAAACATATTAGTTTAATTAATTTACTCTATTTGTATAAAATTTTATATTCAATGTATGTTGTATATTTTATTAGTTTTAGTAATTTAGCTTATTTTACATAGTTAAACCATGAAATTCAGTGTATGTTGTATATTTTATTAGTTTAACTAATTAAGCCTATTTTGCATAGTTAAAACTATCTAATTCAAATTATGTTGCATATTTTATTAGTTAAAATAATTTGGCATATTTTGCATGGTTAAAACTATCTAATACATTGTATGTTGTATATTTTAACAGTTTAATTAATTTAGCATATTTTGAAATGTTGAAACTATGAAATTCAGTGTATGTTGTATATTTTATTAGTTTAACTAATTTAGAATATTTTGCAAAGTTAAAACTATCTAATACATTGTATGTTGTATATTTTATTAGTTTAACTAATTTAGCATATTTTGCATAGTTAAAACTATGAAATTCAGTGTATGTTGTGTATTTTGTTACTTTAACTAATTCAGAATATTTTGCATAGTTAAAACTATGAAATTCAATATATGTTGTATATTTTGTTAGTTTAACTAATTTAGCATATTTTGCATGGTTAAAACTATGAAATTCAGTGTATGTTGTATATGTTGTTAGTTAAAATAATTTAGCATATTTTGCATAGTTAAAACTATGAAATTCAATGTATGTTGTATATTTTGTAAGTTTAACTAATTTAGCATATTTTGCATGGTTAAAACTATGAAATTCAATGTTGTATATTTTGTTACTTTAACTAATTTAGCATATTTTGCATGGTTAAAACTATGAAATTCAATGTATGTTGTATATTTTGTTACTTTAACTAATTTAGCATATTTTGCATGGTTAAAACTATGAAATTCAATGTATGTTGTATATTTTGTAAGTGTAACTAATTTGGTATATTTTGCATACTTAAAACTCTATCTTATATTGCATACCTAAATATGAATTGGTTTATCCTATGCAGTTTAGTTAGTAAAAAAACCTAAACATGGATGAATACAAAATGTTTAAAGCAAGAAGATTTATAATGGATACAATTTAAATAAACTGATTCTATTAGAATTTATGTAGAATTTCTGTAACAGTCCATTTTAACTTAAATCTTTAAAGTTATTTATTTACAAATATTGTAACAGAAATTATTCTCAAGTAATATTTGTGCAAGACTTATTTACAGGTAGTAGTAGACTATTTATAATAATAATAATAATAACAACAACAGCAACAACAACAATGATGTTAATGATAATGTTTGGTAATAATGACAATAATCTTTATTGTTTTAAGAATATTGATGATTGATGATGATGGCATACTGACAACAATGATTGTATAATGAAATAACAATGAAGGTAATGGTATTATGACCTGGTATAATAATAACTGATGTGATGATAACGATAATAATGATAATAATGATGACAGTATAATTCTAATGACAGTATTAGAGTAATGGTAACAATCATTGTGGCATAACTGCAATGATAATTATAATGATGGCAACAGTGATGATAATATAATGATAATGACCATGATGATGGTTGTGATAAAGAGGACAGCAAAATGATAATTAAAATGATAATCATAATATAATAATGATTACAGTGATGATAATGATATATGATGATTATGATAATGATTGTTACAATCATGATGTTACAAAGATAATGACTGCAACTATAATGATAGCAAAATTATAATGACAGTGATGATGACAGTTTAATGATAATGACGATGATTATGGTGGTAAAATGATAATGACAATGATGTTGATAGTTTAATGATAATGACAGTGATGATGGTGGTAAAATGATAATGGCAATGATGATGATGGTATAAAGGCAATAATAATGATGATTTTTAATGATAATGACACTAATGATGATGGTAAAATGATGACTGATGATGATTGCAAAATGCTAATGACAATGCTAATAACAATGATAATGATATTGACAATGAAGATGATGGTAAAATGATAATGGCAATGATGAAGATGGTAGAAAGACAATGACAATGATGATGGTTGTAAAATGATAATGACCATGATGATGTCTGTAACAGTGATGATGGTATCATAATAATGATAGTGATGATGATGGCAAAATGATAATGGCAATGACAGTGGTGGTGGTTTTGATGACAAAGGTGATGGACATGATGAAGATGCAGACACCATCAGTCATGAAAGACATGATCATGATGGTGTTGATGATCATGATAGCTTTATAAAGATTTGTTCTGAAAAATAAAGAATTTCAAAAATTAATTTCTGAGGAATTTTCATGTGAAACAAATCTTTAAACAAATATAGTAATACTATTATTATTTTCTTTAAAATAAAAATAAAAATAAATTAATGATTGTGTGTTTATTATTTGTAAGGTACACAAAAGTAATAAAAACTATCAGGTAAAAACAAACAAATGAAAAAAAAATCAAACAAATTAACTAAATATACAAGCAGTCAAATAAGTAAATAAATGTCTGAATAAATAATCAGCAAAATTCAGTCAAAAGTATATAATTAAATAAATAATTAAAATATAAATAATCAATTACATCTGTAAATTTACTGTAATAACTGTGAATCTGTTTGATAGATCAAATACTTTTCTCTTTTATTTGTAAACTATTGGTATTTTTAAAAATTTAATTGCTATGTTAATTGCAATCTCTTATGAAACAAAAATGTTAATAATAAAATGAAATTTTTCTAGAATTCTGTATTACTAAATTTAAACTATTCTGGAACTCGGTATTAAAAAAAAAAATCAAAATTTCAAAATTTCAAAATTTCTGGAAATCATTGTTAATAACAGAAAGTCAAAAATGAATCCAGAAAAGAGACGATTTCTTTGATGAATTAAATAAATTAAATAGACAAACAAATAAAAAATTATAATATTAAATAAATAATTTCAGATCAGCAATTAATTTGTGTTTTGTTAATGTCAGATATTTTTTATCACAGCTTGACTTAATATAAAAGAAAAAAAAATAAACATTTTAAATTTTTTTATCATTACACAGTGTGAAATTTAACACAAAATTTAATTTAAAAATAAATATCAAGGATCTAACTATTTTATGTCCCTGCTATCATTCTGGAAGTTAAATTTGTGGAAGATTTTTTTCTCTCTCTCTCTCTTGTCATTACATCATAAAATATGCAACAAAATAAATAAATAACAAGAAAAATTAAATAAAATTTTCTTTAAAACAAATGTGTAACAATGCTAAAACAGCCTGCAAGTAGAATAATTAATTTATAAATTTGCAAACCACTCAAAAATAAATAAAAAATATATACAACCTAAGTTTCATTAGAACAATTGTCACATTACTGTAGCAAATATGAAAAATATATAGTTATATTTTTGTTATGGAAAGTACTTAAAAATAAAAATAAATAAAAAAAAATAAAATAAAATAAAATAAAATAAAATAAAATAAATAAATAGATAAATAGATAAATAAATAAATAAATAAATAAATAAATAAATAATTCACAGCCCTAACTGCACCTGTTTAAAGAATAAAAATATTAATAACCAGACAATATGTTTTTAGTTAATTAATTAACAGTGATAATAATTATAAATATTATAAAATCTTCTACAGTGTTCATTTTGTATATTCTATATATATTATTTTTAAATGTCACAGATGAAAAAAAAAATTACTCAAGTCATAAAACAAAATGTCAGATACATTTAATTTGGTATTTATTATTTAAAAATACTCTGTTAGATAAAAGAAATTTAAACAAAAAAAAAATCAGGAGAGAAAGAAAAAAGGAATTAAAATGATTTAAAACAAAATGAAGAAAGTGAATGAAAGACAGATTAAAATAATAAAAAAAAGAATCTTAAGTGAAAGAAAATTTAACAGAAAAAAGAAACGACTTTTTATTAAAAAAAAAAAAAAAAAAAAAAGGAATAATTATTTAAAATTAAATAGAGTATTTAAAATTACCCCCCAAAAAAAAAAAATTCTGAATAAATTGAATATTAAAGAAAAAAAAAAGGAAGAAAATAATAAAAAAAATAAAAAATAAAAAATAAAAATAACAAAAGGAAAAACAAATAAAAAGTAAATATTTAAGAAAAAAGTAAAATAAAGAACAAATATATTAATGACAACTTGTAATATAGATAACATCATTTAGTAAAAATATTTCACCTACAATACATGTCTTTCTCTCGGAGACATCTGGGTTATGTAACAGCTCGTTCAAACAATACACTTAGTTTTCTAGATTTATTAATCACACACACACACACACACACACACACACACACACACATTTTAACATTTTCATGACCATTTTTCATTGTTTCTTTCTGACGAATACTGCACACTTAACATTAAAAATCGCTTAAGAAGAAGCTGCACAAATTCACTACATAAGTAAATATTTTGCATGCTACTACAACGTACACTGCCTGGCTTGCGTGATCACCTAACAGTGATTAAGATCTTGTCATGGACGTCCCTCAGAACGAAAGTTCTGCTTCGACGAGCCGCAGGTAGAGAGATAGAGAAAGACAATCGTGCACAATTAGAGACCAGACGACCGACTGCCGGCGTTTTCGCTTCAACGATTTCCCCCAAAAAAGCGGTTCTTAACGACTAAATCGTTTGTTCTTGACCTACCTGATCCGAAAGCTTGTTCCATCCACTGGCAGTAGAAAGTGAAATGAATTGTGTGTAGGAGTAGGTTTTCACACTGGGCCACTGAATAGAATTAATTAGCAGTCGGGGGAAGAAAAAAAAAAAAAAACACAGAACGAGAGTTTTAACTTACATCAAAAATCTCTTTGATTCTAATCTATTTATAAATTTGTTCAGTTTATTGTTTCTTGTTATCGTTTCGGTATGAATAATGGTGTAAATCACTGGATGTGACAGCTAGGTGTAATATACTGGAAAATTGGTCACCAGGCTTTTGCCTGACGGATGCTAAGATTTTTATGTCAAGGCCATCAGTAAGAGCTGTCCAGCCAGATACCAAAGATCTGTTGACGTAAAATTTTAAACATTTTGTTGTCGTTGTCGCCGTCGTTGTTATTATTATTAGTAGTAGTAGTAGTAGCAATAGTCGTAGCAGTGGTAGTTGTAGTAGCTGAGGCAGCCATATTAGCATTGTTACTACCAGTAATAATAACCTCTGAAATAGTGATGATAATGATGATTTAGAAGACAATGGTAGTGTTAATGATGATGATGATGATATGAATATACTGGTAACAGTGATTCTGATGATGGCGGCTGGCAATAATGATCATGATAGTATTGGTGAGAAAATTATGATAATAAACACTTGATAATGGAAAGAATAATTGCTATAACGATAATAAAATAATATGATAAAGATAACTGATGATAATGATGATATAATGAATGGTGGTGGTAATTAAATTGACGATGATGATGAAAAGGGTAATTCGAGAGTAATGAAGTGTTTTGTCAGTATCTAGTTTCGGCGTCTGTAATAGTTTTGTTGTTCTTGTTTATATTTCTGTTTTATTTCTGATACTACAGTCCTCAAAATTTAGATCTAAACTGCAGGTAACGTAAAACTGATAACAGTCAGCATATTTTGAATGATATAAATTGCAGTATCAACAACACTGACAGTAACAATAGCAAGAACGTGAAAAGTATCAAAAATATCTTTTAAAAAAAAAAAAAAAAAAAAAGGATTTTTAAAAATAGAAGAAAAAAACCAGTTTAAAATGTCATATACATAAACAAAAAAAAATAATAAAATAAAATTAAAGAAAATTAAAGAAAAGTAATGAACAAAACAAAACTATTAAAAGAAAACAACAACAAAACACAATAATATAATCGTCTCATCTTTTTTTTTTTTTTTTTTCTTTTTTTTTTTCACTATATATTGTCACTGGATCAAACATCTGCCATTTTTAATTTAAAAAATCACGATCTTTCATTGTAATGACAATAGTCTAGTTTACTGACGACCTTGATTGAACGTTGATGTTAGATGGAAACGGTACACCTACGGCAAAGTCATTTTTATTTTATTTGTTTTTCCATCGAGTGGAAGGAGTTCGCAAGGACGACAAAATGGCCGCCTACAATTACAAAACGAATTAATTGTGAAGTAATGGTGTTGCTTTCTTTGTACTTGTTAAAAATGGTCGTAGGTACACATTTGCTGAGTATGCATTCTTCAGCACAGTTTCATATTAAGTTGGTATGTGAAATGCATTAAGATATGAAAAATTGATGTGTTCAGGACACTCGTCTGCTTTATATATTGTAGGAGTCCCAGGTTTGATGTGAAAATGATTTAAATTTCTTAGTATGAAGATGTCCAATATTATTAATATATATAAGGGGAATTTTAAAACTATAGTGGTACATTTATATATGCTTGGACAGTAATAAAATAACTGATTTGTCGTTTCTTTACTTTCATAACAATAACAACAACAACAACAACAATAACAGTAACAACAGTAATAATGTATTATTTATCTAACGTTAAATTAAGTGTGATTTATGTAAATGCAATGAAATATTAATTTTTATGAGATGTAAAACGATATATACATTTTATATCAGTTTAATTCATATATATTGTAAGATGTATTATTTATCTGTTGTGAAATTTGATGTATTGTCAACAGTAAAATATGATATATTGTTTCAACAACAAAATACGACATACGATTTAAAAAGAACGTAACTGATGACGTTTTTAGCATGATAGGTATGCAACATGATTCACATCTAATATTATATTGATGACGTTTTAACATGATAGTATGTAACATGATTCACAAGTAATGCAACATGTGACGTTTTTAGCATAATAGGCATGTAGTGTGATTTACAAATAATGTAAGTGATGACGTTTTGAACATGATACGTTTATAACATGTGTCGTGTACAATTAGTGATGTTTTGAACATTATGCGTATATAATATGACGCACAAGCAATATAATTAATGTTTTTAATATCATAGGTTTTCACTGAAATACAGTAGAGTTTTGATCTGCTGTGAAATGCGATGTAGTATTTATCTTATGTGAAATACAATAAATTTTTATCCGTTGTCAAATACCATCTGTTATTGTCTTTTGTAAAATAAAATAATTTTTTTATCTGCTGTGAAATACGATCTATTATTATCTTCTGTGTAATGCAATTTACTTTTATCTGCTGTGAAATATTACTTATTATTTATCTTCTGTGAAATACAATATATTTTTTATCTGCTATGAAATAAGATTTATCGTCGGTGATAATTCCACATATATTTTTGTGACCTCTGAAATACAACACCTGTTTTATTTGCAGTGAAATACGACAATATCCACCTTCTATGAAATACAGTGTATTATAGTATGTAAAATGCGACATGAAAATGACTTCACTGTTTGTGTAGTGTGAAATATGATTTATTATTTGTCTATTATGTAAGAAACACATTATGTAATATCTACTACCATATATGTTAAGTTATTTCCGTACTGTGAAATGAATTATTTCCGTAAAGTCAAATACTACGTTATATTTATCTACTGTCAAATACAATGTATTATTTGTATTGTTTAAAATACGTTTTGTTTTTAATGTTGTGAAATATGATGTGTTACATTGGAATACGAAATACAACATATGATTTGTGTGTTGTGAAAAAGAATGTAGTATTTGTCTACTGTCAAACTGATGTATTATCTATCTACTGTGAAATACGATAAATTACGTTTACGCTATCAAAAATGACACGTTAGATGTCTGCTGTGAAGAAAGTCGTACTGTTTACTTTCTAATAGGAGATAAAATAATTAGATTATTTCCTTAAAATACTTTAAATACCTTTTATTTTTATATTATGGAAGACGATTTATTATTTTCCCATTTGGAATAAAATGTATTATCTGAATATTTTGAAATATAGCATAGTACTTTGGAATATAATGTATTATTTGCGTTCTTTGAAATATAATGTATTATTTTTGTTCTTTGAAATAAAACGTATTACTTGTGTACTTAGAAATAAGACTATTATTTGCGCAATTTGGAATAAAACATATTATTATAATCTACACTGTAATATGTTTTATTAATCTATTGTAAAATACGATATGTTATTAATCTAATTTGTTTTAAACTAATCATTTACACACTGAAATATATTTCAGTATATATTGGAGCATTTTATCTGATTGTATATATATATCTGTACGAATATATGTACCTATATACATACATACATGCATACATACATACGAACGAAGGAACTATGTGTGTATGTATATGTAGATGTGTATGGGTGTATGCAGATAGATATGAAGGTATGAATATATGTACATCTTAACGATAGTAAGAATATATTCTGTCAACACATTCTCATTTTATCAATTTAAATATAATAATAATATAAAAAAAGAAACTGATAGGTCATCGTATCTTAAACAAGTCAAGTGAAAATAATGTTCTAAATCAGGTGAGTTTTGTAAAGAAAGTAATCTGTTTATGAGAGTTAAAAAGCTACGTGGTACTTTAGTAAGTAAACGCTTACAGGGCACTTTTTAAGCTTCACTTATTAACAGAAGTAGAATGTATACAAAACTCTTCAGTTTAATAACAGTATTCCTTTTATGTGCAATGTACGTTTGCATGGACGGATGAACACCTATAAAAGTAAACTAGTCGCATATTCATAGCATTTAAAACGCAGAAATTGAATCTGAGGATTCTGTTCCCAGTGACGCGTACGTTTTCTTCTTTTTAGATCTTTATCTGTGTAATATCACCATCATCACCGACATTATATAATCATTTAAAGATATCATTACTGTTGTCTTTACCACCACAATTATCACAATAAAATATTTTATCATAAGCATTCCATCTTAGCTGAGGGATGATGTTTTTGACGTGATAGGTGTATGATATGATTCACAAGTAATTCACAAATTGATGATGTTTTAAGCATACAATCGTATGAAACATGATTTACAAGTAATGTAGGTGATGACGTTTTTCGAAAGTACTGAAGTTTTTAACAAACTGTACAACTAATATAATTAGTGATAGGTTTTTGAAATAGTGGGTATATAAGATGATTCAGATTTAATATAACTGATGACGCTTTTAATATTTTATGTGTATAACATGAGTCGTATAAAATTAAAGATGCTTTTAACATAGTAAGTATTTAATATTTATTAATATAAATCGAGCACGTTTTTAACATAATGGGTATGCAACAATGTTTACAACTAATGTTAATGATGATGTTTTTAACATGATATGTATATAACATGATTTACAAGTAATGTAATATAAATGATGAAGTTTTTAACATGATATGTATATAACATGATTTACAAGTAATATAATATAAATAATGACGTTTTTACCACGATAGATATATAACGCGGTTTACAAGTAGTGTAACTCATGACTTGTTTAGCATGATATGTATGTAACATGTTTTACGTGTAATATTATTGATGACGTTTTTAACATAATAGGTATGTAGCGTGATTTAAAAATAATGTAACTGGTGACGTTTTTAACATGATAGGTCTGTAACATGATTTACAAGTAATGTAACGCTAATGTTTCTTTAATATAACAGGTATATGTAGCGTGATTTACAAATATTGTAAGTGATGACTTTTTTAACTGATGATGTAATACGTGTAATATTATTGATGACGTTTTTAGCATGATAGGTATACAACATGATTTACATCTAATATTATATTGATGACGTTTTTAACATGATGTATGTAGTAACATGATTCACAAGTAATGCAACATGTGACGTCTTTCAGCAGCATAATAGGCATGTAGCGTGATTTACAAATAATGTAACTGATGACGTTTTGAACATGATACGTCTGTAACATAATTCACATGTAATAGAATTAAGGTTTTTTAACATAATTAGAGAAAGGTTTTTAAAACAATTTTGAACAAGATGGTTCACATTTAATGTAACTGATGACGTTTTGAACATGGTGCGTTTATAACACGTGTCGTGCACAATTAGTGATGTTTTGAACATTATGCATATATATATAATATGATGCACAAGCAATATAACTAATGTTTTTAAAATGATAGGTTTTTAGAGTTATTCACAAATACCATAATTGATCATACTTTTATCATAATAGGTGTGCAATATAATTATCAAATAATATAATGTATCTAACGTGATTAACAAGTAATATAGTTAATGACGGTATTAACGCTATAAATGTAATAACATTATAACTTCTATGTTTTTAACATGAAGTCGGAAACATAATTCAACAAGTAGTATATATATATATATATATATATATATATATTTTTTCCACGCGATTAACAACTAATATAAAGAAAATTTCATGATAGATGTACAGTTCACAAATAATATATTTAATGGTGTTTTTAACATGATAGATGTATAGGTTAATTCACAAGTAACAGAACTGATGAAAATATTGACATAATATGACTGATGATGTTTGTAACATGATTTACAACTGATGGTATATTTAACATGATTTACAAGTAATAAAATGAATGGTGATTGTAATATAAGTAATGTCATTTATTAATTTATTAACATTAATACAGTAGTTGTTGTTATAATATAACGAAAGACGCTTGTAACATGATTTACTGAGTAATATAACTAAAGATATTTGTAACATGATTTACAAGTAATATAATTAAAGATGTTTATAACATGATTTACAAGTAATATAATTAAAGATGTTTATAACATGATTTACAAGCAATATAATTAAAGACATTTGTAAGACGATTTACAAATAATATAATTAAAAATGTTTGTAACATGATTTACAAGTAAAACAAATGATGACGTTTTTAGCATTTCTAGGTGCATAACATGATTTACAAGTAATATAATTAATGATGTTTATAACATGATTCACAAATAATATAACTTGTGACTTTATGTGTGTGTGTGTGTGTGTGTGTGTGTGTGTGATTTACAAGCAATATTGTGAGTGATGTTTCTTAACACGATACGAAAGTAATACAACTGATGACGTCTTTAACATTTCAGTGTGTATAACATGTTTTGCAAGAAAAATACCACAAGATTTCAAACTTGGTATACAGGCTAACATACAAGACTTAACAGACTGGATGTGCAATATGATATTTCGGTAACAGACAAACACACAGACGGCAGGTATTATATAATATGAAACGATCTGAGAAGCTCGTTGTTGTTGGAGACGTTTTGTTTATCTGTATGATGTCACTGTGCAGCAGGGCAGTTGTCAGTGAGAGAGTTGTTCAGTACTTACACAAAAAGACGATCTAAATCCAGCCTGGGGTAAATTTACCTGCACATCTTTATAAATCTTTTTATCTCTACTCTGCTGTCAACTAAAATCCTTGGCATGCTTCAGATGTTCGTAAACAGACTGAAATTGACTCAATTAAAACACACACACACACACACACATACAGAGAGAGAGAGAGAGAGAGATAATGTAAATATTAAATTTCTTTATCAGCTCTTCTACTTCTTCTTTTTAGTTTTCTTCTTAATTTTTTTTCTTTGATTTCTTATTTTCTTTTTCTTTATTTATAATGATGATGATAATAATAATAATAATAATAATAATAATAATAATAATAATAATTTAATTTATGTTTAATTAAAATTTTGATTTAATTATTTTTCACAACATAATTTAAGTATTTTTTAAATTAGTATAGCTCACGAAAATATGTTACATAATGAGATGGCCTAATGAAAAGATATATACTTTTTGATATGCTATTTTAACATACAAATTTATATTACATTTTCAACATTGTAAAACACTTTCAGAAACATATATATATATATTAGAAGTTTATGGAGTGTTGTATTACTAGGAATTGCAAATAAGGAATAGCCTAAATGTTTAAAAAAGAAATAGTTCTTCAGGTGATGAAGAAAAGTTTGTAATGATGTACTGTTTCAAAAATTAACTCATGCCTTTATCATGGGGTTATTTCTAATTAGTGAATATATATTAAAAATAAATATATTTTAATATTATTTTCATTGATATTGTTTTGACTGCCATTGCCGTGATGATTATTAATATTTTTATTATCATTATGATCATTTCACTGTCATCATCAGCAGCAGCAGCAACGGCAACACCATTATTATTACTATTATTATTATATTATAATCATCATCATCATCATCAATATACAGTTAACATGAAGATAAATAAATTAATTACAGTAAGGAAAACAGGACTAGCAAAATAATAAGGATGATGATAAAAACCATAATAATAATAATAAAATAAATAATTTCACTGTTTCTTGTTGTTTTTTTTTTTTGTTTTTTTTTTTAAATTAGCATAATATTTTTATTTTTATTTTAAAAAGGTTTTTTTTTTTTTTTTTTTTTTTTTTTTATTTAAAAAAAACATTTTTTTTTATTATTTTTTTTTTTTCTTTTTTATAATTATTTTAATAGCTTTTTTTTTTTTATTATTCCCATCTGTTTGATTTTTAAACTGACTGGCTACAGTTTTGATGCACACTTATCGTTTTTGAAATGAAGTCACTTTAAAACAATGTCACATTTGGCAGGTGTAAATTTGAATTTAATTACGTTGTAACACCTGTACTTACTAAATGCTTTTGATCCTACTTCTGTCATTTGTTCAAAACTTGTCGTATTTCATTGTGTTGACTGAATTATTATTTGCACAATTTACAGTTTTGTCAAAAACAGTTATTAGTAATCAAAAATAGTAAATAATAATAATAATAATAATAACCAAACAAAAACAACAACAATAATAATAGAAAGAATAATAATAACAGCAACAACAATAATAATAGTAATAATAATAATGATAACAACTATGATAATAATATTAATATATTAACAAAAATAATAAAATAACAAAAACAGCAATTCAAACAATTGTAAAAAAAATAAAATAACAGTAACAACAACAGCAACAAAATAATAATAAAGTAATAATAATAATGATGATGATGATGATGATGATAATGATAACAACAACAAAATAATATTGGTAATAATAAAGGTAATCATAGCAATAGCAGTAACAAAATAATAATCATGATAATAATGATAATAATAACAGTTGCAATCACCATAATAATAATAAAGAGAAAAATATCAAATGTTAACTGTCATAATTATAACTGATATTATTCAGTTTACTTAACAATGGTCTTTCCTCAGAAAGTAAAGTACTTCTTTTTGCTGTTTGGGACACAGAATTAAAAATCTTCTTTATTGAATGAATAGGGTTTTTCCTGTTCTAACTAATGCATTATGATTATCAGCAGGACTTTAAAAAAAAAGAGTTCACATCCAACATATGGTAATAAATAAATTTGACAAAACCTTCTGACATATTAAATTATCTTTTTTGTTTCTCTTCTTTTTCTTTTTTTCTTCTTATATATTCACATTAAATTCGAATAAATAAATAAATATATAACCTTGAAAATGTATATGTACCTGTATCAATATTTTATACCTTGAAAATAAATTAACAGTTAAACATATACATGTGTATGAGAAAGATAAAGAGATAGATAGAAAGAGATAAATAAAATAGAGAAAGAGAAAACGAAAAAAGAAAGAACGGGGATGAGAGAAAGAAGGAAATAAAATGAAAATATAAAGAAAGAAAGAAAAAATAATAAAATGAGGAGAGAAAGCAAGAAAGAAAGAAAATGAGATAGAAAAAAAGGGAAATAAAATGAGAAGGAGAGAGCACAGGAACATACAGACACATATTATACCCAACTAACAAGCTAATAAAAATGATTTAAACATTATTTATGGCTGTTAGTTATTTAAAGAATGTTTTATGAAAATAACTAGTGTGTACTAGTTTATAGCAGTCAGCTGTTACTTCATTTTTCTTGTGTTACTGTCAGACACAGTGACAGCTCCCAGCCTGGTTATGCATTACCACTATGTGAGGCTGCCAGCAAAATTTGTTAAAATATATATTCAGGAAGGAATGATTTTTTGTTATTCCGATGTTTAAGAATGGAGTGATCATTGTGTGTGTGTGTAAAATAAATAAATAAATATGTGTGTGTGTGTGTGTGTGTGTGTATAATGTATGTGTATATATAAAATATATTTACAGGTGTGTCTGTATGCATGTGTGTATGTGTGTGTGTGTGTGTTCATGTGTGTGTGTACTTGTATACGCAAGTGAGTAGATATCACATTCTCACAGACACAAACACACATACATAATCACACACATCCATACATACATAAACACACACACTCACACACAAAAACATATAATATGTATATGTGCCAGTATATACTCTGTGTATAAACTTTTCTCTTTTTTTTTGTTTATCATATGTATGAAAACTATTAGTCTGCTTACAAATATAATCCAAAAAAATAGGATGCAACAGCGTTATCAGTTTTTTGCAGATTTTTAAAAAAATACTAACATTATTTCAATCATTTTTTAACTAATTTTCTAACACACAATATACTAACTCTATATCAATTATTTTTCTTTATGTATAAACTCTGTTTCTGTTATTTTTACATGTTAACGCTCAGTTTTCATTATCTACACTATTCTAACATTCTAAAACTGTGACAGCTTTTTTTTGTTTGTTTTTTTGTGTTAAATAACCAAAGGGTTCCCAGATTAAGTTACTTGGCAGAATGTGCAATCAAGCGTGCTAAATCTTTTCTAAATCAACCAACCGTAGCATGAGTAATCAGGGATGATGCAATCGCTTACACACAAGAATTTATTTTTCATAAAAATTAATCTTTTATAAATTCTGAATTTTTACATACGTGGTATTCTTTTTTATACTTTGAAAGTTTACGTTTTAAATTTTGTTAAAGCTCTGCTTTGATAACCATGCAAAGCGTTTAATACTTGATGTTATTTTTAAGCTATGCTGTGATGTATTATGAGAAAGAAAAAAGTTATAATTTAGTTTTTTGTTCTTAAAATAAATTACAATAATCATGTACAACGACAAAAAAAAAAAAAAAAAAAAAAAAAAGAATCCATGCCATGCTATACTATCCTAAATCAAACAGTACGATACCACATTATACAGTGGTACACTAGACTATACTATATCATATCATATCATATCATATTACAGCACAGTACATTATACCAGGTATTAACGTCAAGAGCTGTGTAAGTATAAAATTGTTATTTCTAGAAAAATGAGTGATACAGTTTAATGTGTTATATTATATATTATAATATATTATAATTAAGAATCAGGGAGTTTTATGCTTCTTTTTCGTTCTGCTGAATGTACATAGTCAGTAGTCATGGGATACGGAGAGAGACACTTCTGTCGCATACTACACCAACTACCAAAAACTATAGAGGAATTAAATAATGTTTCCCATTTATGGACTCACAGAATTCTTGCTATCAGCCCTTGATATTACATTATATTACGTTACGTTACGTTACGTTATGTTACATTACGTTATATTACATTACGTTATGTTACGTTACGTTATGTTACATTACATTGTATTACATTATGTTACATTATATTGCATTAACCTACAATACACTATACTCTATATTATTATTTTATAATATTATTATATTACATTACATTTCACTTAATTACATTACTCTACATTACACTGGATTATAATTTATTATATTACATTACATTATTTATAGTGTATTTGATTACATTATATTATTTAGATGTACCTTCTCACAGACAGTGAAATAAATACAAATAAATGCAAGGCAAACATGTGATAAGCAAGTAATCACAATATGGTAGCTGAAACAAGAAAATATCACAAATATCACCCTCCAGAAAATGCACATGCAGAATGTTTATTTATTTATGAGCTCATCAGACTTGGTAAATAGATGTTAAGACATAAAACAATAAAGAAAATATTAACATTACAAAAACACTGTCAGAAGTAGATGAAAGTTTTTAATTTTTTATTCTTTTTTTTTATTTTTTTCTGAAGGCTTCAGACATGGCGGAAAAGAGAATAAAGAAAATTCCTCAGTGATCACATAGATATTAATAGCTGTTATGTCACAAAAATTTAACAGAGAGGTCTTTGTTACTGTTTCTCCTTAAACAGAGGAAAACACAAACAATAGATTTCTGGATGTATCAGATATAGGGTACAGAGCAGAATGGGAAAAGGCCAAAGTAGCAGATACTAATAAATATCCAGTTGTGGAGTGGCTATAACAATTAAAATATCACGTAAGAAAAAAAAAACAAAAAAAACGACGTTGTCAGTAAGCTCTTCTTTCTTTTTTAAATAGTTTGTTTTGTTTGTTGTTGTGGGTTTTTTTTAAACTAAGGTCTAATAATATACATGTGTGTCATTTTACCTGGGTATCGTTTTTCTTTGGTCATATATCTTCAGTACTGATGTTTTTGTACTCAAGTATTTGATGCGGGTGCATAGTAAAATATTACCTGTTTGCTGAATAATACAATTTTATGTGTCAGTGTTTTGTAAGAGAGAGAGAGAGAGAGAGAGAGAGAGAGAGAGAGAGAGAGAGAGAGAGAGAGAGAGGCAAAGGAGAAGGAAGGGAAACAATGAGGAAAGAGAGAAAAGTGAGAGAAAGAGAAAGTAAAAGAAAAAATAGACTTAAAGTATATGGGAGAGAGAGAGAGAGAGAGAGAGAGAGAGAGAGAGAGAGAGAGAGAGAGAGAGAGAGAGAGAGAGAGAGAGAGAGAGAGGAGAAGGAAGGGAAAGAATGAGGAAAGAGAGAAAAAGTGAGAGAAAGAGAAAGTAAAAGAAAAAATAGACTTAAAGGATATGAGAGAGAGAGAGAGAGAGAGAGAGAGAGAGAGAGAGAGAGAGAGAGAGAGAGAGAGAGAGAGAGAGACTGAGTTATACAGATACAATAAAGAATGATATAAAAAGAGAGAGAAAAGTAGACAACCCCCACAAAAAAAACCCCAGAAAAGTAAAGATACAATACATGTGCGTTAAAAAGAGAAATAGAGACAAATGGAAATAATGAGACAGAAGATAGTAAAAATGAGAAATAAAGAGACAGAAAATGAGAAAGATAAAAAGTATTTTTTTTTTTTTTTAAAAGAGAGAAAGAGATAATGAGAGAATGTCAGAGAAATACAGAGAATGTTTTTGTGTAAGAAAGAATGAATGTTTGAAAAAGACAGTATGAAATATTTTACATTTTTATTAAATTCTTCTTGTATTTTAATCATAAACTGAAACCAGAATACATCATTTCACTGTGTAGTAGTAGTAGTAGCAGTAGTAGAAGTAGTTCTTCAGTATTGGTGTATATACATGTTTTAACAATACAAAAGGTAAGTTCAAATTTTCATTTGTTCCTGTTAGTGGTATACTTGTTTATATTATTTGTTTATTATACTTTATCAAAAAGCAGATTGCAGAAATAAATGTCCTAGTTTTGAAATTTTGAATGCTTTATTAGTATTTATTTATTTATTTATTTATTTATTATTATTATTATTATTATTATTATTATTATTATTATTATTATTTTTATGTACACTGAAACGGATTTACAACCATTTATATTGCAATGTAATTACAAAAATAAAAATTATGAACCAAGGGACATAACTCTTGCCGTCAAACGTGCAAGATGTACATATACCAGTAATGTCAGTTTTATTAAAAGCCCGTCATTTTTCAATAAATAAAGTCATGTCTCCGTTACTGACTTCTCACGAGTGAAAGACATAAAATACAGATGGTTTTATTTATGCATTGTTATAAGCATGACCTATAAATAGTGTTTTTCGAAGTTAGACAACATTGTCGTTTCCGCTATTTTCCAAACGTACGTAAAATGCAGCATAATTAATTCAAAGTAATTAAAACTTTAGGACAGTTAGACATACACTGAATTTATAATGAGTCTTTACCACTAATGAGTTAGAATGTGTTTTATTTTCAAACACTTTTCACTATTACATTTACAACAAGTTTTGTGTAGTTTTGATAATTTATCATTGTATTATTATTATAATGATGATGATGATGATGATGATTATGATGCCATGGTCTCAGAATTATAACATCATTTATATCAAAGTAAATATCAGTGAATACTTTTTTTATATAAAATACAATTAAACTGAATCTATTAATATTTAGCAATTCTCATTACATTAATTATTTACAGCTTTTAGTTTTACATAAAGATGATTTAAGAGAGTTATCTCCCTTCTACCATTCGCATGGGTTACTCTTACCGATAAGCAATTTTTTATTATTATTATTGTTTTCCTGAAATCTTTCCACATATAAGAAAGAACATATCATGGTCTTTAATAAATGAAACATGGTTTAGATAACCGCAACAATCACAACCATAATTATGATGATGATAAGGAATAAAAGATTAGATAAATAAACACAATATTATAGGTATAAACACTGTGTTTATTCTTCACTAAATATAAATAATGTGTTTTTTTTTTTTTTTTTTTTATTTCTCATTTATTTCAGATATAAAACTATGGTAAAAAAAAACACATAAAAAACAACACTTAAAATATAAGGAATATAACAGCGAGAGAGAAAAAGAGAGACCAATAATGAAAACTGAAACTTACCTTGTTGAAGATTTTTTTTGATGTGCTTCCTTGAAACAGATAATTAATTAAAGCTCTGTGACAGACATATCAGTTAATATATTTATTAATATATTAATATCTATATCTACATCTACATATATAATATATATAGATGTATATGTAGATATATATATATATATATATATATATAGATATATAATTGTCCAGGGATAACTATCCACGATGGTTGATTTTCATTATTTTTGTTTACTAGTCGTAATTAATTAAAGCTCGTAAAAAAAAAGTTGACCTTTCATTTGTAATTATTTTAGATTAATAAGCATTAATGCGTGGTTGTAGATGTCAGAGATGTAACTGATGAATTAAGTAGTAATTGCAGTAGTAGTACTTACAGGAGGAGCTGTGGTAGTGGAAGAAGTAGTAGTAGTAGTAGTAGTAGTAGAGGTTCTTCAAGTATTGGTATCAGCTGTTTTCATTTACATACATAACTCATTGTAGCATTACTTATATTAGCCATAGTCATAGCAGTAGCAATACTAGTAGTAATAGTAATAGCAGTAGTAATACTAGTAGTAATAGTCATAGCAGTAGTAATACTAGTAGTAGTAGTCACAGCAGTAGTACTACTAGTAGTAATAGTAATACTAGTAGTAATAGTAGTACTAGTAGCAGTAGTAATACTAGTATTAATAGTAGTAGTAATAGGAGTAATAGTAGTAGTAGCAGCAGTAGTAATAGTACTTATAGTAGTAATAGTGGTAGTAATAGTACTTGTAGTAATAACAGTGATAGTAATAGTACTTGTAGTAGTAATAGCAGTAGTTATATTTGTAATTATTGTAATTGTAGTAGCAGTAGTACATTTATTGTAATTATAAAATTGTAGTAGTGGTTGTTGTGGTAGTAATGGTAATATTACCAACAGTATCAATAGTAGTATACTCATAATAAATGTAGTAGCAGTAGTAGTAGTAGTAGTAGTAGTAGCAGTAGCAGTTCCATCACAAGTAGCAGCAGTAGTTATATTAGTATTAGTAATAGTATTAGTTGTTGTAGTAGCAGTATTATTAGTAAAATAAAGCAGTGGTAAGAATAGTATTGGTAATACTGTGTCATGTTTTCTTTTAACAGTACATGGTAATAATGGAAAATATTTTTAGTATCAAACAGTAGTGTGGTTATCATAGTATAAGTTGTTAAAATATAATAATATATATATATATATATAAAAAAAAACCAGAAATATATTACTATTAAAAATATTATTCAGATGGTAGGTATATGCTAGATATTCCTAAAATAGCAGTAGTAGTACTTGAAGGCAACAGTTGTAGCAGAACTGATTATCATCATCATCATCATCATCATCATCATTATTATAACAACAGCAAAACAAAAAACAATTTTAAAAAACCCACCATATTGGTGACTAATAATAAAAATAATATTTTAACAAAAATAATAACATTTGTTATAAGCAATAATGGATTGCTACTTAAAAAAAAACAGTGATAAAGATTTTCAAAATAAGATCAACCTTTTAAAAAGATTTCAAAATGTTCCCAATATAACAAGATTTAGTTGTTGTTGTCATTGTTCATTTGTATTTTCACATTTCTGTTAGCCTATATAATTCAGTCAATGACCTTTGCAAAAAAAAAAAGGCTTCATCTTTTTTTCTTTTTTCTTTATTTTTTTTTTTTGTGTTGGTGTTTCACAAACACATTAATAATTGTGTTAACATTAACAAACATCGTGTTTTATGTCTTCTGCTTTTTTTCACATTGCATTTGTCACAGTATAACGGAATTAATTTCTCCAACCAAAAAGAGACTTTTAAGAAACAATAAATTTTCAAAAAATGTATAATAATAAAATAATAGAAAAAAAACAACAATAAGAAACAAAGAAAAGAATAGGATGAACAAAGATAAACACACACACAAAAAAAAAAAAAAAAAAAAAAAAAAAAAAAAAAAAAAAAGGTTTCTAAAAACAGCAAGAGAGAGAGAAAATCAATAACACCAGTCTATTAAACATGGCTAATTTTGAAAGAGGACAAAGAGATGTGAAAGTAATCTGCTGCTATTTTTGTTTGAGATGCTGTGTAATAAGACTGCAGGGACAGAAAACTTGGGTGGTGGGCGTCAAGAGGTCACTGTCATCTTCGCAGCCACTCCCCAGACTGAAAACACATTGTTACTAGCTTTGGTTCTCTTCATATACTGAGGATATGAAAACAAAAGAAATGTTTTGCTACCATTACAAGGTCTACTCTTAACTGCAAAGAATCTCTTATATATATATATATATATAAAAGATTCACGTACATATACACACACAGGCACACACATATATTATACATATTATATATCCTCTAACAAGCAGGAAAATACTTATGCGTCAAGGGTTCTTTTAACATGGTCAGGAAAGCACAAAAATCAAGGATTATTTCATATGCACCACACCATAAAAGGAAAACACATACATCGAGGGTTCTTTTATATAGATCTAAATTTCCATAGATGCAGTAGCACACACAGCAAATGTTCTTTTTATGCACATTCTGATAGACAGGAGAAAACTGCAAGAGTTCTTTTTATATAGAAAAGTAGGTACATGTGGCAACAAATCTTTTGTATGCATCTTCCCATAGACAGGAAAATTCAAACCAGCAGACATGGAACACTGGTTGGAATAGGAAACAGCACTTCTGACACATTGATCACATCTCACACAGTCGTTCTAACCAGTGGACTACCCATAATCCCCCCATACTAAGACAGAATGCCTGCAGACTACATCCATAATCTCAAGTCTTTATGTTAATGTTTACAGGCATTTTATTTACATTTTGATGATCATTTTGTCAAATTATACTAACAAATGATTATCATTATCATCATCATCATTATCTTATTAATGCTGTTTTTTTATTGTTGTTGTTGCTATCATTATTATTACATTATCATTATCATTATTATTATTGTTGCTGTTATTAACATTTTATTATCATTAATATTGCTATTATTATTGTTGTTGTTGCTGTTGTTGATGTTATTATTATTATTATTATTATTATTATTATTATTATTATTATTATTAGGGGTATTTGTAATAATAATATGATGATGATGATGATGAAAAGTGATATATGACCACTCAAACAAATGATGGAGCCTATTAAAACTGCTGAAATAATGATGCTTGTTTAGTGATGATTATGATGATCATCATCATCATGATATTGATGATGACCAGTAATAATGAATTTTTTAAAAATATATTAGAGAAAAAGAATACTATAAAGATTATGTACCGTACATATTTATTAAAATGAAAGATTATTATTTTGATGATTATAATGACAGTAATGAGAATGATTATACTTGTGATAATTCAAATAAAAATGTTGCTGATGATGATGATGAAGATGAAATAGATGATAACTAAGAAAGCAGTATGAAACTGACTCCCAATGTTTTGAAAATTTTACATTAAATTTAAAAGCCAAACATAAATTATTTTAATAACAAATTACAAAAGAATTGCTACATGTATTCATTTATTCATGAAATGTGTGAAATAATGAAAATCAAAAATGAAATATGTGTCATTAATGTATTATGAAATAATATAAACAACCACCCTCTCTAGATATATATATATATATATATATATATATATAAATACATGCACACATGCACACACACATGCACATTAAATTAGAAATCAATAAAATAATTATGATAAAATATCAAATCTTAAACTCCATGTATTTCAGATGAAGGATTCTCAACCTGTTATAATAAGAAGAAGAAGAAGAAGAAGAAGAAGAAGAAGAAGACATTTTAAAAATCACTAAATCAAATTTTGTCATCCTTTTTTTTGTTAACATTTATTTTTTTTTTTTCTTGTGCAATTAGAGTTATCTCTCAGGACACACATTATACTGGTTCAAAAAGGTTAATATACCTGAAGCATGACACCTTTTCATAACACAAATTCAGCTGAAAATATACTGAAAATAAATTAACCTTTCACGGACTTCGTAATCTCTTGATTTATGATTTTATCTGAAAATCAGTGTGTGAAATTTGCTTCGGAAATGTCTTGATTAAAATTCCTCATTGACATAAATAAGATACCCTAACACAAACAGGAAGACAATTTTAATATCATCTTACATCTGCACTGGTTTGATGCACGGCTTTTTTTCATGTGGAAAATAGGATTAAGATTTCACTTTGTGTGCATGTATGTGCACACGTGCATGCATGCATGTACTGTGTTATGAACAGGAAATTTATTTACAGATGTATGTATGTATCTATATCTTTCCATGCCCATGCCTAATTATTTATGTTTATATGTACCTATAACTACATCTATATCTGTATCTATATATCTAAATATATATCAGCCTATATGTGTGTGTGTGTGTGTGTGTGTTTGTGTGTGTCTGTGAATGTCTGATCAGAGTTAAGATGTGAGTGCTCTAACCACTGGACTACCGAGTGATTTCCTGTCAGAAGCTCTGTATCAGGTGATTGGTTATATAAAGATGTAATTTGTTTAAAATCAATATCATACCACAGCTGTCTTCACTCAAGTTGAATGCAGTATAAACTCACTGCAGTCATGTCTTTCAGTGTCTGTCAATAAATATGTGTTTGTGAATGTGCACACACATCTGTCAGTCTGTCTGTCTGTCTGTACATCTCTCTGTGTCTGTTTATTCATCTGTTTGTTTGTCTGTATTTCTCTCCCTATCTTGTCTGTCTGTATATCTGTCTGTGTGTCAGTGTATATATATATATATATATATCTGTTCATCCACGTTTGTGTTTAATGTGTGTGTATATGTGTATGTATGTGTGTATGTATGTGTCTGTTTGTCTGTTTGTGTGTCTGTGTATGTTATATTTATATATGTTTAAATTAGCGGCAACATATTTTTATTTTATTAACATTTCCATAGTCGAGAAGTCGCATGTAACTTTTGATATAAGCCATTTGTTAGAATGGGAGATATTAAATACTGATCTAACCTATTCCTCTGCAGTACTACTGGATATTTTATAAACGAAATCTACTTTTTAAAAGCACTTTAAAACATAAATGGTTCCATTTTAATCACATTGTTCTAGATAGTTTAAATATAAAAATGGCTTCATCATTACGGTTTACTTTCATCTCTTTGTTATTTCTGTATGCTACTTTCTCGACATCAGTCAGTAATGAAAGTTACTATTTTTAAATTATTTTAATTACTTCTCTGGGAGGAATACAATGAAATATCCTTTTTTGTGGAAAGACAAAAGAATTTTTATTGCTATATTACAGGTAAGCTAAAGCAGTTATAGTTGAAAAATAAATTAATAATTCTTCTGTTGTCGGAAAAAATTATTTGAGCTGACTTGACTTGACAGAAGAAAAATATTATTATCAATATTTATTCTTCAGACCTTTTTGTGATTTTGCTGTTTTAAATAAGTATTAAAATTAGAACTGACAAGAAATACCATATTTTTCATTCTGAATTTTATTTATTTATTTATGTTATTTATGTTATTTATGTTATTTATTTATTTATTTATTTCATTTCATTTATTTGTTTATCTCTTTATTTACTTTGTCTTTCTGCCTCTGTTTTTCCATATGTCTGTTAGTCTATTCAATCAAATATCTTTTTATTTGTGTGACTGCATGTCTGCATATCAATCTTTTTATTTATTAAGCTAAAATATCAAAACTGGAAATGTAAACATTATAATTATAATGATTTTAAAAAATAATAATGTAATAATAATAATAATTTATAAGATTGCGTGCTCTAGCAGTAACTGTTGTTTGTTTATATAGTACATTACAATACAGAGGTAATATTAAATTATAATGTACTATTTATATATATATATATATATATATATAAAAACTTATGATACACAATATAATAAGATATATTAAATTACCTGTAAAAAAAATGTTGTACATTATAACCATCAGGTAATATTAAAATACCTGTAAGAAATATATATAATACATTATAATACAAATACACAGGTAATTTTAAAATACCTGTGAGATATATATCTAGTATAATACATAGGTAATATTAAAATACCTGTAGGATAAATATGTAGTATATTATAATACTCAGGTAATATTAAAATAACTAAGATATTTATGTAGTACATTATAATATACAGGTAATATTAAAATACCTGTAAGATATATATATAGTACATTATAATATACAGGTAATATTAAAATACCTGTCAGATATATATCTAGTACATTATAATGCTCAGATATATATCTAGATATATATATACATTATAATATACAGGTAATATTAAAATACCTGTAAGATATATATCTAGTACATTATAATATACAGGTAATATTAAAATACCTGTAAGATATATATGTAGTACATTATAATATACAGGTAATATTAAAATACCTGTCAGATATATATGTAGTACATTATAATACACAGGTAACATTAAAATTCCTGTGAGACATATATGTAGTTCATTATAATACTCAGTTAATATTAAAATACCTGTAAGATAAATATGTAGTATATTATAATACTCAGTTAATATTAAAATACCTGTAAGATATATATGTAGTACATTATAATACTCAGGTAATATTGAAATACCTATTAAATATATGTAGGTTTATAATACATATCTAGTTTAACAATATATTGGTAATATTAAAATATCTGTATTGTACCTTTAGTAAATAACAACATAAAGCTAATGTTAAAACATCTCTGCAATAACCAAAATGTTACATAATACACAGGTAATATTAAAATACCTATGTGATACCTGTTGTATATTACAACAAACAGGTCATACTGAAATATACTCTATTAGAATACCTGTAAATGTGCAGTAAATTAGAAAACATAGATAACATCAAAATACATGCATAATATTATGCATGATAATGTAGACATAAAAAAATACAATGGTCGACAATGCATGTTTTATATGTAATTTGTTTAATAAAGGAAAATAATTTTAAAAAATAATAATAATAATAATAATAAAAAACGTTTCTTACCTTCAAATTGATACTCCCAAAGTTTGTCACAATTTTCCGAGTGTTTCATAAATCCACAGTGTTTGAAATGAAAGTATGTTTGAACAAAGCAGATATATTAGTGTTGTAATACATTTATTATTTAGTAACAATCCACTGACTAACTTTGCAGCCTGATACTACGTTACCAGCAAGACAAATTCACACAAAGTTGAGATGTACGGTCGTGTGCGATGAAGTTACACCCACCTCCAAACACACTCACACACATACACACACACACACACACAGAGACGTAGAGAAAAAGAAGGAGGTACCACTAACCCCCCCTCCATACTGATATGCATGACAAAAAATACATTTCACAATCCAGCAACGCCTAAAAATGTATGCCACATAGACCTACTCACTACAGAAACATTTTAAAACACTTGAATCCATTTTATTTGTAAATTATCTGTAGGTGTTTGTGTAGTACATTTTTTATTTTTTTTTTTTTCATTTTTTTTTTTTTTTTTATATAGTGCCAATCCTTCGTACATTACGAGTTTTCGAGGGGGAGGATGAAAAGGGACGTGGGTGTCTTTCGACTGAATGAATGAACAGCAGCCGGCTGTCGCGCTGTTTTCTGTGAGTGGGTGAAAACTGTGTCACATACACACACACACACACACACACACACACACACACACACACACACAAAATACTCCGCCTTTTCGAGCAAGTCACTGACATCGATCAATTATCTTTTATTAAAGAAACAATGTATTTTGTCTGTTATTCTTGTTTGCTGTAATGTAAACATATGTTCATGTAAGTGTGTGTGTGTGTGTATGGATGTATGAATATATGTATGTATGTGTGTGTGTGTGTGTGTGTGTGTGTGTGTGTGTGTGTGTGTGTGTGTGTGTGCGTGTGTGTCATGCGCATTTTTGTTTGTACGTGTGTGCATTTGAAGGTATGGTTATGTCAGTGTATTTGGGTGGTATGTGCATGTTTGTAAGTATATATATATATGTATTTAGATAAGTAGTTTGTTATATATATATATATGTGCGAGTGTGTAAAACTGACTGGCGATTTCTATGAAAACGGAAAAACAAAATCAATAAGACTTAGAAAGTGTCAGATCAGCACACCAGATATTGATATTTAATAAGCTGCACAACAGCGTGTGAGAATTATCATCATCATCATCATTATCATTAGTACTACTATTACTATCATTATCGTTTTTGTTATTACTGTTGTTATTGTTATCGTAGACGTTATTGTTGTTGTAGTTATTAGTTATTTTTATTGTTGTTATTGTTGGTACTATATCTTTTCGTTTTTAGCACCTTGTTTTGCACTTAAATAAACCTCTGAATTTAACACAGATGTTTTAGAAAGGATTTTCAGAAAAAAAAGAAAATATTACTCGCGTCCTCTGTCTCTGTGTCTCTCTGACTCTCTCTCTCTCTCTCTCTCTCTCTCTCTCTCTCTCTCTCTCTCTCTCTCTCTCTCTCTCTCTCTCTCTCTCTCTCTCTCTCTCTCTATTCTTTACACTTCATTTTATTCTCGTTCATTTCATCTTTAAAATTCAGCGTTTCTTAATCATCTTAATCCTTTAATTGTCTCTTTCTTTCCACATATTTTTTTTTTTACAAAATAACTCGGAAAAAAAAAAAAATTAAAAAAAAAGAAGAAGAAGGAGAAAAAAAACGAACAAATGAAATTGTGCACTTAATGGCAGTAATCGAGTCCACACGACATGTTCACTAAGCCAGCCTCTCAGATTCACTGACAGTGCGTGCACGGGTGGATAACAGCAGGGTATTTTGTTTCATTTTTTTTTTTTTTTTTTTTTTTTTTTGTGGCTCATCTATCACAGAATACCTGCAACTGTTCACCTGCATGGCAGGATTATTTAACCAGCAATTTGTAACCATGGTACCAGTGAATGAACAGGAATTCGTCTCAGGTAACAAGTTGTTCTTGTTGTTGTTGTTGTCGTTGTTGTGTTGTTGTTTTTTCTTCTTCTTCTTCTTCTTTTTTCTTTTCTTATTTAAATTTTGCGAAATAAAAATCAACAAAATGCCATTAAAAATATATACATAATATATATATATATATATATATATATATAAAGAGTAATAAAACAAAAATTGTTTTTCATTAAAATTTACTTTCTCCACCCACACTGTACACCTACAGCATCTTCCCACACGTTTCTGATTTTTTTTTTTTTTTTTTTTTGTTGAAAATGTGACATCAATTTGTTTACTGAATGCGACAATGAACTGTACATTACATGGTAACTAAAAATGTCAGTGATTATGTATTGTTGTTGTGCTGAATTGACAAAACGTGTAATATATTTAAAACGGTAATAAATGCGTACTGTTGTGTACAATAAAACATAATAATAATAATAATAACATCATGTATGTGTGTCTGTGTGTGTGTGTGTGTGTGTGTGTGTGGATATAGAGTTAGCTAGGTAGACTGATAGATAGTTTCATTTTAATTCGTATATATGCGTTTATATACTAATAACTGTATCTTGTTGTCTATATATATAAATATATAATGTTAATAACTATGTGTAGATATATAAAACAAACGCACTGTGTATTAAATTATTAAACATTAATAAACAGTAATACTGTTGTGTGCGTGTGTGTCTATATATATATATATATATATAATAAATAAATAAGTATAAAATGATATAACTATTTGTAACTATTAAATTGCAAACAGTTAATACTTACACCTGTGTTGGTTTAATTTTGTATATCTAGTATTTGTCAAATTTTACAGTGACAACATTTTTTTTTTTTTTTTTTTATATATATATATATATATATGGGTGTGTGCGTGTGTAAAATACGACTTTTAATTTATATATATATAAGCGCTTATAACCTAACCATCAAGTTATTACGTACCGAAAAAAAAAATCATGTCTCCGTGTGGACTCCCCTTTGATCCTCCTTCTGACGCAGGTGGTGCATTAATTATTGTAAACATGTAATCATTATTAAACATGACCATGTAACATGCACACTGCATAAACAAACAGAAGCGTACTTATTTGTAACACCAGGGTCAGCGTGTAACAGACAGAGACTGATAAACAGATAGGCAGACTGACTGACAGGCTGTTTGTGTGCTTTAAATATGTGTCTGGCTAATTTGTCACTGGTCTGAGAGAGAGAGAGAGAGAGAGAGAGAGAGAGAGAGAGAGAGAGAGAGAGAGAGAGAGAGAGAGAGAGAGAGAGAGAGAGAGAGAGAGTTTTGTTGACCTGTTTGCTTTACGTTGATAAAGGTTGTCACTGATATAATGAAGAAAACAAAAAAACAAGATGACAAATGTAAACGGTGATCGAAGCTGGAGAATGAATCGTGGGTTGTAAAAACTTAACAACAGGAAATAAAGATATTGCGTTACATTATTCTTTACGTTATTTACGTCGTAAACGGAATTCATTTTATCATTATTTAATTTTTTGCATTCATTCGTTTTAATGTCCTTACCCCATTTCTGTGAAATACACCTCAGTTCCCCGTGTCCAACAGCTCATTCAGCGAGTCTTCGGGGGTAAAATGGTTTAAAACAAACAAGGAAAACAGTTTCATTAACTCGTAGAGGAAACCATTACACACGCAAGAATAAAAATAAAGCAGTTTTCGAATTGAAAACATGTCGATTACGTAGCGACATTACGGACAACAAATTTCAAATATTACCAGTTATTTTCGAAAGTAAAATATTTTCACTGAGAGGAAGATATCTGCATACTAGAACATGAATGATTTTATAAATACAAAAATATCCGTAATCATATACACATACTTTTTCACACACACACACACACACACTCATAAATATATATATATATATATATAGATATATATGTATGTATAAATATATGCGTGCGTATGTGTGTGTGTGTGTATATATATATATATATATATATGTCATTTGTTTGCATATATCATTCAAATGTTTCGTTTTATGACTTACATGTCTGCTAATGTATTATGCATAAGCGTTAAAATGAAATACGTTTATTAGTTTAAAATTGAAATCTGATAGTATGTTTTTAATTCTGTTTTGGAATTTGAATTTTTTTTTTTTTATTTTTTTTTTTTTCATTACAGAGCGAGCTGCAAGATGCTACGTAGAATATTAACTATAACAATGTGATGTCTCGTTACACAGCTAACTGTAACAATGTGATGTCTCGTTACATAGCTAACTGTAACAACGTGATGTCTCGTTACACAGCTAACTGTAACAATGTGATGTCTCGTTACATACTTAACTGTAACAACGTGATGTCTCGTTACACAGCTAACTGTAACAACGTGATGTCTCGTAACAATGTGATGTCTCGTTACACAGCTAACTGTAACAATGTGATGTCTCGTTACATACTTAACTGTAACAACGTGATGTCTCGTTACACAGCTAACTGTAACAACGTGATGTCTCGTTACACAGCTAACAATGTGATGTCTCGTTACACAGCTAACTGTAACAACGTGATGTCTCGTTACACAGCTAACTGTAACAATGTGATGTCTCGTTACACAGCTATTTTAAGTATCATGTCTCGTTTCAGAACGGAGAGATGTGTGGTTACATTTAAATGTCTTATTCTATCACGAATGGTCAATAAATATTAATGAAAGATAAAGAGAGATTATTTTTGTTCTCGTTTATTTCATTTTATTATTATTGTTATTATTTTTCTTCAAAAATAACTTGAACTGGGCCAGAAACAAATGATCCACGTTTTGGTGTTTAATATTTTGCTTTACAATTAGAAAACAAAATCACATACGATATACATCAATTTATTTATCTTTTCGTCTTTTTAACGTTTTTTTTTTTTTTTTTTTTTTAAAATAAGCATTTTAACAAAACCCAAGATTCCTGCACTATACTTTTGTAAACAATAGCAGCCCCGCAGCAAAAAAATCTACTTCCTGTTACAATTGTAGTTAAGAGGCCGGGACTCGTATATATGTTGAAATGTCAAAATCGTGGAAAAAAAAAAAATTAAAAAAATAAAAATAAAAAATTATAATGATAATAATAAAAATAACCCTTTGCTCGTATATTAAAATAGAAATAATGTCTTCCATAATTTGTGGGAGTAATTTCTGTAAGAAATAACTAATAATGCTCAGTGGTATAGCAGATGGGTGATTTTCATCTTGGTCGACACGTGAAGTTGTTTCGGGGGCGACGTGGCTGTCAGCTAAACGTTTCTGTTTTATCTGGGTGAAATCAGTTTGATTTTTGGGTTCATTTTTTTTCTCTCTCTGTTGCTGCAGGATTGTCTTTAGGCTGCGAACAACATCCAGAAGGGGAAAAAAAGCTAAAAACAGAAATAATTATTCTAAAAATATGTAATTTTTTTTTTTTTTTTTAAGAAACATGACATTGTTATTTTTAAGTGAAAGGAGTGCTTACCCAAAATTTTAGTAAGACATTTTGTCTTCTCATTTATATTGTTATCAACATTTAATAAGTCGTTTATTTATTTATTTATTTATTTATTTATTTATTATTATTTATTATTATTATTATTATTATTATTATTATATATATATAATTGTCAGATAATGCGGTCAAGGTCAAAGTAGAATAGTACCAATGTGTCAGTAATTAGGTCGTATGTTTTGCAAGCTGTACCCACCTCAGGCAAAATGTCAAAACTTTTGCTGCTATTTTTGCTTGATATGTGTCAAGTAGGGGTGGGAGGAAGAAGCACTTCCACCCCCACCCAAATACCGAGGAGAACTTGACAAATTAGAGTGAAATTAGTGCTACAATAACAACGAAATACTGAATCACAATAACTAAAGCAACAAGAACAACAACAAATATGTGTGTGTGTGTGTGTGTGTGTGTGTGTGTGTGTGTGTGTGTGTGTGTGTGTGTGTGTGTGTATGTGTGTGTGTGTGTGTGTGTGTGTATATATATATATATGTATATATATATATGTATTATTGTTGTTCTTGGTTGTTTTTTTTTTTTTTTTCTCTCATTTTTTTCTCGTTTTTTAATTGATGGTCTAAATTAAATTAATAACAAAATAATAGGGATGAAGATTATGATGATAACAATTATAACATCCTCAATGAACTGCAGATAATAAAAAATAAAAATAAATATACCGAAGTACTCACTGATTTGGAAGCTATCCAGATTTATTATTACACTCATTTAAGAAACTAAGCTGGTATGTATGACTTAATTTTTCCTGTTACGTCATTAGATATTAATTCTTGTTGATTAACCGCTCCTGTTCTTGTCTGCTCTGTGAAATATCACCGATATCCGATATCTGTTATATAATCACACAGTTAAAAAGCAATACGTGTACATGTGTGTGTGTGTGTGTGTGTGTGTGTGTGTGTATGCTTAAGTACTTGTCAAATTATTATTTAATCAGTTTTTATTTCTTTTATTTAATGTATGTAACTATGTACAATTATCTCTCTGTGTGTGTGTGTGTGTGTGTGTGAGTGTGTGTTTATGTGTTTGTGTATATATCAATACAAAAACACACATAAACACATATTTAGGTTTAGTACTTTTATTCATTTGTTTATTTATTGTTAATAGATTGTAAAACAAAAGGATGAAAAAGAGAATAAACAAGTCGGATTCTTCTTCATCTGATCCTCTTTTTTTCTTTTTTTTTAATATTGATGGTCCGCTATGTGGATGATTGGGGAAAAAATAAAAAAAAAAAAAAATAAAAAATAAAAATAATAATAATGATAAATGATAATAATAATAATAATAAGATTGATAATAATGATAATAATAATAATAATAATAATAATGATAATGATAACGATAAAAAATTTAATATGATAATAATAATAATGATAATTACGATAATAATAATAATAATAATAACAATAACAACAACAACAACAATAATATCTTTTCTTTTAATGAGACAAGGAAATTTCCATTCATAAAGCAGCATTGCACAATGCTGACCTTTATTAACCACGCGTGGATTCTAACATTTCTTCCCACTCACTTGTAGTGAAACAAGATTGTGGAAATTACCTTGGCATTTACTGCGTTTTTCCCTGCAGATTGAAGGAGATGGCCGCTCTCTCGCTGAAAAAGGCCCTGTGCTAACGAACTTGCGACGGTATCGATTTTACATCGTGTTACGCTGTGGGAGTGAGTGAGTTGGCTGTCGCACACTTTAACATTTGTTACACGACAGGCCACTGTGAGTCTCGTTATTGCACGGGGATAAACAGATTTATAGTGCAATTATTGCGAAATCGAGTCTTTGTCTCTTTGTCTGCCTTGCACTGCTGTTTCGTTCCATCCACACAACGTTTAGTTCGTCCGGTTATTCTACGTGTTTGTTGGTCTTTATTTAGTATCTTTTTTTTTTTTTTTTTCCGTTAGTCGCTTTCTTGTGTCCTTCTGTTTACCTCTCTTTCTTATTCTATCTGTTACATTCTCACATACACATACACCTAATAACTCTCTCTCTCTCTCTCTCTCTCTCTCTCTCTCTCTCTC
>CM022672.1:5366442-5676442 GCA_012295275.1 Chrysomallon squamiferum | reverse complement strand
GTGCAGTTTCCCTAAGCTAATAATTGTGCACACTGCCCACACGAAACATACATCAGTCTGAAAATACGTATGGAAGCCACATTTTTAGGTATTCCTGCCATTCGTCAAGATGATTAAGGTTTTTTTTTTTTTTTTTTTTTTTGGTGTTTTTTTTTCTCATCTGTTTGTCTTCACTGTAGCATGCTGAATGAACCTTCTTCGCCTACAGAAGTAGCAGTTATTAATTGAATTTGTGTTAATATGAAGAAACATGTTAAATAAACTTTGGATTATTCAGTGTGTTTTTTTCTCTTTATTATTATTTTTTTTCTGGGTGGGGGAGGTGGGATCTTTTGTTTGTTTGGGTGGGTTTTTTTTAATTACTGTTTCTCTTTTTTTTTCTCTTTTACTTTAAAATTTGTGATTGTTGTTGTTTTAATTATTTTATTTTTTATTTTTATTTATTTTTATTTATTTTTTTTTTTTTTTTTTTTTTTTTTGTTTCATGTTGAAGTGTACTCTTAAACTTTAACATTCTTAATTTAATACTTTTTACACATCTTCGAATTAGTGATCGATATATTTATTTTATGTAAATAATAATCTTTGTTAAAAATTAAGTTTGAGAATAACACACATCCGCAATGATGATGACATTTAATAACTTACGTGTTTACGATAGACGAGTATATTAATGTTAAATTATATCTTGACATGGAAATCAGCTGATATTTTTCGGATGTCAAGACATCTTGACACAAAGTACATTACAGGTAATGTCAGATTATTATTTATTTATTTATTTATTTATTATTATTATTATTATTATTATTATTTTTTTGTTGTTGTTGTTGTTGTTTAACTGGTCACTTAACGCCACTGGTATGTATGCTCAGTACAGTAAGCAATTCAAGCTCTTCCTCTACAGTTTCTTCTTACACTTTTTAATATTCGATATAAGGTAGACAACTCTACGTAATGGATGCCAGATACAAATACGTCTTTCCTTGAACTGTTGTTAATGAAATAAAATAGTCTCAGTTCAAGGATGTAGTAGGTGGCACCTCCTGTTGTTATCGATAGATATTTCATTACGATAACTATACACCCTTCTTCATTCACCTTTTTTTCTTTTTCTCACCGTTACGAAATGTTTAGTCGCATATGAGAACAATACGTATGGTTATAATATTATTTTAGTGTGTATTTCTTTGCCGACCATTCAAATTAGCGCCTGGAAAAAGATTAGAATAGCTTGCTCTAAATGAGGTGGAAACATTTTATATTAAAGTAATAAAGGAAGCATTTTACATTTGACTTAGTTTCTTTCATTTATCGTTTTGAAAAAAAAAAAGTTGAATAACTATCAGCAGTTGAAAAATGTGCAACACATATATGTAGGCCTTATACCAGTTACATGTGGTATTTTACCTACAGTCAAACCAGCTTTTCCGGCCACCCCTGTATAAAATCCACCTCTTTCTGACGACCATTTCAGGTTTCTTCCACATTTTATGATATCTTTTATCTCTGTACGACAGCAACCACTGTTGTCTGGTTCTTTCAGTGGCCATGACAGAAAAATTCGATTAACTCTACAACGACTTGTAATTTTTCATGCCGCTTGTTTTTATCAGTCTACATTTGTTTCTAGTTCCGTTTGAAAACGAAAAACATGTCGGAGATTGTCCTTTCAAGATAAAATTTAAAACCGTTGGTCTTAAATAATAATAATAATAATAATAATAATAATAATAATAATAATAATAATAATAATAATAAATAAATAAATAAATAAATAAATAAATAAATAAATGTATATCAACATGCATCTGCATTTAGCGATTTTCAGTATTTCGAGAATTACACAGATCATTTGCGCTCGCTTTTATGTTTTAACGTTGCTAGTATCAGTGTTTAAATGTAAAGGAAATATTAATCATAAAAAGTTTTACAAACAACTCCTGTTTTGTTTTGTTTGTTGTTCTTGTTTTTTTATTAGATTTGTTTTGTTTGTTTGTTTGTTTTTAATGTTTTTTTGTTTTTGTTTTGTTTTGTTTTTTAACTCTGTGACTCTTTAAGTTTAATAAGGAAATGCTATACTTCAAGGAATTGATTTAATTATTATTATTATTATTATAGTTTTTAATTTTAAAATAATATATATATATATATATATATATATATATATATATATATATTAATCAAATGTAAAAAAGGAAGAATCAAATAAATATTATGTAAAAAATTTATGAAAATTCCTCTAAATTATTTTAAAATTAAAAACAACAACAATAATAATAATAATAATAATAATAATATATATATATATATATATATATATATATATTTATTTATTTATTTTAATCAAATGTAAAAAAGCAAGAATCAAATAAATATTATGTATTACATGTTAATATTGAAACATACTGAAACATACATTTTTAATATTTAAATTACGTCGAGGTATCCACTCATTCTGACAGCAACATCAAAAGATACGAATGGAGTTGTTTCCCTTCGGGTACTTCTCCTCCCTGTAAAACAACTATGTTTTGTGTTTATTTTACTTGCTTAGTCTTAGATTTAATATTTGTTACTTTTTCTGAGAGACACAAGTCATTTTAATCATCTTACAAAACCATATATAAAAAATAATGTGAAGGAATTAAATGGAATAAAATTATTAACAACTGGTGATAAACCTAAACGGTAATTTTTCTGTAAAGTCGAAGTGTACGGTAAATATTTATTACGTTAAAATAAGATGGATAAACAAGCACGTACGTGACACGGGTCTAGTACTCCTACTGCTTGTAGTATTATAAACAGCCGTACAGGTAGCCACACACCAATTAATTTATTACCTTTTTCTGGTTCTGTGTATGTAGTTTTCTTTAGAGACAGTGCTTAAAAATCCCGGTAAACAGCCTTGAATAAGATGCTAGTACTAAAAATAATATTAAATATACATTAAAATAGTCAATATAAATTTTAATATCGCCAAAATACCACTGGTAGATGTGGTCATGATCCAGTTATGGTGACATAATTTTTATTTGTAGTGATATATTTCAGTAGCTCTAAACCGGAAATTAACATCGGAACAGTCTTGTTTACGATTATATGTAATCTGATAATCATAATATAGAGTTGTTTAAACTGGTCTCAGACTTTTTATTTGGATTAAATCTTCAGCGTGTGCATCAACAATTTTTGTTATTATTATTCCAATTATTGCCCAAGTATTTGGGGTTTTTTTTTAATCCTTTCTGTATGAATGAAAAATAAATGTAATTCTTAACTAAATACGTAATGTCATCTTATTTCGATGAAAATCAATAACACACATTCTTTCACAGAACTACATAATGCTAACTCTAAGAGGCCACTATTATAACATTCTCCAAAGTATTATTTTTTTAAATATCTATCTATCTATATTAATCTTTATCAGCAAATTATTATTTGTAAACAGGAGATACAGGTAAAACAAAGTTACCAAATAAAAATTGGTAAATTAATAAATAATAATAGTTTTCCTTTTTTGTTAGCACTTGAGCTATGGGGTCATGTGACTTTGTTCCATGGCGATGGTTACGGAAGAGGGAAATTGGCAGCAGAGCAAGTTATGATGATAATACATCCATTTACAATCAACTCTATCAGTCTCTTCAAGTTGTCAACACATTTGAACCAAACAAAACAACGAGTCATTCACATCATGGAGGAATATTCAATTTTGATTATTCTACAGATGGGTTTGTACATTTATTCCTGGTTTGTAAGAACTTACCTGAGATTATAAATAAATAAAAAAATTGACAAAATACAATAATATATGTAAGGGACATAGTTTATTTAGCATTATTAATAATTTTATGGTGGGTTTTTTTTGGAAGCTTTCTTAATGTTATTTTGCTATATTTTCTAAAAACACAAACTCGGAGAATTTAATATATTTTATTAATACTTCTTTGTAACAAAAATTGTGATTATTTATTTATTTATTTAATCATCATCATCATTATTACTTTTTTCTTTTTCCACAAATGCTGAAATCAGTTCTATTAAATATTCTCTCATTTATTCTCATGCGGCCTATTAAAGATTGGTGTCCTATAGATTTTCTTGTTTTTCTACAGTGTCCTTTGCAGAAATTTATTGTGAAGATACTAACTGCTTATGCAGAACAAATCTTTGTTTTGTTTTCTTTTTTTTTTAAATTTTATATTCTTTTTTTTTAATTAACTATTATTGTTGGGTTTTCTTTCAGTTCTCTTCTGGTTGCTGCTTGTGAAAAACAAAGCATTCTCATGTTTGATCCATTCAATGGAAAACTGATTGATTCAAAAGATGAAGCTCATGATGATTGTGTTAACTGTGTACGGTATGTAATCTCCAACATCACACTAAATAGTGACACGTTTATATATTCAGTTACTAATTCTGGAAACATGAAACTTAAAGGTATGTGTAATGGCTCTAACAAATACCTTAAAGTGAATTCCCCAATGGCGATACAAAGAAGTATTTTAAATACTGGGTTGAGGAATAGGTCACTGCAGTTCATAATTGATTCAGATTTATTGCAGAGGCATTGAAAAACTTGTTGACCGTTGGGAAGAAGTGGTAAATAACAACTGAGAATACATTATTGATCAAATTACATCTTGTTATCAATTAAGCTTAAGATTTCTTCTATGTAATGATTAAATTTAATTTAACTGCTGTGACTTATTCCTCAACCCAATACATTCTGCAAATAATTTTGATTATTAGGAAATGAGAACTGATTTTTGTTTCAGATTTCTTGACACTCGTGTTTTTGCTACATGTTCCGATGACACCACTGTGGCATTATGGGATGCCCGATACCTCAAACAGAAGATACGAACATTTCTTGGACATTCTAACTGGGTGAAAAATATTGAATATGCCAGCAGTCTAGGACTTCTCGTCACTTCTGGGTTTGATGGAAGCATTTTCACCTGGGACATAAACAGGTATATTAAATCACTTGATTAGTGTCAGTGATAACACTGAGTTAGAAGAGAAGTTATTGTTTGGGCTTTCATTTAATATGTATCACCTCTCCTTTCATTTTCAAATCCCCAAATTCCCCTTTTTTTAAGTTTTATCTTGCGTTATTTTACATTCATCATATTGTTTTTATTTACATTTCTTTTAAACTTTTAATTTCTATTATATAATTTTTTTTTTTTTTTTTTCCACATTTTTAGTTACACAAATGAGGAGCACACACCTAACAAAGTATTTCACACTGGTGCTTTGATGCGGTCAAAACTAACTCCAGACAATTCCCAGCTTGTCATCTCAACAGCAGTGGGATACCTCATTATTATTCACAACCTTGACCTTAACACCCTAGCCGAGGACCTGAGTGGGTTCAAACCCACCTTGTACCGTCAGATGCAGATAAGCCAGCTGGACAACTCGATGTTGATAGAGTACAATCACGTGTTTGAGAGAACTCGAAACAGAGTCGAGTTTATTAGTGACTTCCCGCAGGAGAACCAAGCAGAAGTCATTTCATCTCTGCAGGTTTTTAAGTTTTAAATTTTTGACAAATAACTTTTTCATTGGTTTATATTTCTTTAAATTTTAAAAGTACTTTGTTGTTTAGTTTTATAGGTTTATATATACTTTTAATTTTGTTGAAAATATTTTCTCATTGGTTTATACATTTTATGATTTTATAAAAGAATTTTAATTTGATTTGGTGAAAAACATTAAAGGTTTATGTTTTATAATTTGGTGAAATTAGTTGTAAGTATAGATATGTATCTTTTAATTTTCTAAAAAAAAATTTATTATTTTGAAATTTCAAATCTCTACTGATTTTTATGAAAAGAACTTTATCATTATATGTAATGTATATCTTCTCAGTTTTATAAGGCATTAGAAATTTATACAAAACAGTAATCCTATTTGAAAACAAACTGAACTATTTGTTTTAACTAGTATATTATGTAATACTTTCTTTTTACTTTTCAGATACATCCACAAGGTTGGTGCGCAGTGTCCAGAAATACTAATGCAAAAGAGAAATCTGAGGTATACTTTTTTTTCATTAAATGTTGAATATACATTGTAAAGTAAATCACTTTTTTTTCAAGATTACAAAATATAATGACTTATATCTTCTCTGTCTCTCTCCTTCCCACACACGCACGACAGTTTACATAATTGGTTAGTTACTTTATTTATCTATTTACTTACTTAACTACTTGTTTGTTTGCTTCTTTTTATTCATTCAAATTAATTTGTGTATTTCTAGTGGACATGTGTTCATGACATTCAGACTTTGCCAAAACGAGACAAGGAAGAATCAGAAACTGTTTCTGACAAAGACTCGGCAGTGGCCAGTTGTTCCTCTTCAGGCAGCATTCTCGAGAGCAGCTCTCCCCCTCGTCAGTCAGATGAACCCTCTGTAGACCTTTTCGTAAAATCCTACGAAAACCTGGGACAGTCCATTAATAAACCAACTCAGGTGACACAGAATGAAGATGATGAACATAATGATGAAGATGAGCAGGAGGAGGACGATGACAGTGACAGCGATTCACAATCCAGTGATGAATTCCCTTTGATAACTGTCAATGGATTTGGAAGTTATGACTTGATTCATTTTCGCCGCGGGACTACAACTTCACCCACCCTCAACACAGCTAGTTCGGATACCGTCGCCATCGATGCAACCAGAACGGAACGAACTGGAGAATCGTTTCACCTTCATAATAATATCACCCTCATTCCATTTCAAACCATCTTCAAAAACTCACTGTTAAGAAGACGTCCAGCACGGAGGAAAAACAAAAAAGTTTGTCAGAACAAACCACGGTTGTTGGCATTCGCCGAGGAACCCAACGTTGGCCGCGGTTTCATCAAAGAACTTTGTTTCAGTTCTGACGGAAGACTGATTTGTTCTCCATTCGGTAATGGAGTCAGGTTGCTGGCCTTCGACCCCAAGTGCAGAGAACTCTGTGATAACGTTCCGACATCAGCGGTACGGCTGTATGAACTCTGCAGCACTATTTCACACAGCGATGTTGTAGTGACGACGAAGTTCTCACCGGTGCACTGTTTGTATGTATCTGGCTGCCTGAGTGGGAAGATTGCATTCAACCAACCTCGGTTGTGAGATTAACTGGTTTTTAAAGGTTTTAGCAGGGTCTGATTATTTTAATCAAAAACTATTTTAAATTCTTTCTTTTTTTTAATTTTTATTTACTTTTTTTTTTCCCATTTGTTTTTTACAACTCTGTCATGAGGTTCATATTAAAAAAAAAAATCATTTTCACATTCACAGTTCTGTTATTAAAGTGTATCTTTGGCGACATGAACAAATGGCCTTAATAAATAAATAAATAAATATAAAAATAAAGCAAAAATTAAATTAAAACTATTGTTAAAAAAATATATAGACTTAGTACTTTATACATTTCAACTGAATTAGTAACATCATTTTATAGAAATTGATAAATATGTATTTTCAATTATGACCTCCAAAAATTAATTTTTCAAATACCATGATAGCAATAAAAAATAAAACACCTTAAAAACACCACAAAAAAAAAAAAAGCTTTCATTTTTTATTCTTCTACCAGTATGTAATTAGATATGTATTGTTTGTTATGTTCATGTGTTTTAATTTCAGTGCATTAAAAATGCATTAAAAAGAAGACATTTTTGGTGATGACAGTGAGTTTGATTAATAAGCAGGCAATTAATAGTAGTACATGAAAAAATTAATAATGGCTAACAATTTTTTTTTTCTACTTACAAATACAAATTTTTATTATTGTTTTTTGTTTTTATTATTTTTGTGTGAGGGCAATAACCTAAGACATTTTCTTAATCTTACATTTCAAACAGCAGATCAGGCCATGAAATTGTTTAAAATTATGTCACAACAGTATGAAAAGCAAAATGATGGTATTCACAATATGCTTATATTTTGATTTTATTGTCATACTTTGTTATTTGCAAAAACTGGTTATAATAACAGCAGAATCATGTCTTCAAACTGGCAGAATACTCTATTTTGCATGAGTTGATCCAGTTTGTAAAACAGTGACTGGTTAAAATAAATGGAATGCCTTTATCTTTTTAGCAAACAGTATGTTGTTTGGCTGCTACAGAGGCCAATCAGGGTCTAAAGGTTGAGATACACTAAATATTATGTTTAGGCCATTTGTTCATAAACACAAGGCAGAAATGAATAGCTAGAAATACATACCAAGATCAGCAAGACAGTTTTTATATAAAATAATACATATCTAGAGTTAATCTGAATGAAAAAGAAAAACATTTCATGTAAAATAATTTTAAAATTCAGTATTTGTAAATTCTTTATATGGTATATTCAGTCATTGGTTTTCATTCAAAGAGAAAAAAAAAAGCCCAAAATACTCTTCATTTCTACATTTCATGATTTTGTATAAAACATTGTTTTCTTATTTTTAATCATTGTCATGAGTTGTGTATGTGTGTTTATAGTTAAGTGGGTTCTTTTATGCAAAATGTTAGTAGATTTAACAAAACTTAAATGTTAAACTTGCAGATTAGTTGATAAAACCTCTGTTTGAAAAAGTAGTTGTCAGAAGAAAATACCATTGTGTTTTAAACACATCACTGTTTGAAATATACCATCTTGTGAAAAACATATTGTCATTTGAGACCATGATCAGAAAACTGCCATTATTGGAGATCTAACACTGTTCTAAAGAGATTTATAATACAAAATTCCATTCTGGTTGTTGTTGTTTGGGGTTTTTGTTAGTTTATTTTATTTATTTTTATTATTATAATTAATTTGTTGTTTTTTTTTTTTTTTTTTTTTTTTTTTTTATTAAAAGAAATATATAATCTCTTGATAAAATACTAAATTAATTTTTTACAAAGTATTTGTTATTTTTGTAAATAATGTTTCTTCTCTTTTTTTTTTTTTTTTTTTGCGTTGAAAAATTCAGATGTTTCATTTATCTTTTTGTTTTTTTTTACATATGTACTGTATTAATTCTCTTACAATTTTTGTTCTTTATATAGTTACTATTTATATTATTATTTATTTAAATTATTTCTATTTTTATTTAGTTGTTATTTAGAAAATTTTAAATGAATCAGTGTAACTCTTTAATAAATAACATTATATTTGTCTATGCAAAAATATAAACATTTACTCTTCATTTTTTCCTCATTTTACATAAGATGGCATAATTGACTAAAATGCAGTTCATTGTAGTCATTCTTATTCCAGTTTTATAGTTTTTGTTTGTTTTTATGCAGCTGAAAATATATCATGTTAGATTATGATATATATCTGACGTCAATAAAATTATAATTTTGAAATTTAAATGTTTTTCATGCATCTGTTAATATTTTTTGTTAAACTGATCCACTGCCTAAAAAAAAAGTTTAAACAATAACAATAATAATAATAATAATAATAATAATAATAATAATAATAACTGAAAATATATTTCAAATATATTTAAAATATTTAAAATGAAAAATGAACGTGTTACTGACTAAAAAAACAAAAACAAAGATTAAGACCCATTCCGCAATCAAACAAATTCCACTGTCTTTACAACGTATAAAAAAATAAAATAAAAATAAAAACTTCAACAAAAAAACAAACCAAAAAAACCAACTAAATACGCTAAAGGAATGTACATTAAAAAAACGGAAGTTCTCACGAGAAGTGTTGAATATAAAGACAGAATTTTAAATTTATATTCAAGTACAATTTCAGCTTTGAATTTTATATGAAAAATAAATTGAAAAGGTAAAGTATATAGTCCTAAATATATTATAAATGATGTCTCAAACGACGCTCGCGTAGAGCAAGACCTCTTGACTGATCATCACGTTGCTATCAATGAGTACAGTTCCCAAGTTGATCGTGGAAATACTGGGTTCTCTTGTCGTTGCAGACGACCTATGAATGATGCCGCGATGACGGAGATGCAACAAAATGTTAAGAAGCTTACACTCAACCCGACCAGTCTTTCACAGCAGAAAAGAAAGAAGATCAGTGTCAAAGACGACAGGATCTCAGCTCAGTCTATTGGCTACGTCGGTGTATGCACACTTGCCCTTGTCTTCGGCCCTCACGTTATGACTGATGTAATCTCGGTGTTAAGATTTTTGTTGGTGAAATTAAGAGACTCGGTTACCCAGCATAAATCATTGAGAAATTTATCTCGCTAACACACCATATCGAAATAAGACAGTTCATTATATATATATAATCAAATGCTTGTAGCCGCCAATACATGTTATATGTGGAATAAGAATATCGTGTGTGTTGATGAGATGTTATCTCTAGCTATGCTCACCGGAATAAAATAGCAGTCAGTAAACCGTACCACGAAATAAACTTTGATTTAACGTGATTTAAAATATTTTGACTAGCAGTTTGCTGTTTTTAATCTGGAAATGATGAATTTGACTCACTATAAGGTAGAACTAGCTTTATAAAGGGCGATACACAAATATGTGGAAAGAGGTCAGTAGATTATTATCAATATTACGTTTTTACTTCTTTTTTTCTTTCTTCAAAATTATGCTTAAATGTGATACATCTCGTTAATATCGATAAGCTTAAGATGTAATGAGTCTTAACCCACCAACACAAATGTAATTCTAAAGTACAGGAGAGGTCACTCGCAGATTTGATCCATGAGTAATTTGTCAATAAATAATAATTTAAAAAAAATACTTATATGCGCAAATTACCAAAACATAATATTGAAATAAAAAATTAGCATGCCGTCATTGACAATTCAAGTTTTTAATTTTAAATCTGCAAATTTGACAAAATATGTATAGTTAACTATTTACAATATAAAATGGCGAATGACTCGAAATGAACAATCTCTATAGCTGATCTGAATGATAAGGTATTAAAACTAGTTTATGTTTCAGATAGTTATAATTAGTGTACATCTAAAACAAAGTACTGAGTTGTTTTGATAATTATCTGAATAATACACAATGGTGAAGATGATAATAATTATAATAATTACAATAAATAAATAAGTAAAGAAATGAGTGATTGAATGAACGAATGAATGAAAGACGTTTTGTAGAGAATTACTGTAAAGTTATGATGTTTTATGTAAGCTTTTTTGTTTATATATATGTATATATATATATAATAGCAAATTTCATATCTACTGCATTTCATTGTGGGGAGGATTTTGAAATCATTTAGGATTTCAGATTCTTCTCTCTCTCTCTCTCTCTCTCTCTCTCTCTCTCTCTCTCTCTCAAAAAATGTTTGCACAAATCTGCTAAAGATGAAAGTTTATGACTAAATACAGGGCCGCGGTCTACACACGGCTTAATCAGTCATAAAGCATTTTGATTGGTCCATTAAAAAACGCGAAAGCAGATAGCAGACGGCAACTGACAGCAGACGAAAGAGGGTGTTGATGAAGTGTTAAGTTGTGGTGGAATTTGTTTCGATTTACACCGAGTCTATTCATTTTTAGTAAATTGGTTTCCTTCTTATTAATATTAATTTAAGGTGTAGGTAATCTGTTTTTCTAAATGCCGTTTGCTGTTTGTTATTTAATTATTACGATAGATAATTACAATTACAATAATAAATTCGTTACGTAAAGTTAAACACTACAAGAAATTTGTTGTCTGCGTGGTGTTTTTATATTTTATTAAAGAAACGAAATTCATATAATACTTGTATAGATAAATGATGATTTCAGGATAATAACATGATTTGGCTTCATAATTAACCAGACAGTAATTTTTTATAGACTGCCTAGAGAAAAAAATCTTAAACTCAACAGTAGCATTAACCAATGATGGTTTAAAAAATAAAAATAGAAAACACATTGTTTGCATACATAATAGTACATGTTTTAGAAGTTGAATGCTTTTTTGTTTCAATGAAAAAGAGTTAAAATAATGAATATAGCAAGGCAATCATTCAAATAAAATGCATTGAAAATGGAAATAAATATAAGAAAAAGAATTATAATGGTTTCCAGTATCGTTTTACAATTACGTACAGATTAACGTGTCCACATTATGGTACCTAATGAGAATAGTCATGTTCATATTCACGCGCCAGTATCTGTGAAATTTATTATTATTATATTTCTTTTTTTTTTTTTTCGAAATCGTCATAATACCTGAAAAAAATATAGAGTACGAAACGTGTACGAGATGGCATGATGTCAAAGCTACCCCCCCCCCCAAAGAAAAGGTTTCGAACTTTGCAGCAATTTCTATCCAATTACAGACATCTATGTATACGAGGCATTGATTAAATGAGATATTTCCCCAAATTATTTTCAATAATCCATGCAGTATTGATTGCATTACGAAGGTGTACGTATTTAAAAGTTTGTAAACACTGATCGGTGTTCTACGCTACCATCTTGGATTTCGAAAGCAAGTTTTTAATGATTTAAACTGCTAAAGATAAGGATGGTTATTCATACTACCAAACAATGAGGTCGCCCGCTTTTCGTAACTACTTTTTCAAAAACTGGATTATTTTTGTGCGAATGCATAATAAACTGAAATTATAATTCGGTAAACGATTAATGTATTAATTTTTGTAATTGTCAATGTTTCCTCTGTCAGAACCCAGCAGAAAAGAACATTTAGGTGTTGTTTGTATCCATTAATGTTTAAATCGGCGAAATTTCTCGAGGCTTTTTATCCGTGACGTAATTTGTTCCGTTACGAGTTATCGTTCCTGTTGAAAAATGAACGTCTAGTGATCCATAGCCTAAATCTCAGTCAAAATGTTTGTCGGTTATTGTTTACCACCCGAAAAACAAAAAAAGGAGGAGGAAAAGAAAAATAAAGACCCTTTCCGCTGTCTTTACAACGTGAAAAAAACAAACAAAAGAAAAACAACAACAATGAATGCGTGAAAGGAATTTACATAAAACAAACGGAAGTTATTCCCGGAAGTGTTGGGTAAAAAGGCGGAATTTTTAAATTTATGTTCGAGTACAATTTCAGTTTGAAAATGATATGAAAAATAAATGTAAAAGGTAATGTGTATGTATATATATCATACTATAAGACTAATGTTAATAAATGTCGAAAAAGCATCCGACGGTAAAAGCCTTTGGATTCGACCCACGGAGCCAAAAAATAATTTAAATTCCAAAAATTTAATGTTTAACTTTAAGATGATTTTGTGATTTACAATTACAATACTCAATAGCATTCAAATGATACAGCTTTGTAATTTATTTTAATTCATATCTCATTAAAAAAATTTACCAGTGTTAAATTTTATTTATGTTATAATTAAATTATTAAGATTATTTACAAGTTGTATCAATGTATGACCTCGACAGTGACACTGACAGCACTGACGCAGACAGTCCTGTTACACGGTGTTAGTGTTACTGAGTAACTGTTAGTTTTGCTCAAATTACTGTTAGTCTTCAACTTAATTTATTTTTGTCCCCTAATTGGTTTAGGAAAATCAACAATATGTCAGAAAAAATAATTAGAGAAGTGTTTGAAAAATGTCAGACTGGTATTCGTTGTCAGAGCCGACTGCATACAGCTCTTTGGAAACTTCATAGCACGGTACGTAATAAAAGTGGTTTCTGTTAGACTATCTTATTTATTTGATAAATGTTAAATGAAGCTTGCAGTATTGTCAAAGTAAAATTATAAATGATTATAATATAAGAATATTTCAATGAAAAGACTTTCATTTGATCTAATACTGATATTTCATATTATAATTATTAATTTATATATATATATATATATAAGATGAAAAATCTTTGTTTCAAGATCAAAAAAAACTTGTAACAATGTAAGTTGTAGTCTTGATTAATTTACTCTGTGTCCTTCAGATAATTTTATTATTTAATGTGTTCTGTTTATATATAATTTTATAAGTAATGAAAAATGTATTTTATAGTTTTATAAAGATTACTTTGCTAAAATGAAATAATAGTTTTAGAAGGTTAAAAAATACACCAAATCTATTTTGTGTGTGTGTGTATGTGAATCTATACATATTTATCAGTGATATGATTTTAGATGTTGAACAGATTTTATACAACAAAGAAATAAAGCTGCTAGTGTTGAAAGTTAATAAACCTGAGAAATATCTCTGCATATTTTACTATTAAATTCTAACTTAATTTCAGATGCCGTTTCCTGAGTTCTGGAAATCATTTGAACATCATTTGAAATATTCCATGATTGTTTTAAACGCTGAGCCGGCTGTAGAAAGGACATTGGATTTTGTTGTCAGATTTGTGACATCGTCTCCGCCAACACCAGCAGCATCTCCCGGAGAACATTCGGTGCTAAAGGCACTATTCAATTTCTTACTTGAAGTAATAATTTAATTATTATGTATCACTTGTGCTGATAACATTATTTTCTATATGACTATAATAATGATTGCTGTTAAATCGGTATATTTTGATGGTCAGTATAGTGGTTATATGCTTAGCTGAATCAATTAGAATTGATATGCAGTTTGTTCTGAATAGACATTATTGTATCTAATTAAGTTGTGATTTTTTTTTTTTTTTTTTACTTTTTTATTAAATAGATAACAAATAACCGGAGATTGAGATAAGAAGCCATTTCTTTGATTTTCAGAATCATGACGTCAGTGGCAAAGCTGTCAGATTTCGCTGTTGTTATCTTATCAACAAGCTGCTGAGCAACCTCGGTGATGATGCTGAGATTGACAATCACCTCTATGACCGCATACATGAGTGCATGCTTGAGCGACTGCGTGATCGTGTCCCTGCTGTTAAGACACAGGCTGTGTTTGCGCTTTCTAGACTACAAGACCCCACTGATGAAAACTGTCCTGTTATTAGAGGTAATGACTGTAATTAAATATTTAAAAAAAATTATGGATTAACCAAATATATTTAAGTGGAAAAAGTTAATGCTCTCTTTGAATGTGGTTGTTGAAGATTTCAAAGTATGTATTGTGTTATTTAAAAAATATAATTTAAATTGTCAACACATCAATGCAAAATATAAAATAATTCTATGAAATGAACACATACCCCAGCACTAATACATGGGGAAAAAAATTATGCCAACCAAGTTTCAATAAATCACAAGGAAACCTGTTTTAACAGCTAAATACAGCTTCATTCTTTTCTTTTCAGTATATAAATTAAGCACTGATCCAGAAATGTGGGTCACCTTTGGTTCCAAGCTCCTCAGATAAATGATTTGATACATATTCTGTGTTTCAGTTTTTTTTTCCATTGGAGATTGTGATGATAATATTCTCTTAAAGATTACTTTCAAAGATAGCATTTCCGTTTCTCTTGATCTTTAACACTGTTGCGATATATTTGTTTTCAGCATATATGTTTCTCATTAGCCGAGATCCCAACTCAGACGTCAGGCGAGCTGTCGTAATGAGCCTTGTACCATCAATCAAAAGTCTGCCCGCCTTGATAGGCAGGACACATGACAGCAGTGACAAAGTCAGACAGCTAGCATACGTAGTGTTAGGAGAGAAAGTTAGCATCAAAGCTTTGTCCATAGCTCAAAGAATTCAACTGCTTCGAGACGGTCTTAACGACAGAGCACGTAAAGTTTTCCTTTCTTCTTTTTTCATAAATCTAGAACTGAAGTACTTGCGTGAATAAAAAGTGTAAATACTTTTTATAGAGTTATGAGAGATTCATTTGTTTTGTTTGATAACTCCAGATTTTTCTAATAATAAAGTGTAACTGCAGTAGAAGAAGTTTGTGAAGATACAGGACATGCTGCCATTTTGCCTTCTTTTATGACATTACCTTATTTAGAAATGTAGAAAAAAAAAAAAAAAAACAGTGGACTGATGGATTTTACAACTTACTTAGGCTATGAGTATTTCTTTGTGAAATTTACAAGAAAAACAAAGCAAAATGATTATATCTCCTCTTGTTCCTCTTTATTATTTTTTTCATAAAAGAATCACAGGGAAATATTTATGGATCTGTGTTCAGCTGGCTGAGGTTAAATATCTCAGTTTATTCTTTATGTTTGCAGCATCTGTGAAGAAATCATGTCAGAGCAAACTGTTACAGAAGTGGCTTACTTCAGTGGAGGGAAATGTCCTTGAACTTCTCAAGAATCTGGATGTGGAGTCCTCAACTGAGACTTGTCAACAGGTGTTGGACACGCTCTTTGAGACCTTTACTGCAGCTGACCTCATCAGCAGTTTTGACCTTCTCAATGATGAGTAAGAATTACGTTTTTGTTATTATTATTATTAAATCTTTTTTCTTTTTCTTTTTTTCAATTGTTACCGTTTTAAATCTTTTATTATTTTTAATATCCTCATCCTCATCATCCTCATTATCATCATTATCATTATCAATATCAATATTATTATTATTATTATTATTATTACTAGTTTTGTTTCCTAAAAATTAGTGAAATTAAGAATTACACATTATTTTATGTTTTATCTACAGCAAGCTGATACCTGAAGACAAGCTGACGTGTGAGACAGCGATGTACTGGAGAGCACTGTGTGAAAACTTGCAGAGTCGCGGAGTCGAGTTTGAAGAATACCTCGACCAGATTCTACCAAACTGTGTCACATTCTGTCACTACATGTACACGTAGGCATCATACAGCAGTTTTTTATAAATAAGGAAATTGTACAAATAATCATTTAATAAGTTTTTAGATTCTCCATACATTCTGGTTTTAAAAGTACTCTGTTCTTAACAAGTGAAAAATGTAAGAAATAACTACAAAAAGACACACACACACACCTGTGTATATATATTGCAGCAGATTTAGAAAATTTATGGTCTATACATTTTGAGCCTTTGTATCTGAATGAAAATTATTTGTGTTATTATTATTTTATTTTATTTTTTGGTATTTAAGTAGTTACTTTGGCATTTTTTCTTCAGGTTTCTAAAAAAGCTTTCCTCCAACTATGATGATCTGATGACTCGGATGGAACTAGAGTTCATTGCCCAGGAGCTCTTGATTCTTATGAAATGTTTTGATATGACGGATGAGGCCAGCAGGTAAAGCATATTAACCCTCTTAGAACAAATAGACCCTTAATTTGCATGTGAACATACAGCCAAAATTATAGACAAGATGATATGTCCACTTTGTGATGTTAAATCTTTTCTAGGAATTCAGTACATATGTCTCTGGTTTCTATCAGTATCTTGTAAACTGAGCCAAGCAGAATGCAGAATACAACTGTGATAAAGACTGCAATAGAAAGATCTTGTTAATCTTGATATTTTATGCTTTGAGTTATGAGCTAGATGGCACAATGAACAATACAACATCCACCCAACATCCGTGACTCAGTCATTTGCTTCACATGGTTACCTCGCCGTGAAAACATCTCTGTTATGTTATGCTCGTGATTTGTGAAGTATTTTGCCAAATGTTCATGCATCCTAAGAAAGTGAGTGCAAAGAAAAGTGCTGAGAAGAAGTAGCGGATGATGTCCATTGAAATAAAGCATGAAATCATAGAAAAACATGAGCGAGGTGTGTGTGTAGTCAACATGGTTAGGCTAGTAGTTTTATGATATGTGCCATACTGAAGCGGAAGGAGTTGATCAAGGCTATAACTCCAGCCTTGGTTGTTAAAATAATTTCTAAGCTGTGGACCTCTGTCCATGAAAATAGGGAGAAACCCTAACCACTTTACAAAACCAATTTATTTCTTTACCTTCATTTATCTTATTTAAAATGGATTAATGGTATTTCAGTTAATTTCATTTGGGAAATTTGATATGATATATGAGCAAATTTGAGTTATGAGCTCGGTCACAGAATGAATTAAACTCATAAGTCAAAGTACCATTGTATTAGAGAACAGACTTGGTACTAGAAGTAATCTTTGATACATATGCTTGTCTTGAGGATTGTTCCTCCTTCCCATCACCCCTCCAGTGAATTTGTTTTCAATATGTCACAGCTACTGTAAACCCAGTATATTATTAATAGTTGCAAAAATGAAATTAGTAACAAAAACAAACAAAATACATTGATGGTAATCTGTGCTCTCACTGGTTAAGATTCAAACACAGCTCATTCTTTGTTCTTGGGGACAATATCATTTTTGTTAAGTTGTGTGAAAAGACACTGTGTTGTATTTTACTTTCAGAAAAGAAGAAGATAAGCTCCTACATCACATGCTAGTGTCAGAGTTTGTGTCACCTAGGCTTGTGCAGCACATCATTCCACTGCTACACAACATCAAGACAAACACTGAGTCGCTGATTGGCTACCTCGCCGAGACCATCTCAGAAATCACTCAGCCATTCACTACTGTGGAGACACATCGTAGCCAGGAAGAGATTAGACAGATAGAAAATAAAGTTTGTATTTGTTTCCTTAGTCATGTGAGCTTTCTATAAACTGTTAAAAACAGTGTAAAAGAATTATTATTTTGTTTTTTTTAGTAAGTCTGACTTATTATAAGTTGCTTTGTATATGTTTTAATGTTTGCCACATAATCTCTTCCTGTTAATAAGCAAAAGAAGCCCAAGAAAATTTCTGATTTTTTATTGGATACAATTAATTTTTAATTTTATTTATTTACGTTTATTTATTTTTTATATATGTTATAATTTAGCAACACATACTATTAATACTAAAATTATATTTATGTTATACATACTCCATAAATATTTGTTTAATCATAATTTCCATCTTCACTTTAAAATATTTGTTTATTACGTTCATGTTTTAATAAGAAAATTTTCTGTTATCATAATTACAAAAACTGAAGGTTGGGAGTGAGTACTGAAGATGATGGTTTGAGCATAAACCGGAATATTGATAAATAAAATGAGTAAACCACTCCCACACAAAAACTGCATTGTGTATTTCAATAAAATATTAGTGTTTGTTTTTCACTGCAGATTGCGCAGATTCGAGTGAAGGTCAACCAGGCACGGGAGGAGCTGGAGGAATGTGTCAGAAATCAGGAGTTCGAGCAAGCTGCAGAGTTGAAGCAGACGGTCACTGAGCTCAACGCAGAGAAGGCGATGCTGTTGGAATCGGCTGAGCCACAGACAGAGGAAATAAGAGCTGAAAAAGTAAAATAAATTGTTTTCTTACACACAAAGTAACTTTTTATTAGTAAAATAGTTTTAGTTTTACAAATGCTGGAGAAATTCCAATTTTTACCGATTGTTTTATTATGTCCGTTGGCTTTTTCTGTTCTTCTAGTAACTTCTACCATTCTACCAGTAATATAACTCCCAGTACAATTATTATTGTTGTTGTTGTTGTTTATAGGACGACGCAGTAGCAGTTCACAAATGCTTGACTATAATTTATGAGATGTTGCACCAGATTCCAGTAAAGACACTGTCGCCCACATTGGAGATGTTGCTAGAGTCCCAGGTTAGCAGTGGTTGTACTCAGATTTTTATGCTTTTTAAAATGTATTTTTTATTTTATTGTAATGATGCCAGCTAAATAATTACTCTATCAGTCACTTTTAAAAATTCTGTTACTGTGATGACCACACATACATGTATAATAAAGGAGCATGTTTGCATGTTGCCATGGTGTCTCACACTGATAATATATCAATAATTGTTTTATATACATATATAGATTGAATAGTCTATAATGAAGAAGTGATGTGAATTGAAGTAAAAACCTTTGTTTCATCTTGATAAAGATCAGATTCTACTGACATTGTAAAATTCAAAGAATAACACTGTGTAATTAGAAATATAAATCTATCGCAGATTGTCCCAGGATTACAAAATAAACTGGCAGACATCAGGAACGTTGCCATTGGTGCTCTAGGTTTGTGCTGTTTGTTAAAACAGGACATAATCATGCAGTATCTACCACTGCTTATGCTGGTATGCATTTATTATAATTACAAATATGAATGTATGTATTCATATGTCTCTCTCTCTCCATATGTACACATACATGTACACATACACACACACACATGCACCTCACACAAAAGCCTAACACGTCTTCATTAAGATAGTGTGTGTGGGGTTTTTTTTTTCATCATAATAATAAATTAATTAAATAACTAAAATTTACACACATCTATATTGTTGAAAGCTAAAATGGCAGATTTTATTTTCCAGGTCTCTCAAGTGGACAGAGAGGATGTTCGAGTCAGTGCAGTCAGGGTCATGTTTGACATCATCCACTATTTCGGTTTTGGGATAATAAAGGGAGATAATATCAGCACTTCAGCTCCTGCTGGTGGCAAAGAGAATGATGCTGAAGAGAAGGAGACTGACTCAGATGCGACAGGACATTCTGAAAGCAAGGCTGCTGTTGAACTGTTGGATTTTCTGAGTGCTTTTCTTGACAGTGATGTAAGAATGTTTTGTTCAGTTATTTCTTATTTTTATCTATCTATCTATCTATCTAACTAGATATGTGCGCAGGTAGATAAATATATAGATATATATTGTCATGCAGCATTTACCATTGCTTAATAATAAATAAGGGAAGAGATTATGCATGTAGTAATGGTGTTGGTAGTAGTAAAGTTCCTATTGTAATTGAAGAGTACTGAATCAGCGAATGTATATACGTATGTATTTATTAATTTTAATCCAACTTTTAGTGTTGTTGTTACTTATTTTCTTGTTCCCATTTTTACAGAGCAGTGAACTGTGTGCAACTGCTGCCGAGGGAATGGCCAAACTGTTTCTGTCAGGTCGAGTGAAATCTTGCAAACTCATTTCTCAGCTGCTGATATTGTGGTACAACCCTGATACCAAGGACAACAGTTACCTTCGCCAATGTCTGGGAACTTTCTTTCCTCTGTTTGCCTTTGCCTCCAGGTGAATTTTACATCTTTTTAGATTTTATTAGATGAAATAATTAGAAGGGGAATAAAACTTTAATTTGCTCTATCATATTGTTAATACTTGGTATGTGCAGTCTTGACAGTTCTGTAGATATGGAAAGGGTGAATACTTTTTTCTTGTTTCAGAATTATTTTAAAAAAATAAAGTGTATCTGGATGTACGTGCATGCATATTAGTTACAAAAATAGATGCTTGTACTTGTTTTAAGATCTTCATTTGTTGTTACAAATGAATTTTTTTTTATTTTTCATAGTTCTGTAAAATGAACAGTCCTATGATGTGTTATATTTTAAGGTATATATTAGATTCACATTATGCTGTTATCTACTAAAATTTGTCATCTACTCATGATTTATGTATTGCAAACATGACAAGATTTTAATATTTAGAACTTATTTTTATCACTCCATATATTTAACTGTGTGTGTAATTTGTTGTTCAGGTCAAATCAGGAGTTGTTTGAAGAGACTTTCATTGAGACACTGAACACAATTCTGGAGGCACCTACACCAAGCCCACTGTTGGAGATTAACACACAGAATGTCTCAGAGTTCTTAATTCATCTCATAAACACTCGACTCCTCATAGCCAACAAAAATTCTCAGATCACTGTATGTCTGTTTAACCTCTTGACTTGAATTATCACTAATATTTAATTTTTTTCTTTTTTAATATCTTCATTTTAATATTATCTATATGGGTTGAATTTTATGCATGTATATCATTTTTGATGTCAGCTAAATGAGTTGAATTCAGGCTTGTGTGTTTTAAAGCTTATTAAGTTAAGGGATTACTGGGTCTCAATTATTAAAAATTATGTTTTACTTTTTATTGCATTTTGTTAATTAATTAAATCAGTGGTTAGTAGGTGCAAATGTTTCTACACCTCACTGCTAAAAAACAAATTGGGTAATAGCTTAACATAACATCTATAAAGCCATAAATCATGAGTGATGTATTAAGTAATTTACAAAATTTTAAATTGTTTTGTAACTTGTTATTTTCAGTGTTGATGTAGATTATGATTAACATTTGTATTCTAACAGCTGGTTATCGTTTGTTGATATGATTGATCTAGTACTCATTTCATTTTTCATTTTCTTTACTAGTTTATCTTGTGATTTTTGATTTTTGGGGTTATCTGCATTTATGTTTTCTTCAATCCAAATAGAACTTCTCTTTTCTGGTGTTTTTTTTAAATTAATTATTTTATATGCACCAGAAAAAACTTTGCCAATAGATCATAAACTTGATTTTAATAAAGAAAAAATGTGGTGTGTACTGCCAGTTTAATAATGTGCTATTATTGTTGTTTGCAATATCACTATTGCTGTTATTATTTTAGACATGCTTCCAGTTTTGAACTACTAGTATTTTATGTTGTTATTGTTACTACTGTTATTGTTATCATCACCATTACCATTATGATTATTTGTGTTACAGAACAACCCAGGACATGACAGCATAGCTGTTAAGGTATGTAACGAGATTCTGACAAACACCCACTCATTCGGTCTCAGTCTTTGGACTTGGGTACTCAACAGACTTGACATCAGTTGTGATGAGACTCACCTGACACAGCTAAAAGCCCTCTGTGAAAAGATCCTCCATGTAAGTCAGTTGTTGACAGAAGTAACGAGTAATCCAAATTCAGTTTATTGTTTTATTTGTATCTTGTAATGTGTACAAATTGTCTGCGAAAACATTTTGCATATTGAATATTATTTTTATTAGGGTTTTTTTTTTTTTTTTTTTTTTTTTTAATTTTGCATACATTATTTTATTGTTACTAGTGGGGGTTAAAATTGTATTTTTTGTTTAAGTATCATTATTTTTTTTTTTTTTATTATTATTATTTTTTTTTTTTTTTTATTATTCTTCTTGTTCAGGTTTATCTTTAGTTATGCAGATATTTATTAACAATATATAAATAAATAAAAAATGTTGAGTAAACTGGGAGTTATATCCAGTTGATGAGAATGTAACCTGTTTGTAAGCAAGCAGGGAACTATCTACAAATGCTGATACTAAAAAGGTTTAAATGGTCATTAAACAAATGTTTATTCATTTCTTTCGTAGGTTGTAAAGGTGAAACGGTCACATAAGGCTGTGGAAAAGTTTCACAACACTGTCATCAATCTTCTGGGTGAGAACAAGGATAAATAATTTAACTTAATTTTATATTTCTATGTCATGATTTTGTTGTTAATATTTTAGTTATTGTAACGATGATGATGATTATTGTTATTATGTACGCTTATGTCTTGATTTTGTTGTTGCATGTGGTTTTGTTTTTGTTGTTATTATTATTATTATTATTATTATTATTACATATATAGTTTGTGAATTTATTCCAGCAAAATCTGCCAAAACTAAACCAACAGAGAAAACTAATATTGATGACAGGTAGTTATTTTTTCACTTTTCACATCACCATTGTCAAACCTTAATTTTAGTATAGCATGCAAAGATTTTGTTGCAACACAATATCACTGAATGATATTTATAAAACCACAAAATATCAGTCTTATATTAAGTTATTTGTTCTTATTTCATCTGTTGATATATCAGTTTTATTATTTGTTGTTTTTGGTTTCATTAAGCTTCTAAGATATAAAAAAAAAATAATAATAATAATTTTCCCCAAGTCTGATATAATACTTTATATAGATATTTTCAATATCATAGTCTGAAATTATACAACTAACAACTAGAGAATAATTTGTTTTAATAGCAAATAATAAAGTAATAGCATGACTAAAATTTCAAAGCTGGTTCCCATCAGTCACATAGCTGTGAAATTACATTTCAAACATTATGGAATAATTTAATCTTGTAGAAGTTACAGTGGTGAACATTTCACATATCTGGACTTTTTCAAAGGCTATTGATTGATCACACTTTATTATATTTAATTTTTAATTTGAATTTTATTTTTATTTTTATTGATATTATCTGTCAAATACATTGTAGCTTGCAGTTAAGTACTAGTTTAAATGGTGTAAATCCAAATTATTATCTCAAAATTAAATATTGTTTTAAATTTTTTTTTATAAAAGTAAAACATGGAAAATCTGATTTTTATTATTACTGTTGCAGGTTCTGTTTATTAAAAGTTGTGCATCGTTTGTTTTCTTAAAAACATTTTTGAAAGTTTATTATAATTTAATTTACACAGTGACATGGAAGACAATGTGTTCAATTCTCCAAAACCAATTCATCATTCTGGGAAACCTGTTCATGACAATGACATTGAAAACACAAGAAAAGGTTTGGAGAATTTGCTTCTTGATTCAGAACAGGATAACCTGGCAGCAAGAAAATCTCTGACTCCGAAATAGCAAATGATGTTGAATACAGGTCATTTATCTGTTGTAAATTGCTTCAATGGAGCTTTTGCAAAATTGGTATTATCTCAGTTGTTACTGAATTTTGATTTTTTTGGCTTCATTGTTGATAAAAATAACAAATAAAAAAAAAATGTTCAGCAATTATGTTTTTTTGTTTTTATTTCTTTATAAAAACAGGTTGAGAGTGAATTGTTAATCATTTAATGTTTTATATGAAAGTAAACAAGAAATATAGTTTAAAAAATGTGAAGCTTGCAATTAAAGAGTTTCCAGTAAGTTAATAAATTTATCTTGTTTCTTGGTTTTGGGTAGAGATTTAAAATAATATAAAATGTAGCTAATAATAAAATAATAATAAAAAAAAAAAACCTATCTGAGATGGTTATACGGGGGAAAAAAATGCATGCTTAATTTCACTTCAAATTACAGCAGCCTTAAAAAGAGTTCTTTGAAAGATAATATTCTCCACACAGCGACAATTTTCCTTCGCCAAGCAAATAGCAAAGTCTTCGGTCATTATTCACAACTGAAAGGAAGTGGACAGGCGTTTACAGTGCTTCGCGGGCAGGCACTTTCTTGTCGATCAATTTTCTCATCAGCTATTGGTGTATGGGAGATAACTCCACGCAACATAACACAAAAGCAGTCCGAATAATAATGTATTTTTCTTTTAGTTAACACTGCAGTAGTATTATAATAATAATTATATATATATATATATATATTTTATTTATTTATATATATATTTATATTTTAAATTATGAAAAAGAACAAGAAAATATATTTTATAAAAAGAAATAAAAAATTATTTCAAGTATCATGAAATGTCAATTAAATTATGAAACTAGGACCAATAGGCGGCGATTGACTTTATCTTTAATCTGCTTGTTTCCAGTAATCTGACAATATCGGATTTCTAAAAGGTCATGCATTAGTGAAACCCTAGGAAAACTGATGCTTTCTTTTCTTTAACTGGACATAAATATCAGTGGTATTAAAATGTGAACATGAGTAAATAATTCAAGTACTGTTAATTTGTTTACGAATTCTTTGTTTCTAAGCCTATAAAGATAATTCAAATAGCTTCAAAAATGCAAAAATAAAATAAAACCAGCATTGCCTCTGATGCTACTGATATCTGTAATACTACTACTACTAATCACCTACTGCTAATACTACTATCACAAGCACTACTTCAACTATTCTGAGTATTCAACTATTATTTTTTGTTGTCATTTCTTCTTCTTCTCCCCCCTCCCCGTATGCAAGCAGTTATGGCATAGATCGGATTAAAGTCTATAAAATCTTATTAACACAACACTGCAGCATTCGAATGGCTTAGAAGAAAAACTAAAACATATTTACTTTCCTTTTTCTGGACTAAGATTATATCTTAAGCATGAAAAGAAGTAAGATAATAATTATTACAAAGCATTACATTTAACACCGGACTGGTCTATAAAGCTCTGAAGCCACGAACTCTATAACCCAGGTGTCGGGTCTAGAGAAGTATTAGGGTGTTAAAATATAGAAATGTGTAACGTATCATGGAGCAACAAAATATTTTACCTGCTTCCTCGTACAGTATAAAACAGAGTATTAAAAGTAATATAAATAAAAATGGAAACGCCCTTCGCCAGCCTCTACGTAAGATGCACAGTGCAAAGATGGAGTAAACCTATTTCTTCGATTTTTTAGATTCGCTCCTGATGTGTGTTCAGTTTCCCTTATTAAGTCTAGGAAACGAATTTAATAGCGTGGCTAATCGTTAATGCCTTTTAGGCGTTTATATCCTAAAGCGGAAGTAGCAACTACATAATTATCACGTGACACATACTTAGTAGTCCAGCAGGATATGTTAGTAATTATACTACTATTACCTATTTCGGTTTTCTTGGATTGTAAATGTGAATTATATTATACTTCAGTATAAATGAAAAACATGCTGTTGTAAATGTATCTACGTGGAAATTAGTCAGTTTTGTTAAACACCGATGCAAGAGCTTATTGATTAATTTTATGTCATGCCTATTTGGTGTAGCAGACATACAAGTTTCCAAATGGAAATTTTTAGAAGTAGCCTAGATTTTAAACTCTTTAGAATAAATAAGTAAATAAATAAAACAAAGTCTGGTTTTAATGTAAACCAAACAAGCTACGTCTTAAAGTCACAGTCTAAACAGACTTCTCAGAATTTCAATTCAGTATAACGTGCTTATTGTTAGTTTATCTTTCCCTGCTTTAGACTTCTTCCGAAAGGGATCTTGACAAATTTTTAACATTATTATTATAATGTTATTTTTGTTAAACCTTAACACTGTAGGGCTTGTACGATTTACATATTTTATTGTCTCACAAATCAAACGATCTAAATCAAATTTTTCGCCAGTTTTAATCGCTTACATATTTTAAAAAACGGGTCCTCTACAGATTCCCATAGTTTATGACGCTACCATATCAACCTCCGGCCATGTTTAAAGGTTTCCTTATTTCTGTTACTTTATTATTTTTGCTTTACTTTATTTACTCCGCTTTGATTCGTTCTCTATAACTACTGGTACTGACACCGCAGTTAACCATTTTATGATACATTTTGAAATGTTAAAAATAAATACTTTTAGAAGCAAATAACCAGCTGATAAAAAACACAAGCATAATTATAGAGTTTTACTTGTAGATATATATGTCAGTCGACTTATAATAAACTACATGGGTGTGAGGTGTGTGCGAAGGTAGGTTCAGATAAAACAGAACGTTATTATAAGACAAATATACTTAATAATAACAAAACAAACAGCAACAACAACAAACTAGATTTAAATAATAATAATAATAATAATAATAATAATAATAATAATAATAATTAATAATTAATTTAAAAATATATATATACCCTCACCCCCCCTAAAAACCCTCAATTAACTACAGATCAGTAACAATAATATATTGCTTCTGATGTTCCCATTCCTATTACCGCTATCACTACTACTACTAATCCTACTACAAATATTACTACTACCACTAATAATAAGAAACGCAATATACTATTTCTTCAAACTCCGCTGAAAATGCATCTGTACTTATGCTGTAGCCACAGACGAAGGTTTAATTCAAGCAGACGTCTGATTTTGACGTTGAAAACAATGAAAGGTCGGGTAATATCGACCAAAAATCATGATCACCGAAATGTTCACGGTGAAGTCCGTATAGTTTGACTGTTGATAATTCAGCTTTCCTTGGGCTATCGGATATGTTAATGTTTCCGAATACATCTGCAGTGAGTTCATTTATCATTAGTGCAGAAACATTAAATGCTGGTGGCAGATAATACTAAGTACACTGGTACTACAAGCTCGTGTTTGTTTACTAAAGCTGCTGCAGCGACTTCATTACTTTATTATTAGCTACTTTACAGTTTATTCTGCTACTACTGCAGCCACAGCTTCTAGTACAAATTGTTACTGTGGCTGTTATTACTTTTTTTGTAACTACTTCTGTTGCAGTTAATATTACTTCTAATACCACTACTACTACGACGACTACGGCTGCTGCTGTTGCTAATTTTATTACTAATTTATTCCCACAGTTGCTGCTTGAAACACAATTATTACTACTACTGCTACTGCTACTGCTATTATTATTATTCATTATTATTATTATTATTATTATTATTATTATTATTATTATTATTTATGATATAGTCTTTTCATTTTAAAGTATATAATTGTGAGGATTACCTCCAGGCACCAGCGAATCATGCAGGCTGAGTATCAGTTGTGTAACCGGAAGTGCGATTAGTCAGTAAGCAGACACTCGCAGTTGGTTTGTTTCTTGTCATTCGACGCCGTTTGAAGATTAACAAAGATAAAACGCATCAGAAATCGAGCATGTGGTTTGTAAAGCTTTTCTTGATCTGCTGGTCAGTCCAAAACTGACGTCACGTCCGTTACATGGGACATTATATTCATTCGGTAACTAAAATTATATATATTGTGTGTACATGTTCGTGCGTGCGTGTGCATTTGTGAAATAAACACCAATGTGCAGCCTGATGCGATAATTCCCAGCATGGTGGGGTAGTCCAGAAGGGTTTATCGCTTTGCGAAATGAATGTGATATAATAATATACACAGGTTTCTACAAATCATGTTAGGATGGTATCGTTCAGTGTAATATTATGTCAACAAAACTGAATAATAAAGCTAACTTATTTTGTTACTGTTGTTGTTGTTATTCAAATAATAATAATAATAATAAAAGTTTGCTAAAATTTGTAAAATGTTAAATTAAAAACATATTCGTTATATTTATTTGTTTAAATACACCAGCTTGTAGTAATTTTAATTCCGATGGGAAAATAGGGCTACGAGTTAATTTTTCGAATGAATTTAATTTAGTTGTCTGGTTATATTTCACAGTTAAAGAGGTGAAAGGAGCGGCGAGAAGTGAAATCTCATGTTTACTCAGACTAAATAAAAATGTTACCCCAGTGGAAAAGATTTATAAACCACATGCACTTTACAGCAGATGGGGAGAGTCAAGTCATGTACAGAAACACGAAATTCATTGTTGTTTCTTTGTGTGGAGCTCGCGCAGTCAATAGCAGACGTCAGTTCTGCTTTAAAATGCCAGGTGCGGGCCAAAACCCGCTTGTAACTTTTTCAACTGGGGGAAGTGGCGGTACAAAGGAGTGTTTTGGAGAGATAAATTTCAGGGTACCTCATTCGTTTCGCCTTTCAAAATTGCCTGAAATAACAATACTGCAATATATAACAAAATAAGTAGTACAGTTTGTCTGTTAAACGGATCATTTTTTATTTTATTTTTCAGATTTATTAAAAATGTGAATAAAAATAATTATATATTAAAAAAAAATGTCTTTTCTTTCCCTCTTTCTTTCTTTCTTTATTTATCTTAGTGTAATATAGAACCAACCTTTTAGGGGCAAATCAGGTACTGTGCAACTCCCATAGCTTTCCTTTTCCAGCCACGTTTCTGTCAATCTGAAACAGCTCCTCTGTGTAGACTCTGGATCCGCCAGGCTATCTGGTGAGCGTGCATGGTAAACATCAGAAGCATCTGGATCAGAAATGCAGAGAGAAACACACCGGGAACAGAATCAGTATCTTGAATTAACCGGCATTTTTTTTTTTTTTTTTTTTTTTTTTTTTATATATTTTTTTTATTATTTATCTTGCTTGCAGCAAACAAATCGATAGATTAGCGTCTGTAAGATGCATACTGACTTTAGTATCTCACTTTAAAAACGGTAAACAGCGAAATGTTATTTATTTTTATTTTGTTTATTCCGTTTGCTTATTTGCTTAATCATTCTGTTTTTGATTGGCATTTACCGTACAGTGTAGAAATACATGGTGATATAAAAAATAATAATAACTATAAAAAAAAAAAAAAAAATAAAAACCAACAAATAAGTGAATAAATAAATCGATAAATAAATAAATAAATTGAGATAAAATAAAATAAAATATAAAAGATTAATTTGCCACGGAAACTACAAAGATTAACATATCTAAAATACGCATGTGAGTTTACAAAAGAAAAAAGCCTAATTTAAAAAAAAAAAAAGAAAGTAAATAAATCAATAACAAATCATAAAAAAAATCAAGAGAATGAAGTGATGATATTGGAATAAATGCGCATGCGTATGTGTATCTTTGTGTCTGTGTATAATTATATGCACCTTTACACGAAGATAAGTACACCACGACATTTGGTATGATTATAACGAGAAAGTGCCAGACTGGTTCACCAGTAAGAACTGAACCGACGACCCATCCTTCTACGTTCCTTATGATGATGATGATTAAAAAATTTCTTTTTTAAAAAATACGAATTTATTTTCCTTCTTCCATATCAGTTATGGGTTATTCTTGATAAAGTTCAGCGGAGTTCGCATGGAATGGACGCAGAACTGGTTCTATTTCCCAAGTATCAATTATTGCCGCAGAGACTGGATATATTTGTCAGACATATAATCTGATAATGAAACTAGGATTCAGCAGAGCGGAAAAGTTCCTGGTTATAACCAGGAATGTATCGAACGTGTTCCTGATTTGTACAGATTTCGCCAGGAAACGCTTACGACCACTCGATAACTGGTTAATTACGAGAACAGGCAGTTCGCGTCTCACAATCTTTTCTTACCTTTCTAGCCCAAGATTTCGTATTTTTGGCAACACCTGGGGTTCGAGTTGTGATACAGAATGGTGTTAACAATGGCTGGCTATATTTAAACGCCTGAAGCTTTTTAACGTTATTAGCAACTTACCATGTTTTAACTTGGATCCCTGAATAATATGATAACAAAAAAAAAAAATGGAGGTCAAACCTGAAGAAAAACAAAGAAAAGAAAAGAAGAAAGAATAAAAGAGGAGAGAAACAAAAAAAAGGGAAGAAAAATAATAAATTTTAAAAACGATATATATAAAAAAAAAAAAAAAAAAAAAAGAAGAAGAAAGAAAAGTGAAATGTAAAAAAAAAAAAAAAAAAAAATGAAGAAGAAGAAGAAAACGATAACGAGGAAAGAATAATAAAAAAAATGTGTGTGTGTGTGTGTGTGTGTGTGTGTGTGTGTGTGTGTGACTTTGCTGTAATAACAAACGTTTGAAATTTTATCAAAAATCTTTACAGGTGATAGAGAAAAGTCTGTGGTTATTATTTTTACTCCCAACGTAATTCGAACTGCTCTCGCACTGTAATTAAAATTTGATGTATCTTTCCCCTCCCCCAATCAAATAACTGCAAAGCACGCCTTTAGGTTTTCTTTTGTTATGTTCATGAACGCTATTAATAATTGACTGGTAACAAGGGAAACGTATCTTACAAGCCTGATCAGTCGTGTTCCATCGATTATCGAAGATGTTTATAGTTTCTGGCGCTCCACGACCAGTTTCCGACCAGCAACCGCGGGCCTGAAACGCACTCGATTACGGCGGCTCTGTCAGACTGATACGACGACGTGCATGATGACGCCAGAGACGTTCGGTAGATCGTTTTCCAAAAGCTCTCAGCATCGTAATCAGCTGGTGCGCTGGCCTTGTACGTTTTAACCGTAGCTCGTGAAAGAAATATCGTAATACGAAACAGCTCTTTGTAAACAGTAATTGACAGTATGCGTGTTTTGTGTGACTGTGTAGAATATGCATCTACTGTAATTCTCCACAGTATTTCTGAGATTTTGTATCTGAACTTTAAACCTTTGACAGACAGACTGTGAAATAAATAGAAAACAGCATCTTAATGCTTAGTATGGATGGATCCAGGACCTGAGTTAAAATAAGGGGCGGTTTACATTGCGATGAGAATCATTTTCAAATTAAATATTAGTTTTTAAATTTAAAATTCGTTACCAAAATGTAGCAACACTTTTCACCCCTTATATGCTCATCATGTTGTTAATACTGAGTTTTGTGTTAACTCGTAACAGTTGTGATGGAAAATGTTTATTTAACGAAATTTCGGTTCTAACTCAAAAGTCCCACTGCTTTAAAATAGCCACCATTTTAGTCTTACATCACATGGTACAAAATGTGCTTTGTTAGAATTCTTAATGAACACACATTGCTGTTAAACTGTGTCGTTCATTAGTGTAATTGGATATGATTATTGTGATCATCGTCGTCATCATCATCGTCATCAACATCATCATCATTATTATTATTATTATTATTATTATTATTATTATTATTATTTTCATTAACATCATCATCATCATTATCATTACCATCATCATCGTTGTCACGACTATTGTTATTATTGTTGTTGTTGTTGCGAATTTTATAATTACATTGACTATACACAAAACATACATTTTTCTAAGAGAGTATATGAGTGTTCAGTTTTCACTTAACAAGATATCTCCTGCAAAATTATGAGTGTAGGTATTTAAAATAATGGTGAATATCACACACACGCACACACACACACACACGATTTTGCAAACTGAGGAATATAATGGAAATAAGAAATCGTCAAAGTATATTTATTAAGCAGATTCCTAAATATAGGAATGCGTATTCCTTTGATATACCTTAGTGTATGAAAAATTGGAACGATTACTAATACCTATGTGCAGAGTAAAGTAAGGTGTATTTAATATACATGTATATTGCAATCGTTGACATCTGTAGTACGCTTTAACTATACACGCTTTAAATATACACGTTTCATAATAATAATAATAATAATAATAATAATAATAATAATAATAACAATAAAGATAAAAATAAGGAATAAAACATTTAACGAAATATCAAACAATTTTACTATTAATATATATTATATTTTTTCGATTTTGAAATATTTATATATTAATCTGAATTTTTAATTAATCTATTTATATAAATGATTTTTTGAATTTCTTTTCTCTTTTTTTAATTTTTTTTTTTCACTTTATTTATTTATTATCTTTTTTTTATTTTATTTTATTTATTTATTCTTTATTTTTTTTTTTTCTTTTAACTTTTTCTTATTGTAAATGCAATTAATGATTTATTTATTTATTAAGTATCTGTTTTTCTTCTCTCCCTCCCTCCACAAAACAAGGACGAAAATGTCGCGCAAAATGATAACTTAATTTGATTCGTTGTATTACGTCATATGTTTCCGGAGTGTCCTTTCTTTGGCTACCATAAATTTTCCTCTTCAAAAATGTCAAACTTTTGCTTTGCATGAGACAGACTTCCTCTGGTTAACTTCATTATCATTAAACAGTCACCGACAAGCCGCTAGGTGGCGCTGCAGTAGAAAAAGACTTGGAAGTCTGGTTCTGAAATCGATGCAGAAGCTTCAGGCGCGAAAATCGCTGAACTCGACAAGGCTTCTTCGAATTGATCGTCTGCAATATGTCGACAGCGAGTGGCCAAAAGTTCAGCCTAGTAAATTGTATTCATTTCTTTCTTTCCTTTCCTCCTTTGTTTTTTTTTTTTTTTTTTTTTCTTCTTTTTTATATTGTTTGAATTTGTCAAAAACTTCCTGGTCAGCCTTTTTAGGATTGTTGTAACTATTATTATTATTATTATTATTATTATTATTATTATTATTATTTTTTTTGTTGTTGTTGTTGTTGTTGTTGTTATACACATGCGTTTCATTTTTGGTCTTCGATTCATTATTTAGCCTTGCGTTCAGTCTAGAAAGTCTTTGCGCTAGTAATGAAATGTTATTCTGACTTCGTGAATTATTAACATCGATTTTGCCTTGTAGACAGTCTGAGTAAAGCGCAGCTGCTGGTTCTTGTGTATTTCGCTAGCTTTCAGTAATCACCATTGATTTATACTAGTGGACTTTAAGTGATGTGTTCGTTCTAACATATCACCTCTGTCCTTTTACATATACATGTATATGTTTCTTTATGATATTTTAATTATCAACCGGTTTCTGTTCCTAAAATAATAAACGTAAAAGGAAGGAACGAATGAAAGAAAAACAAAAAGAATCAAAGAAAAATGGGAAGGGGCTTGACTAATAATTAAAACTAATGTGGACGTTAAGTAGTATTACTGTACCAAATTCTTAGCGCACTATATTAAAAAAAATAGAGGAAAGGATAGAAATGGGTTATGGAACAGACGATATATTTATTTTTAAAGAAGAAAGGAAGTGGACATAAAACAGAAGATTTTTTTTTTTTTTTTTTTTTTCATTAATTAGACATAAGTTTTAAATAATGAAAAGAAGAAGAAGAAATGTATTACATTTGACAAATAAAATAAATACAACGTGTTTAGAATATCACAAATTTAATTTAATTGCCACAAATCCTGCTTATCCATAAAGATAAAGTTTCTACTTCCCAGTTTAAAAAATCACGTGAAATAAAATGACTCACAAAAAAGAATCGTCAAAAATTCATTTACGTCGAGCACTAACAAATACCCAACAAATGAGAGGCCCATACAGATGTCTTCTTGCGTGTGACACAACAGACAGGAATAGAAATGTATCACATGTACACAGCCCTACACAATTATCACCATGTTATCACCAGTGTATGTTTCAGGTAATTAGAAATAAAACTACTATGTCACATGAGAACGATACTAACATAATTTAGAATTTCCTTATAAGTAAATAATGACAGCGATGAATATGACGCCTGCGAAGACAGCAGCAGCAGCAACAACAACAACAGTAATAATAATAAATATATTCATTAACTAAAAATGACTGGTGTATATATGTGTGGTATGTGTGTTATATTTGTATGTTTGTGTGTATGTGTGTATTTGTGTATGCATGTATGTATGTATGTATGTATGTATGTTTGTGTGTGTGTGTGTGTGTGTGTGTGTGTGTGTGTGTGTGTGTGTGTTAAAGTTCAAACGAAAAAAAATATAATATGTAATATTATAATAAATATTTTTAAGATTTCTCTTCTTACCATTAATCTTTTAATTTCTGGAGAAAGTTTCAGTTGCTACGTTTTTCTTTTCATCGCCTGTATCCACGGTTGCATTTACGTCATAACACTGTAAGCCCGCGTACTAAACGCACACATTCAACCCCCCACCCCACCACAGCCACTTAACAAACTCACTGACATGTGCTAATTAAGCCAGCTAACTGCAAGATGTATATTTCTAAAATTATTACAACTTAAATAATCATTTTATTTCATCATTATTTATTTATTTATTTATAACATTATTTTGTTGTTGTTGTTAGTTGATTATTTCTTCTTTTTTTCGTTTTTTATTTTCGTTTTTTCATTTTCGTTTTTTTTCCTGAGGAAAAGGACTGCTGAATTTTTTTTTTTGCATATATAGTAATCTGAGATTAAAACGTCTACCTCTTGATAACAATAATAATAACAACAACAAAAAAAATAATAATAATAAGAAGAAGAAGAAGAAGAAGAAGAAGAAGAAAACTACAAAATGAAGATGGCGATATATAGAGGTTAAAAGAATAAGTACAGTAGCTGCAGTAGTAGTAGAAGTAATAAAAATACAGTGGTAGTAGAAGGAGCGGTAATAATCCCAGCTGTTGTTGTAGTAGGAACAGTAGCAGTTAAAATGCACAAAATAAATATTAAATATCATTAGGTCATTGCGTGTAGCTAATTGAGCAGTTATCTGCTGTCCCCCTCTCATCTCAAGTTTCGTCAAGTTTGCAGTGGGTCGCGGCGAGTGAATGTTTTATGATACGTCATGGAAATTTTTTGTATTTGGTATCTATTTGGTATTTGGTGACTATCTATCTATCCATATTTACATACACACAGTGTGTGTGTGTGTGTGTGTACAGGTGTGTGTGTGTGTGTGTGTGTGTGTGTGTGTGTGTGTGATTTGTTCTTGTTTATTTTTTCTTGTTTATTTCAAAATGCACGTCATTCGTTATCCGTACCAAATTTTCTAATATAAATAAGATAAAAGAAGTAAATAAATATATTAAATAGCTTTATCAGATTAACATTATAGAGGAGACTGAGCAGATGCGGAAATGTTAAGAACATGTTTTGATGATAATGAATTAATCACATATATTATTTCAGCAGAATTCATAACTGAGAAAAGTTGTGCACGTATTATGTATCAAATTTCTTCTCTTTTTTTTTTTCTTTTTTTTTTTTATTATAATTATATTTATTACTTCTTTTTTTTTCTTTTTTTTTTCCCCTCGATATTAACAGACATATTAAAGGATTGATTTTATTATTATAAGTTTTCTCTTTTTGTTGTTTTCGTCATTAGTGGTGGTGGTATTATTATTATTAAAGGAGACACGAACAGAAACTGCTTCTTAAATGATTAAACATCTCGTACATTGAATATACTTGAACATATAAGTGGTAAATAATGTAGTACTTCGAAATAAACAGAATAAAAAAATAAACTTTCTGAAAGTACATTTTAGAAGTAGTCAAACGAATTTCACAAGGAAGAAGAAGAAGAAGAAGAAAGAAAGAAAAATGAATGAACATAGTATTTTCTTTATAATTTTAGTCCTTCGATCAAATCAACCCTTAAAAAGCACTGATTATTACTATTACAGTTATATTTGAATGACTGCTTATATTTGTAATGGCGCTGAATCTATACCTTCATCCTTTGCGCGACCAAACGACAGACTGTTTTCAAATCTGACGACGTACGGTTACTGCAGACGACAGTAGTGAAGTGGGGGGAGAAGAGGATGACTTGAAACCATGTTCTGTTGACTAACAGCTGTCTCTTAGCCATTTTATCACACACAATGTTAGCTGAACACAAAGAATTCAGTGTCTGTTTTCCTTCTCGAGAAAGCAATGTATGAATGTGCCAAGAAAATTCGTTTTCTTTTCACTTAGTGTAGTAATGCAGTATCTGTAAAGTTTGGTTAAATAAAAATTAAAAAAACGAAAAGAAAATTTTAATAATAATAATAATAAAAAGAGAAGAAAAACAAACAAAAAAAAAAAGTCTTTCAGCAGAAATAATTTATTTAATTATCTGCTAAAAATAAGCAAGACTGAAAAACAAAATAAAAATAAAATAAAATAAGATAAAATAAAATAAAATAAAATAAAATTTAATTATATTAATAACTGTTTTATTAATCTCGTTCGAAAACTAAATTGCAGTTTTTGACTTGTCGAAAGTCTAGCATAATGTACGTTCACGTGATTGGTAACATCAGACACTTGCTAATGAATTACATTCCCCACAACCTCGTTATATTAGTCTATTTATGAACTAAATTCAAACAGTACACAGTGCCTTCGATGTATGGCAGACGCTTATATTTTCTTTGACAGAAGTATCGAGATTATTATTATTATTGTTGTTGTTGTTGTTGTTTTGTTGTTATTGTTGTTACTGTTGTTATTGCAATACGAATTTTATTTGAAATAATTACTAAGAAATTTAAATATTGGAGAACAACCCCACAACCAATCAAAAACAAATTAATTATTTTTAAATGATGATGATAATAATAATAATAATAATAATAATAATAATAATTATTATTATTATTATTATTATTATTATTATTATTATTATTATTATTATTTACACATGATCGATCTAACTTGGTCCCATTATTTGAAAATTGTAGACACTCCTAGCTCCTTTGTAAGGCTCCTTGCATACCTGCAAACAAAGGCGTCCAAGCCATGACCTTTAAGGTTAAAAAATCTGTTAACCCTTAACTTCTTGTGACCTTCGACATGGGAAAAATCTTCCATTTAACGGAAAATCTTGACTACCATACAACAGAAGTATAACCTTCAATATACCTTCTTTACCCGTAGGTGCAAAGTTCAACTGGTATCAGTATATTTGTGAGAACAGTCGAATGTGTGTGTGGTTCACACACAAACACGTCTGTAGAAGGAAACTGTAAAATAAAATAAAATATGTATATATATATAAAGTACTGGGGAAAAGGACAGGTATCAATTAAAAAAGAGGGTAAAAGTACATAAAGACAGCTACTTTTTTAATATTCAAATTACATAGATATATAGCTATATATATGGCGTTTGCTTTGTGTGACTGTTGTAAAAAAAAAAAAAAAAAAAAAACGGTGAAAGTGTTGTAGAAACCTGAACAGTCCGACCACTTAAAACGTACTTCAACTAGCAAGTGAAAAGAACATGAAATTACGTTTATATGCATGGTTAAAAACAATGTCAAACACTATTTTGTGTGTACATACACCAAGATTAACTACTACATGCATTCTTTTAGTAAATCCGTTCATTGTTTTCAATCTATTTTTGTTTGTTTTTGTTGCTGAAGTTTGTATTGGTTCCAGACCTGATAATAATATGTGCACCATCATTGTTGTTGTTATAATTTTCTTGCATCTGCGCTTGGGAATCGTTAAAGAGAGCGACTGGGAAAAGTGCGCAGAAAATATGCTTCCGAGATGCCTAGAGCATATAAACACTAGTAATAACAGTGTAATGATTTTTCTGTTTTCCGAGAATAGCCGAAGTTGCAGCATTTCCATTTTAACGATTATTTGTTTCACGGGATACACCGAACGAGCTTTCGTTAATGACTGAATGTTTGACAGCTCTGCGTATTTTAATATTAACTGCTATTAGCTGCGACAAGTTCTTTTGGTGTTACTAAAGTTGAAAGTTACTATAGCCCTGGGCAATTTTTATCGGTCACGTACAGTGAAAGTTTTACGTACATCTTCTTACTGGAAGGGAAGTAGATACCACAACGTTTCGTAAGCAAGGCTTGGGGGCAATTGTTGGGACGTTATTAAACCGAGAAGGACCGATCCAGAGACCATTCGTATCTAATATCACCATTTTGTATCCAGAATTTAATACTGTAACAGAAATTAAAATATCGTTGTCAGTTTACAAGAAATAAGCTATTAATATCTTCGTGGGTCGTTTTTTTTTTTTTTTTTTTTTTTTGTTGTTTTTTTATTACCCAGTCGATTAAAATACCAATATGCAAATATTGATGGTACTGTCGACATAAGATTTACACGAGGGATCACTTGTTTATTTGTTTTTATACAACGTAATCTATTCGGCATTCGATCGCGTAGTATTTATTCGTATACTATCAAAAGGAATGTTTTGCAAGATAATATTTCGTTTTTTTTCACTGTGTAATTAATCCCCTAATTCATTAACATTAACTTCTGCCTTAGGCAGACAGCTCGGCTTGTGGACAGATTTTCCCCGAGACATTTGTATTTGAATTTTCATTGGATTTAAATGCGTGTAAAACGGTTCATATATCGATTAGCACTGGATTATTGAGTTATATGAGTTCAAATCATTCCTTGACTGAGATATAAAACCTTTACAATAGTCATTACACCTCACCAGTGTTATGAAACTAATTTATATTTGTTTGATGACACAGGACATTGTTATTTTCTTATTTTTTTTTTATTTACTTATTATTTTATTGTTGTTGTTTTGGTGGGGTTTTGTTTGGGGGGGGGGGTGGTTCTTATTTCGTTAAGAAGATTAGACGAAATATACCGTTATAGCAACATTACCCATTGAAAAATTAATGAATAATTATTACGTGTGAGTTATACAGATATTTTATTGCTTATTTTATTTTTGTAAAATGACACAAGAAAGGCAACTTACTGGCGTCATACCATAGATTAGTCTTAACAGTGGATTCTTATCAATTAACAACAGCAAGGTATTTTTTTTTTATATGCAGACTGGAGTAAAACAAACGGGCGCGTCGTCGACTGGTCTCGAAACGTTTTATCCGCCAGTCTTCAGATATACCAGTTTAAAACCTGTCTTGACCAAACAAGTCGAGAATCTATGTTCAAGACAGATAATTATGTTTCAAAACAACTTCCTGTGACCAGACCGTTTTAACACTTCCCCTGCGATACAGTGATTGTGACAATTTTGTACATGTACAAAGTGAGCGGTAAAATTGTGTGAAATTATTATCACAAGATAGTATGATTCAAGTTTGGTTTAAACCGTACCTACGTAATATAAGAAATGTTATTTAAAAAAGGATAATAATTTTAATACATTGAATTAATAATAATAATAATAATAATAATAATAACAATAATAACAATAATAATAATAATAATAATTATTATTATTATTATTATCATTATTATAAAAGCTAAGCAAAATAACTAGACTAAACGGGAAAAAAGAAAAGAAAAGAAGAATGAAAAAAAATTAAAAACATAAAAAAATAAAGTTTTTTAAAAATCATAATCAGGTTAGATAAAGGTACATTAATGCGTGATGTAATGGAAATTAAATGATCCTATAAATAGAAAACAAATCGGAGACTTCTGTGTTCAGCTGATAGACCACAATCAACCAGCATATCCAAACACGAATCAGTAATTAAAATTTCAATTTTCCTTTCAGAGAAACAAATCTAAATGCGATCATTCTGTTGACTTTTAATCGCCATTATACGAACTGTGCAGGCAATATGTACTAACTGCCTGTTAACAAAGAAATGGCTCGTGTAAGTTTTATTCTGTACATAAAACATCTGATTACACTATGGAAACCTCTCTTTGTTGGCAATATTTTGTTGTTGTTTTGTTAACTTTTATTTCAGTCAAAAGCTATGAAACAGTTCTTCTACTGTTAGCAAAATTTGAGAGAAATAGATTGTTACCACCATATCATAGGCAATTATCGTCACTTAACAGCAAGGAGTCGTTTAGACATGTCTTTAAGAAAATAATTTGGAACACTGGCTGGAACAGGAAAACATATGGTTCCATATCTTGAAGGCTGTGGAAATAAACAAATAAGAAAACGGTTCATCGCTGTATTTCTTAAAAAGTAAATGTAGACTTTCAAGCAAGTAAATACTGACAACCAACCAAAAGCTTTATCACAGTTTTAGTTGGCAGATCTTAGTACTGGCGCGTATCCAGATCCAGTATTCCACTAGATCTGGTGATGAGTTGAAAGTACACAAAGACGAATCTTAAGCAGGCAACACAGCCTAGTCATCTACAGAACGTTTGGAAGTGATGAACTGGCTTTAACGGCATAAAACATGTCAAAACTAATATTAAAACGCTTTGCCTTACATACCATGTTGCCTCTTTCTGCCCAAAATACAAATGTATATTTGAAAAGATCTTTCACACTTGCCACCGATTTATGCTGTGTAAATCTCAACTTCAGCAGAAGTGAAATAAAATGGAAAAGTGTGCTTTAATATACAGAGCATAAATAAATAAAATAAATTCTAATAGAATATGAACAGCAGTTAATTTTTTATTTTATTGTTTATTTATTTTGTTGTACGCTTGCCGTTTATAAGTATAATTACCTTTAAATATAATGTGGTTTAAAAATATTGATCTAACCGTATGTCTATGAAAATTATACACCTAAGCAATTGCCAACAAGTGTGACGCTAAATAATGCATGTATATTTGATCTGATCACGATTCTCACCCCACTTGTGAGCTATGGTTTAATGTCAGTTTATATTAACAATAACCTAAAAAAAAAATAACAAGTTCAGCTTGCAAAATTTATAGTCAGTGTACATTCAGAGGAAGTTAGCTAATATCAAACAGCAGGTAGATAGTCACAACGAAAACAAAAGATTCATTCCTCATTCAGCATAATTAATTATTTTAAATTCAAGACACGAGTTGATTACTGGCTTAGTATGCCATGTGTAAAGAAAGAAGTTACTTATTTTTCTTCATTCTGGAGAGAGAGAGAGAGAGAGAGAGAGAGAGAGAGAGAGAGAGAGAGAGAGAGAGAGAGAGAGAGAGAGAGAGAGAGAGAGAGAGATTGTCTTAAATTAAACACAGCTTAGAGAAAAATTGAGATTTAGAATTAAAAAAAAAAAGAATTGAATAAAAACAACACAAATTCACTTTACTCAACTCTTTTTGTATTTTTTTTTTTCTTTCAGATTATCAACATATTTACATACCAGGTACGTACGTTTTAATATGTAATACATGAAAAAGAATAGCACATAAAATCTGTCAACTGCCTTGATGAGGAGTGATACAAATAACCAAAAAAAAAAAAAAATAGTGATACTTTACAACCATGATCTGTACATGTTTGTTATATACAGTTTGAAGCACCCAGCTAGTTGTGAGTTAAGAAAACATGCACAGTTTTAATTGTTTTTTTTTTTTTTTTTTTTTTATTTGGGAAAACTTACAATAAAGAAAGAATAAAAGTAAAGAGAATGCTTGGCAGTATCATCAAAGGCATATAAATTTCACAGACATTAAATTCCTTACTTGGAACATAGTAAATGAAAAGGCAAAAGAATTATAGAATCCTAATTGATTACTTAAACAGGTATTAATAAACATTTTATGTGATTATGAATAAATTCTGGACAGATTTAGGACAGCTTATGAACATGGTATAGAGGTAAAATAAAAAAAAAAAAAAAAAAATTATTATAATATTGATTACAAATAATTAAAAAATACAGTTGAAAATAGCTAAGAATATATTATAGAGGGTTGATGTGCACTTCTTTATCTGTAACTATCAAAACAAACTGATTTCTGGATGAATATTAGCACTACAGGACTATATCAAATTACAGTCAATGGCTAACTGGCCAAGTCTGATATGAGCTTAAACCCACAATACAATGTGTTAAAAATTATTACAGCAATACTTTAGACTGTCATAGTGAAAATAATAATGGCTACCTTTCCATGAATACATGGTTAACGCTGCTGCCAATGTAGGCTATTTTAAATAATCTGAAATGTTGATAGCAAATTAAAATAAATCCATAAAATTTGAATCATTAACCAGCAATGAAACTCCCGTTACTAAGTACTGGAAACCCATTATTTAATTTAAAATTATATACCTGAAAATTCATTAAGATATTAATTTCAATTCTAAAAAGTAAATGAAATTTAAAAAAAAAACTTAAAAAAATTACATAACTACAATTTTGTTATAAAAATTAATAATAATAAAAAAAAAAAAAATTAAGAGAAACAATAAATTCTTCTTGAAACAGTATGATGATTTTGTTATTTTTGAATAAACAGTTATGTGACTTAATGCAGATTACATTTATGTAAAAGACTAATATATGTTTATACCTGTCTGACAAATACCCACAATGCAAATTATGTATACCATGTTAGAATAAAATATTTAAGAATGTGAACCTGAACTACTAATCACAAAACCACTGCCATTAAATAAACAAACTACAGGTTGTCACGTTTTTAGTCATCTTGTTACTAATGTGATGTAACAGGTAACTGTACACAATATTTATACTAGGTAGATATAATCATTCATGTGTTGCTGAAGGTAATTGGAAATATTTTCACCTGAGAAAAAATGTCATTTTAGAGTTGTATTGAACAGTGTTAAAAAAAAAAAATAATACAGTATGAATTTAAGATAAAATGTTATGTAGGTACCAACCATTTATCCAGTTTCCAGAAATAAAGTTACTTAAATTTTTGAAACTGGCTACTTGGGTGTGATTTGTTTTAGTTTCTATTTATTATCACGTCTAAAAAGACTAACAGGACTGCAGCTTGCTAGTGAAATATGTAAATTTATAAAGAATTTTAAGGAGAGATATAGTCCCTATCCAAAACCCAAAAATTCAGACCACTACCAATTCCAAACTTGCCTGATAGCTGGTCCAGTACTATTAATGTTTACTTTGTTGAGTTTGTTTCTATTATTCATGTATTTTTAACAGATCATAACATCAAAAATATAATTTTCTTGAATAGAAAAAATCCTAACATGAAAATCAAGAAATATTTATTGCAAGTCAAATAAATGTGTTTAAGTTTAATAAGGTTTATTATTTATTCTTTAAATAACATTTCAAAATTTTATTATTACTTTTTTTAAAATCATTTTATTTTTTGGTTCTTAATATATTGCTATTACCATACCTTTAACTTTACATGTACATGTAAAATAGATGCTTATAAATATACTAGAAGATATTTTTCAACATTTTAACTGTTTATAAAGGTAACTTAATACACCTACATGTTACTGAACAGAAATCTATCATTGTTATATTTATCTACTTGCCAAACACTGGAATATTTTCATTTGTGAGATCTCATTGTGTTGGTCAATATTATAGATATACTCACTAGACTGCAATATCTGTATTAAACTCCAAACCATAACAAAAATACATAATAGAAAACACCTAATGTAAAGTGACCCTTATTCTATTTTCACAATATCTATGTAATAATGTTTTATACCTGCTAGTGTGCTTGAATGAAGAAACCTATTGTATATACATTAATAATTGCCAAAAAGAATACATGTAACATGGTAAAACTTTTAAATCACAGTTCAGGACTTTCCTGCAATGCCGTATAGCTAGTTATTTCTGGTCCATTGCACAAAGTTACTACACTATCACAAGAAACGGCTGAAATAGGAACAGAGTTAGTCTTTCCATCACTTCCAGAAACACGCAGTGAATCAAGACCTTCATGTCTCAAAACTACACCTGTACCATTCACATCACTGCTTTTTTCCACTTGCCTATCTTCATCTGTAACAGATTTACCATCTTGTCGAACGTGTTGCTTAGTATAAGAGTAATTTTCTATGGGAAACAATTGTCTTTCTTTCTTTTTTCTCCCACTAACCCGGATGCCCACTGTAGATGGTGCATATCTCTTTGAAATCTTTACTTTCAAAGTTGGCTTAACTGATTTTTTTGGTAGATTTTTTTCAGGAACTGTATCTGGTTTCACTGATTCTGGAAACTGCAAATCTATTGTTCCATTCTGACACACAGTTTTAATGTCTTCTGTGCCAGAGTTTTGTCTCAATTCCTGCTGTGTTTCAGACAATTCATCTACCTCCATTTTCACAACAGGTTCTTGTTTGTCTTGTTTGATTCTCATCAATGTTTCAAGAACCAAAGGACATTGCTGAAGTACAGATTTTCTAGCATTTTTCACTGGTCCATCCAACTGTTGCTTTTTCTTGTTGAATTCTAACCACAACATCCTTACTTTTGATGATAGTTTTGAAGCTCTTGGTTCTAGGAGTTGTGGTTGTGCAATAGTTGTTAATGTATTTTTGTCATCAGGATAGTGCTGATGTGCCATGAAGTTCCGCAGTGAAAAGAATTTCTTGCAGCTGCAGCACTTGATAGAAAGAGAGCTTTTCTTTTTGTAGAGATCAAGGTAAATGTCACCATCTTGTGACACTGATGGAAAATTTTTTGAAGGATTTGCATCTTTATGGCGAACACCCAGTACCCTCTTTTCATTGTTTGTACCGTTTTTTGGTACAGCTGGAATTTTATCATTTCGTAGTTTCAACATACTCTTGACATTTATTTTTAATGCACGAAAATGACTGTCACGTGAACTCCTATCCAAGCTACCTGATCTCTTCACAGGAGATGCACCACACTTCACAGAACGGTATCTTTTATTGACAACTTTCTGAGAAGGCTCGCTTTCAGAACTGGATTCAGCTGCCGACTCTGAATCTGAAAAGGCTGATTCTGTGGTTTCACTTTCTAAACCAGAACCAGAATCTGATTCAGGTATTTTTGTTTTTTTACCAACATTGTCACCAATACTAATATTCCTTTTCTTCAATTCTTCCTTAGCCACTTTGAGTTTCTCTGCATCACTAAGTTTCTGTTTCTTTCTGTGTGGTGATGATATCTGAGGACTCGCCCTTTTTGTATCCAATGGCAGCTCAGTTTTGTTGCCAGGTTTTTCCTGTTCTTCAGAAGGTGTCTGTTCTGCTGATTCACCTTTCAACATTTCAAGGAAATTAATTTTTTTGTGTCTGAGTCGCTTACCAAGTACAGCAGCCTCAATTGCTGGGGGAGCTTGTGGACTTGTAGGGCATGATGTTGGAATGATATTTTCTGGACCACTGAAAAATTGCAGCAGAAGCAACATTATATTTTGGTTGTTAATAACTACATGCTTAACTTTAAGAACCACATGAAAAATTTCTTTATAATAAATATGTTATATTTAGCATTAATTTATACTTAATTTAAGATACTTTTCTCATGGATATTGCACAGTATCAACATAAAATACGGTATCTTTATAGTGGTGAGTAATTAATTTTGCTTAACAATAGCTTATATCTTGGACACATTTTTTTTTTGTTATAAATTGTGTTTTCAGTATCAAATTTATATTTTGATATATAAAAAAAATACCTTGGTGCTGTAGCCTTGCCACCAGAGAAAGATCTTGGTCGAACTCTTTTCTTAGCTGCAGATTTGGTTGAACAAGGTTCAGGGCTCTGTGGAGATTCACTGTCTCTTACAATAAACTCTCTTTTCATTACTGAATCGTCTGACCTGGGCAGACGTGGTTGAGGATTGACATAATATCCAATGAGATCTTTTGCATCATCCTTTGATATAATAAGGGTACTCTTTGAATTGTATGCTCGCCCATACTGAACCAAGAAATAGCGCTGCATTTCTGCACAATTCAGCACTTTAATACCAATAAGCTGGCATCGCTTCTTAAGAATACCCGTATCTTTTGCTGGCAAAATTTGTTTATGAATGTCAACCAGGCGAACATATGGAACATTGTCAATCATAATGGCTGGCAGATCATTCCAGAACATCGTTACAGTGACAATCCATGGCGTATTGTAGTCTGAAATTGAAGTGTTAACAGGACAAGGTGTTACAGGGTTGTCTGCTACTGTTGCATCTGGGAATAAATCAGATTTGTCCAGTTTGAAGTCACCACTCATGAAATCAAAAGGCTTTTCCAGAACTGGTAATGATATTTCAGGCAAAGCTGTACCAAATGATGGAGGTGTGATGTTACTGAGATCTGCATCAAGAAGAGCCTTTACAGGACTCTGGCTTGGATCAGTAATTGGCCTGGAACTACCGCCAGTGTTTACTATTTCAGGTACAACTGCAGATGCGTCTGAAACCTTATCCTTTCCTTCAGATGATACATCCAATTTACTTTCACTATTAGATTCATTTGCCGACACTGAATGATTAGAAGTTGTATTCACAAACTGTGTATTCTTCATATTCATATTCCAGTGTTCACTGGACATGTTATCAATGTCTTGATTTAGTGATGTTTTAACTGATGGATTGTAGTTCTGATTACTGTCCAAAACAAGTTTTGTACTATCTAAAAACCCTGTCTTCTCCACATCTTCCATAGCATTCAACAACAAGTCTACCTGATCAGATGTTAAAGGCATTGTTTCCCCCATAAAATTTATGCCAACAGAATCACCATTTGAATAAAGATCAATAGGATGTTCATTACCATCTTCTTCAACTGACTCTGATGCTAGATTATCATTCTCCATACTTAAGATTGTGCTGATAATTTTACTGTCAAAGTCAGCAATGCTATCCACAGGAGCTGTGTTTGTTGACAAACCCATGCTGGGCAATGTCGAGGTACCACCATAATATTTCTCACTGATAGATAAGCCAGACTTGCCTCTCAATTTGATAGCTTCAATGTCAGCATCAGTTAGGTGAGGAACAATGATATCACCAGGTTTTGGAGCTGGCAAAATAATTTTGTCTGCAGGAGATGGTAATGAAAGTTCACGACTTGTTCTGCGTGTGCTTCTTGAGCTTTTCGAAAGATAATATACATACTGGTCTTGATATTTACCAGTAATTTTCATTTTAGATGCATCCAGCTCTAAATCATCTTGAAATTTTTCATATTTCCTTTTAGGTCTCAAGTATGAATTATTCTTATCTACCGGCATTTCTAGATTATCAGGTCTTTTAAAATCCATTATTGTGCAAAGTGATTCTGAATCAGAAACTAACGAATCTGTCTTCATTCGCTTGGACCCTTTAACATTGTATTTACCTCGTACTCGTCTTTCTTTCTGATGTACCTTTGTTTTTGACCAACTAGAATACTTCTTGTTTTCAACTTTTGAGTACTTTGTAACTGGTGGCCCTGTAATAAAGACCCCACCCCTGAGGCAATAGTCATGATCATGATACACTGAATGTGGTTCAGGTGGTGTACAATTTACACCTTTTCTTCGAAGAAGAGTCTCCAATGATAAATCATGATCCTCTTGAATCTCTGACCCAGCATCTGATCTATCCCAGTCTGCACATGGAGACTGAAGAAATGTGAGTAGTCCAGGAGATCCTGAAGTTGGTGAACTGATATCTCCCTTGTCAAAGTAAGAACCACAATCATTGGAACCTTTTGACTGGTCACCTGGAACATCTTTGTCAATTCCAATTCCACTAATTGATGCAAATGTTCCAATCTTAAATTTCCCCACTTTTGGGTAAAGTAATTCATCCTGACTTTTAATGCCACTTGAAAATGAATCAGAACTATTGTTAGAATTATCTCCTTTATCTATGTCAGGAGAATTTGAGGCATTTGGCACTGTAAAAGAAAGTGTTTTTAATGATGATGGACCCATGTCAGATGTACATGAATCTCGTGACAATGAGTCAACAGATGATGGTGACAACAGTGACTGGTCACTAGCTATGCCTCTATCATTTGACAGAGAACTCTCGTTCATCTCCATTGCCTTTTGGGGACGTACCAAAGATGTGTTAGAAAAAGTACACTGAAAGCAGCTGCCTTCAACTGACATATTCCCTGATCGATGTTCAACATCTTCAGTGCATGAATCAGAATCTCCTCCATCAATGCTACATGTGTCTTCTGAAAAGTCACCACTGTGACAAGCATTCCTGCCCAGTACAGAAGCATAACAGTGATCAAATTTGATGGAATTAGCAAAATCTGAATCATTAATTTCAGTATTTTTATCACACACTTTATTGTCATTTACATATGAAGCAATCATTTCTGATGATCCATTGTTTATGTCATCTGACACAGCTGACACAGGGTCATCTGAAAGAAAGCCAGAATCTTGTCCAATGCTTCTGGTACTTTCAGCACAAACTCTGTCATCAACCATATCACATTCTGTTTTATCCAAACTCAGTTTGCTTTGTTTATCACACCCATCCTGAACACTGTTTTTAGAATCGGAAACATCACTGCTGTTGTCACATTCAGCTCTGTTAATGGCATGACACAAGATACACCTGCTAGAACCATTATCATATTTTTCTGTGTGATCAAGTCTTGATTGATTTTTTCTACACTCAGTGCAATAATTCTCTTCTGTTTTGTCTTCAAGCTCTGCTCTTTCTACTGATGATTCCCTCTCCTGACTTGCTTTCTCAGATGCCAAATCCAAAGTAGTCTGAGGAGGGGACATGTTGCCCAGCAGCCTCTCTGAAACTGACGTTTCGTCACAATCAATATTTGAGCTACAATTTTTTTCTAACTGCTTTAGTTTCTGAAGGTCTGATTCCTGGATGCTAAATGATTTGATATCTTTTTGTTGTTCATTAACTTTATTTATTATACAAGACGAAATATCACTGTCACACAAGGAGCTTATTTTATTCAAATTATTTCCTTCAACTATGTCTTTTTTAACCACTAATTGATTATCAAGTTCAGTTTCGTCCTGAGTCAGCATTGTATCCAAATTGCAAGAATGCTGTTTTTGAACACAATTTGGAACATGTTTCACTGATCCCATTTTGATAGATTCAGAGTTTTCATCTTCTGTGGTATCTTCGTCATCTTCACTGGGTGAATTGAGACTGTCCTGTGAATTGTTTTCTTCCGACTGTGACTCAGGATCGTCCCGCTGTAACACTGCTGCTGTGGCAAGGAGATCCAGAGGGTTGAAATCCATAGCACATTTCTCTACCATTCTTTATACACGGCATGGGGATCATTTGGGTCATTAATGAAATGTTACCTAAAAATAAAATCAGACACGTTCAAGTTAAGGATGGTCTAACTGGAAATATTTTTACTCAATAGTTCATAAACAGAAATTATTAAATAATTAAGTTATTTGTAGGTGTTTTTATATTTATACATGTATATTTGTGTGTGGGGGGGATGGGGGGATAGAGAGAGTTCACTCTTGAACATTCAGTGATCTTGTTTTTTCATTATCATTTAGACATATCTATTATGTAAAATAATCAAAGGTTAATACCAACAAGTCTGGTATATTATAATTGTCTTATTATTTTTTCTGTTATTAAAAACATATATTAATCATGAATGCTAATAGATAGTAGAATATAAATTGCTGGCTTCTTGCCAGCAAATGAATAATATTAATCTCCATCCTGTTACTTAATTCATAAAAAAAACCTATAGTTTTAATAGAACTGCAGTGTCATGCAACAAGAATTACATAGAAACAATGTGTTTCAGAGTACATTACAACAATTTTTCCACCAAGAATTATTGATAAAAATAATATAAAAAAATTAAAAATCCTACAAAGTAATGCAAATAAAATCTGTAATGTTTATTTATTAAAGAAATCTTATAGGTTTTTTTTGTTTTTGTTAATGAACTTAATTACTAGCATTTAAACTGATCTAAAAGGAATATATGGAATTAATTTGATATAGGAATCAATATTATATAAGAACAAAAGCATTTAAAACAAGACAGATATCATTAATATCTTAGTAGCATTTCAAATAGTACACTTTATTATCTTTAGCTCCAGGTACTATTGTTATCTATTTAGGTCAAGAAGTTAGTTCCTTTTTCCTTCAAAATGTCACTAGACATGCTATACAGGCTATTTGTTAAAGGAGAACCAGGTTCAGACAAACTCAGCAAGGCTGAACCAACATACAAAGATCTCTCGATATAGCAAGAGGAGAGGTCAACTAAAGAGTAAACAAACTTCTCCTCTGTAGCTTTATCAGAGCAGAATACTAAAATACTAAAAATATATAATGAATTCCTGCTAAAAACTAGTGATAATGTTCTCTTAATAGTCAACCCAGTGAAACTATATAGCCAGCTTGTGTGTATTTGAATCTTGTATTGATTTTATAACATGTCTTAATGATCAGTTAGTAAAAGCTTTGTTAGTTACTGGTGGTATAGTAATGTATTTTTAAGCTAATGACAAAATGAAATGTATAATTACACCAGAAGCAGATGTACCTCAGTAATCTCAATAATTACTAGGCTACTATAATTAATAACTAATGTATTATTTATTTTATTTGAAAATTATTTGAATTCTCACATCAGAAAAATAGTAAGTAAAATAAAATAAAATCTAACAAAATTAATTGTCATATTGTGTAATATTTTTAACTATGTTGCTGCTGAATACCTGACAAAAAATAAAAAAATTGCTATGACTGTATGAGAAATGCCAGCTTTAACATATTTTAAAAAAAACAGTCTGTTTATGAAACAGTTGTTTTCATGTCTATAGTTTTAATAATCTTAGATCAAAAGTCAGTTTTTTAAAGAATTTCTATTTTCTTTCAAAGTGTATTTATTACCATACTGTACCAATACCATTAAAATAAACAAAACTTTAAAAATAAAAAATAATAATAAATTTTAAAACTTTAAAAATAAAAAAGGAATAAAAATGAACATTTAATAAAATAAAACTGAAAAGTGTCCACCATTTATACATTTTTGTTTTTACATATCAATATTTAAAGTATAAAATTTCTTGAAGTAAATTGCACCCATCTTAAATGTTAAAAAAAATAAGAAGTAAATAAATACATAATTAAAGAAATATTGTTTGTACTCATTAAAAAAAAAAATCTGTTTTCATCGCCAAATGAACGTTTTAAAAACACATTTTTATACTTTGTAACACTCAAGTCATAGCAGACGACGCACTCAAATTCTCAATTACCAACCTCAACATGTTTATATATATATTCAGTATTTAAACTCATAATCAGTTTAGCTTATATTAGTTATAATATATATATATATATCTACTGATAATAAATCAATCATTAAAAATCGTGTACCAATAGTTATTTACTGAACGAACTCTGCATTAGGATGGACCAATTATCATTCATAATCGTAACAATGTTATTATGCTACCAAAACCAACACACGTAATGATGTAGGCTAGCGGTCCTGTCTTGAATGAGAACCATAAATTATACAAAAAGGTTTACAGTAATTAAATGATCATGGATACATCAAGTCGGAAAGAAGTATTATCCTAAGACTAATTACTTTCCAGAATTTAATTACTCGTTACCAGTTTCTTGTGAAAACTTGGCCTAATTATTTTTCGGCTCTATTGTTAGAAACCAATCCAACTTATAAATTTATAAAGAAAATAAATTAACCATGTGACGCATAATCCATCGGAACACATTTCAAATGGGCAAAAAATAAAATATGAAGACTCAGTAACTTCCGTTTATCGAATTTCTAATACTATTGCAATATCTGTATCACATGCTGCCAAACGAACGTAAACAATGTATGTGTCCCAGTTTCACTTTTGCCGCCATTTCAAGCTCCAACAAAACTCGCTCGATACAAGGTCATTTTGGTTATGGATGCGTCGATATGGGCGTTTGCAATATTATATATGCCTCATACTCACATATAAAGATATTAAGATGTTTTTGGTAATCCAAATTGTGGAACAAAGTGCTGAAGACTGAACAAAGAACGAACATTAGCAGAGCATGGTAGTACGGTCCTTTCTTCTCGGCAACACTGCAGGTGGAATGCGTTTAGCGATCACGGGACCACAATTCAGCCAATCACTACACGGCTATACCACACCATGAAACCATACGTTCAGCCATAGCGTACGCAAGTGAACAGGATGGCTGAATGTATATTCTGTCAGTTTCAGTAACAATAATCCACTAAAAAGTTACTTCACACATTCATTAATACTTTAAACGCCTATCATAACCCTTTACGATCTATTTTACGAAAATATGGGCAAGTTTTATAAAAACAGTTAAGGATTGTTTTATAAATGGAACAAGCCTATATAATATTATATATAACACTATTATGCCTGTGGACACAAAATACTATTGGTAAACATATTTTTCTTTGATCAAAAGAAAACAATAAAAAAGAAAAAGAAAGAAAAATAACACTGATATTTGAATAAAATCATATAGTATTTAAAAACTTTAAAAATATATATAAATAAATTTTAAAAAAATAATAAAAAATCCCTTAAGCATTCATATTTTATCAGGTCCATAGACTTTTGAAACGGAATAAAATTAATTTTTAAAATTCTTGCTTCATTAGCCTGTGAAAATACAACAAAACAAAACTTGCTGCAGGTAATCAATAAAATATACAAAAACATACATACGTGCGCACACACTAAACAAAAACGATAAAAGCACATATTCTGGGATAAATATTTGTATAACGTACGTAAAGACAAAAATACACTTGTGTGCACGTACACAGCACACACATGTACTTATAAAATATCTGATATGTTAAAGAACATTGTGGTGATGTTTAAGATAAAATATTCATATTTTACCCATTTCGATCCCTGAGCTGCATCTAGCAGTTTCGCCAAATTATTGTTTTCACAATGATCAAAGAAAATATTAAATATTTTGAAGTTACCAAAATGTGAATTTCATGTTTGTTGAATCGCAGACGTCTGCAAATGATCTTCCTAGGATGTCATTTGGTTACGTTAATAATTTTTATTCCAAGTGCATGACAACACTTATGTTGGTAGGAAGCTACTAATTAACATAGAAGAAATTACAAAATTTATTCATGATATTATAAATTTACATGTGTAAATATGAAGCAAATACTGTAGAATATTGCATATAATAACATATTATTACGTCTGATAGTGATTCTCTCTGTCACACACATTTACACACGAACGCACATGCACGTACATCCACGGACTCGCGCTGACACAATCGCACCCACGTACACCACATACACATACAGACATGATTATAGTCACATATATTTATAAATGGACCATACAATATTTTAATGGAAAAATGCACATACATATGTAATATTTTTCAAGAACATTTTGCGTGAATGGCGATCGAAGTTGATCTATATGCAAAACAGTCATAAATCTATTCATTCTGTCTTTTGTTACATTTGCATTAATATATTATCTAGTGTTCTAGATAATTCCATTTAAGATAACCTATAATGCTATGCTGAATACATTCCTAATCTTAATCTTCGGCTGATTGTATTAAATTATATTATATAAAAACATTAAAGCTGAATTATGTGTTATTTTAAATATCTCTATAAAACACGGTTGAAATATTCACTTATTTATTTATTTATTTATTTATTTATTTATTATTATTATTATTATTATTATTATTATTATTATTATTATTATTAATTATAAAAGTTACAATAGCATATTTAATAAGATCTATTTACATAATTTAATAATGTTTAAATAAAATGTTTGTTATAAATTCATCTCATTATTATTTTAGGTTTATGGTACATCTATGAAATCAAACATTTATTTATTTATTTATTTATTTATTTATTTATTTATTTATTTATTATTATTGTTATTAATATTTCATATTTTTGTCAGTTGTTTTATTTATTTTCGTTATTATTTAATTTCCGTACCTTATAATATGTTAACAGATGAGAAGAGGTGACAACAACTACAACGACAACGGTAAATGGAACTGTGTAACGTGTATTTGTTTGTCCTTTCTTGACGATGTCTGCCCAACCCAGTCAACAACGCGTTTTGTTGAAACTCTCGCATACATAACACAAGCAGAAGCGACAAGCTAAAAATAGCGGCAATCCCATCACATGATCGTGATTCATCGCTGGTGTTAGACTTGGTTCACGTTCAAATAAAAATTAGGTTTTTGTTCAGCCCTGTAAAAATACATTTAAAAATTCTAATTAGTTTTATTAGATTTAGCTGAAAAGAAAAAGAAAATAATATTTTAAAAATATTGCTGTTTTTTCTCCTTTTTTTTTTCATTTTTTTTTCAGATATATATAAATAACAATAAAATAAAACGTTGGATTGCTGTTATCACTTAATTTCAGTAAGTCTTGATTATTCGAGCCACGTCACCGATTAATGTAAGAAAAAGGAGTTGGATTGTTTAAGCTGGCGAAACAGGATGTCCTGTGTTAAAAAATTTACTTAATAAACTGGTTGTAAAATTTAATTCATACCAGAAAAATAAATAAATACACATAAACAAAAACATAAATGTAAATGTAAATGAAATAAAATATAAATAAGAAATTTTCAGGATTTTGGTGCGATGAAAATACGAATGAACGAACGAGTGGATAATTGAACGAATACTATTAATTATTTAATTATGCAAACAACAATTTTAAATTAACGGGTAATGGTCTTAAACTGATAAAATTACGACATCTGAGACAAGAAACCCAAGGTACAAATTACTGTATTCATTAAACAGCAGAATATAGTTTAAAAGCACATATCCAAAAATATTTGCCCTTGGTATGCTCCTGTCACATCTTGTGATATAACAGTTTTGAGTACTGCTTGGAACGGGAAATAGCCCACCCGAAAATATTTAGGTCGCTCGATCAATCCTTGTAAAATTTAGATGACACAAATTTATTTACAGAATTCTGACAACGGCGTCCACATTATCAAGGTTTATTTAAAGAAAAATAGTAAGCAACGGTTTGCCACGTTGCAACCTGTTTTTTCTCTTTTTATTTCCTCTCTGTTTTTATATTACAGCATTTTTGATAATAAACGTTTTTCTAGTTATGGAATGGTATCTGATGGTGTATCGCGTTAATACTACTGCTACCAATAAAGATTTTTTTATTATTATTATTATTATTATTATTATTATTATTATTATTATTATTATGTAAATAAAGAAATTATAAAGTGAAATTTAAAAAACAAAACTAGATTTTAATCCTGACAGGAAATTAAACGAGAAATAAATTAAGAGAGAAAAATAACGCGAGACGATTATTCAGATAAAATAATTTAAATGAGATGACAGTTAATTAAGTTAAAAGGTCAATTAAAACGACTCATTAATTGTCCATGAATCCAACGAATGCTGTGTGGACTTTCGCTGTATGTAAATATAAGTGAATATTAAAAGAAGGTGGGAGATAATACTAATACTAATACTAATACTAATACAACTACTACTACTACCACTACTACTACTAATAATAATAATAACAATAAATACTTAAATTCACTACGAAAAACGCATCATTCAACATGGAGATTGGGATAATGTATTTCAGTATCTAAAAAATTCGATTTTTTTTTTTATCAATATTACTATGATTATAAGGCGCGAATTCTTGAGAGTGTATTCCGAAAGTGTCTTTACAAACAGATTTCATAGTCAAATTTACACTGAAACCTTAGACCCGCCCCTGATTATGAACGTTGTCAGTTCAAGCCAAACTGAAAATTCAGACAAATGTCTGTAGTGAGACTAAACATTTAGTGAGATATTTTGGCCAGTCTGCAAACCATATGTCTCTTTTGAATGCTGTGTTTGTGAATTATTTACTCTTTGCTATGCTACCAAGAAACGGTTTGGACTCTGAGTCTCTCTCTTCTTGCGGAATGTGAACGAATTGCCGTTAACAACAAATATCTTCAACTTTTTATTCTATTGTTATTTCTTTTCAAATCATCTTGAACGTCGTATCATAATGCCGCCGCGTGGATTGCAACTCAAATTAGATATTATTTTAAAATTTTGGAAAATATGCCAAGAAGTTAACTGAATATAATCAGAAAATGAGGTGAATAAATAAGTTTAAATAAATAAACAACAACAACAACAAATAATAAAACAAAATAAAAACAGCAACAAACAAACGCGAAACATATCTGAAATAATAAAGAAAGAAAGAAATATTTTTACTGTCATAAAACAAATACAGAATATTATACTCAGTAAAATAAATATTTACTTATAGGCATTACTAAGCAACGTATAACTAGATGCACCTAAAGTTTCTAGAGGAAATTAGTCTTATATTTAAGATTAGTCACTATTGCTTAATAAATTATTCTGGGTGACAACGAATGTTATAAACATAATTGAGTGTAACTCCGATTTTGCTATTGATAAGTAGCTTCTGTGAACAATACAATTATTTTAAAGGAAGAAAGAACATATTTAAGACTGTAAATGATTGTTTCTGTGAAGTTGACTAAAAGGGGCGTAGGGACGAGAACGGCATTGTCAAGTAACAACACATGTTGGAATATACCTGTTTTATATCAACCGAGAGCAGACGTTTTGTGTGACGTCACAGCAGACGATTTTTGACAAACACAGAATGCTGCTCGAACAGTTCGCTTCAAATCTTCGCGTGCTATATCAACAGCTTTCTTGAATCGTGTTGTTTCACTGAGACGATCAAATGTAACCCCGGGTTTTTCAAATGTGTGTCGAAATATTTTGAATCACATCTTATAAAGCAAATATGCAATCTATTTTATATACTTCGATAGGATTATAGTGTTACACAGTCAGTCTTTACGACACAGCACTTTAACATGGTGTTTATTGAGCCGCGGGAGTTTTATTATTATTTAGAACAAGCATTTGATGAAAGACGTTTTTAGCATATATACTGTTTTAAAATGAATGCGTTCCAACCTTCAAAGTACAATGGCGTATTTTGAGATGGGAACAAACCCGTTTCCCTACCGGATATTTGCATAGACATTAAAACTATGTTGCTGGTTATATTCACAAATAGGAATTGTTTATGAAAACTGGGTTCACGTAATCGTTTTATCTGTCCCCTCCAATGCAGTTCCCATAAGCACGCCTGAATCAGTGATTATAAAATAAATATTTAGGGAAATATGTATTAAAATATCTAACTTTTACCCAGTAAATAAAATAATAATAATAATAAATAAATAAATAAATAAATAAATAAATAAATAAATAAATAAATAAATAAAATAAAATAAAATAAAATAAAATAAAATAATTAACTAATTAATAGCTTCACATATATATAAATAAAATTAAAAGGTTCCGATATCGTTTATCTTAATGCAATAAAATGGCGGTGACGTGCTGAAGACAGCAAAACGTGTTGAACTGAATGAAAAGCAACATTAACTGACACCACTGCTCGCGAATTATTAATAATTAAATGTAAATATAGTTTGTTTACTTTATTATCAGTTATTCTTTGTCAACACGCTTATTATTTGTGATTTACGATAATGTAACCATATACTAGTATGGGACACAAACATAAATCCTTGTAATTTTACTGCACGCATTCAGATATACAAAGTCTCGACAAGCTAAAATTAGCAACGATCCATCTCTAACAGATACAGTGATATATGTATACATATATCGACATACCTGTTATGTTCATGCAGCTCGCTCGAATAGCAAACGCCTCACCTTCTTACACTAAAATCCTTTGACATACACATATATATTAATTATTTAGCTGCCTCGTAAAATATACACATACATTCACAAACATATAAACATACACATATAAATACTACCACAACAATGGACACATAAGCAATCACACACACACACACACACACACACACACACACGCACACAAATAAATAAACAAACCTATTCAGTTTATATCCTAATAAACAATTTAAAATTTAGGTTTCCTTCTTACTTTTATTTATCTGTTCCATTACATGCATGAATTCAGTGTAAATTAAGTGAAAAAAAAAAAAAAAAAAAAAAAGAGAGAGGTAAAAAAGATCAGAGAGCGAGAGATCTTTAGTTAAACATACTCACCCACAGAAACACGTACAACCAAAAGAGTTCACACTCTAGCTATTGATAAAAACTATTTATACATTTGCGTAAATTGGCAAATACACCGACCCTTCACAAAACCAAGCAGCAGCGGTGCAAACTAAAAAGTTCGGTTCTGAGGGTGTTCGGCTAACTTAGAGTGAAAAGACTTGTGAATAAACGGGCCGCGGAAATAGTAGAGTTTTTGGGGTAGGAACGGGGGGGAATAATTTCGGTTTACTAAGTGCCTGGTTTTGAGACGTTTCAGCTTATGTCAAACTATATAGTTACATAATATTTACACAAAATGTTTTACATTACATGAATAACGCACTCAAAGCCGTACTCAAGTACATTTTAAAAATATTTGTTCTAGGGTATCATGATTAAAAATATTAATAAATAATGAATTAAACGTCCAGTGATTATTTGAATTTAGAATGGAGTGTAGTACAGTAAATAATTTGATTTTATGATTTTGAGTCATACTGAGTCATATTTCTAAGCAATGCAGTTTATATTTCTTTTCTTTTCTTTCCTTTCTTTATTTGTTTCTAATTCTTTTATTTATTTATTTATTTATTTAATATTCAATTATTCATTTTTTTAAATTTTTGTTGTTTGTTTCTTTACAGTACCGCAGTTACAAATCGTTGGTTTGTAAACAGCTAATTAATAAATAATAATCTGATACGTGCTTGTATCGAAGGCTTTGTTTGATTATTTTGATATGAACAGGTGACAGTCTAGTACGAATAGTCCGCTCCAGCAGTTTTCAAACGAGAAAATACTGAGCTTGAAGTAATTTTACATAACTCTAATTAACTTTGAGCAGAGGCCAGTTTCAAGACCCGATCTCACTTCCTGCTAGTTTTAAAGCATACGTCTTAATCGCCGCCGCAGCCAGCATTTATTTATAGTAATGAGAACAGCATGATGGTCAGATGACATCCCAGAAAGAGAACAATGACCTCATTCCCTCTCGGTATCCAATACATATTCATAAGGCAGTCTACTTCACCATTATCTCAAAATGCGAAGTCGATAAGGAAAACCACAAGGTCCGAGCTGTTAATTGTTAACAATGTGATATGATCGACTGCTTACAGTATAAACAAAAATATTTCTCAGCCACAATAACAAAAACATTTATTAGTAATGACATCTGGTGATCGCACACAGATATGCACGAGTGTTCTCCCCCTTAATAACCTTTCTCATACAAATAGTATGTTCTTCAAGGTTTGTTGTTGGGTTATTTATTTATTTTTTTAAATTTCTTTTATATTTTATTTATATCTGTTATTTATTGTCATGATTGTTTGTTTGTTTGTTTGTTTTTTTTAGTATTATCCGCCTGATGATGAGTCATGTTGTCATGCAGCCCGCTTCTCGAATTAGGTGTGTACACACACACACACACGCACGCACGCACGCACACACACACAAATATATACTCTGAGAAAAACAAAACCACACTAAAACATGAACATTATTTAAGTAATGGTAGTGGTGTATAATAATAATAATAATAATAATAATAATAATAATAATAATAATAATCAATAAAAACAGTAATATTAATTAGAACAACAAAAAAACAATAACAGTAACAATATTAATAAAAAAAAAAAAATAACCCAATAATGTCGTAATAATAATAATAATAATAATAATAATAATAATAATAATAATAATAATAATAATAATAATAATAATACATTTTTTGTTACATTCACATCCTTCTGCTAATTTAATTTTTGCCTTCCATAAAATAAAGTAGTCACAGAATATACTTAATGAAGTTTGTGCAGATACAGAAATGGCAGAGTTCCAAATGTATACGAGAGAGAGAGAGAGAGAGAGAGAGAGAGAGAGAGAGAGAGAGAGAGAGAGAGAGAGAGGGAGAGAGAGAGAGAGAGGGAGAGAGACAGACAGACAGAGACAGACAGACAGACAGAGAAAGAGGGGGGAGATAGAGAGAGAGAGAGAGGGAGAGAGAGACAGAGAGAGAGACAGACAGACAGACAGAGAGAGAGAGAGAGAGAGAGAGAGAGAGAGAGAGAGAGAGAGAGAGAGAGAGAGGAATAGTAGTAGTAGTAGTAGTAGTAATAGTAATAGTAGTTAATATAAAGGATGACTTCAGCATCTCCAGCATCACTAACCCTCTTATATTAAATAGCTGGAGGGGTGTTCATGTTATTTATTATATTATCATTGATGTTATTATTGTTGTTGTTGTTGTTGTTATCATTATCCTTATCCTTATTATTTTTATTATTATTATTATTATTATTATTATTATTATTATTATTATTTCTTCTGCTGCAGGTATTTTGCACTGACAGTTACAAAAACTGTTTTTGTTTTTTTGGTTTTGCTTAGTCATAAACTTTGTATTTGATTCGAGTCGCTTTAACCTTCACCCTGTTGTCACTAGACTAGAACATAAAACTTCATGTAGTCTTTTGTTTCGCTCTCAGCTTCTCGGGCTGTGCTATATTATTGTATAATAAATAATGGAGTGAAAGGTACAACATACATGAAACCGGATTTACTGCCTAGTCATTCTGACGTTTAACACACACACACACACACACACACACACACACACACACACACACACACACACACACACACACACACACACACACACACACACACACACAGACACACACACACACACACACACACACACACACACACACACACACACACACACACACACACACACACACACACACACACACACACACACACACACACACACACACAGACACACACAGACACACACACACACACACACACACACACACACACACACACACACACACACACACACACACACACACACACACACACACACACACACACACACACACACACACACACACACACACACACATAAAGAAAGAGAGGGAGAGAATGTAAAAAAAAAAAATTAAAAAATAAATAAATAAAAAGACAGAATACACATACACATACACATTACAACCCGTATGGGATATTAACAAATTAAAATTTTAAAGTCAATTTACATGCAGAAAAACAAAAAAAAATAATAATGAAATAGAAACGTTATTGATACTCTAATGTGTATATATAAATTACAAAATATTTATATCAGTCTGTCCTAGTTAGTTTAATATATATAATTTGAAAGTACATGTAAAATTAACATCATTTACGTATATGTTTGTAAATGTGTATATGTCTGATGTAATAATAATAATAATAATAATAATAATAATAATAATATGCCTACCTAATTACCCGTCAAACAGTCAACATATCTGTCTATCGTTTGGGATATCACTCTAACACTCTATCAATCTATATATCTCTACACCTCTTTCCAACTCTCTCTCTCTCTCTCTCTCTCTCTCTCTCTCTCTCTCTCTCTCTCTCTCTCTCTCTCTCTCTCTCAAAAAAATATATATATATTTACCATATACAAAAATATATATATATATATATATATATATATATGGGTTAACATAACAGCATAAATTTATCTCTGAAAGTTAATGTGAGGTTTAATTAGCTGAACGGATTGTGACCTTACGTCAGCTTGGCCAGAAAATGACCTCGAGGTTTGACCTTCCTACGTATCTCTTGACTTCATTTGGAGCCCAGATATGAAGGCTAATATGTACATGTATTATTATGCTGTCGACGACATTTGCATTTTTTCGCATGCCAAGTTTCTATGCAGGGCGTATTGATGTATGTGCATTGTGTTTATAATTATAATGTGTGAATTACGTTTGCGAAGATGGGAACGCTGAAGCAGACGTACATATATAAATGCTTACTGGGGCGTGGAACTAGGGTTCAGGGTTTAGCGTTGAATCCACATTATTCTCAAAATTAATAATCTGAAGTTTTCTCTCAGTCTCGTTTGCGGCGTTTGTGCCCAAACATATAAGAGTTAAGTATATTAAAGCGATATAAATACCACGATTTCTACAACAGACCAGTGTAATATTATGAACAATAAAATAAATCTGCCCAGTTGATGTAATGCGGTGCAACATTATGGACGTTTATATAACAGATGCGGCGACTAAGAGTCCCTAAATTAAATGGCGCTAGACTCGCTCCTGCCATGTTTTAAAAGAAACGAGTTATCAACATTTCAGCTGTTACAGTGACACATATCACGCATCGTCATTTATGTCAGTACGTATCTTTCAACGACAACTGGGAGTGCGTGTGTATGTGTGTGTGTGTGAGTGCATATTAAACGATTACTTTATATGTGCAGATTATATTAGGCAAATTCGTGATTGTAAATCAGTAAATGCGTTCGTCTAAATATACATACAAACACATGTACGTATGTGCCTGTAGATGTATCACTTACTCATGCGTAGTGTGTATATGTATATATGTGTGTGTGTGTGTGTGTGTATATATATATATATATGTATGTATGTATGTATGTATGTATGTATGTATGTATATATATATATATATGTATATATATATATGTATTTATGTATGTATGTATTTGTGTATGTATGTGTATGTGTGAAAATGAATATACAAATATACACAAACATAACGGTGAACATATAGAGGTTTTTTGTAAAAGCTGACGTTTAGATTATTTCGGAAACTTATATTACAATCCATCATATAAAGATATAAGTAAACTAAACATAGTAACAGCATTTGTAGGTCAGATTTATCATAAAGTCGCGGTCGGGTTGTTGCGCAATTCCTTTACTGATAAGTATAAGGAATATCATGTATCTTGTATAAGGAATATCATGTATCTTTAAAACATTTGTGTAAAGGCCAACAGAAGAATCCATTTAATATAATAAAAATTGTATATAAAGTATTATATATTTATAAATTAATATGGCACTCTCAAAATCTAGAAATTATGACTTAAATACTAATATAATTGATGTTTTTTGTTTCTCAGTTCATTCAAGCTCTTATTAAGAGCGATAATAGGTCCTCCAGAACAATATAATATACTGAAGTATATTTCAAAATAAATAAATAAAGAAAGAAATATTTTAAGCAAAGAAATCGAATATTTTTACACTTTAGACATAATTTTAATCGTGTAGGCACGACTTTAATAATTATCTTGTACGTATCACAATACAGATTTAAAAATACCCATTTGATTACCTACACACACGATAGCGTGACTTTGTCTAAGTAGACACTGTTTGATTGCTGTCCGTTCAGTACGAACAGAAGCGCAATACTGTTATAATATACCGGTTTCTTGTCGTGTTTACTTTGATCAGTGTTTCCGGCAAAGGAAATGTTCCAGCAGTTTAAATGAATCACAGAAATAAACACTTATAACACTTCTGATTATTTATTTATTTATTTATTAGTATTTTTTTGTATTTTTTCTATACATACACTCAATTTTAATTTAAAGTAGCATTTAATTTTATTTTCAAAAATCATTTCCTTATTTCCATATATATATACCTGTGTGTGTGTGTGTGTGTGTGACTGTGTGTGTATGTGTGTGTGTGTGTGTGTGTGTGTGTGTGTGTGTGTGTGTGTACGTATATAATTACGTACTTATTTATAAGTGAGCATGACAGCATCTATGCGTAGGTATATATATATATATAGAAATATGGAAATGATTTTTGAAAATAAAATTAAATGCTACTTTAAATTAAAATCGAGTGCATGATTGTGCTTCAAATCATGAATATACCATCTCTTGATTTACCCCATAAACTGTAGCTGTATTAGTAAACATGGAATATGTGTATCCAGTTTGTTTTTCGTACGTTCTATTAAAAAGGAACAGTCAACAAGTGAAATACAATATACAAGATAAAATGACTTCGCATGTATAATTTACTTACAGTCAGTTCAAAGGGGACAAAATACACTGAAATTACCCAGCCTCAGTTTCGTGTCTGAAAGGAGATATTTTTCTACTACTTTCTCTTTGAAACCATGGCAACGCGTTGTCTTTGTCACATTAACAGCATCTTTATAATGGCTCTCTGTTGTGTGGTTTCAGATTGCATGTAGAAAGCTGAACGACCTGTGACATTCAGAGCTCGACATCAGCTGTTGACGGGAGGCTGCAAAACACAGGAATTTGAAAGAAGTAAACAGGTCTTTTCTTTTTACGTGAAATTTCTTAAACAGACGACCCCCGGTTTCCCAGGTTTTAAAGAAGTCCAGGGCTGTTTCAATGGGAACTGGGAGACGAACCTCCTGTTATTTAATTTTTGAGACAGTGTCATGCTGTAAGTGACAACAAATAGCGGTATTCAATACACAGACTCTTACCTCAAACAGCTAAATCACAGTACGTTTATTTTTATTCTACTATGGTTAAAACGCTTTAAACCATTAAACTATTTTCAACAAGCGTAGCAAAAAGGAGTGAACAGACAGAAGGATCCCATTTTATTGTGGGGAGACGCTTCAAATTCCAACATGGAACGATAGTAAATTAGCAAGTACCACTATTTGATCGTTCAATTAGACATTTTCATTAATATGTAGGCAATTGTAAAAAATACATGATTTTGTTATAACTGTTGTTTTAACGAGAAAATTAGTTGAAATTTTGTAAATTTACTGAACCCTTCACCCCTAAAGCGCTTGAGATAAGACAGCTGACAGTAGTCCATATGACATCTGCAGACGATTTGTATATGAGAACTTAATTTCTAGAAAAAGCGAGTTTGTAATTCAGCAATGGTTTTGTAATGTTAAAAATTAAAATGGCATAAATAAATAAATAACTTTATTTTTAATTCACTTGAACAAGATATAGTAATTGGATGTGTGAATTAAAAAAAAAAAAATGAGAGAGAGAGAGAGAGAGAGAGAGAGAGAGAGAGAGAGAGAGAGAGAGAGAGAGAGAGAGAGAGAGAGAGAGATACCAATAATAATAATAAATGCCCTGGTATTGATACACTATTGTACATACTGTAACTAACCCTTAACGAGATTTGTGTAATTTCAAGCCACGTATGTGCTAATTTTCAGTATCCATCATCTGCTTAAGTATTTAGCACCTACTATTTTCAGAATTTTAAAATTGATATTGCAATCTATGCAGCAGAAACGTCCATCTTTTTTTTATTTGTTTGTTTGTTTGTTTGTTTGTTGTTGTTGTTGTTGTTTATTTATTCATTTTATTTATTTCATTTTATTCTATTAATTAAATAATTAATTAAATTATTTATGTATTTATTTAATTAATTATTTCACTTAATTTTTATATTTATTTTTATTTATGTATTATTATTTATTTTTACTAATTCTTTTTTTTTTTTTTTTTTTTTTTTTAAACAATTCAAGAAATAAATAAACTGAAAGCAAAAACAGTTATCAGTCGATATAAAAACTAAACAGATAATAAAATTAAATTTATCTGTCTGTCAGTTCTATTAAAGGGCGTATTTAGAAAAAAAAAGAAAAAATTTCAACATACTTCACTACTTGTGACGCCACGAATACATCGGCAATACGGTAAAATGTATGCCAGTAAAATTTTGTATGCCAGTAAAATTTAATACTGTCAGATTTTATTATTACCAGAGGCTATCGAAAAAAAAGAGTTAACAATCAGTAAATAAAGTGAACTATATTAGACTATTTTCACTCAGTTACAGTTTAAGTGTCAAAGAAGAGTGAATAAAACATATTATTTCAGTAAGATATATATATATATGATAATAGGTAAATAAATTGATAAATAAATAAATGAAATATTAATAAAATGAAATACTAAAACAAAATAAGAATTAAAAAGAAGAAGAAGAAGAAGAAGAAGAAGAAGAAGAAGAAGAAGAAGAAGAAGAAAATATAATCTGCAGGTAGACAGAATGTATTTCACCATGTCTGGTACTAAGAGTTTAAATTTTCAGTCACACGGACTGCAAGGCAGTCTGATACAGCTGTCATGAACTGCGCATATGCTGTAGTGTAATGTTACCTCATGCTAATGACTAATCGTGTGTGCGTAGTTCATGATTATCAACTGTGTGTATGTACCCACCTATCGACTTAGGTGTGTTAGTGTAAATACAGACATACAAAGACATTCACAGTGCTAACATACATGATAACACACCACAAACACACACACACACACATATATATACTGCATACAACCATGCATATAAAAATATGTACAGACGTACCTAATGTAATTTATGAATGCATGAACATCATTATAAAACAGCATGGCAAGAAGCCACAGTATTTATATTAGCGCATACGTATTATAAATAACCTGACATATGTATAAGAACAATGTGTGTGTGTGTGTGTGTGTGTGTGTGTGTGTGTGTATCTGTGTGTGTGTGTGTGTGTGTCTGTGTGTGTGTGTGTGTGTGTGTGTGTGTGCAGATGGTTTTCTAGAACATTCGAAATGATGTCTGCTCTTTGTGTTATATCGAGAGGTGTTATACATATTCATTTTTAAATATGTTTGAGAAGGCATCAGGTGTATTACCTATATTCGAACAGTTGTTATTATTATTAATGCTGATGTAATTAAAGAGTTTTAAATATATTTCATCAATAATTTTTCTCTGAATAAATTAACATACAACATCTTTTGAATTTTTATTTTTGAATTTCAGAAAGAATTTAAAGAATAGAATAGAATGGAATGGAATGGAATAAATAAATAAATAAATAAATAAAGAAAAAAAGAAAGAAAACAAAAAGGAATTTTAAAATAAACAAACAAATCTTCGACATTGGCGTCTAACATGTTGTCCATATTTATTATGGATACTGTTGCCTTATTAATAAATTATACCGTTGCTCATGTCGTATAATTATATCGATATATTTAGTAGTTTCTGTTGCTAGGCAACATGTCACATGCTTTGATTACAGATCTGTTAGACCATCGATAGCAAATCAGTAAAAATAAGATGTAACAGGAGTGAACTGCACCAGATGTGTTTCTGCTGTCTTTATTTTCTGGTAACACGTACTCTGTTCTTTGTACATATACCAACATATCTTTCACCACACACACCCACACACCCACACAGACACACACACACACACACGTGCGTACGCATATATAGAGTACACTGAATTATACAAACGTACGTTCACATATACATATACAAATATATTACATGTGCATACATATATATATATATATTTTTATATATATATATACATGCATAGATATATATGCATACTCTAAGAATATTACAAGAGGCAATGCTCTGAAACCTTCAACACAGACGGAACGACAGACAGACAAACACATCAAATGTTGGACCAGATAGCAGTACAGGTCACCGTATTCGGTATCCATACGTCGATTTGTAATTATTCAGGTAAATCTGTATTCACAAGAAAGAAAAAGGAAAAAAAACAACAAAAAAAAAAAACACAGAAGAAGAAAAAAAAATATTTTCGAATGATGTATTGTCAACTTTAACCAATAACTTGACCTGCTTAAGATTTTTTTTTCAGATAGGTTTATCATATGCTACTAAATTCCCGGGCTTTTTGGTAATTTTTCAGTCTCCTATCTTCGTTTCTCGGATTCATTTCAATTTGGGACGGGTTCGTCGTATCCTGTAACTTGATCGACCGTCCCGTCATGAAAACGTGCTACAATGATCACAGGACAAGTTTGATACGGTTGTCAGATGAATGGCCTTCTTTGCAGCTGTATATGTTACGCGTTGCTACCATACCATTGTATACACGAGTATTATAACCTGTAACAGGGTAACTATCACGCCATTGTACAGGTAATAAATAAAATAAAGGGCTATTTAGATTCACTAAAGTGATGACCTAAATATCGCATAGATCGATAAACTCAAAGAGAAATCTAGGTCAAATCAATGGAGACAACTCTATCGACAGTACTTGATTAGAAGAAACTTAACGAAGTACCGACCACTAGTAAAAGTGTATGCCTTTAAGACATTGCAGTTCGAAAGGGCCACATTGTAGACTGCACAGCATTATTCTACATAATTTTATATTTGCCACGTAGAGACTCCAACGTTTATCATACCCCAGTACTGTGTTTAAATGATACTATATTCAATTTCACATAAAGTGAATAAAAAAAGCAAGAAACATATTTTGGTAGCAGCTGTTTATTTTAGTCGTATGATTGTGTGCGTATGTGTTGTGAGTATGTGTGTGTGTGTGTGTGTGTGTGTATATCAGCGGTAATGGAAATGATCGAGTATGTTCCATGTGTATTTTTGTACTAATACGGAGTGAGAGACTTTTATAAACTAACCTTCGTTAAGTTTCTAGCAATTAAAATGAACTTGTCTATTGTCTAAAATTATACTTGCTTATCTCACTCCCCTTTCATAAACAATACATGTACAAAATTATCTTATAAAAAAATCAATCTTTCTTTTCTGAATTAATATCTTTACGTGGTGATTTGCATGCTGGCACGCTAACTAGGCAGTTCCGGTGGTCTCGGTAAATCAGAATCTGCAGCAGTAACTTGTGTAAGTGAGTCTGGGGCGTGAACTTGCTGATAGATGTCACTATCCAGTGTAACTTAATGTGAGCATGTCGCTTGTTTCAAAAACGCATTACAGTGTTGTTTATGAGAGAGAGAGAGAGAGAGAGAGAGAGAGAGAGAGAGAGAGAGAGAGAGAGAGAGAGAGAGAGAGAGAGAGAGAGAGAGACCAATAATAATAATAATAAATGCCCAAGTTTTTTTTTTTTTTTTTTTTTAACATATCAGGAAATAAATAGAGAATTTTTATATAACTATTCTACAGACCAGTTTTATCATAGATAAACCCCGCAATATTTCATAACCCAGTTGTAACTTATTTTAAAGAATTATTTCTTAGTCTACACTTTGAGTGGATCTGTCTCATTTAGTTTATTGGCTCAGCCCCCGATGCCCTGCATTTGGAAATACTGGATGTATGCACCATGGTTGAAAAGGAAAAAGCAGTTTAAGTGTTATGTATATTTGAAAGACGTGACTAACATCTAATAATATCAAACTAAGTTCAGCTGTGGTTTAAATTTAATTTATTGTAGTTTAAATAAACAGTATAATGTAAACTGTTGGAATCCGATAATTTTTGAATGTTCTTTATAACACACACACACAGTAACACACACACACACACACACACACACACACACACACATATATACATACATTTATAAATACAAATATAAAATTATGTAGAATAATGCTGTGCAGTCTACAATGAGGCCCCTTCGAGCTGCAATGTCTTAAAGGCATACTAGAGAGAGAGAGAGAGAGAGAGAGAGAGAGAGAGAGAGAGAGAGAGAGAGAGAGAGAGAGAGAGAGAGAGAGAGCATTAATAATAATAAAAACTCTTGTAACTGTTATCAGACACTAACTGATATGAAAATCTCTTCCTCTTTGACCTTTCCCGCCTCTCCCCTAGTCACAGCGATTCATTGTTGATATTTAAAAGTTCATGAGCTCATTCTGTAAAAATATCCAGCATTCCTTGCGGTGATAACCGAGGCCAGTTCACTGGTTTCCCTGGCTGCTACGTATATATGATGTTTAACAAGCGACTTTCTACAGTATACGTTAAACTATACTTATTAAAAAAATAATAATAATAAAAAAAATATAAAATATAAATAAATTAAAAAAACCCGAAGGAACCAAAACCTTCAACACAATCACACATTCGTACACACACACACATAGGCATATACACACACACATAAATATATATATATATATATATATATACACACATGCATATACATACATACATACATACATACATACAACATACATACATACATACATACATACATACATACATACATACATACATACATACACACACACACATATATATATAGAGAGTGAAAAGAAAAAACCCCAGACAAAAATATGCACACATTAGAAATGCGAAAAAAGAAAAAATATTCAAATCCATATATATATATATATACATACTCATACTTACATTCTTACCTATAAACATAATACTAGTCTAATAGCAAAGTTTTATTAACATACATTTGTCTTTGCATTCTCTCTCTCTCTTTCTGTCTCTGTCTGTCTGTCTGTCTGTCTGTCTGTCTGTCTGTCTGTCTCTCTCTCTCTCTCTCTCTCTCTCTCTCTCTCTTTCTTTCTCTCTTTCTCACACGTACAGTAAAATTTGTGTCATTATGTCAGATCAGTCTATGTTCAAGCTTTTGAAAGCTTACTGCATTTCTTTTGTTGTTCAGTATACTCTTCTTATCCGTTGCATGTTCCTTGAAGGTTACATAAACTAAATTTCTCTCAAAGGCCGTTTTAAAAATGATTACTTTGGGAATGCAGACGTCTGATATAAGAAAGGCAAGAAAGGATTTTTCGCGCCAATTATGTAAAATCCTGCTCTTGTTTGGCGCCAAAATACTTTATTTAAATTCAGCAGATTCTGCAAATGGCGTTACTTGATTATAAAATAGTGTAGCTGCTATGACAGTTATCGTTGTTGCTGTTGTTGTTGTTACTATCGTTGATCTAATTGTTTTTATCTGGTGACATTATTATTTTTATGGATTATTATTATTGGTGTTGTTGTTGTTGTTGTTTTGTTATTAATTTTCCTGTTCGTTAATAATTTTGTGGATTATTTTATTATATGCATTTATTTATTCGATCACTCATGAACAAATACTCATTAAAAGAATCATTCTGCTGAGACCTCATTTTGTTAAGGTATCAATTAGGTCATACTCGACTGCGCACATACAGATCTCTACTTATTTATTCACATATATCACTATATAGTCTAGTTTAGTGATGTTTACGAAGCTTTTTCGCCGGTTAGGTTATATTTTTATAGTTATTGGTATTAGTTCCTTCAATTTTCTTTTCTATTTATTATTCACAGCTAAAAAAAAAACATCAATGACTTGTACATAACTTAAACATGCAGTGGATTATGGTTACCATACACACACACACACTCATACAGGTGCACACACACATACAGTGGTTTAGCTAAAGTATGCTACCTATATCACTTGTATGCCACTGAGCACTTTGAGTTAAACCTGAGTGGTATTTTTAGCTGATTTTATGGCATATATAGCTGAAATATGGGTGTAAGGTAACTGGCTAGGGGCGCAGTTTCTGTGCACACACACACATACATACATACAAACATATATACATGCATATATATATTTAAAGTGGAGTGTGTGTGTGTGTGTGTACAAGGTTGTCTTGATGGCCGAAAGCGTTTCCGAATATCGTCTAAAATAAAAACAAACATTCTTCTGCTCTCTCTCTCTCTCTCTCTCTCTCTCTCTCTCTCTCTCTCTCTCTCTCTCTCTCTCTCTCTCTCTCTCTCTCTCTCTCTCTCTCTCTTACAAATTACAGGCGTAAGTACATACATTTTGTACGGTAAATACGGTACTTTGATGATCTACCACATGGTTCGAGTTGAAGTGATATCACAACGATCACGCCATGTTCGATAAAAAATATCGACCAACCTCAATAGTCAAAATACAACAAATCGATAATCCACAGCCTTGAACTTAATCCGGGTTTCTTAAGTTACCGGAACAGAACCGAACAGAGCCGAAAATCATTTTTCGTCTGCTATGAATCTGCTTTTGCTTGCGTGCATTTGTGTGCGTTGTTACTATAGTGTTTACGTCATGTAAATATGCATAAATTAGCATTGAGTAGATTACTTTGTTTATAGTCGTTGAAAAAAGGTGTGTGTCGGTGGAGTGCGAATAGGACTTGTTACCGTAAATACTCAATTAACGTAATAATAGATTCATGAATAGACATTTTAACGATTTATTCATATTATTTACTTGTCTTTAAGAATCTCTCTCTCTCTCTCTCTCTCTCTCTCTCTCTCTCTCTCTCTCTCCCTCCCTCAGTCTCTCTCTCTCTGTCTGTCTCTCTCTCTCTCTCTCTCTCTCTCTCTCTCTCTCTCTCTCTCTCTCTCTCTCTCTCTCTCTCTCTTTATCCCTCACTGTCTATGAATGTATCGCTAATATCTGCCTTGGTCTGTGTCTAGCTACAATAAGCTTTTGTCATGTATCGATTTTGCATTGTCATCTACAGTTGTGAAGCATTACATACTTGTGAAGTTTACCGATCTAATTTTTATACGTGTATAAATGTGTGTATGTGTATGTACAGAAGGTATGTATGTGTGTACGTACGTTATATATGTATGTGAATATATGATAATATATGTGTGTATATATGTGTATGAATAAATACTCAACAAGTTTCCGTTAACGTATTTGACATTTTTCTGTTTAACGTCAACAGTGATGGTGTCAGTGATTCGTTCGTCATGCCTGAATGCACAAACAGTAGTTTACAAATATCTGGTTTCCAGATGTTTCTAGATTGTTTCTTTTTATCTGTTTAAATAAATGTAATTGATATTCTAGTTTCAGTTACAAGGTAATCTCTCTCTCTCTCTCTCTCTCTCTCTCTCTCTCTCTCTCTCTCTCTCTCTCTCTCTCTCTCTCTCTCTCCCCCCTCCCTCCCCCCCCTCTCTCTTTCTCTCTCTGTTTCTATCTCTTTCTTTCGCTTTCTGTTTCTATCTCTCTGTGTCTCTATCTCTGTCTGTTTTTCTCTATCTCTCTCTCCGTCCTTTCTGTCACTCTCTTTCTGTGTCTCTATCCTTCTCTGTCCCTGTATCTCTCTTTCTGTTTCCATCGTCCTTCTCAGTCCCTGAGAGAGAGAGAGAGAGAGAGAGAGAGAGAGAGAGAGAGAGAGAGAGAGAGAGAGAGAGAGAGAGAGAGAGAGAAAGAATGGCTGAACAAGATTAAAGAATGATGTTTTGTGTAAACTTAAAACCAATTATTCATACATCTATGCGTATATATTTACCTATTTATATTTGATTGTATTTATGTTTATATTTAATAATAAGCGTTTGTATACTAAACACGAAATTGTTAGCATGGGAATACTCGACTCTCGCCTATGAAACACGTTTGCTTTCAACAGCTGATCCAGAACGTTGATACACTTGATGAATATTTAATATTGTCTCTGTGTGAACACGGTTATTTAAGAATAAGTACAAGCTTACGATACATCTTACTGACAGTGGAAAAAAAAATTACACACACACACACACACACACACACACACACACACACACACACAGAGAGAGAGAGAGACGTTCAGTAATGGAAAACAGAACACTGATGCTCTAATACTGTCATCAAACGAATGTTTCATATCCAGCAGCAGACGATGAAAGAAAGAAGAATTAATCAGTGTGGTATTGTTAGTGCTAAACAAACGTCTAACGACTAATAGCTGATGATGTAAGAATAATCATTGTTCTGTGAGATATGTAAAATTAGTAGTTTTAACGTCCGCCTTTTATGTTAACGAAAAAACCCAAACAAAAAACCATAATAATACTTATCGTTTCCAAATTACCGTTATTATTATGATAAATGATATTCATTAACATTAACATTAAAATAATAATAATAATATTGATGATGATGATGATGATGATGATCATGATGATGATGATAATAATATAATAATAATATAATAATAAAATAAATAAATAAATAAAATTTACTGATTATTTCATTGTACCTGTCTCTCATTGAATTGTGTGTTATCATTGCAGTGTATCATATATCATGATACTTTTATCACCCCACTTTAAATATCTGTGTTGTCAGATTTACACATAAATTAAACAAGTGTGTAGGGGCCAAATTCGGCTATTTTACTCAACACTTGCCAGATTACTAACATTAGTAATCTTGACTGTTGAGAATATCGTCATGTCTACATTTAAATTACAGTAAGTAAAATATAAACGATAAGAGAAATGTTAAAATTATATTAACCTAACCTGTATGTGTGTGTGTGTGTGTATACATGTATATCTATATATGTGCGTGTGTGTGTGTGTGTGTGTGTGTGTGTATGTATGTATGTATTTATGTATGTATACATATTGTGTGTATGTGTGTGTGTGTGTGTTTGCTGTATTTACAGCAGTTGTGATATTTGTAGGTGCATTTGATCTGTATATTATACAATACTATGTTTATGTATATTCACTTATGCATATATATTCATTTACATATATATATATGTATAATTTTGTATGTCATTATGCTTTAAAAAAAAAAAAAAAAAAAAAGCCAATCACTATTGTAATTTCATTGGAGACGTTCACCCTTAAAAATTATGAATCCGCACTTTAACCCCTAGCACGGAATAAGGTTATCGTTGCTACTTAAAGAAGTAATAAAGAGGGATTTAAAAAGAGAGAGAGAGAAAAAGGTCAGGAAAATAATGTGATCTTAAACCCTGACCTCTCATGTCAAACATTACAATGCAAGCAGACGGCGCATGCTGTCCTGGTTACTGTTGCCAACAGCAATCTACAACTGCCGAGCATTCACGCATGAAGACAAAAAAAAAAAAAAAAAAAAAAAATCCAAAAGGTTATTAATAGATTCTATTCATTGTCAACTCGGGTCGGTCTTTATCTGCCTCAGTGAGTCTCACGCCACCCTTTTGAAACGAGGCACCTTCAGACGTCCCCCTTTCCCTGTTATTTATTTATTTATTTATTTATTTATTTATTATCAGACAAATGTTCCTATGTAATTATTATTATTATTATTATTATTATTATTATTATTATTATTATTATTATTATTATTATTATCTGTTCTTGAATTTTATCCCGATACTGAGATTTTTAAAAAATATTTCTGGACCCGCCCTTGCACTGAAGTTATTTTCCTTTACAATAATCAGGTTAAGTGTAACCTTGAATTGTAAAAGGAACTAGGGTCGATTCGCGTCAATGGACACGTTGTGTGTGTGTGTTTTTTTTTTTTTACAAAGATGTGACATATTGTTCCCAGGAGGCCTAGCTGCAGAATAAATCTATTATTTGAAATTTTATTTATTTATTTATTTATTTATTTATTTATTTATTATTTTGTTTATTTATTTGTTTCTAATGTTTAAGCTGAAAATTATGTTAAACAGAATGACAGGTTCTTATCGTTTCTAAAATCTGGATTCTGTTCTGAAGCGTATATTAATTTAATTAAAATAATAATAATAATTAAAAATAAATAAATAAAAAAAGAAAGAAAGAAAAAAAGTAACTCACAAAAAGAAATCTGACTTATAATAGACATTTTTTTATTTTTTATTTTTTATTTTTTTTTTTTCTCTCCTTGTTTGGTAATATCGTAAAGTCGTAAATATGATACAGAGTCAACAAAACCTTAATTTATGTTAAAAGGAAAGGAAGCATTGGCATAGCTCGGGATAGGCTTGTGTCTGGGATGATGGTCTCTCTAGCTGGAAACATTCTCCATAAATGGCATTTTGTCTGCACTTTTGATAATCTATTTTTTTTTATTTATTTATTTATTTTTTTAGAAAATTAAGTTCAAAGTGAGGGTTTTTTTTTTTTTTTTTTTTTTTTTTTTTTTAACAACTATGTTTTATCTCAAGGAAAGAAATATTATACTTTATTCGACAAACATCCTGGTGTATTCAAATTTTGATTTGTTCAGTTTTCTGAAATAATTTAGTCGTCCATCTTCCATATACACATCTTGTTAAATTTTCCTATTTTAGGTATGAAATGTATGGTTATGATAGGAAACGTTAAAAACTAATACAATATGCTGTGCGATAAATGAAAAGAATATTTTCTGTTAACATTGCTGTCCATAGAAAGACAGAGAGAGAGAGAGAGAGAGAGAGAGAGAGAGAGAGAGAGAGAGAGAGAGAGAGAGAGAGAGAGAGAGAGAGAGATTACATAAATTCGATTTTCATTTATGTGCTTAAACCAAGGATTTACTTTATTTCAAATTATCTTGATGATGAAAAATATTATTTTATTTGTAGAATTAAACCAAACTTATTTGTTTTAATATAAATAAATACAAATTAAAAAGAAAAAAAAAATCTTCAAATGGATTGATTGATGCCAACAGTAAACAAAGAAATAAATAGAAACCGGGATGCCTCAGTCTGATAAGAATTATTTTATTTGCATAAAAATCTGGAAAAGGTAAGGGAAATTACTCTGATCACGAAGGCTCAGTAGACACAAATCATGTGATATTTCTTTTTAAAAACCTTTGTTAGTTTGAATGTGAATTACTTCTTTCATTAAGTGGATTCTGGCGCAGTTTGCAATATGTGACGTAAATCAGAAAGGGTAAACTTCTCTGTCATCACATGTTTAGTTAAACCTCATTTTTCGAGTTTATATTTTAGTTGCCATGCATCTTTACTGACTTCAGCATAGGCCGCCTTATCAAATAGTTTTTTATTTGTTATTATTATTTTTAAATTGTGTAATTTATCTGATAGACTCAAAACTTTTAAGTATACGTTTTGTGGGTTTTTTTGGCGAGTGTCGATTGTAATGAAATGCTTTCAGCTAATAAATAATATTTAAATGCAGTTAACATGAGCGCATACAAATGGTAAAAATACGTCCATTCGTACAAGCATGAAAAGTGTAAATTTATCTTCATGAATTTACCCAGAGAAGTACATACTAACAAGATTTAAGTACTATTTATAACATAAACATTAAAGCACATAATATCATTTACCTTTTGTTAGCTTCGTTGTTGACTTATTTACTTATGGTGTTACTAAAACAGCTGTCAAGAGTTGTATTTATACATTACATGTATACTTCCATGTTATGGGTTTAAGTGTTCGATAAAATAATTTGTGTCAGCGACCACACTACTTTTTTCTTTCATATGCAGTTTGTTTCTGAAATATTATATTATGCATGTATTTGAGTATATATTTATTTATCGCAGTGTGCATGTGTTCATATTATATATACACTCCCATGTATATACACAAACACAAAAACATGGGTGTATATATATATATATATATATATATATAATTATTAATATATATATATATGCATTTTTATTTCATGATTTACAAATATATCAGTTTAATTTCTAGTAACTTAATATTTACAGTTATAATAATTTATACATACTGTAATCATGCACATTCATAAATATCACATAGATGTGAATGCTTGGACTTTGAGTAAAGTTTGTTATCACACACACATATACAGCAGATAATAATAAGGATGTGACATTATCTGGTAAAGAAATGGTTACATGTCATTTTCTAACTTGATAATTTTATTTTTGTCTTAAACTTTAAAGTTTGTTTTGTTTAACAACTTGCTATTATTTAAATTTATGAAAAATATGAATTGTTTTTTTTATTCATTGGCTATTGACATCCTGTTGATATATTATTTCCAGTGCTTTTCACACTGTTTTGTTAACAGAAAAACAACATTAAGATAAAAAAAAACAACAACATTATATACCATAGCCTCTGATTCACAGTTATAGGTCATTGACTGGAATGGGATGAAGTGGTGAGGTATATTAACGATGTTTGATACTTCAACCCATTACATGTATTTATTTATTTATTTATTTAGTTAGTTAGTTATCTAATTATCTATTTGTTTATGTATGTATTTATTTATTTATTTATTTATTAGAAAGTAGATGGTAGCTCAGATTTATAGCAGTTGAGATATTTGTGATATTATACTGAACAAAAACATTTGTAGATGTGTTTGTTCAGTATAAAATACTTTATACTATGTTTATGTATATTCATTTAATGACTTATGCATACGTTACATATATTACATATATATATGTATATATACATTAGTTGATGTTGTTGCAGTGTATGATGTTTGCTACTGAAACCTCAGTGACTCAGTTGAGTGCTGAGTCAGTACTCAGACTGGTGACAGAGGAAGAAGAAAAACAGTGGTTAAAAGTAGACATCACCACAGCAACAGACAATAACTCATTAGGAAATTCTAGTTCTTATGGGACATCAATACTTCGGTTGGTCCTTTTGTATTTATATATCTGCTATCTGGTTTTTTTCCAAAACACACACACACACACATAAAATATTATATCACATATACACATATAGGCATATTATTATAGTCACACATGTATTAACATACATTAACTCACACATATATACATGAACACACACATCAACATATTAACTAACATTTGCATGATGCATTCATGTACCCATACACATATATTAACACACTCTTACATGCATGCATGCACACACATATACACACACACACACATTCACATAAACAATACTCTCAATACATTTCATCTAATTATTTGCTAATTATCTGAAAAATAAAATCTGTTGTGCATCATTAACTCTAAAACATTTTCTACAGAATTTTTTTGTTGAAATCAAAACAAAATAGAATAAAATGGTTTCAGAAATGTCATATCTGACTAGTAAGAAAAATATTTATTGGTGGAGTCTGCTTCATACATATGTTCCATCTAATTGCATTTAACTGCATCTTCGTCCATGAAAATTATTAATTTTATATTTTACAGTTTTGGCTCAACAGTGAAGAAAATTGAAAACTATTTCAGTCAACTGGAGTGAGTACTGTAATATATCTTGATTTTGCTTTTGTAAGTTTTGGTATCATTAAATGCTTCTTTGGTTTCATTATTGTAAATTATTATTTTTCCAGAGTATTTTTTTTTCATTTTTTTATTAATGTTAATTTATAATAATTATTATAAATGAATATTGTTAATATTATTGTTAATTTACTATAAATTATTTATATTTTTATTCTTGTTATTATTGTGGTTATCTGTTATTATTTTTATCATTTATTATTATTATAATTTTACAAACTGTTAGTATTTATTTTTTTAAAATTTAAAATTTTTATTATAATGATATTTTCCTCACAACTGATTGTAACATTTCAGACCAAGAAAATGTTGTTTACGTTTGGCAGGAAGACGGACAAGGTTCAGTAACGTTAGGCTGGTGAGATTGTTAACTTGTTAATTAATATTAATTTAACAACTCCGAAAATCATGTTAATTTTAACTGTTAAACGATTTTAATTTTAAACGTTGAAGAATTTTAATTTGAGCAAATTAAATCTTCTACCATTACTCCTAATGCACTATCAGCAAAACATTTTTTTTTTTTTTTTTGAATAGCGGAAAGATTTGTTGACAGAAAACTGCATTTGAGTTAATATGGCATGATTGAAAAGGTTGTATTTATCTACATATGAAAGAAAAGGGAAAAAATTAAGTTTTAAAAATATATAAAATGAATGTATTATAACATCTTTTTTTTCAGGTTGGCAAAAACAATGAAGCTAATATTGAAGGAGGTAAGAATTTATTTATAAATGTCTCCATGCATGTATGTGTAATTTACAGGTATGTGTTATTTTTCTATGCCTGCCTTTGTGTTTAACTGTATGATGTGGATCTCAATTAAAATGTAGTAAATTTAGCAGTGCATGAATGTTACTGAAGAGACTTCATATTCAAGATGTTTGTTTATTTATTTGTTTTGTTGTTTTCAGCAGAAAAGAGTTCAAAACCAGTAACTGAAGTTTTGAATTCAAGGGTAAAATAATTTTTTCATCCTTTCATAAACTATGTTAATCTATAGATAAAAATTTATTCATAAACTGTTGTTTATTTTATTTTTTATTTTATTTTATGTTATTTTATTTTATTTCTGAATTACAGCATGTTAATTAACATTCCTTTTACTATCACAAACAGAATTAAAGAAAATTCTCAAAACTGAACACTGTTAGAACCAGGTGAAAGATTCAGTTACTGAGTTTGTATGTTTAGACACTTAATAAATCCCTGGAACGTGGAAACAGTTTGACTTTAGTGAATTCATCTTTTCACTGAAATAGCCCAGTTGGCATTTCTGGTTGTTCTCAGAAAAAGGTTTGACTCAGTCGAACACTCTTACCACTAGGCTACACTATTTTCACCCAGTGCAATAAACGACTACAACCAGAATATTAATAATAAAAAAATTTAAATAACCACACATCTGCAGGAATGAGAATAACATAATTACTAAATAAAGAGATTAACTAATAACTCTTATTCTATTTTTTCGCAACAGGAATTTCAGGCTTTCCAACACGCCTACCTGTGTGCCTCTTTCCCTGCCCTAGGGGTACCAGACCCCCCATCCCCATGCTCGTCCTCTCCGGACACCGTGCTGTCAGACGGTGTCTCCAAGTTCATCATACCTGGCCCACCGATGCGGCCATCAACGCCGCACTCACTGCATGACAGTGGAGTGGAGGCCGAGCACGACGATGCAGCAATGATTCCCACGGAAAGCCTGTGCGACATGCTGTGCAAATGTTTTTGTCTGTCAAGTGAACGATTCCGCCAGTACGAGAGAGAGATCATCAAGAAGTATCACAGAAAAACTCCTCCGCAGGTTAAAAAAAAAAAAAAGTTTAAATTTTAATTTTATTTATTTAATTTTTTTTTTCCTTATTTCATTTTTTTTTTTCTCTCTATATGTTTATCTTTTTTTTTCTAGTTCCTTTTTCTGTTATGTCTTTATTAATTTTTTTTTTTCCTTTGCATTTTCTTTCTCACTTTTCCTCCCCGTCTCCTTTCTTTCTACCATTCTTTCTCCCCATCTTTCTTTTTTTCTCTCTTTTCTCATTCTTTTTTCTACACCTATCTGTCTCTCTCTCTCTCATGTTTTTCTGTCTTATTATCTCCTTTCTCCATCTCTCCATTATCTATCTATCTCTCTATCTCCATCTCTTCATTATCTATCTATCTTTTTCTGTCTGCTTATTTAATGCTCTCTCTCTCTCTCTCTCTCTCTCTCTCTCTCTCTCTCTCTCTCTCTCTCTCTCTCTCTCTCTCTCTCTCTCTCTCTGTATCTACATAAATAAAATAAATTACTATGAGATTAAATATATTTTTGCTTTGTTCAGCTTCTGGCAGAAGACTTGTTTGCTCAGCTTGTTGCATTAGAGAACAACTCAAACAACTTCTACAGTCCTCACAACTTTCTTGTGAGTACTCACTGTGTATAAAACTCTGTAGTTGATTAGAACTCACACCTGAGGTATCACAGTTCCAAGGGATCTGTACTTGCATTTCTCAGTAACCAATTTAGGACAGGCTTTGTTATATTCTTTCTTGTTTTTTGGAGATGAATATAACAAGATTCCATGCTGCAGTAATGACAAGGATGCTGTGTCAGTGTTTCTTCTTTTCTCTCATCAATATACAAAAATGATAGGTTTGATATGTAATAAAAATTAATATTATGTGGAACTATAATATTATTTGTCACCTCATCATATATTCATTATACTTTTACATAAAACAAAATTTTAATTAAGTTGATAGAATCACTGTGTATTTTGAATGGATGAACTAGTACATATTTATTTAGATGTGCTTCCTTGAATTTTGATATTTGATGACAAATATGAATTCTGTGTAATGTTGAAATGATAGAAAATCAGATATCTCCACACAGTTGGTTACTCTTACCAGTTAACAGAAAGAAGTCTTTCATATGCACCTTCCCGTTCATGGAAATAGTTCATAAAAGAGCTGTGGCTGGATTAGGAAAATGTTCATTCCTAAAAACTGATAAACTGAAAAAACTGATACTGTCATACATGAAAGATTTTGTGACTGAACTAAAGTCTGCTAATACAGATTTCATTTCCTAAGATAAAATATTCTGTATTAATAATCTGTAAAGAAAATGCAATGATTAAAAAAATAATAAAATGTAGTTTGTTAAGAAAAGGATAATTTAAAATTAATATTGATCAATATAATTTTATATGTATTTCCACATATATCTGTATTTATTTCTTTGTTATATTATTATTATTTATTTCATTTTTATTTACTTCTTTAATTCATTTTTCATTTTTAGTCTCGATATGGATATGAAAATTGGCAGCAAAGGGAGAGAACTCAAATAGCCGAAATGCTGAACAAATTTTGGCATTTTGCATTACCTTTTCCTAGAAACAGCCAGAGCCATCTGATGGAGCTAAAACAAGTACACGAAGATTATGAAATCCTATTGTCTAAACTACTAAAGTTAGTTTTAGTCTTTTTACTAATATTTTGTCTTTGATATGAGATTTAATATTGTTAAATAACTGTTCACACATTAACTGACAAAACAAAGGTTTACTCCTCACCATGGACCATCCTTCATGTTTTGATATGTTAAAATCATTAACTTAAAATATGATATCATGAAATAAGTATTCATTTAAAATATTTTAAAAATTTGTTTATCCATTAACTATTGGCTACCAGCTACTTCCCAATAAATAAATAAACCATGTATCTGGTATGTTAGATTCATTAATTTCATTATTCATTAAGAATATGTTAGATTACAATAATGGTTAATATAAAATATGGTATTGTGAAACAAATAACAAATATTCATTCGAAAATGATATTTTTTCATACAGTATTAATCATATATTTGTTAATACCAGATTCAATTATTATCATTATAATTAAGCATGTGTAAAATGACAGTATTCAGTGTTAGTGTTGTTGTAACTGTGTGTGTTTCAGGTATGAGAGTCAGTTCAAAAACGAAGGCTCTGACTTCATGACACCTCTCTCGTCTGCTTCTGTCAGACTTCTTCGCGAGTTTGCTCTCAGATACGGCATTGTAAGAAAACAGTCCATTTATTCTGGTTTTTGTTAAAACAAGATGCTTTTCACAGAATGTGGGATTAAAAGTGTCCTTGTTTAATTTGAACACTATCCTTTGTAAATAATTTTTATTATATTTAAAAATAAAAATTTTATCTGTAGGATAGTCTTCAGAGAATCAGAACTCTTTCTTATGATTACTGTTAATTTATGTAAAATATATTTTACTTGAGTTTAATAAGTATCTGTACATACAAATATAATGAATTTTTCCCCAAAACAAATGTAAAATTTTTTTTTGTTTTATTGCAGGGTGATCGGTACAGGAAAATTTTGTATCTTCACCATGTTGTTGAAAATTTCAACCCTTGTATCTGGTACCTCAGTCACATAATGTCCTTACTGATGTCAATCAAAGAATGGTTTCCTAGCAACCATATTCAGCCAACCATGGTCAGGCAGGAGGTTGGTATAAAAGATAAAATAATTTTAATATTTGTTTCACTGGTTAAAGTTGTTGGCCTTAAATCATTGAGTATCTTGGAACAAGTTCTAGTGGAAAGTAAGCAGGGGTTTGTCAGACTATATTTTATTTATTTATGGAAGAGAGGTGTTTTGGTGGGTTTTTTAATATATTTTTTATAAGCAATATATTTCAAAAGAAAACATAGGAAATTAATCTGAAGTGCAGTAGGATGCATTTTGGCCAAGGGAGGAATTTACTAAACAAAATTTCACCAGGATGCAACATGCACATCCATCCATCCATCCCTCCAGTTTTATTTCACATAAATAATCTTTTTATATTAATTACTAGACTGCAGTTGATTAGGTATCCAGACAAATAATAATTAAAAAAGGAATTAAAAGCTTTATGAGAAATATAATTTATTATTTTCAAAATGGTAAAATGATGTGAAGAATATGAAAGTGTTTGGGCTTGAAAATGGCAAATTTGTTATCACTTGTTTTAGAAATCAGTGTTCTAGAAATGATTTAGGAGACCAATAAAAAGTTTTAATTCAGTTTTTAAATTTTAATTTTCAGTTCATTCTGCTTGACTCTGCAGTAAAAGCGATTTTGACTCAGAGCTCCAAGTGTTTGTGTCAGATGAAAAGTTTGTTTCCCAAAGGCTAAGGCTGCTCAAGGAATTGGTAAATTCTGAGGGTTTTTTTACTTTTATTTAAAAAAAAAAAAAAAAATATATATATTTTCTTAATATAATTAATTATTTTTTCATCATCTATTTTTTTAAATAATTTATTTTAATTATTTTTCATAATCTGTTTTTTTTTAAATTTTTGTTTAATTATTTTTTTTATCATCCATTTTTTTAAATTACATTTTATTACCAAGATTTTAAAATTTTTCTCTGAAATTTTGCTTCATTAAATTATTAAAGTATATAATAAAAAGGAAAAATATTAAAATATTTTAATACAAATAATAATAAAAATAATAAAAATAATTATAATAATAGTAAAAAAATAATAAATAATATGATTATTATTAAAATTTCACACTGATGGTAATAATTTTAATAATAATATATATCTGAGGTAATAGTTATTGCTTTATTGCCTTGAATATGTGGCAGCTAATCAGTACAAAAAGTAAACTTTGTTATACATGCTGGATGTAACAGCCACTGCCATTGACTTAACACATCAGAACAAGCCTATCAGAATTCAGGATACATTTATGCTAAAGAGAGCAGTAATACTAACATTGCAACAAGTTCTGATTATTCAAGTACATGACACTGACATGTCTTCTTCTACAGCAATGTGTCAAAGGTTAAATGCTTTGTCAAATTACAAATTTTGTTAAGATGTTAATTATTTTCTTATTGTTTAATTTCAGATATTCTGATTTCTTTGATCAGCCTGTCTTTGGAGTTGAGAGGATTTCTCACATTAGAGAAACCAGAGCCAGTTGAGAAATTTCTTTACTCTGCCATTCAGGTAATACATCTTACTATCATAATGATTATTATCAACACCATCATTGTCATCATCATCATCATTAATTAAAATGATCAATAATCATCATCACTTTTGTCCTATCATCATTTTTGTCTTGTGATTATTATCACTTTCTTCTTATCATCATTATCATCATCACCACTTTCACCACCATCATGATGACTACCACAACATCATTAGCAGCATCATTATCATTATCATCACAATCACAACTTTCACCAATGCTGTGAGTGTGCATGTGTGACAATGTGTGTGTGCATATGTGTGTTAATGTCATTCTTTAAAATAATGTTTTTAATAAAGTGTTAAATTTGCAGAACATGTTCCGACCAGTGCATGAACATCACAAAGTTGTTGCTAGAATGGAAATGCAGCAGATCAGAGAGTATGACACCTGTCCAATCCTGGTATAAATCATTTCTTAAATTATTAACACAGATCTGAAATTTTTATTTGTTATTTTTGCCAACTGGTTTTAAAAACTGAATAAATAAATGTTTAACTACATCATGTATTGTAATATTAACCTATTATAAGGAGTCAGATTCATTTCACGTGTGTTTATAATCATTGTTTGAGCTGGGGATCTCATTAAACAATCATTATATAATTAAAATCATTGCTTTCACTCCATTTGCTACTCTTAGCTGCAGCAATCAATTGTTTCCTTTCTCACAGAGAGAAAGGTTTGGATGAGCAAGTGAAAGGACAGTGTCAGAAGATTATTTTAAAATGTTTTTTTTTTTTTTTTTTTAACTTGATACATGTTCAGATTTATTGAACCGTGATGTATTCTCAAAAAGTTTTATTGTTTTTACAGTTAAATATTTTGATTGGCAACATTCGAGATGAAGTTTCTGAATACAAAACCACCTACCAGACCATTTTTCAGAGGTAAAAGTGACATTTCTTTTCTAGTGGGTGTATCACATTACAGCAAACCCTTGAGAGTCAAACACTATCCATTCCAAAAAGCTGACTGACTTTTAATTTATTTGACCTTCGAATTAAATGTTGAGTTAAGAAATAATATTAATTAATCTGTTCCAGACTCAAAATTTTACATATTAAAAACATTTTAAATACAGAGATGGAAAGGCAGATGGTAGCAACTGCTGAAATGTCAGGCAACTTGACTTCTGCTGTGGAGTCTCTTTTCCTCTTTATTCCAGGAGTAGAGAGTTGCAGCTAACTACTAACACTAGCAGTATTACCACCATTTTATCTTTCTTCACAGAAGAATCAGCCCAGTTTCATTTGTCTTTGCCTGTTTTCAAAACAATAAAAAAAAAACCAGGAACATTAACCCAAATTTAAAAGACAATCGACTGTGCCTATGGCTTATTTAGGCAACAGCTGAATTCTTTGTTTTTTGACTAGACGATAGTGTTCATTTAGGTTGGCTTTCTGTTCAAGATTTAAACTGGATTTTACTTGAATGTTTTGGTCAATACTCAGGTAGTTTGAGCAATGAACCATTTGACTTTCAAGAGTCCACCGTATATTGTCTTTCTCAGAGTATAATACAGTTTTAATAGTTAAATGACTGCTTATAGAACTGGATGATTCTGCTTTTTGCTTAACATAATTAATTTTTATTTATTTATTTATTTTATTTTTTTTTTTTTATTGTAAAATAATCACATATTAGTAAATAATAATTTTTTAAAAGCCATGAAAAATATATCATGGAAAATATTGAAATTTATTTCAGGTGTAAAATACTGTACAATTCAAATATTTATTAACTAACATGTTCATGTACATACATAAAGACATACGCATTAACTCACACACATGTATAGATACAGGGTTTTTTCTGCAGATACTTGAACATCACAAAGATAGCAGCTCAATGTTTCTACTCCATGTTGATGGAGGATGTGAAAGACTTGTGTTGCAATGACACACAAATAACTGTGAGTGGTACTTAGAGTGTTACCTGCTGAAATAAGAACAGTCGAAATATAATCTAAGTGATTTATTTATTTATTTATTTATCTACTTATTTTTATTTTTATTATTATGATTATTATTATTATTATGATTATTATTATATTATTATTATTATTATATTATTGTTATTATTATTATTACTTTTATTACTGTTGTTATTATTATTATTATTATTACTATTACTATTACTTTTATTTTTATTGTTATTGTTATTATTATTATTATTATTATTATTATTATTATTATTATTATTACTATTGCTATTATTATTGTTATTGTTATTATTTTTGTTATTAATATTTTTACTATTACTATTATTATTATTATTGTTGTTGTTATTACTACAGAGTAAACAAGACATAAATCTGCTAATGCTTGGTCTGGTGTATAGACTTGGACAGCTGGATCACGACTGGTCACATTTCATACCAATGGAGTAAGTTGAAAATGATTTAATTATTTTAAATAAAAATCATTTGTCTGCTACACTGGGAAATGATTACTGAAGTAAAATCAGACTTGTTGAAAAATTTAAGATTAAACTGACATTTTATTCATTGTAGATTAAATTTGTTTTATTCGGGTCAAGATTAACCTAGTAGCAAAGGTAGCTTGTGAAATATGAGTCAAAACAGATTGAATGGTATCATTTTAATGAACACAGAACATAAACTTTTGTGTGAAGCCGATATTATCAGAATCATCAACAAATCTGTCCAGGCTAAATGTAGAAAAGATCACTTTTAAATTGTAATTTTGTTACTTTGGATGTTTGGAACTGGTACGGTCATGCCAATAATACTAACAGTGAAGTGTCAGACATATTTGTTATATTTTCTGGCTGTAAAGCAAATGAAAAAAATGTATTAATCACTTCACTGTTGAAATAAATTTTGTATTTAATTTAGGGATCCTTTTATAAAATAGGCTACAGCCCCAGCACTAGTTTAATCTGGACCCTGAATTTAATTAAAATGATCAATAATCAGCCAGCATGCCATTTCTGATTGTTGTCTGGAGAGAAAATCTTTCTCTGTAAATTCTGTATGCAAAATATTTATATATTTAGTAGTAATATTAGTAGTAGTAGAGGTAGCAGAAGCAGCAGCAGCAGTAGAAATAGTAGTATATTCTTTTTCATTTATTTTTATATTTTAAAATTATTACAAATATTTCCAATCCTCAGAGCCCAAACATGGAGATCCTTTTTGCAAGGGGAGATAATCCAGTGGTGCAGCATCCTGAAGACTCAAATACACACGCTGGTTCTGGAGACCGTGGCTGGTGACAGTGTAAGTTTTAGAAACATGGCTTTGTCTGGTTTGTTCATATTTACCAATGCCACAGACAAAATGTTTTCAGATATTGGCCAGTAAGGAATAAGCATTCAGGTACTCCAACACCCAAAATCAAAATTTAATTTTTGTGAAGTTATGTTGTTAAACAAACAAACAAACAAACAGATAAACTTAAATAAATAAATAACTATGCTCCAAGGTGAGGGTTCATCTTAAGTTGTAATACCATGCAAAACAAATCTTGAAAATTGTTGAATATTTACAAAAATGGCTAATTTCTGTGTCTTAGATGACAGGAGAAAAAAAAAAAAACATTTCAGTATATCTGACACAAATATCAGGCTATTTGTCCCATAAGTCTGGGGTTCGAGATGACCTAAATTTCTGGATTTTGCAAGTATAAAGTAAATATGAAAAGTAAAAGGGAAATTACATTTAATAAACAAAACAAAAAATTATTACATTTCTAAGATAAATGGTTTGATATTTGTATTAAAATTTTTGTAAAATAATAATGTACATATAAAATTGTAAATACCAGTCTTAATGAATTTTTATTTATTTTTGCTTCAAATCGAACCCCTGCAATTATTTTTTTACCTGTTATATATTTTGTTTTAAGATATACCATAATTACTGTCTGAAGATATTTTTTACTTCAAACGTTTCATATAAAATGTCTTCATAAAAATATATCAAATCCATTATTAAGTTTTTTTAATTTTTTTTTTTAGTTTCATACATACCTTAGTTCTGTTTACAAAATAACAGACAATGATAACAAACCATTGATCAGCTGTTACAGATTCAGAAACACTTTATGTCCAAAAAGACATTGTTTAAGATACTTGGAATTTTTATGCATTTAAGCCTGTATTTACAGTTTCAGATGCAGTCCCTTCATCTGGATGATCTGATGTCCGAGATTTCGAGCACCAGCTCAACACTGCAGTCTCCAAACCACACGTGTTTCACTCAGTCAATAAACAGTGCTTTCAGCAGCTTAGTCTCTCCAGAACTCTCCCCTACCAGCAAACAGGTGACTCCAGTTTCCAGCAGACCTCTGACTTAATGTATGAAAACTCACACACTCCATACAGAGTGTGTGAAATGAGTGCGTCTGTGTGAATGTGTGTGTGGTTATGTTTGACTGGTAAAGGCTTTATATGACAGTGTCTAAGTTGTATGTATATGTGCTTAAGTATCTGTGCCTGTTTTAGATCCGATGGAATGTTTTTACTGTTAAAAATATGTTTTTTGTTCATAAGACATTTTGAATCCTAAACAAAAGGTCGATTGTTTTTGCAGGAGTCCAAGACTTTTGAAGGTGAAGGTCAGACAAGCCATCCAGCAGCAAACAGTGAAACAAAAGAACATGACCATCAGTCTGATGGTCCATTAGAGCCAGTCAGGTGTGACACAACAAACTCAAACACACACAGAACCAGTACTCCCAATGATGCTGATGATGATGATGATGATGATGACAGTGTTGTAGTTGTTCAGTTGCAACGTAGTTCTTCTCTTCCTTCTATGCATGGTCCAGATTCTGCTAAAAATAGCTTCAGTGTGATGTCAGCCAGACACAAGAAAGGAGGGTATGTTCCAGCTATATGTGGAGATCTGCTCGGGGACATCAATGATTACGAATCAAAACTTTCGGCACTTGCATTTAGTAACAGCGATTCACTGGAAGATTTGAATGAAGAGTTAAAAACAGGAAAGAACAGTCAGGAAGACAGATATTCAGTTAAAAGTGAAAACTGGGAAAGCGAATCTGGAAATGTGAAAGAATTGACAGATGATAAAAACGTATCTCCAGTTAGGAAGAGTTCAGTGGAAAGCGGGTCAGTTAATATTGACACGGCAGAAGAGAAAAACGAAATCGAGCAAAGACAGAGTTCAAATTACGAGAGTGATGAGGTTTTTGATGGCAGTGAGAAGACATTTTCATCATCTTTCTCTGACTCATCGCCTTTGGAAGTCCGAGAATATCCAAAATTAAAACAGTTACCAAACTTTGGCAGCAGCAGCTTAAAACAGGAAGATTGTGACGACAATGAAACATTTTCAGCTGAAGTTCTGAAAAAGGCGGCAGGTGATAATGACCATCTTGAAGTGGGAAGTTTGGAAAATTCTTTGAAAAGTTCAGTGAGTGAGAGTAGAAATATGCCACATTCCAGGGCTGTTTTGAGCGAAGGGAGACAATCAGTGAGGCCGGAAGATTTTTTGGAGTCATTTCAGTCTGATTTTACGAACGTATCATTGCCTGAAAATTATGAGGGACCTGAAGCAAGTCTACCACTGTCCAGTTCTCTTATTGACATGATTGTTCTGTTGCAGCGATTGGTCAGTTTTGGGAGAACTCTTCATCAAACTCTGTGTTTTGATAAAAAATATGGCTGTCGTACATTACTAGAAGAAGAGCTAACCGCAGATCAGCTGAAATTTTACAAGCACCAGAGAAAAAGAGCAGTGATTTTATATGAAGTGTTTTTAGAGGTTATTGGGTGTTTTTTTTTTACAATAAAATACTTTTAAGTGTAATAAAGAATGAAAGATATAATTATTAACTGCACAGTAAATAAATAAATATTTTTAAAAATTTATAATTATTATGATTTTATGATATTATTAATCATGTGTGTATGTATGGTATTATCAGTTTGACAGCTCTAGTTATGTGGTTTTATGAGTATATGTTCATATATATATATTAGTTGCATACGTGTCCATAACTGTAAGAGTATGAAAAGATAAATTGCTTTTAGGTTGGAGATTTTATCATCCTTGCTTATATGTTCACAACTCAAGTATGGTTTTATTAATTCACTAAGAGGCTTAACTTGAGTATCTTTAACAAACTTGTTTATTTAAAACATGTTTACAGGCTATGTGTAAAAACATATCACTCTATTGTGACAACATCTTTTGTCTGGATCTCTGTGGCACACCTTCATTTGTTGCTAGGCAACTAATTGGACCACAGGTAAAGAGATTGATTCTTTTGATTTATCCATCTGTAATAATGTGATGTGTCTGTTAATTTTTATTTAATAATGTTGTTACGATGACAGATTTTATTTATTGCAGACATGAACAATATTTTTTAATTTTTATATTAGATTTCATAAACTTTTTTTTATATATATATTTGAACAAATTTAATACAAATTTAATATAAATGTACATATTTCATTTATTTATTTTATACTTTTCTATAATTTAAATTTTTGTTTATTTTTTATTTATTCATTTATGTTTATTTATTTCTATAATAAATTTGTTCTATTATTTATTTACATTTATTAACTACAATTTAACATTATTTATTTTTATTTTTATTTTTTTTATTCATTTATTTATTTATTTGTTTATTTATTTGTTTATATATTTGTTGGTTTTTTTTTTTTTTTTAAATTTGTTTATTTATTTATTTTATTCATTTATTTGTTTGTTTATTTTTTTTTTTTTTTTTTTTTTTTTAATGTTTGTTTGTTTGTTTGTTCTTACAGCTCGTGAACTATCTGACATATAAACAAAACAGTCAGATGATCTGGGGTTGTCGTCACATAAAAACAAACACTGACTGTAAGTTTTACGTCTACAGAATGTCTGACCGTCTGTCTGACCGGTATGAAGCAGTCACACAACAGGTAGACAGACATTCCAGTGTTTTCACTTCCAGATTTTATTTTTAAATACATCATTTTTTATCTTTTATTAATATGTAAATGACTCAAATAAAAAGGGGTTTTATGAAATCAGGGACATTTTATAATTGTCTGAATATTTATTGTTAATCCAGAATGTGAGAAAGCCATTTAAAGATTTTATTTTTCTTACTTTCTTGTATTTGTTTACATAAAAAATATTAGATTGGTTAACAATTAATTAAAATTGTCATGATTTTATTTTAAAAGCTTTGTAACATTTTATATGCTATATGTACTGACATATTTGTGTGTGTGTGTGTTTCTTGTAAATAAATGTCAGATTTTAATATTAAATATTTGTAATTGACTTTTTAGTTTGGGTTTCTGACATCAGATGAATAAAAAAAAATTATTTCTTTTATTTTACAGATGTGCTTGCGCATAAACGACATTGCGGCAATGATAAAATGTCTGAATGTGTTTGTTAAAAAGCTGTCAGCTGTTTTCAGAATACGTTGTAATTTAGAAATGAAACCTGATCAGAACAGTAAAACACAGACATCTGTCAGAAGACAGGAAAGTGAAACTTCTTTACAAGGTGAATTTGGCATGTTTGTTTGCAAATATAAATAACGAAAGAATGAATGAATGGGTGAACAAATGAATGTATAAATGAATGTATAAATGAATGTAATAATGAAGCAATAACAACATTCTCCATTTTTACAGTTTTTACACAAAGAAAATAAATGAGTAAATAAATAAATTAATATTTCATACAAAATTGGTAAAAACGAATGAATGAATGAATGAATGCTTAATGATGCCTCAGCACTTAATATAAATGCAAGAAACAACAAACTTTTTAATAACATCAGTACACCTTAAAACTGCAATCATCTTTTGTCTGTAAAATAAAGAAAGATACATAACTCCTTTATTAATTACAAAAATTTATGGAGATCACAAAATATAATTAAATTAACAATGGACTAACTATGAAAAGGAACTCCAGTATAACTGGGATATATTTAGTTGTTAAAATTACCCATGCCTATTTTTTCAGCTGTTGATGCTGTTGACGAGAATTCTGAGTGGGTGGAGTCTGAAGTTGAAGAGACGAGTGATCCAACAACGTTGGAACTGGAGACACCACCTGTGTCCGTGAAGGAAACACTGGAGCTACAGCAGCGTCATCTCAAACATTTGTTCAGAGCACAGACACGACTGATGGCTTACAGGGTAAAGACTGTGAGTGAGTGAGTGAGTGAGTGAGTGAGTGAGTGAGAGTGAGTGATGAGCTAATCAAAGCAAGCTGTTGCGAAGAACATCTGTGACAGTTCTCGGACAAAGCCACCTCACAGGAAAAATATTGTTTACATGTTTATAAATAGTTTACTGGGTATTGATAAATATTTGATGGCTTTTCAGTGTGGTCTGATATTTAATTTTATATATATATATATATATGTATACACACATACAAACATGTATAATATAATATATATTAATAAGGATAATCTTCTAAAATACAAATTTATTTGTTAGTGAATACTTGGTTACAGATTTTAACATCTGATGCACCTGCTACTAAACTATTTTCATGCAGCTAACAGTTATTTCTTACCTGTCTTTCAGCTGAACCTCTTCATTCAGGATGCTTTGTCTGATGCCATGGAAAGATGTCTGACAGTTCCTGTTACTCAGTGTCTTCAGCCACTGACCAAGTTCCTCCATGACTACCTGGACAAACTTAGTGAATGGCTTCACACAGACAACTTCCATGTTGTCTTGGAATGTTTGTGGCTTTTCATTGTTCAGGTGAGAGTTTATTTAACATCAGTTGGTCTCCAAGCATTCATTTCAGTTTTACTTCTTTATATTTTGTTCTGTTGGTTCTTTTGTGGGTTGTTTTATTTTTTGACACAAAAATTTTAAAATGTGAATAAGTATTTCATCTGTTTATATTTTAATGTGTACAATAACACTATGTAGTTAGTGTCTGGACTGCTAGAATTTGTTTTATTCATTTAGTAATGTCCCCTCTGCTAAATTGTGCTTTGTAAACCTGAATTTCATCTTTCATTATACGGAAGTATATTGTCTCTTGGTTTTTGTTATTTATAATTAATTCATTGCTTGATGGGTTGCAGTTTTTGAAATTTGCTCTGTACACATAAATGTCATCATTCAGTGGAAGTGTGTGCTCTCTCAGTTTCTCTTTTGTGCAGTGATTTATAATTTTCACTTGTTGGTTGTTTGTGGTTTATTAAAATTTGTTTTGTACAGTTTTAAAAAAAATCTTTTACACCATCTCTTTCTTTAGTATCATTTATGATCTCTTTAGATTCTTTTAAATACTTTCTGCAGATTAACAAAAATTAAATTAAATATGTCAGAAATTTGATTTTGAAACTGTTTTTCTTTTATGATTTTTGGTGTTTAAATGTCTGTTTGATTTGTGTAGCCAGCAACGACTGTATTTTATTTGTTTCAAACCTGACGTACACAAGAGGATTTTCTTAGTGGTGTTTTTCATTTTACCTAACATATTCTAACTACTGAGAAATTATTTTGATGTCATTGTTTAATTTTAAATGTTTTATTGTTATATAATGAAATATTAGTTCTGACATGTCTGTCTTGTTGGAGCTGATCAAAGTTGGATTTCCAAATGATTTTTTTCTTTTTTCAGATATGTTTTTTTTTTTGTTTTGCAGGATTTTGAAAAGGAGACAGCAAAATTGAAAGCAGAAGATATATTTTTAATGCTAAAAGCAAAACGTTTGATTCATTCCATTGCTGTAAGTATTAAATTAGCTCACACACACACACACACACACACACACACACACACACACACACACACACACACACACACATATACACATCATACACACGTAAAGACATCCACTGCATTCACACACACACATGGATAAAAAAAGAAAAAGAATTTAAAATTTATTTACTTTTATCATATAAAAAAAAAAGTTTTGTTTTGAAAAAATTTAAAACATTGAATACTGTTTAAAAAAAAAAATAGTGATTCTAAAATTCCCAGAAATTCTCACAAATTTTTTAAACAATCTAAAAAAATTAAGTATTCTAATTTTTATAACAAGACATTTGTAACACCTTTAGAAATAGTTATTTAAATTGTTGTTTAGATTTTACTTACAGGTTAAAATAACAAAACTGATTTTTGTGAGGTTTCTGTTTTCAGTATCTGATTCACTTTATCAACAACTACAAAAATGGAATCAGTCGAAGTCTTCTTTTATCACAGGCAGTGAGTTTTTTTTATTTTTTATCTTCACTTCCTTTAAATAAATAAATACACACATAAATAAATAAGCAAAATATATATTATATACATACATACATACATAAATAAGTACAGAAATAAATAAAGTAATAATATATTTTTTTGAAAAAAGAAAGAAAAGAATTGATATCCACTACTTCCCCAGCTTAATTAATTCAGAAGAATTCACATTAAAGAGTGATTCAGATAAATCATCAATTATAACTTAAGAAAAAATTACAGCAACAAAACATTTAGCATCTGTACCATTTTATTCTTAAGGCTTTCTTTAAATGTGCAGATGTTAAGTATGGATTTAAATCTGTATATGTGAGTGTGCATGACAGATTTGAATTTGTCACAGAAGGTTTTGTTTATAATTGAATTATATTTCATTTGCATATAGAACATTACCACATCATCACAGAGATTTAACAGTTGCTCTCTGTATAAAATAATGGTGTATCCTGTGTTTGCGTATTGTTTCAGAATGCTGTAATCTTTCAACTGCAGTTGTTTACCCTGTCAACCAGTCAACTTCTTGCTGTTTACTCTGGACTTGTGAAGGTCAGTTTTGTATTATTTTCTATATTTTGATCTTTTTTTTTTTTTTTTTTAGAAGAAAGCCTAAGTTCTTCAGAATGGAAACATGCTCTGATCATAAAATAAACCATTTTTGAAAAAACAAATTTCATAAAGCATTTTGTAAGCTTCATACCAAAGACAAGAAAGAATATACTATGCAGTGTTTAATAAACTAATTATAAGACATTGGTTGGAATGGGAATTAGTAAATATTCCAATCCTGTGATACAAAGAGGTTTTAGTCTAATTACTGAGTTTGTGATGGGCTTGGAGTCCAGTCTAATTGAAACTTCAAACCAGTTTAAACTAGTTATGAGACACAGGCTGGATTGGGAAATAGCCCAGTAAAAATATATGTGTATGAAAGATACTACTAATAATAGATGTAGTCTGTATATTGATGTACAAATGGTTAAGGGTATCATCCAGGGTATGAGAAGGTATGTAGGAAAGATACTACTAATAATAACTGTAGTCTGTATATTGATGTACAAAGGGTTAAGGGTATCATCCAGGGTATGAGAAGGTATGTAGGAAAGATACTACTAATAATAACTGTAGTCTGTATATTGATGTACAAAGGGTTAAGGGTATCATCCAGTGTATGAGAAGGTATGTAGGAAAGATACTACTAATAATAACTGTAGTCTGTATATTGATGTACAAAGGGTTAAGGGTATCATCCAGGGTATGAGAAGGTACATAGGAAAGATACTACTAATAATAACTGTAGTCTGTCTATATTCATGTATCATTACTGATGTACTTGAAACAATTTGTGCAACATATAATAATTAATGATAGTAAAAATGTTTTGAGCTATTGTTTATGTAATGTTTTTTTAATTTTTTAAACATGTTGGTAGTACTGCACGGTTGATGACATCAGTACATCTATTTCATCAGCAACAGCGACATCAGCAGTGCCTGCACACATTTTACAAAAAATACACTCCAATCTACAGCTGATGAGAAAAAGTTTCTCTGGTTCTGATCTAGTCAACTGGATTCTTCAGCACAGAGAACTCTTCAGTCAGATTGGTAAATATCAGTTGTTGTTGTTGTTGTGTTTTAATTAATGAGGAATTATCTCTGTGTGTGTGTGTCTGTATGTAGTGAATATTTCATTCAGTGACATGCTAGGAATTGTTATGCACATTTCAGATTGCTACCCTGTTCTAAAATGTATTGACAAATTTACCATCCATATTTTTGACAGTAATTGAATTTTAATGATTATCTCACACACACACACACACACACACACACACATACATAGATATAAGCAGAGGAAGAAAAAGAAATAAATATGTAGCAGTCAAGATGAAATTCTTTCATTCTGACTGATTCATTTCCAGAACCTTCTCTGTCAGAAAGCAGTCATCCATTTTACCGAGATGCAGCTGTCAGTGTGGCACAGAGTTTACTTGATAAACACTTGATTGCTGATGTCGACGATGCAGGTGACAGATTTGTCTTTAGCTTTTTACTTACTTCAAATGTTGATATTCTTATGTCTGTGATTTTATTTCAACATGATCTGTATGTAAAGGTTTGTGTATGTATGTATGGATGCAAGACCATCTTCAGGTGTGTTTACATGTGTGTTTTCAAAAATTACAGGTCTAACCTAACTTACTGTTAAGAGAAAAACAAAATGAGCAATGAAAGTTCTGTCTTGCTGCTACTAAGATAACTTTACACAGACATAAATATATATACACAGACACACAGACACACACACACACACACACAACACTAGTGAATGTGTATGTTGTTTTTTAATTTTCAGATTCAGAGGAAGAAGAGTTGTGTTCTAGTGTCGGTGATGTTGGGTATCCATCTGTGATCCTCCACAGACACAGCTCTACGCAGTATCTGTACAGGTACAACGATGATGATGAGGACAGTCTTAAAAAGGATGACGAGGAAGAGAATTCTGTAAAGAGACATTTTAATCAACTGAATTTTAGTGCTAATTCCAAAGCAGTGGATCGTCAGCCATCTTGTCAAGATAGTAACCAAGCAGAAGACACATCTGCCCTCCAGATTCCACATTCTTTACGTCATTCATCAGTTTCTAACTCTGGCTTTGACAGTATGTCGTCAGTTAATATGTCTACCTCGTTTGAGGATTCACCATTTGTAGACAGCAGCGTCCATTTTTACTGTGTCACTCCCAGCGCTGTATTGGAAACCTCACACATCTCTTCCTCACTGGAAGATTTCCTTGAACAACATTCCAAAAAGTTCAGAAAATTCCACCTCTGCAAAGAGACAGCTCGTTTGATAGAAGAGTGCTTTCAAAGAAAGATAACTCCAATGTGTTTGTTGACCATTCTGTACAGAAGAAAGCACTATGACTGGCTTGCTAAAGATTTCATGGAACAGTTGCCAAAGAAGTTAATTGATAAAATAAAGAACGAACTTGATTTACCAGGCAATGAATGTATTGGAAGTTAAAATAAAGAATGAACTTGATTTACCAGGCAACAAATGTATTGGAAGTTAAAATAAAGAACGAACTTGATTTACCAGGCAATGAATGTATTGGAAGTTAAAATAAAGAACAAACTTGATTTACCAGGCAACGAATGTATTGGAAGTTAAAGAACAAACTTGATTTACCAGGCAATGAATGTATTGGAAGTTAAAATAAAGAACGAACTTGATTTACCAGGCAACAAATGTATTGGAAGTTAAAATAAAGAATGAACTTGATTTACCAGGTAACAAATGTATTGGAAGTTAAAATAAAGAATGAACTTGATTTACCAGGCAGCAAATGTTTTGGAAGTTAAAATAAAGAACGAACTTGATTTACCAGGCAACAAATGTTTTGGAAGTTAAAATAAAGAATGAACTTGATTTACCAGGCAACAAATGTTTTGGAAGTTAAAATAAAGAAATATCAGGCTATAATTAATTTCAACAAATCCATGTCTACAATGAGCAGCATCAACATGAAATAAATTAAGAATATTTGTTAACAGTAATGTGAAACTACTCCAGTAGAAAAGTGTTAGTTGTGAACAGTATTTTCAAATAAATGTATAAATCTACAACACATTTAGATATTTAGAATACACTAACCAGATCAATGAAATAGATCCCGAACTTATTTTGTAATGAAAGTGTGAGAGGTTTTTTCAACAAACAAAAAAGGAGAGGAATTGATCAGAATATAAAAATTCTAATGGACTAGATTATCAAGTACCTAATTTTAAAAATAATTATATTTATTTACTACTAATAACAGCATTTTTTATCTTTTATATGTATTTTTACCTTTGTTGATTTTAATCAATTGGTTTCAATTATTATTTTTATATTTCATTGTTACTGTGAATTGTTTTTTATTTTGTTTGCTTTGTTTTTGTTGTTTAATTTTTTATACATTGTTAAGTTTGTTTTTTGTCATGAAACATATTTAAGTATATTCATAATTTTTTAGGTTGTATTCAAAAGGGTTAAATTGTGTCAAAGCAATTAAGACATACCCACATTTTTGTATTTTGGTGGACTGTCACATCAAAATCAGTTATACTGATACTTTTCATAAATCAGCTTTTTAGTGATTTTAAAATGAAAGAAATCTTTCTTCAGTTAAAAGAGTTATTAATTTAATAATTATTTTTAGAAATGTTTTCATTGTTTATCCGTTAAATGAATATTTTGTACTTTACTAGAGCTAGCAAATGGTACAGAACTCCTCTGTTGTTAATTTAAAATTGTTTTAGTGTTATTATTATCATTTGATATATGTATGTATACGTATTTAATTTTATTTATTTATTTATTTATTTATTTATTTATTGTATTGCTGTTTGTTTTCAAAAATTACAGGTCTAACCTAACTTACTGTTAAGAGAAAAATAAAACAAGAAATGAAAATTCTGACTTGCAGCAAAAAAAAGATTTTGCCCATACATCTGTACTCAGATTCCGTAACAAAATTATTCTTGTAATATCCCACCTCCTGTTGTACTGTAAGTCTTGTTAATGTTGATTGTTGGACAACCTCAAGCAGTAAGATTTTTTAATATGTATACAGTTGTTTTATATATATATATATATATATATATATATATCTTCATTATATTACATTTATAATAATACAACTTACAGTTTCAAATTTAATGTTGAAGACAGCTTTCAATAACTTAATGTTATTAATGTATGTGTTTATATCATTAAAAGAGTAATTCTTGACTTTTTTTTCTTTTTCAAATAAAGGTATATATTTTTGTACACATTTTATAACAATTTAATATTACAATTTTGATGTCGAAGATATGTTTCAACAATTTTAATATACATGTGCATACCGTAAAAGTAGTAATTTTAGAGAGTTTTAATAATATATTATTAGTTTTAGTTATAATTATATAATATTAGATGTAATGTTGAAGACAATGATTACAACTTTGGTACTAATGTGTGACGTGTGTGTGTGTGTGTGTGTGTTCATATTGTTAAAAATGTAGTTTTGTAGTAATGGTTCTTATATTTTCTTTTCTGTACACTTCATAACAGATATAATTAATTTTATATTACAAACATAATGTTAAAGACAAGATATAGATACACAAGATGGTTATATCTACATGAATTTTTTTTTTCGTTTAATTAATAAATATCTCTATACTTTTATTTTAGTTAATATTTTCACTTTTGTCTGTAGACCCCAAAACAATGCATCTTGTAATAATTTATATGGTTTCAACTATTACTTGACATTATTTGGAATTTAAAACAAATAGGGTAAAAATCTAATAGAATTAATCACCATCAACATTTGCATTTATCTGTGTTCTATTACATATCACTGCTTTTCTTGTAACAAATTGTATTAAATCTGTGTTATAAATATTTTTATTTTTATTTTTTTTATATTTTTTTTTATAATATATTTCTCATTTATTACACGGAGTATCAAAATGCATTTCTTTAGTACTTTACTGAGCATCAGATGTAGCTGACTTGAAACAGAGGTCACTGGGTCTATTCCTGTCAGTGTAGTTATTGTTTATTTTCATTCCTGCAAGTGTTTTGCTTAAAAAAGATCCCTTGTTGTTATTAAAAAAAAATAGCCCATCATCCAAAAGCAGATTTTGTCTCTCACATTATCATCACAAATTAATATTTGATACTATTAATGTAAAAAAGAGAGAGAGAGAAAAAAAAGGAATGGGTCATTAATTGCTTGTTCTTTGTATCATACTTTGGTAGTTAAGAAAAATAAATTTTGTTTTACAAAAACTTCATTCCAAACTGCAGTTGATAAGAAAAAGTTTCTCTGGTTCAGATCTTGTCGTTATTTACTCATTAATTTGTTAATATTGTTTCAATATATGTTTTACACCAATTACATTCCAATGTGCAGTTAATTTAAAAAATAAAAACATATATATATAGGTTTTCTGGTGCCTATTATTCACTCCAGATACTTTGGTTGTTAAGAAAAAATTTGTTTCAATGTATTTTTTACACAAACTACATTCCAGTCTGCAGGATAAAAAACCAAGTTTTTTCTGTGTCAAGACTTTCTCATTGTTTACTCATTTGTCACAAAAATCTTAAGTATGTAAGAAAAATAAACTATTCCTTGTTACTGTTTGTTCTTTTGCCTATTTTCTGTTTCCTTTTTGTCTTCCATTGTTCAAATTTTTTTTTTTTTTTTTTATTTCATATTTCAGTTATTTTCAGCATCAGTAAAAGACAAATAAATAAAACAATAAAGTGTTTATTTTTATGTATAGTTTTTTAAAGTGTGCTTACGAAGTACCACTTTCATATTCACTGAAATAATTATTTTTGATTAGTAGTGTTGTGTACATTCTGTAACTGTTTCTGCTTGCACCTGAACATTTCAGTGATGATTTTCAAATTAACTTACTTTATTTCAGTATTATTCTTTTGTTGAATAATTAGAAACACATGAAAATAATAAATAACAATCAGTTTGAAAATGTGCAATCAAATGAATATTTTTCTATAACTGTGTTTGTGTATGCATGTGTCTGAATGTACAAATTTTGTTTATGACTTTTAAGTTAATTTTATTTATTTCTGTATTATACGTTGTGCAAATAAACAGAAAACCTATAAAATGATAATTAATAACGAGTTTGCAAATGTACAATCAACTGAATATTTTTATACTGCAGTTGAACTGTCTTTCAGAAATGTGATAACAAATTGTTTTTACCATTTCTTATTTACAATAAAAAAAATAAGAACAAAACTTGTTTTTTTTTTTTTATTTTTCCCTGAGATCATGTCCTTGACAATGAAGATTTCCAATGAAAACTTGCCAGAAGTGACCTGTATTCCCAACTGATGAATGATTAATAAATGAATATAAGAATATTTCATTTCTTTCAAACTTCATCATTTCAAGAAACAAAAATGTCATTACACAAAATATTCTATTTACATAAACATTCCAAGAGAAAAACAAAACTAAACAAGAATTTCACTGAAACATGCATGAAAAACGCTGGAAGACTTTTCTTTTACCACAATACAATACTTTACACATAAAAAGGATATTTGGTGCTTTTCATTTAAGTATTCATAAAAAAAAATTAAATAAAAACCTTAACATATTATATTACGATTGTTCAGAACTGGAGTTTTTTCTTTTTGTAAACTGACATATGTCCATTCAATCTCAGCCTTTTTGAACACACACAGACTGTTCTTTTGACATATATTTTGTAAGATAAATCTTTTGTTTAGCAATTTTTTAATTCACTGCAAATACACTGTTTTGTTTTTATATAGTATTCAGTCCAGCTCGCTTTTTGTAAGTTTGTTGATAAATGGTCAAAAATCGTCTATTAAAGCTGTTTTTTCATTAGGTACTATAAATGTGTTTGAAGACATCATCCTTCCATGCTGATGAAGATAAGCACGTTTCTTCTGCAAAAACACCAAAAAGATGTATTAAATTCTATGTGTGTGTGTGTGTGTTTAAATATACTCACACATTTTTAATTAAAATATAAATATATATATATATATATATATATATAAAAGAAAAATGTAATTTGACATTTCATTTAATATAGTTTTTGATTAGCTTTCTTAAACCAAAAAAATGTTATCATTATTTAGGCTACAGTACACTATCATCTTTGTCTTTTTGGGTTTTGTTTTGTTTTTGAAATACAAGCACAATTTTCATGTTATGAAAATAATCAAAACAAAGGAAGATGACTGAATCCAGTTTCATTTTTTAATTTGATACATTATAACATTTCTTAGAAAAATATTAATAGTAATGATAAAAGAAAAAACTGCTACATTTGTTTTGTTTGTTCATTTTGTTTCTTAAATATTACAGTAAAATTCAACGTGTGTATAATGTTGTGTATAAAGACTGTTTAAAAACATAAATATATTTCTAAACACAAACAAAATTCCTCTTTAAGAACTATACTGTTAAAAAATTGTTTTAAACTGATATCTACCAATATTTAGTATAACTTACAAAGTATATAACATCCTTTTCTCTCATTAATCTTCTCCTGTTGAAAGCCTGAAACCAAAATATGATTTTAAAATAGATTTGTCCCTGGACAAATATGTAGATACTTTCAAACTATTGTTTTATCTGTTTTTTGTTAAACTATACATGCTAGTGTTTGTATTAGAAAACAATCTATTTATATTCTTTTACACCGCTATATATCAAACACTAGATTAATACATCTCTGGATATCAAACACCAGTTTAACACACTTCTGTATTATCAAAACACCAAATTAGCTTTCTCAGATATCATTACAAATCCAGTGATTCATACTTTCAGTAACTGTTAATACTGAAATGGTTTGTGGTGTAATTACTGTAAGGTAGATGTAGATGGAGAAAATGATGTGAAACATTAACAGGTTGATTGCAATGGCCATCATAATGTACTGGTCATAAGCGATCACTTCATCCATTGTCCATATTCGGGTCAAGGCATCCATGATGGCACTCTCTGCTGTCTGAATTCCAAGAAAAACCAGGGAAGCCAGAATGTATATGTCCTGCAGTAATCAGATGAAAGATACGAAATCTAATAAAAGATTTTCATTTAATTTACTACAGTGAATATGCAGAATAAGGATAATAAAAATGATGATGATGATGATGATGATGATGTGATAATAATAGTAATAATTATTAGTAATAATAATAATAATAATACATATATTGATATAAGACACAGTAAAAATAACATCATCATCAGAACAACAATGAAGGAAATATATATTTTTTAATGACACATTCAACATTCAATTTACATTTATAAACAAATCATCATACAAGCAGCAAACAATCATAAAGAGAAAAGAAAAGAAATCTGTGATTACTGGTTATTCTCTTTTCATTTAGCAGAAAGTAATATTTCATATGCACCTTCCCTCAGACAGGCAGGCACATTTGCTAATCAACAACACTAAGAGAACCAAACAGACCAATAGAGGGTTTAGTTCGTTTTTTATGATTATTTCAAAATTGGATGTTGTTAAATAAATATTAATGTTCAGTGATTTTGTTTTAAACGCAGTAATATACTTACCAGATAAGTAAGATAAGAAATTGTTGGAAGGTTCGACTTGACAACCAGTTTGAATGCAACGAGAGTCAGAAACAAGGTGATGGTTATCACCATTCTGTCAGGAATGTTTGGATCAATAGCAAGAGTCGCAAATGTCAACAGCATAATCATCAGCTGACACAGAAACAACTGTTTACTTATTATTATTATTATTTATTATTATGATCATCAATATCATTGTTATTATTATTATTATGATCCAAATTTATTATTATTTTTTTTAAGATATAATTTTGTTATATTTGTACATTACATTCCAGGATGTAATTGTTTGGAAATGAGGTTTTTTGAAATTTTCATTGTGTAAAAGATATAAACCAAACATTTTACAACTGCAGTTATGATGTCACTGCAAATGTGGCAAATTGATAACTGTATTCTTCTGTCAATACTTGAATAAACTTCAGAATAATAACATCACTATTGCACAAATAATGGCTGTAAACCTTTTATTTTTCAATTTTAATCATTATTAATTAAAACGGAATAAACAAATAAATAAACAAATTATAATAAACAAATAAAAAAAATAAAAAAACCAACCATAATTATGTAAAATGTATTTAGATTATTTCTTCCTATCTCAACAGATATATCTTAATGTTAACAGTTTGAAAGAAGAGTAAGACAAAGAGAAAAATAGGCACTAACAACAATGCCCATTATGTTCCACATGAAGTATCCAACTTTTCTACTCGCTCGACACTGAATGTAAAGAACAGGGTGCTCGAACATGGTGGTGTAGTCCGTGGTGCTGGTGTCTTCAAAACACTCGACGTGTTTGAAGATTGACCACTCCTGTGCATCCAGACATTTCATGTTCACTGTGCTCATCATGCGTTTGTCTTCAATAATCTTCACCTCGTTAATTGATCGCTCAGACGATACCTGGATAGTTATGTCCTGCACAAAAAATATTAACTGAAGCTATTTCAAAATAAATAAATAAATAAATAAATAAATAAATAAATACATGAAAGATACAAAAATGAAAATTATTTGAATCTGGTGGACAATGACTGAAATGGTACCTGTCATTATATCATAAAAGTACGGAAATTATTAATATTATTATTATTAGTAGTAGTAGTATTAATTCCTTTTTGATACAATCATGTAGCTATGTGAAAATTACAAGCACTCAGGATGGTATGAATAAAAGTTGTCAGGATTTAAATAGGATAAATACTCCTTCACAATCCCATAATTATAAATCTACAAATTCAGGTTGATAAGGATAAAACTCATCAGAATTTAAATATAATAAATACTACTTCACAATCCTGTAACCATAAATCTACAAATTCTGAATCTTGCCTACCTGAACATCAAAAGGAAAGTGTTGAAGTTCGAGATTCTCTGCAAACCTTCCTTTAATCATCCAGTACTGAATGACAACAGGGTAGTTGTATCCAGACTCGTAGGTGATGCTGTAGGACTTCCTGTTCACTGCCAGATCACCAGCCACGTTCATGATGATCAGTTTTGGATTCCAGAAATATTTTGGATCATAATCAGTATAAATCTGTCAGCAGAATAAACATTTTCAACAAGAAGGAAAGTATTGTTGGATTTTTATTTACAAATGAATGATGTTGGCCTTTTCTCAGTATATTTATTTGTTTTCATAATAACAAATATGATTAGTGTTTACATACCCATCCATAATACATACATACATACACACACACACAATATGCACACATACATGAAATGAACACATGCATATGTAATTAGTTATTGAAATTACATTTTAAATTGTACTGTATATGTATTAATATTACTGTTGTTGTGTATTTATCATTACTTTTGATAAACACATACCTGAGTTATTTGAGGTTCTTGCCATTTTGCCTGAATGAAAACTTCTGCCTCATATTTCTGAGTCAGAGTGTCAATATCCCAGATCTTCATAAAAGTACACTTCACTTCCACTATCACCTAGTTAATAATTCATTATTTCTAACATTAAAAAAATATATATCCAGAGGAGCTTTTATTTAATTTGTTTAAATTTCAATCTATTATTTCAACATTAATAATAATAATAATTTATTATGATTATGATTATGATTATCATCATCATCATCATCATCATCATCATCATTATCATCATTATTATTATTATTATTATATTGAAAGTTAAACACATATGCATCAATTTTCTTATCTAATCACCCTGCTACCTCCTTTCCTATTTACTAAATTAAAAATATATTCCAAATACTTCATTTCCCAGTACTGTAAATATATTATCTTTTTATGAGCATATTTTATAATAAATAAATAAATAAATAAATAAATAAATAAGCGTGCACAACCATTAAATAACGAATTTTGTAAAATGTACCTGATCCCTTCTGATAATTTCGGGTTGTTTTTGTGATTCAGTTTCCAATAAATGTCTTCGTAATGCCTCCAACGCTTGCAACAGTTCATTCAAAGCTATGGTGTTGCCTTCGAGAAACCTTGAAGTACTTGCAAACTGATCAGCTAACGCATCAATGCCTGAATTCATCATATCGATATTTTTATGACTGGTAGTAAAAATTTCGTTTTTCACAAACACGACAATTCATTTTTTGTAATAATGCAACCTTCCATCCCATCTGTGTATACACACACATTTACTAAATAACACGTTACAAAAACAAAACTTTAATGAACGTTTCGTGGTTAATCGTATCAAGACGGTTATTCTCATGCATGCTATTATTATTTTTATTTTTAATAATAATAATAATAACGTCTGACAGTCATTAATTTAGAATAGTTTAAAAGAAGTATTTGTTACAAAGAGAAAGCGTCCATGTTCACTCAGAACTGAAGAACCTAAGGGGAAACAACCCAACTTACCGTCATCGACGTCTTTTCTGATCTTTATCGTTTTAAGATTCATTGAATTATTCCCCTTGACGTCTTAACGTTTTATTTAAAAAATGCATATTTTCTAATTTTAAAAACAATTTAGCTTAATTTAATTTTTTTATCATTTTTTTTTTTTTTTTTATTTACTATATATATATTAAGCTGTCAAAACTACAGTAACATAGAAAGTTATTCTATCATATATTCATGCATAAATTTAAAACAAAAAACGTATACATTATCTTTTTTTTTTTTTTAATTTTATTTATTTTATAACAAACAAAATTTAGTTTATACACGTCTATTTTCTTGTAATCACATTTTTAGTCTTTTAAAAACTTATTGTGGGTAGAAAAATATTTCTTAAAACAATGAAAAAAAAGTACAAAAAAAGTAGCAGAATCATATAACTTTAAAAATATCATATTTATTAGGAAGAACCTGTGTAAACAATGATGATTAGCGCTTTATATTCTGAACTGTTAGTTAATTATCTAGATGAACTTTGTTAAGAGGATTGTACAGAGCAATGCTGTTTTTTTTTTTATCTCTAGCAGGTGCACACCTCCAATCAACTGCTAATGTGCAAAAATCTCTTAAACTTGTATTCAACTCAAATAAAATATTTGAAAAATAAACAAAGATATTAATAATAGAAATTAACTGATTGTTCTGTCAGTAATAATGATTATTTTATTATAATCAACAACATTCATATTATTGTTGTTGTTTTTGTTCTTGTTAAAATAAGTCAAAAAAAAATATAAGATTAAATTTCTGTTAACATTTTATTTAGTTTATTGCTTAAATTATTGTTCATTTGTTATTTATTGTTGTTGTTGTTGTTGTTGTGAACTCTAAATTTCAGCGTCGTTTTCAAAATGTTGCTGATCCAGATCTCCTACATGTTTCTGAAAATAAAGAAAGAAAAAATTAATATTTAATAAACAATATCTCAGAACATTTTAATAATAGAAAGTTATTATCAGTCGTTTTTTTAGCCTAATATTTATTATTTATATCATAAGATATAGCATAAATAAATCAATTAATTATATTCTTAGTTGAACCTAAATTTATCAAGAACTTATGCAATATGATATAACCTCAATATATCAGTTATGTATACTGTAAGTTATAGCCTAAATGTATCAGTTTTTTGTACTATATATTATTGCCTAAATATTAGCCTAAATGTATAATTACTTATGCTATAAGTAATAGCCTAAATAAATCAGTCAGCTTAACGATCTCACATATATATAGCCTAAGTTATAGCCTAAATATATCAGTAACATATACATTACAGCCTTAATGTATTATTACTTATGCTATAAGTTACTGCCTAAATATATCAGTCAGTTTAAATATATCAATTACTAATACTGATATTTCAGTTGTTTTCATTTTAGACTTGCAGTGCTGGAATTAGTGTGTTAGAGAAAAGTGTGTGCTGGTCTTCGTAATTAGCTCTGTTTAGAAAGATAAACCAGGATATGAACCTAGCACCTTAAACTGTTACTTAAATGAGTTACTTAGTCATTAAAAATAAAATGCTAAACTAATTTATAATTCCAGTTTTTTCATATATATTTTGGTTGATAGTATTACCTCATTCTTGTTATTTGTTTTACATACAAACTATTTTAACAGCTAAAAGAACCAAAATAAATATATATATATATATAAAAATAAAATAAAATAATAATAATAATAAATAAAAAAAAAAAAACACCCCCAAAACAGAGTAAAACACTTACATATTTTTTCTGTAATGCCTTTCTTGATCTCATTGTCTGAATGCAGAGTTATAAATGTTTATATTAATTATTAAGAATATATCAACTCATTAATTTTAATATTTGCAGTTAGTGGTTTTGAGACATGTATGCTTTGTGTAATTCAGAGGAAACGACAACTTGCTATTCCATACACTAATTTTACTAATTAAAATGAACAACTTTTATTTAACTTTATATAAGTAGTAGAGCATGTAACAATTGGTGAAATGTATGTGTGAGTGTTCAAAAATATGCAGATTCAAACAGACAAAGGGAGAAGACAGAGACAAAAAGAAAAATTAGAACATAGAGATATAATAATTATGTAAAAGCAAAATATCAATCAAAATTTTGGTTTTAAAATGTAGAATTTTTAAATCAGTTTTTAAACTAATAAAAACTCACTTTGTACAGAATATCTTTTTTATCCATTGTTCTTTTTCTCCTTAATGCCTAAAATCCAGACAACATGATGATTTAGTTAAATATCCACAATGTATTCTTCTACACGTTTATTTTCAACAAATTAGTGTAAGTTCTATCATGTGTTACATTAGTTAGAAAAAGAAAAAAACTTTGAAAAGAATATTACTTTTGATGAAAATGAGAAATAACATTATGACAAAAAAATAAATAATTTCAGTTTTTATGTATTGTTATAAAAGCATTAATTTATTGTCATTACTTTAAGAAGTAGTTTTACATTTTAATTTTTTTTTTTTTTTTAAGTAGTAAATGTTTATTAGCAGAAAAAAAAAAAGATAAAAGAAAGAAAAACTAAACTTGAACTTATACAAAATATTTTAGGCCACTTCTTAATACTGCCAAAAATGAACTTTACAAAAGCAAAAGCAACAACAATTAGTATTACTAACAAAAAAAACCTCCCTTTAAATATAAGAAAATAACTTACAGTTTTGGAGATATAGAAGGCAAAGCCAATATGGAATAGGATGAGAAAAATGAACATTACACCCATGAAGTAACAATCATACATTATAACTGTGTTCATGTCAAATTTCTTTGTCATTTCTGAAACAATTGCACATTCCACATCCTGCAGCCACAGAAATGTAAGTGACAAGAGAATATACACATCCTGAGTTAAATAAAAAATTTAATAATAATAATAATAATTATAATTATAACAATAACAATAACAGTTACAACAACAACAATAGTAATAGAAATAATTGTAATTATAATAATAGCAATAAATGATAGAATATTTATAATAATGATGATGATTAATAATAAAAAAACAACAACTACAAAACAATATTAAAAGTAACAGTTACAACACTAACTGAATAATATCTGTAAGAATAATAACAATAACAACAGTAATAACAAAATGTTTTTATACTTTTCAATTTATTTCTACTGTAGCAAATTGCTTAAATTTATTTATTTAACAATAAAAATGTGGCAGCCAGTTAAGTAAAATTTTATATCTGATTTTCTGATGTTGAGTTATTCAATTAAAACAAGATACTATTATGAAATGTGACTGAAATTGTAATTTACTATTATTAATAAAATCATACATATACATGTGTGTGTGTGTGTGTGTGTGTGTGTGTGTGTGTGTTAAAGTAAAGTCTTATAAAGTAATAGTATCTTTAATGTAAATAGATATAGATATAGACACACACACACACACACATGTAAATATATATATACATAAACATATACATACAATCTTACATACATATATATATACACACACATATATATACATTGGGTTGTTTTGTTTCATTTACAAAGAGAATATTACCAAGTAAGTGAGGTAAGACAGGACAGGAAGACTTTCACTGGCAACAAGTTTGAAGGTGACAGCTGTGAGGAACACAGCAGCAATCAACATCACTCGGTCTGGAATGTCTGGGTTGATTCCCATTGTAGCAAATGTCAGCAGTTTTATCATGAGCTGAAAAACAGATAGACAGATAGACAGACAAATGCATTCTTATAAAAGACATACATATATGCAGGCATTCAGACACACACACAGATACACACACACACATGTCGATAAATAGACGAATACATATATAGGCAGACATATAAACATACAAACAGACTTATATACACATTCTGTCCATTAATCCATCCATCCATCCATAAAATTAAAAAAACTGAATTTATTTGAACTGAAATGTGACAAATGTTTACGAAATATATTTATTTTTTGTATAATCACCAAGAATTATGCAATTACTCAAAATAAAAACACTGAAATAAATTATTAAAAGAAAAACTATGAAAACTACCAAGGCTCAATGATAAATGAGAAGCTGCAGATCTTTAGATCACTCCTTTTCAATGACCTATCACACTGTTTCCCACTTCATTCTTAACTAATTTAACAAAGAGCATAATGTGTGTTTTCTCATGTGAGAGATTTTGGATATAAAACATCTCTTGATGCTAATTAAAAAAGAAACCTGCAGAGAGGCAGAAACTGATATCTTCTGTCATACACAAAACTCATTTATATGATATAAAGTAATCATATGATAATGTAATGCAACAAGTATTAATTCACTTTTTATAAATTATTTAGGTATGTATAGAAACTACGTATTTATGACCTAACAGCTACAGATACCAAATTTAGTTGGCATTAAACAAATATTCACTTATTTGAATTATATGATCAGTTTAATTTGTTTATTCAATTCAATTAAGTCTTCATTTAAGTTAATATAATCAGTTCTGTTAAATCAATACAATGTCGTTAGATTTATTCAGTCATTCATTTTCTTTTACATTCAATTAAATTTTTTATTCATTCACTGCATTTAATTCATTTGTTTTATAATTTCAATTCAATTAATTCATTTTATTCAGTCATTTAATTCAATTTATTTCAATTATTCATTAAATTCGATACATTTGATTCATTTAATTCAATTTATTTCAATTATTCATTAAATTCAATACATTTGATTCATTTAACTCAATTAATTTACATATATTAATTCAGTTCTTTTTGTTTATTTATTTATTCACTTCAGTTAATTCGACTCTTTTATTCATTCAATTCACTCAATTCATCTTACCACAATAAAAACAACATTCCACAAATAACATCCAGTCTTCCGTAAAACACGACACTGGAAATTCAGGACGGGATGATCAATGTATCGAGCAAACTCTCTAGTAAAAATATCAGTCACACACTCTACGTGTTCATAGATTTTCCATTCCTGCGAATCCTGAAACATTTTCACATTCACAGAACTCAGCTCATCCTCATCTTCAATTATCTGAATCTGTTCACTTTGCCTGTCAGATGACAGTTGGATGGTCAAGTCCTTCAATAGTTCATAGTAAATAAACAGATAAACTTTTCTTAACACTATTTCGATTAGACATACAAAATGTTGGTATATAAATAATCTAGGGACAATCAACAAAATAAACATTGAATAAATAAATAATTATGCTGTACATAAAAAATGAAAATAAGCTCTATTGCTTAATATATTAAAAGGATAATATATATATTTAAAAAATGATGAAATATATATATATATACACATATATTAAAAACATTTTTTTCTTAAATTATGAAAGAAACATCAGATATTAAATGAAAAAACACACACACACACACACACACCATTACCTGCACATCAAAAGGAAACTGCTCGAGTTCAAGAGGTTCTTGGAAAGTGCCTTTAAATTTCCAGTACTGAACCACGAGTGGATGGTCATAGCCAGGTTCATGAAGTCGAATAGTGTAAGACTTTCTATTCAGTAACAAATCACTCACTAAGTTCAAAACAACAAGCCTTGGATCCCAATACTGACTAGGGTCAAAGAAATTTATGTCCTAAAAAAAACAAAAAACATTGAGGATGGAAAATCTTTTAGGTAATTTTTATACCAAACATTTATCTTGTCAAATAAATAGAATAATTTGGGGTTTTTTATTATTATTATTATTATTATTATTATTATTATTATTATTATCTTACTAACGCTTTCTGTAAAATGATTCAGTAGAGGTTCTTGCCATTTAGACTGGATTAAAATTTCAGCTTCAAATTCTTGGGCTGCTGTGTCAACATATCCTATTTTTAGATATGTACATTTCACTTCAACAACAACCTAAAATAAAACACTTCTTTTTTAATACTAGTGGACACAAGTGATTCTATTTATTTATTAAATTCATGAAAAGAAATGAATCTGTAATAGTACGAATAGTATTCATCACAAACTGCAAGCATACAAGAAGAAAGAATCACTTGCTTACACGATCACTTCTTTCAACAGAATTCAGATGTTTACCGCTTTCTATAAAATGTTCTTCCAGACTTTCTGATTTCTTTATTATATTTTGTAAAACGTCCGCATTCTGCTGCAAAGCATCGAATGCATTTCTGAACGCTATCATCAGTCTGTCAACAGACATAATTCCAGTTCTATTTCAAAATTTAAAAATTAAAATAATAAAAAAGTGAAGAAAAAAAAAGGCGAAGAAAGGAACGAATTATATTAATTTAAAATAAAATAATACAGTAATAATAATAATAATAATAATAAATATAATAATAATGAGAATGATAATAAAAATAAATATGAAGATCAACGTTTATCAAACTTTCGCGTTGATGATGAAAATAAAACAATAGCGTTAATTATCTCCCTTTAACATTCACCCGACGCCAGAATTTACTTTCCATTAATATAACAATAAACATTTGCTCGAAGTAGCTCAGAATACTTCGCAATATTTCGTTTGTGATATGAATGTATTGAATGGTAGGGAGGGGGAGGAAATAAATAAATAAATAATAACTCTGCAATATAATATCATTAGCGATTCAGCGACACCCTGTTTTGACCTACAAGCGTTGAAATAATATCGAACAAATAACTGGTTATAATTATAAGTGATTCAGGAGAAAACCTAATCTAATTACATTTTTGGGTAGATTATTGTGGATTTAACAAAAAAAAAAAAAAAAAAGGAAGAAGATAAGCCATTTGGAACGTTTCATACATAATGTATGAAATACAAGGCAGAGTGCTGGATTTCGGATATTATGTTATCAAAAATATAAACAGCTCAATATAAAAATAAATACATAAGTGATCTGAGACCAACACACACACATACACCGTAGAAAAAAAAAATATATATATATATAAATAAATAAGCCAGACTATCCACACACACACACACACACACACACACACACATGTAAATACATTCGTATATGCATCCATACACAACTATAGAGACAATATGCATAAGTACAGGGTCCGATCTTTTATGAAACTAAAGATCCTTAAGTTTCAGGGCTCCTAATCTTGGAGAGCCCCCAGAACCGACTTTAAACCATATTGCTTCAGTATTTTAAACGAAATTTGAAATGTCGTAGTTACATTTTTACAACACTGATGGTAATCTGTCACAGAACTAGCCCTTTGAAGAAGAAAACAGAGGTTACCCAGACCTCGTTGCTGGATGCGAAAAGCCCCTAAAACAGCTCAAGCTTCCCGGCCACTATAGCACTTGCTAATGTAGCTACAAGTATAAATTATACAGTTATACAGTTATATGTATTATTACGGCCTTTTATTCACGGATATTCCTGTCACAAACAAAACTGAACTTACTATTTTTAGTCAGTTTTATTTCTGATATCAATGTAAATATGATGGACACATTTTATTCCTTCAGTAAATAATTATAATTTAATATATCACGCTATTGTTTTTCAGAAAATACATTAAAAGTTAAAATTTATAAAGCCTTTTGTAGTTTATCCTATACGTAAAGGCCTGCGAGAAAGAAAATTAATCGTTAGAATTTGATCATTAGTAATTATTGACTTCATATGTTGTTACAAAAAACATATATACGAAAAGAGGACTACATTCTGCAAAAGGCGATAATTAACTTGTTAAAAAAAAAAAAAAAAAAAAGATAAAAGAATACTCTGTATGTGTGTGTGTATGTATGTGTGTGTACATACATACATACATACATATATACATATATATATTCAGTGAGGTATCACTTTTTTAGCGCTTTCATTCTGAACAGTTCTTATCTCGCGGCCATCAGACTGGATTTTGCAGTGGTATATCGTTTTTTCTTTAGTATTATAATATGGTTGTTGCACGAGACGTGACAGCCTGTGTACTCGCTTTGTTGTTTACGGTATTTGCTTGTGTTAAAAATAAATAAGCAAAAAATAAAAGTTTCTAAATCGTTCGTTGCAGTATTTCTTCGTGATTGTTAGTGCACGTATTGTTATTTGAGGAAACAACGATACCAACTAAATCTGAGTTTTGGACGTAAAAGTTCGGGATCATCATCTCTTATGAATATTCTAACAGCAAATGGTGAAAAATCAGTTCTGTGAAAAGTGCAACTTATTAAGCAAATAACTATCCCGTTTTATAAACGAAGCGCCTGATTGTAGGAATTTACAAACAAACGATAAACCTCGACCCTTGGAGTGTTTATTCGATTCTGAGTTAACGAGACTACAAAAAATAAAAATAAAGTGCTTTGTACCTTATAGATTTTATTAAGAACTTAATTATTTTAACTTTATTCATTGGTTGTATTTTTAAAATTGATTCTGTGCAAGAAACACAGGCCATATAGAGACACAGTAATATTCAAAATGAGGCCAGGAGATCAACAACGTTCTCAGTTACCACTTAGAGGGCCAGCTCCAAGGGTAAAAATAATTAAACAAGCTACAAAATTTAACAAACTGTACAGTGTTGTTGAATATGATTGTCATAATAATAATTGTTACAAATAGTGAATGTACAAAACAGAGAGCAGGATATATCAACGAAGAAGACAATAAATAAATAAACTGTAGAATTGGTCATAAAATAAATATAAAGCATGGTTGGTGTACACGCAGCCACTGTACAGTAAAAATTTTATAACAGCAAACTGTATCATCGAAGAATAATAAGAATAATAATAACAAAATTATATATATATATATATATATATATATATATAATAAACTGTAAAAAAAAAAAAGAAAAAAAAAAAAGTGTGATAAAGAAAACGAAAATGTGATGTATGTAAAATATTGGAGCTGTAACAGACACATAAAATATTCCATACGAATCAGAGAGGGGATCAGATCGGGTGTAGTGTAGTGTGTACTTCAGTGATTTACACAGTTTCAGTTAATACGTTTTTCATATCAACACAGTCTTTAAATTGCTATTTTTCTTTCTTTATTTTTTTTTTATCACAAAATAAATTTAGCTTCACACAATACATGAAAGAAACTGCAAAAATTAAAACCTTAAACAGCTTTGAAATGTTCTGCTTTGGAAAGGAGACAATGAAGTAGTAGATTAAAGAGCTTTTATTGGTACCTCTGACAGATTTGAACACTTCAAAAGACATACTAGCCTGTACAATGTTAGAATTTAAGGTGAATCTGCAAGTGCAGATCAAGAAGCTGATAATAAGTAAATAAATAAATAAATGAATAATATTAATAATAATAAATAATATGATGGAATTTCAAAATATTTTATTGTAAAAGCAGAGTACTGTCATGAGAAACAGATTGTAGAAATGGTGATGAAAGAATTATTTTGAAAGAAGATGACTAAAATTAAAAATGACAGCTTATGCTAAAATAGATTTTTATAATATTATAATTTAAAAAAAAAAAAAAAAAAATCATTGCTTTTATATTTATATTTGAACAACCAAAATTTGTTTTGGCTGGAATCCCTTAACCAAGCAAAAATGGGGGTATAGCTCTATTTTTTAACTTCCAAATTTCACAATGAAGCATCTGCAACCTGAACATATCTATCAAGATTGGATTGCAGTATCATAGTGAAAGATACTGATGGTCTAATAGCATCTGAAAAAATTGATACTGAGCTTTTGAAATTAATTTGTAACAAATAATCTGATTTTCCTGATACTAATATACTTATACCATTTATTCTAAAATATTTACATTTAATATTAGTTTAATTGAAATTTCTAGCAGTGCATGATGCTTTAGAGACAAGGGAGGTTTATATTTAGTTGCTTAGAGGTGTTTTGTTGAATTATTATATGACAGCTTTTGGAGTGTAGAAAATCTGGAACAGAAAGAGTTTGAACCAAATATTTTGGAACATCGCTGATGTGTCTGTATTATTATTATTATTATTATTGATAAACAGAAAGAAAATGTACAAATGTCTGCATCCATAATCCATCAAAGACATAATGCCTCTGATCTTTCTTTTATTTATTCAACTATTTTTATAAATGTAGAACTTAATTTTTAATTTATTTCAAACAGATTTTTATTTCTATTTGCAGCAGTGTGGTACATTTCAGTTCAACAATGCACGAATGCCAGTGTCAGGAATGCCTGGATATTGTGTACCTTTTCATGGTGGTTCTCCAGCATCTGGTCCTGTTCCACAGAGACCCTTCAAAGGCATGTCAGGGCAGGAAGGGTTTGCCTCCTCAATGATGCCAAATCAAAGACACAGTGCTCCACCACAGATTAACACAAACTTTAATAACATGGTCCAGAACACACCGAGAATGGGTTTTATTCCAAATACTGCTCCATTTATGCCTCAGATGATGCCATGGGGATCAGGTGCCAATTCAAGATTTCCTGGACAACCTCCACCAGGTGCTGGTCCATCTCAAGGTGGAATGCCAGCTCAGTGGAACAGACAGCCTCCAGCATTTCAGGGAGGTTGTCCATTGATGGGGATGGACTCAAGAGGAGCTGGAAATAGTATGGCAAGACTGGGCGATAATATGATGAGTAATGACATAAATCCAAATCAAAGTTTCAGGAGATCAGGTGACAGTGGAAGATCTGGTGATGACAGAAGACTGGGTGATAACAGAATATCAGGCGAAGGCAGAAGGATGGGTGACAAAGGAAGATCAAGAGACAACAGAAGATTTGGTGATGATGGCAGATCAGATAGTGATCATGGTGATTCATATTCATATACAAGATCAGATTCTGGTGGACAAAGGTCTCATTACAGAAACTACAGCACAGAGAGAAAGCAAGACAAAGACTCAGGTAGATACACAGACTCTGAGAAGGAGAGAAATTCAGTTAGGAGGCCAGGCTCTGGTAGAGACAGAGAAAAGAATTCTGACTGGAATCAAGATGGTCGCTCTTATCAGAAGAAACCAGACAAGGAAAGGATTTCAAACAGAAATTATTCAAAACACGAGTGTGACAAAACAAGAGACAGAAATGACGACAAACGAGTGGCTAGACAAGAAGATGGGTTCAGGAACCAAGACCATCACAGTAAAGTGAGAAATATTTCAGATGTTAAAGACAGAAGAAATGAAAAGAGTAAAATGGGAGAATCAGAAAATTCGAAAAGCAGATCTCCATACAAAGAAGAAAGAAGATATAGGTATTAAAAAATATTATCTCTTTTGTATCTTAGCTATTATAAATCAGATGTTTTGGCTGTAATGACTCTGCAGTGTAATTCAAACCTTTTCAGACAATATTAAACAGGTCATTTGTTTGTTGTTGGGTTTTTTTAATCATGGTAAAATTAAACAGAAATATACGCATGATCAGACAGATATCATCACTAATACACTTTTCAAAAGACTAGGTCTTGCAAAAATTTGAGAGGTAGAAAAGGCTTTTTTAAGATTCATGAGACAGGTAACCTGAAATTACTGTTTTATTGATATATTTATTAAATGTAATTGTGATTCAGGCTTGGTGATTAGAGATTGCATTATTACTTAATTGTCCACAAACCTAATTATTGTCATATTTTATTCTTGCATATACATAACTTACAAGGTCTGTTTTAGCTGAATGATCAAAATTCGACCATATTTTTCAGAGGGCGACATGAATCAAGATCTGATAGAAACAAGCGAAATTTTTCTCATGTACGAGATCACAACTCTGGTCGAGATAACAGGTGAATGAAATATTTTGTTTCCACATGCATGCACATACAAACACACACACACATAATTATATAACTGTATGTGAATCATTGTAGTATGTAATAATTATCTATATATGTACATATTTTTGTGCAGAGATGTAAAGCAGGCTCGATATGATGTTACTTATGAAGATATCAACTCACTAGGCCTAGACACAGATAAGTCGACAGAAAAAAGTTCTTCGAAGTCGAGTTCAGAAGCAGCAAAACCTGATGATTCAACCGCCTGGCTTCGCTGCTCTCCTGCTGATCTGTATTTCACAAGAGACACAGAGGTTTTTTTAATTTATTTTTTTACTTTTTTGTTAGTCCAAACTTTGTATGAACTGTTCTTTTTTTCCAGTTTTTGTTTATTTGTTTCTTTTAATAATTAATTTTTTTTTTTTTTTTTTTTTTAAAGTTAATGATATATTTCTTTTAATATTTGTAATTTATTAGGTTATAGTTTTTTCATATGGAATTGTCTCATCAAGACAATTAGAAAAATGTATTTCTAAAGTTTTACAATGAAGAAATGTATGTGCAAAGATGATTCATATTGTGTTCATTTTAATAATTTTAGTTTAATCATATTTCAGTTTATGTTCTGAACATCATGAAAATGCCATGAATCTGAATGTACAAAAAGAACTTTCCCCAAAATATACTTGAAATTAAAATTACTATTACTTACTTAGATATCAAATCACATCAAATATATGTTTGCTGATTATATTACCAGTAGTTATTTACCAATCTGATAATTGTTATTAGAAATTGTTATTAGAAATTCATTTTGAAGAAGAGTTTATGAAAAAAACTCCACTTGTAGATGTGATCTGAAAATTACATGAAATTTCATATGATAATAATTTCAGATTATCTACCAAGAATTTATTTTCTGGATTTTATTTTCCTTTGTTACCATTAATTTTTTAAATAACATTTTATAAAAATAAAAGAATAAAAAAAGAACAGATTTGTTAAATTTTTGTGTTTTTATTTTTGCAGACAGGCTGTCTGACATCGACCAAAAGACTGACCGACCTTGAAGACAGATTTCAATTTGAACTTGTGGAGCGTGCTCAGAGAGTGAAATCAAACCAACCTGTAATACCAAAACCTCCACGACCACCTCCTCGCATTCATCACCACCACCACCACCATCATTCAGAATCAGGTTCTCTGTATTTTCAGTTTAAATTGTTACACGTATAAAACGTTACCAGTGTAGTCAGTGCTTCAGTTAATTTAATTGACTGGTCACTGAAATGCCAAACTGAAATCTCTTGTTTAAATCTTCTTAAGTCAAGTTTTGGTTAACTCTTTTTCTGTTTAACTTGGATATTTAATTTAGATATTTTTTTAATTTGTTTTAGAAACAGAAAATAGTGGTAAATGTATTAAAAACATTTTTTACTATTTTAATTTTTTTTTTTTTTGAAATTTATTCTAGAATCAGAGAGCAGCAGTAGTAGTAGTAGTGACTCAGATTCGGATGCTGAGAATGCACCACCGCGGTGGATTGAAGAGTTGAATCGTAAACGACAGCATCCTTACCACATGCACGATGAACTCTGGTACAATGACCCTGGAGAAGTACGGTTCATCATTATAAACTTTTGCAATTTTCTGTCTTAATTTATGGTCATCTAGTAAAAGTTGTTGTCTTTTGTCTTCATTTTTTTGTTTGTTTTTGTTAACATGTTTGTTGATGTTTTGGTGGAAATTTTTTTTTATTTAATTTAATTTTATTTAATTTTATTTTTTATTTTACTTTACTTTACTTTACTTTACTTTACTTTACTTTACTTTACTTCATTTATTTATTTATTTCTTGTAAGGAGTAGTTATGGTTACAAAAGATTTATAAAATAATTTGTCAGTCTAAATTTGATCATTTTAGAGACTCATTTTAATAATAATAATTCTAAGCCAACCATATTACAACACAAATTATTATTTATTATTATTATTATTTTTTTATATATATATATCCTTTTTTTTTATTCTTGAAACTGAAAGAGCAAATGCATCAAATCAATATAAAAAGATTTAGTTAAAAATGAATGGTAATGTTTCTGATATTTCACTTTTAATATTTGTTACAGATGAACGATGGGCCACTGTGTCAGTGCAGTCTCAAGTCACAGAGAAGTGGAATAAGACACAATCTGTACCCAGGAGAAAAGGTCTCATTTGAAATAGCAATTTTAAAAATAATTACCATTAGCAGCTTTTTAAACCATTCATTATGAGTAGCAGTAAGTTACAGTTTATTTTATATATTTGCTATTGAGTTTACATGACATTCCAATATTTTAATTTATTTATTTTAAATATTTTTACCATTGCCAGTACTAAAGATAGTGACCAGAATCATGTAGTAATCTTAACTGATGTAACATGTTATTATTTCTTGTGTTCAGAATTGTTTAATTCAGAATGAGATGAGCACAGAATAATGAAAAAAAAAAAAAAAATCTTTTTCATTGTTCAATATCACTAGTTGGAAATAATTTTAAGTAATATTCTTGTTTTTGTTTTTTTTGCTACTTAGCCCGTTCCACTCTGTAATCCAAGGAGTAACAACCTGGACAAGTTGTATCATTATCGTATCACTATGTCACCATCAACAAACTTACTTGTAAGTACATCGTTTTATCATATTAATACACACTGACTCACTTGTAAGTATCTGATATATTATAATATGGGAAAATCAAGAAATCCAGGTCACCCTCTGGAACCAAGCTTGTTAGATAAGTAACCTGGTACCAGTATTTAAAGTGTTCTTGTCATTTTAAGAAAAAAATAGTCTAAATATATTTTGAATACTTTGAAGCTATATTTATGTATGTGTATATATATATATATAATAGAAAACACACATTCATCAAATATAAAATCCATAATAAAAAATTAAAAAATGAAATGGTATAAATTATGACACTTGTAAAGCCATTTTACATGAACCTGATAAAATGTCTGTTATCTTGTATTAATTTTGTTATTTATTTGTAATTTTTTGACTTTTGCAGACAAAGAGCCCTACAGTTATTGAGTATGACAACCATGAATACATTTTTGAGGGTTTCTCCTTGTTTTCGCATTATAAACTGGAAAACGTGAGAAAAACACGTGTTGACTTAAAATAACGATACAAATTTTATACTTCGTATCATTTAATATTAATACATTATAAATTAATTAAATACAAAAAAGTTTTTATATAGCTGAATATTTAATTAATTTATTTTTCTGTGTAATATTTAAAATACTGATTTCTTTGTGTTAAATATCAACTGAAGATAATATTTGCAAGAAGCACAATCACATATCACTTATACAGGTTTTTTTGTTTATGTTTTAAGAGACAGTTAATAGAAATGTTCTGTTTGACAGTTTAAGCATGGGTGTTTTTCAGATTCCTCTTTGTAAAGTTATTAGATTCAACATAGAATATACAATCCACTTTTTTGAAGAACACATTCCTGAGGTGAGATTTTTTTTAAATTTAATTTTAAATAAAACAGTCTTTGATTGTGTTGTTATAACAGAAGTAAACACACATTTCAGATAAACATAACAGTACTTTAAAATGGTTCATATCAAAGTTCAGTTTGCATTATTACATATTAGACAAATATCAAAGATATCAGTACATGTGAGGTATTAAATGTTCAGTCTTTATTAGTATATTCTTGGAAAACTTTTCTTTTGCTTAGTTATCCATGAATTGTTTATATAAAAAAACAATTATTTTTGAAATTTATTTATTTATTTATTTATTTATTTATTTATTTACTTATTTATTATTTATTATTATTATTATTATTATTATTTTTTTTTTTTTTTGTCTTTATAAGTATGAAGTCCATAAAACCGATTATTTATTTTACATTTGTTCTCAGAATTTCTCCATACAAGGAATAGATTTGTTCAGTGAATTTTTGTTTTCTGAAATCCTCGAACTTGTTGATATTGACTGGTTTGGACCGAAAATCGAAGATGGAAGTACGGGTTGTAGAAGATACCATCTGATGCCTCGCTTTGCCAGGGCACTTCCAGGTAAATCTTGTCAGCCTGTTACAATGGTCTAACAAAAGTAACTGATTTTATCATAGTAACATGTATTTATCATCTTATCATGTCACCATCCACAAACTAACAGTTATTTTACTTTTAGATGAACTGTTAAGGGCATTTTGGTAACAAGTCTGTTGATAAACATGGAAAGTCAGTTTACTGGTTTTTTCTTCTGCAATGTTCATGTTATATAAACATGTGAAATAAAAGCTGATATTTATATAGATATGATACTTTGCATATAATTTTGCTTTTGTTTACCAGTAAAGAATTTATGGCTAGTATTTTTTTTTTTTTTTTTTAATCTTATTTTTTTTTTGTTTTTTTTTTAAATTTATTATCATATTTGTTGAATTATTGAATTTGTTTTATTTGTTTATTTAACAGAAAATGGTAAAGAAATTCTGTCTGTAAATGAGGTGCTTAATTTCCTGTTAGAAAGTTCCAAACCACTGCTAGAAGAAACAGAACTGGCTGTTCTGCTGAAATACTCAGAATCTGAGTGGACAGACATGGTGGATGAAGTCAGAGGAATGATTGTCACTTACCCTGGCAAGGTATTTAAACTTTACCTGGAAAGGTATTGTCATGGAAAGATATTTAAACTTTTCTCTGGAAAGGTATTGTCATGGAAAGATATGTAAACTTTTCTCTGGAAAGGTATTGTCATGGAAAGATATTTAAACTTTTCTCTGGAAAGGTATTGTCATGGAAAGATATTTAAACTTTTCTCTGGAAAGGTATTGTCATGGAAAGATATGTAAACTTTTGTCATGGAAAGATATGTAAACTTTTCTCTGGAAAGGTATTGTCATGGAAAGATATGTAAACTTTTTTCTGGAAAGGTATTGTCATGGAAAGATATGTAAACTTTTCTCTGGAAAGGTATTGTCATGGAAAGATATTTAAACTTTTCTCTGGAAAGGTATTGTCATGGAAAGATATGTAAACTTTTCTCTGGAAAGGTATTGTCACATAAGGCACAAAATTTGGAAGGAATGGTCTAACTGTATTGTTACTTACCATCACATAGTAATAACTTAGAAAGATATTTTCATTAATCAGGAAAGATTTCGTTCTATTTATCCAGCAGAGTCTTGATCATCACTAAATATTTTTTTAGAAGCTTTGAAATATATACTTTATCTTAAATAGATCCATATAATCTTTTATGGTATTTCTTCTTTTTTCTTTAAAAATTATTATTTATGTTAAATAAGAGAATCTTTTATTATCTGTGTGTTGTGTTATTCCAGAAACCTAGTTCTATTCGTATTGATCAGCTGGACAGACAGCAGTTACAGAGAGACGTCATCACGTACCCACTCATCATTCACTTTGGTGTGCGGCCTCCTCAGCTTAGTTATGCTGGTGATCCAGTGTGAGTATACTGAAATACATTATTCACTAACTAGGAGCAGTGCATGTTCTGTACTGAACTGAGGTAGAAGTATGTGATACCCAGGCATTTCACTAGTTAAAATAGACAATAAAACACCAGAAATTATTATTGTTGTTGTTCATGTTGTTGTCACTTCTGTTGTTATTGTTAATGTTATTATTATTGCTTTTATTATATTATTATTATTATAATGTTATTATTATTATTATTATTATTATTATTATTATATTTTTATTTTTTGTTTGTTACTGTCACTGCTATTGTTATTATTCTTGTTCTTGTTGGTGTTATTGCCATTATTATTGTCATTACTGTTCTTACTGTTATTATTTTTGTTTTTGTTACTGGTGCTGATATATTTTTCTTGTCATTGTCATTGCTGTTATTATTATTATTATTGTTATTATTATTTTAAGTTATCAGAAGGAATGGAAACAGTACATGAAGTACAAACATCTACTAAACTCTAAAGCCAAAGTTACAGTCGGTGATAAACTCAAACTGGAAGCCAAGGAACAAAAATTAAACAGTATTATGAAAATGTAAGTAATCAGTTTTTATATTTATTAAGATATAGAATTTTAAAACATTTTCTTTTAATTTTCACAACAGTATATTTTATTATATTATCATCTTACCACAACCCTGATTATGTGCTAATAGTAAAAAATTGAGAGCCACTACAAAAATATTGATTATGAACTGTGACAAAGAAAGCATATACTATAGCCTTTGATAAGTAACTTCGTAAAAGAAAACAATGGTAAATTTAAAGTATCTGTTTTAAGCAATTTAGTTTAGAAAGATGTTTTGATACCTTTTAAAATTCATAGATAATTTATATCTGAATATATAAAATGAATTAAACTTCTGTAATAATTTACATGTTATACAATTACCCATTATGAGTGGAGACTGCTATAGAGGTTGTCTTTTTTTTTAATACAATTTATTTACTTTTAATGTATATTTACAATATTTATTACATATCATTGATAAAATTGTAACATAAATTAACAACCCATAACATTGTTTTGCTGCATTAATTTTATTTATTTCAGAAAATGTAAAGTACAAAGTTTTTTCATTTTCATAATTTGCAGAGATAGTGATGTTTGAAATTGTTTTTATTTGTATTTTGCAGCTCTCTGAAGAGAGAAGTGACAGTTGAGCTAAGCAGTGAAGGTTTTATCAGAACTGGTCTCAAGTCTGATATCTGTCAGGTGTGTATTTGTGTTACAATGCTTTAAAGATTATTTTATAATTAAAATGTCACTTGTACAATAATGATAAGTGAAACAAAAACTGTCACCATTCCTAAAGTTATTCTTACAGATTAGCAGAAAAATATTTTTATTTGCATCTTCCCATAGATGTAAAATTCAAAGCATACTATTATTATTATTGTTATTCTATTATTATTATTATTTTACTACTGCTACCATTATTTATTTTTTATTTCCCTTCTTTATCTTCTTTTTCTTCTTCTTCTTATTATTGTTATTATCAATCATCATCATCATTATCATTATTATTATTTCAGCATGCAATGCTCCTCCCAGTTTTACTTGGACATCTAAGATTTCACAAATGTCTGGATGAGATGGAGAAACACATTGAGTACAAATTCAAGGACAGGTATCTTTTACAGGTAATAATATTTCTGCTTCGCTGATAATTTGTAATCATAAGCCAGAGCTCTTGTTTTGAAACCACTTAAAAATACTCTGTTCAGCTCCTGTGTTGTCAGGAAAGTAAAATTCTAAAGCTAAAAAGTAGCTAGATTAGTAAAAAGTAATAATAATAATAATAAAATTTAAAAAACAACAACATTTGAACATGATAAATATTAAATTAAAACAATAAAAATAATAAATATTAAATTATTATTATTAAAATTATTATTATATTATTATTATTATTATTATTATTATTATTATTTCTCTGAACTTAAAAATTACATTTGATGACAAATATTGTTTTTACAGCTTGCTCTGACTCACACATCATACACTGTGAACTATGGAACAAATCCTGACCACGCCCGAAACTCACTGACAAACTGTGGTATGAGACAGGTGGAATACGGTGACAGGAAAATTCACTTTGTCCACACAAGAAAGAGAGGTACAGTCAATCATAATTTAACCTTGTCATTCCTGCATTCATTTATGGCAAAAAATTACACAGAGGGAATACAGTATTATAAATTTTACTCGCTTTCATATCTATAAAGATTTATAAGCATTTTATATTTTGTTAATAAACAACGTTTTTTCACCAAAGAATTCTCAAATATTTTTTCAAAGTAAAAGCAAAAAAGTAAAGTGGCCATTTTAGTCTCAATTTATTATTTTCAGTAATTTATTATTTCTGATGAGCAGTATGTGTTAATCTACAGAAAACCACAGAGTGAACAGTACGCAGTCTGTTTGTGTGAGATATTTCTGCTTGCAGCAGTCACAAAATACAGAATTTTTTTTATCTGTATGTAATTAATATTAGGTAATTTATCAAATTTTCATTTTACTTTTTAAATATTAAACTTTGGAAAAAAAAAAAATTTTTTAATGATATATTATATATTTCTCGCAGGTATTAACATTCTAATGGACATAATGTCCAGACAGGGTCGACCTGAAGAAACAGCATCTAAAATTCCCCACAATGAAAGACTCGAGTTCCTTGGTGATGCAGTTGTGGAGTTTTTATCTAGGTTAGTCACAATAGTTTGAAATTTTTTTTTTTTTTTTTGTTTTCTATTTTATTAACAAATAAATTCAGTACGTTTTTAGCTTGTAAGATTAAGATCATTTCTTAGTGTTATTATTAATATGTATATTTTTTTATTATTACCATTTTTATTTTATTTTTTGAATCATGCCTAGCAAATAGCCTAAATATTTCTCACTTTTTATTAAACCCTGACATCAATCTTTGCTAATATTAAAATAATCCTGCAATATAAATTTAACAAATGTGAAAGGAAACATGTAGGAAGCCATTTTCCATACTTTCTTGTAAATTTGTGATATTATGTCTTACAGAAAATAAATCAGAAAATCTTTGCCATCTATAAGTATCAATTACATTGTCCCTAAATCTGTTTATACCCTCCAGATTTTGTTTTATACATCTTAATATATATCATCAAAGTCACATGAAGATTTTAACTTAAATTAAATAAAACAGTCACACAACAGCTTAGAGAATATTTATGCTGTTTATCGGCATCTCCATAAAATAATAATAATAATAATAATAATAATAATAATACAAAATGTTCTCACTATATAATCTTTATTAAAACAATGTCTCATACTGACTATAATTTGAATTGATGATTTAATTTTTCAGTGTTCATCTGTATTTTATGTTTCCCTGGTTGGAGGAAGGAGGTTTGTCAACTTACAGAACTGCCATTGTTCAGAACCAGAATCTCTCCATACTTGCCAAGGTTTGTCTTGACACTGTTCTGTTTAGATAATACAACAACAGTTAAGAAAACTGTCTCATAATTTGTTAAACACTTATACTATGATTTATTAAATGTAAGTTCAGTTATTTATGTATATTTGGTGCAGATTAACAGTGAGTAATAAATCTTACAGAAAAACATATTTTTCAGGATTTTTATTTTTGTTATTATCATCATCATTATCATAATTAACATTACCATCATTATTGTTACAATTATCATCATCATCATTGTCATTATTATTATTATTTTCTTTTTTGGTTGTTTTTACAAAATTATTATCATTATAATTATTATTAATATTATTATTATTATTATTATTATTATTATTATTTATTATTATTATTATTATTAGTATTAGTATTAGTATTATTATTATTATTATTATTATTATTATTACTGTTATTATTATTGATAGTATTATTTCACAGAAACTTCGTTTACAAGATTTCATGTTGTATGCACATGGACCTGATCTTTGTCATGAATCAGATCTGAAACATGCCATGGCCAACTGCTTTGAAGCCTTGATTGGTAATTGTCTGTCTGTCTGTCTGTAAAATTAATGGATGCAAAAATTAAGACAGTTAACTTTTGATTAAGTTGTGTTTAAAAATATATTTATGTCAGTTTTTAAAAAACATCATCTTGGATTATTGTGAAACACCTTTATGATGTTAATTTGTTAAAACATATATGTTTAAAGTTTTGAGTAATTTAAATTGCTGTTATTCTACAATGTTTAAAGGCAGTAATTGTAGTCTGAATGTATTATTAAAAACATATTTCAATCCTCTACTTATATTTTGTTTGGCTTTTAATGATAGGTGGAGATGAAACAAAATGTGTAAAAATGTTTTAATTGTATTTTAGAAACATCCATTTTGCATCTTTTTAAATACATCTTGGGGTTTTTTGTGGGTTTTTTTTTTTCTATTTATGTTTTGTTTTAAATATATCTGTTTATGTCATGTTTTAAACATGTGTTTATGCTAAATTTAAATAATAAAAAAACCACAACATTTGTGTGTATTGAATTTTTAAAATGTCTGACAGGAGCGCTGTTTATGGATGGTGGAGTTGAACTCACAGATCGGATTTTCACACACTGTCTTTTTGAAGAGGATGAACTTTTGTCCACCTGGTCAGAACTGCCCCTTCACCCCCTCCAAGAAGATGAACCCAATGGTGACCGCCACTGGATTGAAAATAGTCCTATCTTACAGGTAGGTTTATACTTCAAACAAACAGGTAAAATACGTTTTGTTAATTTAGTCAATAAACTTGTGTAAATAATGCAATAGCTTAACTGTTTCTATTGAAGTAGACTGGTTCAGAAAATGTTGGAATTAATGTAATTCATTTGTGAACATTTGCTTAAATAATCTAACTGAATCCACTTAATTGTTTAACAGTTGGTGTGATTAAAGATTATCTAGTTTGCTGAAGTCAGTTCACTAAATAGATTGAAGATAAAATGTATTAAATATTTACTTCAGATGAATTTACTGTTTGTAATTTTGTGTGTATTTGTAAGTCATATAATTATTAAAAATATCTTAAATGTTAGAATTCTTTATTAATATTTGGCTTGATATGTTAAGGTAGAATTGGTGAAGATGATTTTATTATTTGCACAAATAAAATAATAATGTTGTAAGTTTATTTAGTAGAATTTGTTTAAAAAATCATCTTTGAATCATACTGGAGACATTAATAAAGTAACATGTGTCTTGTAATTTCCTGTAATTATACAAAATAATAATATTTCTTGTTACTGTGTTTGGAATAATAATAATAATAACAGTTACTGTTTGGTTTCAGAAACTGGCAGTTTTTGAAAAATCTATTGGTGTCAAATATGACCATATTCGGCTGCTTGCCAAAGCTTTCACATTAAGAAATGTTGGTTATAATTTTCTTACACTGTAAGTGTTATTATTTCTGTTATTATCAATAAACTTCATTCTGAACATCAATCTAAAATCTAAAAGTAGAATTTTAGGGTTTTTTTAATATAAATATGCTTCAGTGTTTCAGTTAATAATGATTCAATAAAAATGTTTTGTTTTCATTTACTTATTAAAAATAATATTATTAATATTACTAAATATTTAACAATGGTGTGTGTAATAATGTGTATTTAATGCACTCCTGATTTATTACTGTAACCTCATATTTGTTACAGCCTGTATTCTGAAACTGTTTTTTTATAAGAAAATAATGTAACTTCTACAATATTAAAGTTATCAGTTGTTATGACAACAAGATGATGATGTGTACAGATGTTTAATTGTTTAATAAATTGTGTTTTTATCAGTGGTCACAACCAGAGGCTGGAGTTTCTCGGAGACACTGTGTTACAGCTGGTAGCATCCGAGTTCCTCTTCAAACATTTTCCCGAGCACCATGAAGGTCATCTCTCAGTGAGTACTGAAACAATGAACATGTTCTCTAACTAGTCAGTCACTGTGTAAATTTTACTTTTCTTACCTGTAAAATAAATTCATTCTTATCACCCCCATGTATCTAACTATTGTCATTTACTATATAAAATTTACATTTCTCTCCATAATATTAATAACAGTATATCCTGTAAAATGTTTTTATTTATAGTGTCTAACTTGTCAATCATTTACATGTGTGTTATGACATATGTATTAAAACACTTGGTATTTGGAGTTCTTATAAAGTTTTAGTTTAAAACTGTTACTGTTTATTATTGTTATAAAGTTTTCTATTTAAACTTTTGCTTTGTACTGTTGTTATAAAGTTCTTTATTAAAACTATTACTGCTTACCATTGTTGTAAAGTTTTCTTTAAAAACTGTTGCTATTTGCTATTCTTATAAAGTTTTATATTAAAGCATTTATTGTTTAGTCTTACTTGAATCTCTCTATTAAATCTTGTAGCTTTTACTGCTGTTAAAAAGTTTTCTATTAAAACCTTTACTATTTATTATTGTTATAAATTTTTATATTAAACATTTCACCATTACTGTTTATAAATTTCTATGTTAAGACTATAACTATTTATTACTGTTTTAAAATGTCCTATTCCACATTTCACTATTATTATTATAAAATTCTCTGTTAAGACTATTACTATTTATTATTTTTATAAATGTTTATATCAGATATTTTACTATTATTGTTATAAAGTTCTGTGTTAGGACTATTACTATTTATTATTGTTATAAAGTTTTCTATTAAAACTCATGTTTACAGCTACTGCGAAGTTCTCTAGTGAATAATCGGACTCAGGCCATTGTTTGTGATGATCTGATGATGACAGACTATGTGATTTTTGACAGAAATGGCCGAGACAAGAATGAGATGAAAACTAAAGAAAAAGCTGATCTTTTGGAAGGTTTTAAAAATGTTTTATTTGGTCTTGGTTTTTTCCTGTTTATTTAAAATATTTATTCATTCATTCATTCATTCATTCAATCAATCAGTCATTAATTTATTATTCTTATTAACAAATCAATAAAAAAAAATCATATTTTTCAGTCTTACTATTGTTTTGGGGTTGTTTTTCACTTTTGTCTGTGTATAAACATATATTAAACAGAAAATAATTGTTCACTAATTCAACAAATTTTATAATTTAAATATTCATGATTTGTTAAAAAACTTTTACAACCATAAATTAACTTATTACCAACAGCTTCTTTTCATGAAGCAATGCCTCACAATTATCATCATTATTCATATATAAAAACATTGTGCTTTAAACCTGATAGAAAATACACATTTTTATTGTTTAATATGAATGTTTATGTTGACTTTACCCGAGTTATGGTTAAACATCAATGGCTTTCTTGTTATATGCCCCTAGAATCTGGAACACTTTACCATAATTAGTTAGAGTAAGGCAAACTCTCAACAGTTTTAAATCAAGAATGAAAACTTACCATTTTGTACACACAAGCAGTTTAAAGTATTCATTTTAATGTTACTATTCCTCTGAGTTTAATATTTTAGATTTTTATTGTTAAACATTAATGGAAATTTTGCTATAAAAATATCACTTTTTTTTTTTTTTTTTTTTTATGTATTTGTTTATTAATTTCAGCTTTCCTTGGTTCTTTGTTTGTGGACAAGGACTTGGACTACTGTCGAGTTTTCTGTCAAGTTTGTTTCTTTCCTCGTCTTCGTATGTTTATCATGAATCAAGACTGGAACGACCCCAAATCACAACTACAACAGTGTTGTCTAACACTGCGAGAACTTGATGGTGGAGAACCCGACATCCCAGTTTATAAGTAAGTTAATACCAGTATATCAGAATCCTGTTTATAAGTAAGTTAATACCAGTATATCACAATCCTGTTTTTAAGTAAGTTAATACCAGTATATCACAATCCTATTTATAAATAAGTTAATGCCAGTATATCACAATCCTGTTTTTAAGTAAGTTAATACCAGTATATCACAATCCTGTTTTTAAGTAAGTTAATACCAGTATATCACAATCCTGTTTATAAGTAAGTTAATGCCAGTATGTCACAATCCTGTTTATAAGTAAGTTAATACCAGTATATCACAATCCTGTTTATAAGTAAGTTAATACCAGTGTATCAACATCCTGTTTTTGAGTAAGCCAAAATTAGATACATGCATGTGTGTTGGTGTGTGTGTTTGTTTGTCCTGTTTATATATATAATACACATATACATATATAAGTACATATACATACATCACACCTATTTGTAAAAAGTTACAATGTGGAAGTATGCAGAATATATTTAGACTATTTCTTGGTATCACAACTATTCTTTTACTAATTTTGACAATGTTATGTTTGTAAGAAAACTGTATACAAATGAATAATAATGCACTGTCACAAGTAATTTTCTGCTGATAATGTAAATATATAAAAATCTTTTTTTCAGGGTAATTGAATCTCAGGGCCCAACATCCTGTTTTTAAGGATGTATGTGGTAGCAGTGTATTTTCGAGGAGACAGGCTGGCAATCCTGTTTATAAGGCCAATACAATAAACATCCTGTTTTTAAGAAATGGCTGCTGCAACAAATGTGTTTGAATGACAGTTTGTCTATGTCATATAAAAATAAACCATACACATTTAAAAACATTCCAAAATTAAAAAAAGTAGTTAACAGTAATATTTTAGACGTTTTTGGTATCAGGTTTGGTAAAACTGAAACTTTTAAATTTTGAATAAAAATGTTGATCAGCATCTACAAATGTACAGTATCTTCAGATATTTTTCTGCTGTTTTGGAAAATATACAAATCTATGAGAAAATAGATTAACATTTTCTAATGTATAATATTTTATAAATTTTCAGATATTTAGTAAATAAAACAGGTTTTGTATGATGACTTTGAATGACACTGTTGTCTTTTAAAAAAACATTCCAAAATATAGAACAATTTTATTTTTAAAAAACTTGACTGGAAGATGGTAGAAACAACTGTAATGTAACTTAGAAGCTTTAGATGTTTTGAAAATTAAAATTAAAAATAGAAACATTTTCTAATGTATAATGCAGAAAAATGGTCTGAATATTTTAAATATCTCAGGTTTTGACTTTCTTTGACTTTTTAAAACATTCCAATATAGAACAATTTTATATAAACCAAAAAAAATTTGTTTTTGTTTAATTGGAGAATGTTTTTTTTATATATATAATTGTACAGAGAGAGTTATTAATTTAGGAAGTTAGTGTATTTATAACTGATATTCCAGTAAGCTGACATCTTTATATGTTTGTTTCAGACCTGTTTCCAATTTTGGATCATCAGAGAAGGTTTCTGCAGAACAAGATGAAGATGGAGAAAAAAAGAAAATCGCTTGATTCACACAACTCAAAATATTCCTCATCTGATAACTCCAGTCCTGTACCAAGAAGAAAACACAACTACAGAAAATAACATTTATCCCATGATCCTCTTCTCCGCTTGAATTGTTGTAATTTTACCTTCAGTGGCAAGAGAATTTTTTACTTTAATTTATTAAAAAGACAAAATGTCAAATTTTATATCATGTTTTAGATTCCTGTGATGTTTTAAAAACATTTGTTATTGTTAATTTATGAAATGAAAACATTTTATTGTTTTTAAACTTTCTTATAATTATGTGCTATAAGATATGAACATGTAAATCTTTTAACATTATTTTTTATTAACCTTTTAATCACGGGTGAAATTTTAAAATACCATTGTTCCAACCACGAAGAAATAATTAAAAATCAGCTTTATACATCACTTATGGAGAACTTTAAAAGGTGTTTTTTTTATATTTTATTTATTATTTTATTCGACCACCATATTAAGAAAAATGGTGGTGATAAAAATTTAATGGAATAAAAAGTTTTAACCTGATTGTTTCTGCAAATTGTCATTTTATTGATTAACAGCAAGGGATCTTTTATTTAACCTTTATCAGACAGGACAAACAGCCATTTGCCTTTAACCCTTTCACTGTATAATTAAATTTCACATTCTCATAATGGTATTTTCTGCTTCTGGGCTGATACGATACTTGGGACTTACTATGGGTGCAACCACCACTTGTAGTACAAATCTGTTTAAGACCATGAAGTAAATCCAATTACCACAATTAATGGCAATAAAATTGAGTGGATATATTTGCTTATCACAAGGAAATGGTCAATGAACAATGTTTATCATCAAAAAAATAATATGTATGTATGTATATGATTGCATGAATGAATGACATAGGATACAGGAAAAGTGGTACATAAAACCAGTTTTGGAAAATAAACAGAAACTGCACATGAGAAATTTTTTTTTTTTCTAAAAGATTTTTGGAATGATGAAGATTTTCTCTCTAAAGCATTTTCCAGTCAGTGTGGTTGTCCAGCTCATATTATATCCTTGATTTGTTCATATTGACAGTTTCTCAATAAAGAATGTCTTTGGATAGTGCTTCCTGATTTGTATAATCAGATCTGTGGCACTGGCTGGAACACAAAGGGGTTAATGAACTCTAGCTCATTATGTCTATAAACATTACTCTAAAGGTAAATTTTGTCAACAGAAAAGAACAACACTAATAACCCAGACTTGAATAATAATTTATTATCTTCCTATTACTGATACATTTAATGATACTATTCAAACATACACAACAGAATATTTACATCCATGGTTCCATTTCAGAACGAATGTTATTGTTCCCATTTTTTAGTCATTATTACAAGATTTTTTTTTTTTTTAATGGACATGATGAAAAGATCTTCAAACTTTTTAAAAAAAATTAAAAATTATTTTACAACTATTTCAAAATTTTTGTTATCTATCACACTTTGATAAAATGATAGAAAAATTACAATAATAATAATTCTTGTTATTTATTATTACATATTCTGAAACTTTTTTTATAACAAAAGGCTGTAACAATTTCGGGAATAAAATTACCAATTATTATGAGAACAGCCTCACAATGAACTGAAATAAGGAATGACAGAGATAGTTTTACCAAACTATATGCAGATGGAGAGAATACATTTAATGCAAACCGTTTCAGATCATCTTTTTTTCCTCATTTTTTTAAAAATAATCTATTGTGTTAACAGTGTATTATTTATTGTCAAACATTTTTCTGAAATTCTGAAACTATCCTGATGTAATTGTATTACTACATTTATTGAATCTTTCAGCAAAACAAATGTGACACGTCTCTAGCATGATTTAGTCCAGTAAAAAAAAAGTTTCAAAACTAAACTGAAATAACAATATTCAGTATTTTCCTTTAATTTTGTTTCTAAAATTACTTATTTTACTTTCTGAAACATCTGCAAATTTAGTTAAATAAATCTCTATAATTACAGATTACTTTCTATTATTATTATTGATATTATAATAATAGATGTCCTGGGTGACAGACCATAAACCCACATTTATAATCTTAAAACGTATATTTGAAATCCTTTCTTTTCAGGGGCAAAACAACAATTTTGCACTCATTAGTAGACATCTACCAAATGATAAAGAAGTATTAACAGTGAATGTTGATAAATGAAGAAGCATTTTGTTTTTTCTCAAGACTAATTAGTTCTTACACATTTCTCACAAAAAATAAAAATAAAATATCACAGGACATCCAACAGCCTCATATATTTTATAAAAGTTTCCATATTCAATCATCTAACTTTACTGCCAAACATTTGTTGAAGATGAAATTTATTTTTTATTTTAATTAACATACACTAAATCCAAACCAATTACTAAACCAATAAAAGGCATTATATTTATTATGCTAAACATTTTATCAATTTTTTATTTTTTTTTAATTAAATGTTTGATGTTACTGAATCCAAATACATTATAGTGACTACAATATATGAATAATGCCATATATCAAATCATTTTTTATTACTAAATTTAGATAGTTTTCTGTTCTCTATAACTGGAGGTTGATGTGTAGTTCAGGTTGGATGTCATACACAATTTCCAGCAATCGACGTATCGCCTTCTCTTTGTTGCGACGTACATTCTCATTCAGTTCATTAATATTCTTGCGTGTGCCCTCTTCAATCTTACTTTCCATATCACCTCGAGAACCTAAAACCTGTAAAAATATATATAAATTGCAATGATACAAACTTATGATGTTTGTCTGAATTCATTTTTTCATCTAATAATGTATTTAGCTCCAATAAAAACTGTTATGATTCTCAAGCTATGTATACTGATCACAATACAATGAAAACTATTTTTAAAAATTACATTATATTTGCTTAAACCAATTTTTAAAGTGAAATAGTTTTAAAACATTATTTTAGGATCATTCACATAAGTTTCTGTATTACTAATGCTGTCAATGTATATTTACGCTGAATTTTTCTTTTCCGTACACAACAGCAAGACTTCCAATCATTTAGTTTAAGGTTTGTACACAAACTCTATTCACACACTTATAAGCAGTATACAGCTACGTATTAAAATATTTTAAATAAAATACCCTGGCTTCATATTCCTTGTATTGCCTTTCTCTCTCTGCCCTGTATGCATTTATTTCTGTATCAGCTTCCTTTTTAGCTTGCTTTAGTCGACTAGCTTTCCCTGTAAATTTAATAATAAAATATAAATTTAAATTTAATATTCTGCACACACACGCACACGTACACGTACACACACACACACACACACACACACATATATAACAGAGCTGGGGAAATTTTTTTTATCACCTGTCAGCCATATTTTTTCCATCCAGAACATTTCTGGGTTATGACATTATCTGTACATATTGTCCCTGAAGTTTACATATCTGTTTTAAATAATTTTTGACAAATACAGCATATTATAATGTTGTTGAAAATGGTATAATTGATTTCCATATGATGGCAAAAATGCTAATATATGTTAATATATGACTAACAATATTATGTATATAGCAGACCTGCATTACAATCATGATTGTTCACAAATCACTTTGTGGTCATGATACTGAATCATCATGATCATCTGATTATCAATCATTATGTTCATCGTTGTTTAACACTAATAGATTCAGTTATTTATACAAAAAAATATTTGGAATAACAATAAAATTATTAGGTTTAATCACATGATAAAAAACAAAAATCATTTTAGAAAACAATATTTTCTAAAGTCTATATAGTATATTAATATTTACGACCAGTGCGGATCATGAGTGCATAAATCAAAAGTATTTACTGGTTTAAAACTACATTATGATATAAGACATTATGAATATAAATTAATTTGATCTTAATTTCATTATATAATTATACAAGTGACAATGACTTTCTTACGTCTTCTTGCTTCGGCTACTTTCTCTGCTGCACGTTTTTCGGCAGCTAACAACTGCTGAATGCCAGCGGTTTGACTCGCCATTTTCACTCCAAATTAGATCATGTGACTTGTAAGTATGAGTTTCGTATAAACAAAATAATTTGTAATACGTTTTTGACTTTTTATACGATAACACAAAATCTAAATTAAAATCGATTAAATTAGATTTTAACTGTTAACTTAACAACATTTTTTAACAAAATTAATTGAAAAAGCAGCTTTCCAACTTGTTAATGAATCGTGGAAATCCGACATACGTCGGAAGTTTTCGTTTGTTCAGCAAGAAACAAAATCTACGAGCATTCGGAATATTTCGGAAATTTGGAGCACACGGCGTAAATTAATGACGTTTTGCACAGATGGGGGTAGCATGAGAAAGGGCTGGTAAGATTTCTTGGATTAACTCAAGCATGATAATATTTGCTTTGAAGATGGAAATCTGAAAAAGTTTTAAAAACTGATATTTACAAATAATGTTTTAGAGTTACTTTTGGATTAAGAATAGGCAGAATTTTGAAGGATAATAATGATTTGGTTAACAATTAAACGACTTAGCTCCAGGATAAACTTACACTAGTTAAAGAGATGGTAATTTAACTCACTGAATAACATTTGTTGATGTTATCATTTAATTGAATCACGTTTTATTTTCTACACTTTTTATTTTTACACTAACTAATATCATTGTCAAAAATCATTATATAAATAATTTAATGTTTGGGGTCAACTTGGTGGCAGCGTTGAATAATGATAATTTCTGTAAATATTAAATTTCATTAAATGTATTGTGCCTCGCGCTGACTAATACAGTGAATGTTATTATTAATAGCTTTAGTGGTAGAACGGTGAAAGTCCACAGCATAAAACATACCACTGTACCTATATTTCTGCAAAATGGATGATTATAATTTGCCCAAATATTAACAAAGTATTTCTGATTTAAAATTATTTATCCTTTTATTATATTTATAACATTATGTGAGATAGCCTTTTAAAAAACGTTCTTAATAAACTTTATTAACAGTCACTTTCAAATTATGTGTTAATTTTGTACTGAAAATGAAATGCATTATTAATTGACTTCAAATAGTTCATATTATTAATTGCAAGTTAAAATTCATCTAGAAAGTTTAATTAATGACCTTATTCCAAATGAGACACCATTTTACTTACTGAAGTGCAGATTACACAAAATGATCTTATATTGCAGAGAGTAAATCTATTAAATGTTAATAAACTAATAAATTTTATTATCTTTAATATTTTTATTCTGTTTACCTGAGGGGTGGTAATGGACTTAACCATTGGTACTACATATGTTACCCCTGAATAATTATTTTGAGTTGTCAGTAAAAAAAATATATAGTCAGTTTATAAATCATCAGATTGTAGTGTATTTTCAAAGGAAAAATTTTCAGTAGTCAAAATGTATTCTTTCAGGTACAGTCATCTTAACATTTTTTTAAAATTGTAATTTTTTCAGAATTTCTTACTCTGCAATCAGCCTGCAGTGAAACGAGATCCACATGCACAAACACTAGCTTAGCAGCCGAAATCCATTTCGAAGAAAGCGACAGTCCTTACCCCCCTACTGAATCTGAGTTGTTATCAGACCATCATCCTTCAAAGTGATAAGTCGCCATGGGCAACAGTGACATGAATGACATGGACAGATTGCAGAGATTCCTGTGTTTCGGTTCAGATTCGTGTTTAAAGGTGTGTGGTTCACCGGTGGGGCCAGTACCTGCCTTTCTGATGAACCTGCTGGGTGATGGTAAAGGTGAGGAGGTTGTACGAGAGGTTGTCAGGTGCCACAGTGAGAAGAAATATGTGAACCGAACTGGGATGTTCATCACACTTGCTGTGTGCGTCAGGACAGAATGCCAGAAGACAAAACAAGCTGCGTTCAAGGCTGTCCTAGAGATCTGTGTTCTACCCAGCGATCTTTTCGGCTTTGTGCAATATGCCATGAGTGTGGCAGAGTCACAGAAGGGCTGGGGTAGAGCTCTGCGCAATATGGTGCACACATGGTACAACTCAAAAAAGGGCAAAGATCTAGCAGAGTTGACGACGAGATTCAAAACATCAGCAGGCTGGTCGCATATTGATCTCTTCAGACTGAGCCATATTAAAGCCAGCAACCCAGGTTTGTGTCTAGTGTATTGTAATTTTGTTATACAGTGATTTTAATTTATTTAATTCTATTAAAAACCATCAATCCAGATTTTTATCTAGTACATAGTTAATTATATAGTAAATTTAATTTATTATATTAATATTAGTTATGTAGCCATCAACCCAGGTGTTTTTTTTTTTTATTGCTGTATAGCTCTGTAATAATTTACAGTGGTGTAATTATCCTAAAAACTACTTCTAATAAATTGTACAAAATTAGGTTCTGATATTCTTATTATTGTTTTATTTTTTAAATTTGTAAAAAAAAATCATTTTACTATTATTATTGTTATTATTATTTTTTTCTCTCTCTCTCTCTTAAAAGCAGTTATTATCTTTTTTTTAGCAGATGTATTTTGTTCTCTGTTTTAAACAGTTTTGTATTAGTCAGCTAAAACACTTTAAGTTAGGTTAATTTCATGTAAATAGGAATGTGATTGTACAGGGGTTTATTAATTTTTATGTACAAAACAGTTTGTGTTAAAATTTGCTGATCTACTTTTAATCATGACTCAAACTACATCACTGACTTAAATGATTTAACAGTAAATTTGACCAATTTGGTAACAATCAAAATGTTTTGTTTTTTTTTAAATGATCTGTATGTATATATTTTTTTTATATACAATTTGGTAGGTGTTGGCATTGTTTTGAAATACATAGCAAAAGGAATTGAGGCTGCTAGGCAGATGGCAGAGGAAGATTCTTCAAGTGAGGTTAAGGATATTTTCCAGTACCTTGAGGCTGTTGACACTGTAAAGCACTCATCAGATGAACAACAAATAGCAAGACTTGTAGAGAAATACAGTCTCGCTAAGGAACATGTACCCACCAAGATGCTGAAATCAGTGGAGGTGTGTTAGGAAATTTATATTTGTTAAAGAACAAATTAAAGCAAAATTTTATCAAGATTTTATCGTAATCAAATTGAATGATTTATTAATGCAAAGAATGAGGAATTTAGTTTCTGTATTAAACTTTACACTAGGATTACTTACATTTTGGCATTAACCTCATTCTTTTCCTTTGATCTAATTCTCTGAAATATATTTTTCATTTATTTTGAATTATATATATCTATATTAGGTTTGGACTGCACTAGTGAGTAATCTCCCTTTGCCGGAACTGTTGAACAGTTTTGGTAAGATGACCAGTATTGGTTTGCTGGAGAACGGCACCCAAGCAGCAGCTACAGTGGCTTCAAGACTCAACAACTCTGATGAAATTAAATCATCAGGGTATGATTTTTATTGTTAATATTCTTTTTTTTTTTTTTTTTTTTTTTTTTTTCCTGTCAGTCAATTACTTTCATATTTTGTTCAAATATTGATAAAGATGTTTAGCCTAAAATATTTCTTAAATGAGAAAACTGCATTATAATTTTGAAATGTTCTAGTTTTATTAGTCAGTGGCTTTTAGACTAACATCGATAATACTTGAAAATTAAAAAGATTGTTTTTTTTCTTCTTCAGAATTGACCCCATGTTGGTGTTGGTGGCTCTTAGATTGTATGAACACAACATATACAAGAACAAGGACAAACTGAAGAGCAATGATGAAATTGTGAAATCTCTGGGCTCAGCAGTTGTCTCTGCTGTTAAAGAGGTGAATTGTTTTTCATAATTAAAGAATTAAAAACAGTTTTACCTTTTTGCAGCAATTACAATAAAAAGTCTGATTAGAACCTGTTCCTGGCTTAAATGATTGAAATAGTGTTACGCTTGATTGGTACTGTTTTAATGCAGCTTTTAATAAATGATTTAAAATAAGAAAGTATTTTGTGTTTAAATATATTTTGGGGAAAATACCAATTATCAGATTAAGATCGTTTAAAAAATAATGAATTAGAATAAATTAGGGATGGCATTTATGTCATTGCAAAACATTATAAATTAAAATTCTTTTATTTCCAAAATGATGAAAATTTCCATAACATGGATCGTATTCGATTTCTGAGATTTTTTTATTTGTATTATTTGTTAAATGTTTTATGTAATTTATTAATTCAAAAAATGTACAGAACGTGCCTAAGACCAACAAGAGCTTCCTGATAGCTGTGAAACTTGGTTTGAACCACACCCGAACACATGGGCCACATCGAGGCACCTCTGTGCGTGGGACTGAAGCTCTGACCCCTACATACGCTGCTGCAGGACTTGCTCACATCATGGTCAGTTTGGAACCTCAGTGCCAACTGGTGTATTTTGTGTCAGAGGTGACACCACTTTCACTGACTAAAGACCAGAAAGTGACCGAGATCTGCAAGGAAATTGCCGATGCCTCATCTTCGGTAAATCCAGTTTGTCAGTTTACAGAGTATGATTTATCTCAGAAGAATGACTGAATGAATGATTTTTTAACAAAGACATCTCAGTTTGCTCCATTGTTATTTTTAGTGGAAAAGATTGTTCAGTTGCCTGGTTTTATTTCTCACCATTTGTAATTTTCATCATTTCACCCATTGAGCTGATTTCTGTTAAAAACAAGTCTTAAACATCTGGATATATGCATTAATGTTTCCATGATGATTTAAGAAAAAAATGTAAACAAATTGTTTCTCTTAATAACTGCTATGTGTTTGTGTAAACTGTATTTTAATTTAAACTGTAAACCAATTTATTAAATTATTTATATATTTTCCTCTTTATTTCACCTGGCAGCTGCTGCAGCTTTATAGTGAAAAGTGATCGGACATATATTATAATTCTTTTTCTTGGGGAAATTTGTATAAATGATTCTGTGAATGACACTGGCAGCATATTTTCTCTATCATTAATGATTAACATTATTAACATTACTAACAAAAAAACCATAAAATTAAAAAAATTAAAATTTAACTTCTAAAGTTTTTACTTCTGTTACTGTTATCGTTGTTATAATTATTTAGTTATATTATTACTATTATTATTGTTACTGATTATTATTATTATTATTATTATTATTGTTATTATTGCTATTATTATTATTATTATTATTATTATTATTATCATTATTTTAAATCAGTTTATTAGTTGACTTAATAAATATGGACAGATGTTATTTTGTTATTGTCAGACGCAGACTATTGTGAGTGACCTGTCAGCTCCTATACGTTGGGCAGAAAGTAAGAAGCTTTCTTTTGATGTGTTCGTTATTCTGACTGACTGCAAAGATTCCACGGACCAACCAGCTGGTGCAATGCAAAAATATCGCAGAGAAATGAATCTACCTCAAGCAAAGTTAGTAACAGACTGCAACAATAATCCATTCCTTTGTCTGGTTCTTTACCATTATTTATGATTCCGTGTGACCTTAGATGAAATCTGTCAATGACAGTCATTGACATATTCCTTTTTTTCTAAGCTACCCAGTTTTTTTTATATATATTTTTTTCATTATGTAGTATACATTACTATAAACAAGAATGTGTAATCATATAAGCAGCTTAAAAAGAATAAGAAAATAATTTTATTGAAACAATTTTTATTACAAGTTAAATTCATCTAGTGTAATGTTAAATAAAATTTTGTCATTGTCAGTCTAAAAAAAAAGAAAATCCCTTTTCTGAAAAGTATTTTTATTTTATTTATATTATTGGTGTGACTTTGATGATGATATTGTGTTGTAATAGGTTGGTCACCTGTGGACTGACTTCAGGACATGTACATCATGCAGACAACAACGATCGCAATATGCTGGACATTGCTGGCTTCACTCCAAGTGTCTGCCAGATTATAAGCAACTTTGCTGCAGGCAACATTTAGATGAGAATTCTGTCCAGATGTTATTATAGAGTTTTGATGGCTTCATTTAGCTTGAACTGCCTAAATCCAGGATATGAACAGAGTTGATGAGAAATGGAATCAGCAGGTTGTCATGGAAATAGCAGAACAAAGAAAGGAATATGTTTGTCAGTGGTGTTTAGCAGATCTAGATGTCAGCTTAAAGAGTGTTTCTTCTATAACAGTGGTGTTTTATGAAATGCTTGTGACAAGTTTTTTTTTCTTTCTTTAAAGCAACTTTTTTTACTCGGTTACCTGGGATATCTTCATTTTTGTTAAAAGAAATAGCAAAACAAAATACTGTGGGAGTTTTCATATTTTGTTACCATAGCAATGACATCTCCTTGTCACTATTTCCATGGTAGCAAGTTTAATCATTCACACAGTGACCACGATATATCTGCGTCTGTTCCATTTGTTGGTCATAAAAGAGTTTTCTTTATACTGTTGCTGCAGCAACAAGGGCTTCTTACCAGTGCCACATTTTCCATGGTAAAAAGACTGCCTTAATGTTGAATTTTTTTTGTTTTAATTTCATGTTGGAAAGAATTTCCATTTTGACAATGGATTTTCCAGACTGCCTTACTGGAATGTTCATTCTTCACAGACCATTCCACACCACTAGCTCACAACAGAAGTTACAGTTTTACTTCCAAACACACAGTCGTTATGTTACAGATTTCGTTTAAAGAATAAGCTGCTATCTAGTTTGTGTATTTCATTTGTCTCCAGATAACAGTGGCCGTGCCATTTGTTTACTGACTCTTTACCAAATTACAGTGTAAATCAGGCAGAATTCCATCATTATAATTCAGGTTCTTTATTGATGGAAATGCAAAGAAACAAAAAGGCAACTTCCATGATTTACCATAGGCTTGTTATGTTAGTGTCAAATTTTATTACTACTAATACATGTATTAGTAAAAACTAGTCATTAGGAAAACTTCCTTAACTTCTGTAATTTGTCCTGAATTTCTTATATAAACGTCTTTTTTATTTAAACCAAACAGAAAATTAAAGAATATGTGCATTTGTATTATCATTGTGTCAAAATGGTCAAATTTATTTTTTAATTTTCTAAATATTTTTAAATATAAGGGTCCATCCCTAAATGATGTTTGTCCTGAGGATGGGTGATAAAGTATTACATGCAAAGAGTGGATTATAGAGTGACTGGATTTAATACATATTATATCACTGTACATGAAATGCTCCAGTGAATGTCATTTTTTCTCAAAAGACATTTAATTTGAGTAATATTCTTTTAAAGTGTTTGTTCAGTATTCTGTAATTAACTTAACTACTTAATACATTAAACAAATTAATAACATTTCCTTTATTTAGTAGTATGCATGTGTTTTATGGATGTTCCCAAATATGAAATATAAAATTGACTTGTTTATCACATAATATGGATTTTTATTCAAATTCTTTATTATTTTATATATGAAATATTTATATATTTTTAAAGAGATGGCTAAATAGAAAGTGTGTATAATTTTTCATAATTAACTCTGAATCCACCTGATACAGATACACCAGTGGACAGACAAGCTGTCATTCTTAATGTATATATATATATATATATATATATATATATTTTATTTTTTTTTTAGATTGTTTTCATTTCAAAATTTTTAAAAAGAAAACTGTTTTTGTGGTGCGTATTCCTGGAGGTAAAATTAAATAATTTTTCAGTGATCATTACCTTAGAACAAAATTTTATGGTAGTCATATTGAATTGGAAATATTTACCAAGAGCTGATTACGTTAATATCATTTAAAAATGAAAAGGTATCTGTTTAAATGTATGGAAAGTAAATTTTCATGAAGAGTGTCAGCTAGCAGTTAAAATTATTATTAAACTTTAAATCATATGACAGTTTAAGTTTAAGGTGTTACAGATTCATACCTTTATATTATGACAGAATAAACATTTTAATATCTATAATCTAATCATGTGAAACAGAATTTAAAAATTTTATGTAAATTATAACTGTAACAAAATAAAAAATTAACATAACATAGGTGTAGTATTTGTGAATAAAAATTAAATAATGTTAATTAAATATACTTGATCAAAAATATGTGCATATTGAAATAGTTTTATAAATACTATTTATTTTATAAGCAGAAAGATTACTATGAAATCTGACAATATACAGAATAAGTAGCTTAACTACTGTAGTGCCAGTCATATAATTAATTCATATATATATATACATACATATACACACACACATACATATCTAATACATACATACAAACATATATCTATATATAAATAAACATTTTAACAAGGAATAGTTTTTTGAAAATTGCATCAATAAATGTTTTTTTTATTATTATTATTTGGATTTATTGAAATGTTCGTATGTAAACAGAGAATGTGATATTCTTCGTTCTTCCCGTCCAGGTACAAGTACACAAAGTTAAAGAGATGGTGTTTTCTGAAATGGTAAACCATCATCTTAACCAGTACCAAATAGTTTAATTATTTTAATAAACTATTCATTTTAATAATTTAGTCATTTTTATATTTTTATTATTATTATTTTGTTCACGAACAAAATGGGCTGAACTAGCTTTACAGTGCAATGAATTGTTGTTAATGTTTATTTATTTTGAAAGTTACTATCATTGACAGCAGTTTTTGTCATGTACATAATTTTCCATTTGTGTTTTTACCTCTTTTTTTTGGTTCAGATGCAGCACTGAAATGTGATCTCTTTTCAGGGTTGCTGAATCCAGTCTCCACCAGTTTTTTTTGTTTCAGTTTTTCTAATAATATCTTCACTATCTGCTAATTCAGAATGTGTATTTTTTAAATGTACAATGGAATGTTTGATGAAGTGAATTGTAATAAGTGCCAGTAATAATCAGCTTAATGTTTGTTGCCTGTCAGTTTAAAATTCAGTAACTTCATTTTCATTTGTCATAATTTGGAATGAGAACCCTAAACATTTTTGTTTTTGTTAATAATAAAATATTTAAAAATAAAAACAGTAATAAAATTCTGTCACTTCATTTTTTAATTCATTAACTTCCTTTTGAGTTGTCAAATTTTGTAAAAAGAGTAAGTATGTCATTTATAGGCATAAAGTTTGTATATTGTTAATAATAAAACATTTAATAAAATTAAAAACAAAAACAAAAAAGAAGAAGAAAAAGTACTGACATTTTATTTTGTTACAGATAACACTTCAGTTTATTCTTCATGTCCAATGGGTGCATATAAAAGAAATGCATTTTAAAAATACTCATTTGTTTTATTTTAGTAAAATTATGCATTGTTTGTGACACTTCTGTTTTTAAGTTGAAACCTGTTGGGGTTTTCTGTCACTGTTTGTTACACAGAATTACAGTATTTGCCTAATTCATGTGCTTTTAATGTATTTGTTGTTATTGTAATGGTGACAGGCAATGGCTTCTTTTTTTTTTTTTTTTTTTTTTTAAATTAGCTTAATTTATAAGGTACTGCTTGCTACTGTCATCTACTTGTGGTGACATGATGTTGTGAATTCTTAATATTTATTATTATTTATCTTCAAATATTCCTTGAAATTAAACCAACCTGACTGTACAGGTATCATTTGAAACCAGTGAGTAATAAATTGTAATATATTTTCTTTTTCTACAGAGAACTATCAACTGTTGTCTATTAGGAATCTCATTTTAGCCATATTAAAGTGAATACATTTATGTATTTATAACAATGTATTTTAAATAAACTGTATTTGCATTTTAAATAAAAATAATGAAATAAACCTTTCCTATTGTAAGAATTGTTTCTGTTTGTTTAAATGTATAGACAATTTTCATCTAGTTGTGAATATTTTGGCACCTTTGTGTCAAGAGTGATTATATTTTATTGAAAAGAAGAAAATAAAAATCCTTTGGCAATGAACTCTGTCTAAACTGGCATGTTTGTATCAGGTGCCAGTTCATTTAAAATTCTATCTTTTTAATGTCCTGTCTTTAATTAGCTATACTTATATTGATTTCAAACATAAATTCATGAAGAAAATTAGATATTTATGTAACAAATAGTTCTGTTTAAACAGCAGCAAATTCAAAAATGAATATATGTAAGCTGTGTAAAATAATTATGACTTTTATTGAAAAATGGATATCTTTTTTTTTTTTTAAGAAATGTAAACATGTTCAGAGCTTAATCATTTGGCTTTTTGTTGATTATACTGACAGAAAAGCATTGTTTATTTGATTTTTAGGAATGATTTTCTATTTGTGTTATTTATTGCACTCTGTGGAAGATATCATGACAATGCTTATGCAAGAACTGTTACTCTGGATGTAACCAGTCCAAGCTGGCACATTTTGTTAATTCCTAGAAGAACTACAGGCAGTTCAGACATAATCCAGATGCAGATACATAACACTTTTCAAGGAACTTTAATGGAGTATGATCTTATGATGAAATATTATTGTTTAAAAACAACATATATTAGTACAAACCGGGTTTAACCAACAAATACTTTCAGGTGTTTAAGTGAACGAATTTTCTATATTATTTCCTTGGTTGTTTTAGGGGGGTTTTGTTGTTCTTTTTATGTCCAAAAAATATTTTGTTTTAAAGAGTTAGAATTTTACGAGAAAAAAAATAAGATCAATAACTATTTTGAAAATTATAAAAAAGTAGATAGAGAAATACAAAAGAACCATTAAAAAACCAGTTTATTACATAATCAACAAAAGCAATTTATACAAGCAATTTTAACCAATTATATGAATAATAAAAGTAAAAGCCAAATTGGGCAGCTTTGTTACAAATAATCACAAGTGAGTCAGAAATCTGAAGTTGTCATGTTTTTGTTCATTCATTTGAACATAAAGATTCTTTACTTAGAAGCGTGCTGTTTACAAACAAAGTATTTAGAATCCAAACAAATATCCATATTTAAATTTCAATTAGTTTAAGGTAATTTGTCTTATATATATATATATTACAGCAAATTATACCTTTTGGTCATTGTGAGTTTATTGGACAAAAAAAGGTACCTTGTCCCTGAATTTAAAAGTTTATCAAAATTGATGATTTTACTAACAGTTTATAAATAAAATTAACAAAACTTTTAACTTTTTTTAAAATTAAAATGAATTTCTAAAATATCTTGTCTGTTACTAAAATTCATGATTTTCATCAACAAGAGGAAAATGGATAAGTTTTATTATAATAATAATATACAAGTACCGATTTTATTTATATCTACAGAAGGTGTGGCAAAAACAACACCCTTTTTTTTTTTTTTTTTTTTTTTTCTCATTTTATGCTGTATATTCTTTAGATTTATATTCTATAATTTGATATTAAGTACTTTATAAACAATACTTATAATACATACATACATACATAAATACATACATATATGATCATTTAATAAAAGTGAATAAATAAGAAAGGGCATTCATTACTTTTGCCATACCCTATACAGCATAGCATGGCAGCCATTTTGTTGCAAGTATGCTAGTACATGCATAGTATCCATGTAACATGGCACAGCCTGTCAAGAGAAATGTAAGTTTTAAAAATTGCAGCTGCTACACAAGGTTTCAATCAAATCATACTGTAAGTTTGCTCTTGGATGTGGATATCACATTTAAGAAATTTAGGATTTATTGACATTTCAAATGATATACTCATCAAACTTGTTCAATAAACATGTTACAAGCATAGTTAAGTATCGATTAATTTGTTATCTGATACACATATATTAATGAATCTACCTTCTGAATACACACAAAAATCTTGAAAAATCATATTTTTTTCTGTTTTTCAAAATAAAAATTACTCTTGAAAATTAAGAAAGAAAAAATGTTATTGGCATAATAAAAAAGATCTACAGAAGTACAGGTTGGTTCATCATGCTGAAAAATTATGTGCAGTAAAAAAACAGATATAAATACTGAAATTTAGTTTGTTCAAATTAACATAACAGAAGCCAGATTTCAATTCAAGGAAGCACTGGAAAACATACAAAAAACAGTTCAGTTTTTTTAAAATGTAAAATAACAATTTTGTTTCTACATAACAGCAAGACTGTTGTTTGCAGATTGGTTATTATTACCATATTAACAAACACTGTAAACAAATTTTGCTTGTTTTCATGTAATTGTTAAATGTCTTGTTATACTCTGAATAAAATCTATCAAGAAATTAAAAATGTATTTAACGTAATAATGTTATTAATATGTAAATTTTTAATACCAGCACTTCAACTATTAAAAGTAATGCCTAATATATAACCATCACCAACATATTTACAAAATAAGGCAAATTATAACAATAACCATTTCTGCCTTTAACAATATTATTGTGAAAGTTGATAACATACATTAAAAATGAAAAAACAACAACAACAAAAAACAAAGACATGAATACCATAGTATACACTTGCCCAGTGAACTGAATAATATATAAATATTAAACACATAAACTACACCATGATGAAAACAAATAAAACCAACTGAAAGATTATTATATCATATATTCTGGTAGGTAATGGAGGCAGTGTTATTTGAACTATTAAATTCACTGAAGCTGCAGTTTTCAAAAACTATCAACATAAACCATCTTTGTTTCAGACACTAGAAGTGCCAAAATATTAACCCCTTTATCCATATTTATGGATAAGCTACTTTCATAAAATTACTGACTGGATAATGAAATGGCCTCACATTCTAACAAGCCAGTCAGAATACTGAAATATATTAATAAAGAAGGCAATTTAAACAACTTTTTGAAGGCATTGTTTCAAACTTTTAATTTCTTTTAGTGCAAAAATTAAAGGGGTGAAAATATCTAGACAGCATTGTACCACTCTTTAAAAAAAGAAAAATTATATATATATATATATATAAAGAAAAATCAAATTTAAAGAAATATATAAGTGGATAAAACTGAATAAAATAAATAAATAAATAATAATAATAATATCGGATAACAATACCCTGACATTCAAACTTTAACAACACTGTATCTTTAATTTTTCCTGTTACTTGTTATATTCCAGCAATCACAATGGTCAGACCCAATCCACCCTAAAAAAAACCATCTTGGATCTGATACTCATAAATTGTTTTTTAACAAATCATGTGCTCTGAAACACCAGCAGTTTATCCCAAGCACATAATTATTATATTTTACCTATGTAGTCCAAGGTAAATGTTCACTTTATGGATAACAGGCTAAATACATCTGCTAAAACAATGTAACAATAAAACTCAAAATAACTACATGTATCTAGTTAGATTATTACAATTCTGTGACTAAAAATAGGTGTATCACAAAAACCCTTTAACCATTATTTAATTCAATATATACTGAAACCAGAACAGGCAATTGGAAAATACTTGTCTTGGGTTACAAAATAAATGTTTTCAGGTTAATAAACTTCCACTAAATAATACTTGAAATCATTAATGCTTCTTGAAATATGACTGAAGATGCATTTTGGAGATTGCTATATTGTAAGTACATTGTAAAAATGTCTCTGCTATTATTTATATAAAAATATAAATAATCGTGACAACAGTATTAATCAAGCCTTAAAATTTCAGTAATTTTCCATTTGCCAGATTAGGCAACTATGCTGTTATCTAGATAATTTGCCAACACCACCAACATAACCACTGTGAAAGCCAAAATACAGTAATGAATTTCAAAGATTAGCTAATCAATCTATACTCCCACACCTCTACAGCAACATATTCTGTGCCAGTCCAGGTCACAATATTAACAAACTCACTATCATTATTCAAGATTAGCTCTGTCAATACAGTTAAATCAGGGTAACAATTCTTATATTTTCACCAAAAATGTTAATAGTGCCTACTTTATTATATCAGTAGTTTTAAAACTAATTAATCTTTGGCAGTCATAGGTTTTATATGCAACCCCCTTAAAATATCTTGGTACTCATCTGTTGGTTTTATTATTATTACATTTTGAACTCTTAGAAATATTATAATCCATCACTTTAAAAAAAAAATTTTTTTTTTTTATATTTATGTTCCCTGCTATATTTGCATTTTAAGAAATAATTATCAAATTTTACAAATTCAGATCAAATTAATTCTTTACATACAGTCAACCCATAACTGAAAAGGATTTGTGAAAATTTGGTGAACAAAGGTTTAACAATAATACCTGTTTGATAACTGTTCCAGGTTATTTTGTTAATGAAGAAAGAAATTTGAGCAGTCCTTTGTGGAACACGGCAGGTTTGTCTAAATAACAAGCATGTCCAGCATCATCAATCTCGAAGACTGTTTTATTCGGCAGAGCTTCAAAATTCTTTTTACTTTGAGCTCCAAGATGATTATCACGACTTCCAAAGACAATCAGTGTGGGTATCTGAAATATAACATGGTTAAAGTGAACATTTTTTTTGGTTAGTGCGCCATTAAAAGCACTAATTAATGTTCTATAGCCAGCTATCAGGTATCAAATATTTGATGTCTGGGAATGTTCACCAAAGGAATTTTTCAGGTACATTTTGCTAAAGACAGCACAACACATATCACAATCTTTAGAAAGTAATCAAAAACACTGGCAGATACAGAAAATACACTAATAAATTATACCAGCTAGCGATTTAGGGTTTTCCTGTTTTCTGGAGAAAGCCTTAATATGTGCTTAGAAAATAAAACAAACAATGAAAAATACAGAAGGGTCATTCCGTGTCAAATCACCCAAAAAAAAAAGAAATTTAAACCCAACCATCTCAGATTTTTATAAAACTTGGTATACTTGTTGACTGGGATCCCACAGCACCAAATCTGAAATTGTAGCTCAATCAGACCAGTGGTGTGGGAGATACAGCCCATCGAATTTTGAGATTTTTGCCAAAAATGGGTGTGACCACCAACCTTAGAACCCTTATATCTCAGGAACTACTGGGCCAATCTTCATAAAATTGGTATTGTTAGAAAGGCAAAATGACAAGGATTCCAAATCTGCCATTTTTGTTTAGTTTGGAAAATATTGGAGTACCTTGACCTTTTGACCTTTGCTATGACCTTGAAATTGACCGTGTGGATCACGTGATCTTGAAATAACCTTTATTGAAATTTAACCTCCCACATGTTAACTAAAACATATAAAAGTTTCCTGGGTGTAATATTTTTTGTTTAGCCACAATATAGATTTAAAAAATGCACATACATGAAAATAACACCTTTTCAGCCATTAACATCTGATTAACTAAAACCTGAATGATCAATTCTGGATGCTAGAAATCACCATCTCTCTTGATCATCATGTAAGACATTGTAGGCCTACATGTATGCATAAAGTTCACATAAATTTGAGAGAACTAGGTGTTTCTGATGCTTAACCTTCTCACTATGTTTGTTTCAAACGCTGACTGTATCCTTCATTCCCAGACACATTCTACTGTTCTCATCACTTTCATAAAATTGGATTATTTCCTCCTTCAATTCATTGTCCTTTCAATGGTAAAGGGTGACAAAATCAAGATTTGCACACACTCTGGGTAGGCTTCAGACATTAAGATGTCATTTTAATGTTACTGTAGCTGATGCTAGTTTTTTTCTGTCCTTTCATTCATTTACTGGAATGTGCTAGTGAATGGAGTTTGACAGGAGTTTCACCTAAACTCAACAGAATAGAATTCAAATCAAAGTCCTTTTCTGGGGAAACAACAACCAGTGGTTTGTCTGGCAAGTTATCAAATTCTCCCATTGTAATACCACCCATACTAAAGCCATCCTCTGCAGGACCTTTGATTTCTGAAGGGTAATCAGACAGTCACAGCACAACTTGTCTCCTGGCACTAATGTCTTTGGAGGATTTACTAAGCATTTGTAAGTGCCCATGCTAACAATTCTTAAAGATCTAGTGCGTGGTTGCTCAGGGTGGCGATTAAGGGGATCACAAAGTTTTTCTGCAATGTTGAAAATGGATGAAAAGTTCCTGTTCATGATACTCTTGATGTCCCGTGTTTTGATCCCACTTCAAAGAGTGAGGAGTTCGACTTCCTCAGTTTTCCATACACTTCGCAACAACCCCTTTTTGATATGATGGTGTTGATAACACACATTTTCAGGAGAGTTAAAGCTGTAGTTAGCCCTGGACGAAATAAGGATTTTCAGTATTGGCCTGCACCTTCAATTCAATAGAACAAAGTCAGTGCTTTCCTAAATATTAAATCAAATCCTGAAACCCTTTCAGTAAAGTTAAGCAGGTCATAAAATGGCAGCAGAGTACATGTGTTATTGCCAAAGGCCCACAAGTCTTGGGCATTTATGTCAATCTTCTCAAGTATAAATCACAGTTTATTAAGGTGAAGTAGACCTTGTTCATACTCTGTGCCGAAGACTGGGTGTACAAATACATTATGCAGTACATCACTTGATGACGTCTGATTTCAGATTGGGTTGTACTGTTGTTGACTGAAACCTTGTTCAAAACCAATGGCAAGGCCCACATGACATGATAAAATTACTTAATAGGTTTTATGAAATAAAAATATTGTTTATATATCAACATCTGACATTGTGTCCAACTTAAAAAGCTTCAGATTGTCAAAGAAATGCAGATGAAGAAACTTCTTTGTCTTAAACTTCTAATTGCCATGTGTTCAATGGGGATTGCACCAGGGAATCTAAAGGAGTTCCTGACCTGCCTGAAGCATCACTTCCTGTTAACCCTTTGAGCCTGATTGTGTAGAACATGTCATGCCATTTGGCATCTTTTCATATCCTTCAGACATTCCTTCAGACATGTCAGGTGGGTTTTAACTCCAAAGATGAGTTTTTAGTCTCAGAGAAAATGTACATTGTAATGCATTGTATCAATCATCCATGCAGGTATGCATTTTTTTAAATCTCTATTATGGCTAAACAAAAAATATTATACCCAGGAAACTTTTATATGTGAACTTTATGCATACATGTAGGCCTACAATGTCTTACTTGATGATCAAGAGAGATGGTGATTTCTAGCATCCAGAATTGATCATTCAGGTTTTAGTTAATCAGATGTTAATGGCTGAAAAGGTGTTATTTTCATGTATGTGCATTTTTTAAATCTATTGTGGCTAAACAAAAAATATTACACCCAGGAAACTTTTATATGTTTTAGTTAACACGTGGGAGATTAAATTTCAATAAAGGTCATCTCAAGATCACGTGATCCACACGGTCAATTTCAAGGTCATAGCAAAGGTCAAAAGGTCAAGGTACTCCAATATTTTCCAAACTAAACAAAAATGGCAGATTTGGTATCCTTGTCATTTTGCCTTTCTAACAATACCAATTTTATGAAGATTGGCCCAGTAGTTCCTGAGATATGAGGGTTCTAAGGTTGGTGGTCACACCCATTTTTGGCAAAAATCTCAAAATTCGGTGGGCCGTATCTCCCACACCACTGGTCTGATTGGGCTAAAATTTCAAATTTGGTGCTGTGGGATCCCAGTCAACAAGTATACCGAGTTTCATAAAAATCTGAGACGGTCGGGTTTAAACCATTGGGTGATTTGACTCGGAATGATCCAGAACAAAATTATACCAAATAAAACACTTCTAAAGCTGGTTTTCGAATAATTCCCACTTTTCTGGAAGCTGGATACATGCTGTGATAGCACTTTTCATGCAAACAATTCACTGTTACATACATGGAATTTAGTTTTAAACTAATAACACACCTGACTTTTGGCAAACTTGTCTTTGAATTGAGATGTCTGTACTGGTGCAACAGGAACATAACCAGCAGATCGTGATGTAGCTGTCTCAGGTTTATTAAACAGGAATGGAAGAGAAAACTGGCCACTCATAGATGGGCTAACGATGACAGGCTTTGTAAGTTTTAGTCCAGAAATCAGAGCTTCCATGAAAGCAACTTCATCAGAGATTTTCACACCTTTACTCTTCCCAAAACCTGCACGAATGAAAATGAATATCTGACATTCTGGCTGTAGAATAAATAAATATTTCTTAAACATAAAACCTTTTTTAATAATATAAAGTGATCCTAGAAAGAAACATTATGATAAGAAATTACACAGAAAGGAACAATTAGAAATTTATTAACTGAAATCTACCACTACTACTACTATTATCTTCATCATCATTATAGCTAGCAAAACAAATTAAATAATAATTATAATTATGTTAAAACTGTCTGATTGTAATAACAAATCATGCAAACCTGGAAGATCAATAGCAATGGCATTATACCCATTTTCGGCCAATAGTTTCAGGGTTCCAATGTCCACCCAGTTTTGTGATGTAAATGACATTCCATGTAGAAACAGAATATCTAACTTGGCAACACCAGCTGGTTTTTCACTTTGGGTAAAGATAGATATACTCTGGAACATAAAATAGTGATATTAAAAATGTATAATTATAGAATCACTTCACATATAAATTATTATTATTATTATTATTAATTTCTGTAATATATGAGACAAAATATTCTGCTTAATTTTCAATTGGTATCAGGTGTTTTTTTCTTTTAGCTGTCCATAATCAAGGAAGTATTTAACACAGCCTTTTATATTATAGTTACTTAGTTTTTAAAACCTGGATAAGTCATTATGATGGATTGTTCAGAATTAGGATAACTATAAACTTTACAAAAAGTGATGATGCAAGTGTTTTATTGTATTTCGTATTTTTATCATAGTCAGTAAAATGTGCTAGTGTAATAATTTTTGTTATGTTATACGATTAATGTAAATAATTATTTCAGCAAAAGAACACAAAACATGCTAATATTTAAAAAAAAGTTGTGTCCAGTCACCTGGTCATTTAACTTGATGGACAGCATATTTCCAGTTGCTTCACTACTTTCAGTAGCTTTAGGTGATCTGGTAAATTTATACACAACAACTACACAGATAAAAAAGTCCAACAACAAGGAAGACAACTGCCTTGTTCAGGTGAACTCCACTTGGACTCATAGTTTAAGTAGACTGTGACGCCATTATCTGAATCAAATAACAATACAGCAGCTGTACCCAACCACATTAACAACAACAACAATGAAAGTATTAAAATAATTGCAGCAAACAATAATGACAAATCTAGATTCAATTATATTTCTATGACTACTGATTACTGCGTGTTGGCATATTTAAAAAAAAGATAATCTTCAGATTTGTAATTGTATTAGTTAATGCATATTGAATAAATCTCAGTTTTCTTTAACATTTGAAATATTTTAAAGCATATTTAGGCATATTAAATAAGATATTTAAATCACAACATTTCAAGAATCTGGAAGATTATCTTCTTCTTCGTCTTCTTTCTTTGTCTTGCTGATTCATTAAGAATTGTGAAACAATATTTCTTTTCAAAGGAAGGTTTCATTTGTCATTTTAAGAATAGTTTAAAGGTGTACTTAATTTTACAAGTATAAATTTTATATGATGGTTTTGTCAATGTCAACAAATTTATAACCTATTTCATTATTTCATTTAAAAAACAAACACCAACAACAGTAAATAAAATAATATAAAACTGAAGACGGGAAAGATCGTAAATGAAGTCTAAAACTGCCTAAAAGCTTAAAACAATAACTTAATTGAATAACGAATAAGAAGCACATTAAAACGCTGTTACATAGTATTATTATTTCTAGTATTAATTTGCTAAATCGACATAATGCGACTCTTAACTTTTTAATATTATTTTTTAATAATACTTACCAAAAGAAATAAGTTAGTTAGATTAGCCTTGTCTTATTGATTTTTAAACATATCAAACTATGCCACGCTGTAAGTATAAATCAAATAACCAACAGGCAACACAAACTCACGTATTGTTGACAAAACTGGAAGACGAATCACAATGTATGTTCGGACCAAGCTAATAAATGAAAATATGTTTAGCCAACTTTAGGTGTTCCTTAATAATTAATTTATTTATTATTATTATTATTATTATTATTATTATTATTATTATTATTATTATTATTATTAATTTTTGTTTATAATCGACGATTAAATCGTAATCTCCGCTCGTCTCGTTATATTCTAAATTATAATTATTATTTAGTAGTATTTACGTTTGAAAAATGAAAACAATCAAATTTATCGGATATAACGGACATGTGGCTATTTCGGTAGGACCGAGAATAAAAAATAAAAAATAATCATTAAAAAACAGTCACTGGGTTTAGAGTTCATCGAATAATTATTACACTTACAAGTAAAACATTTTTTTCATTTATCATTTTATGAGGTGGGATTTATGATAATCGTACGTTAAAGTATCTAACTGTACTTACCGTCTAAACACATTACACTAATTTAATATATAAATGCTTTCGTAATTAGCATGCAATGTTACGAATGTATTATCAAGTTACTTTGTTGTTGTTGTTGTTGTTGTTGTCCCGGTATTCACAATCTGATGCAGAGACGTTAATTTAAAACTGAAACAAATATTAAAGATTATTTAAACGGTGAAGTTTATTTTAATTTTTTATTTACTTATTTTATTATTATTATTATTATTATTTATTTTTATTTATTTTATTTTTTTTTTTTTTTTTTTTTATTTGCCATTAATTTGGAATATTATGCATGAGTTTTAGGCCGTGTTTATTTCGCTGATTCAAGGTTTAGTAAGTATGCTAAGCACGTGACAAATTCTTACCTCATACCTGTTGATTGGTAGCGTCATATACGAAATTAGAATGTTAATCTTGCAGTCTTTTAATGCAGATTCAGAGTACGCAGAAAAACAGACCTAAACAAAATACGACATATATAATTACGATAAAACTGCATCAGAAACGGCAAAGTGATTTTGTGTGCTGGATCAGGATTTAATGTTCTTTGATTTTCCGGGTTTAGCATATTTATCAATTTTACGTCGTGTTAATACTGATTTATTTATTATCGCTGTATTTGTAAAAAAAAAAAAAAAAAAAAAAAAATTTATTTATTTATTTATCATGAATATTAATAATTTTAAATTTATTATTATTATTATTATTAATCTTTTTAATATATGGCAGTTACTGAAGTGGCAGCGAAATAAAATGTTCCAGTCCAGAGCACAATAAACTAATTAATGACATAGTACACGTATTTTAATATAAGCAACCGATAATGAAAAATGTATCATCAACAAACCCGACTGATGATTGTGTTTAATGTACACTGGATAATCAGTTATCACTAGGCTATGTAAAAACCTTTTTTATTTTCTGTCATCTATTTAATATTATGACTTGCCGAAATTTGTGAAACAAATGGTTTTGTGTGTTAACAACAAGTGAAAATGTTAACCAAAAATTATTTAGCAATATCAATTATCGCCGTTGGACAAAAACGTTTCACGAAATAAAAAATTTACATTTTTGTAATGAATTTTAAAATTTTATACCAAATATATTTAAATAATGTTGCTTGCCAAATATTTTAAGTATATTAAAATGAAAACATTTTAAAATGAATTACTATTGACAAAACTGACAGTTATAATTTAGCGCCTTCCTCGCTGGTTCATCAATTATCTCCCTTTGTTAGAAAATTTGGAAGATTCTCATTAATATATCAGCCCTCCATGATAAGACAGATTAATAAAATAATAACCATTATTATTTTTATTATTATTATTAATATCTGATTTTATCCGGTCTCACATGTTTTTCAAAATTCAAAATAAATATTTATAAAAAGTTATTATTGAAAAAGAAAAATACTGAAAATCTCAAAATTGTTCTATATAAAGAACACACACACACACACACACACACACACACACACACATACACACATTTTACCACAGCAGAAACTGACCACTGAAACTACCTTTCAAGTGGCATATGCCATACTTGCCATACCGTGCATATGCCACTGACAGTGACATTCACTTGTTTATAAGGGTAGTTACGGATAATAATAATCCTTAATCCTATTAAGGATGAAATATGAATTCTGTCACACACAGAAGTACTGGTTTACATTTTCTGCAAGCCTCTTTGAAATGGATTGGTCATTCTGCACATAATTAATTGGTCACTTACTTCACACTTAGTGCTCATGTTTGATACTTTCAGCCTGGTGTCATGGCAACTGAGACTTAACGAAAAAGGTCAGGTGTTAATTTTCCGATGATGGAAGGAAGTTGTTGCACTGCAGTCACATCAACAGATTTCCTTCCTGTGTCCACTGGTTTATTTCTGTTGAAGACCAGTTAATCAAAGTATGTTTTATGTATATTCCTGACAGTAACATTAACTGATCAGTATTAGCAATATATAAACAATTCTTAATATTAATATCTGTCATTAAAAGCTTTAGCTTGATATTGCATCAAACATTCTGAACACTAATAATAATAATAATGTAAAAAAATAAATAACTGAGGCAAATGTAAATATACCTGGATTGATCGGGTTTTTTTAAATTTATTGATTCATTTATTATTTTGAATTCATTTTAAAGTGTATATTTTAATATAAATTTTTTATTTTTGTTCAAACATACACCATCTAGTATATAACTATCCAGTTTCACACACACACATATATACAGTGGTATCTAGACTTACAAATTTAATTCATTCCATGACTGAGCTCGTAACTCGTATATCAAATCAATTTTCCCAACTGAAATTAATTGAAATACCACTAATCTTTTACAGCCCTCAAAAAACCACTTCAATTTTTTTGTAACATGTTCTTAAATAAGATAAATGTATTTATAAATGACAAATATTGTATAAAAACAAAATAAAAGAGAATAAAAGAAATAAATTGGTTTTGTAAAGTGTATTTTTCTTGGAGATCAGACAAATTATTTTAACGCCTTTGGCTGGCATTTATCGACTCCTTCTGCATCAGGATGGTACATATCATGTTAGTACTATGCTTGTACTGTCAAACCACACCTCATTCATGTTTTTCTATGATATTCTTTAATTCAATGGACATTGTCTGCTTCTTCTCAGCACTGTCCTTTCCACTCACTTTCTTAAGGTCCATGGTCAGAAATAATAAATTTGGCAAAAATACTGCACAAAACACGAGCAGAAAACAGAAATGCTTCAACAGCGAAGTAACCACATGATGTAAATGAGTGAGATGCGCGGTGCTGGGTGGATGTTGTTTGTTGCACCAATTAGTGATGGCACATCTGAAGTTCGCTTGTAACTCGGATTTTGGCTTGCAACTCAAAGCAAAAAATTGACCAGGCAACTGCTCTAAACTCGGAAGACAAGAGAGTTGGAGTACTCGTAACTCAAGGTACCACTGTATATATATATATCCATCATTCTTCATAGCATTTGATAAGTATCTAGCAGTCAAAACTGTCAGACAACAATCAATTCAACCTCACAAGATAAAAAATATCATTATCAACAAATATTTTAAATTTTAAAATATTTAAAAAATAACAGATATATAAATGAAAAACAAATAACAAAACTCTTGTTTATTTTTATTACTTTTTAATAAACTGATATATGTTACATCAACTGTAAATGTCAAATAAATAATTGCATAGGGGCTAACATTGAAAACATTAAATATGACTTGTTCCCATGACAGGTACATAAAATGTATTTATATTTATTATTACTATTTTATTGTTTTTACATTCTTAGGATTTTTGTTAGAGAGAAAATACAGACTATAAGCTTACATTTTGGGATATATCAAATGGTGGCACAAACCATAACAGCTTTTTTTTACTTTCCCTGTAATTTGGAAGAGTATATATTGAATTTGGCTTTATTATCTAGAAAATAGGTTAAAAATTTAACACTGAAAATTAAAACACTAATAAGTTGAAAAAGTCATCTTGGAAATTAAAAAAACCCAAAGATGGGTATATGTGTGTGTATGTGTGTTTCTGTATGCAGTTGTGTATATAATAAAAAATAAAAGCAGCATATTTTTTTACAAGTCATGGAAACAAGTCACAAATGAGTCACACTTGTAACACAAATGCATTTACATACAATTGTCTGAAAACACATTTCATCTCAATTTTCTACATGCACACCTAACAAAAAAGTAATCTAAGAACCTGTATAAATAATTGAGAAAAATGATTTTCTAATACAAATGAGAAACTTTTGAGGTTTAAGATCAAAGTCACAATTACAAAGGACAAAACTGAAGTTAAAAGATTTAGGAAAAAATACAATTAAAAAAAAAAAAAAAAAAAAAAATCACGATGATGGTGAGAATACTAAATTTGAATAGATGTTGAAAATGAATACAGAAGAACAAAAAAAAAAAAAAAAAAAAATAGAAAAAGAAAACGTTAATTATTATACAAAGAGATAACCAAATATTTGCCTCTGCTTCAAGTATCTGAATGACAGGATTTCCTGCTTACTAAATTTCAATAACATATGGGAGTTACACGACCCCCTTTTTTGCAGAACACACTTTTCAGCATCATTAACTTTTTAATCCTTATTTCATGATAAACTGAATACATTTTTTCTCCCACTCAGTGTGTTTTTTATATTTGGTCTTAAGAAGTTAAATACATTTTTGGATTTTTAAAAATTTATTCTGATCCATCTGGTCAGTTTGTAAAAAAACAAAATCAATTTAAATACATGCAGGAAATGAAAAATACCAAAGAACATGGACATAGCATTTGTATTGAGCATAACTAACAAAATATTTCAAATGATAAACTGTAAAATTTTACTACAAAAAAAGTTAATTATCAAAGAGGTAAAGAGAAAAAAAATCAGCTTAATAAATATATTGTATTTATTATTTTTGATTTCATAATATAAATATTGAATCAGATTAGTTATTATTTAATACATTTTCTTCAGTTCTTCTTTACTTATTTTGTAAATAAATAAACAGTAAAATTTCATTTGTTTTTCTTTGCAATGAATGAATCGTGTTTAATGATTTCTTTTGAGCTTATTTAAAAAAGAAAAAAAAAACCTACAACAATCAAATTACAAAAGAATTGTTAAGTACGAACATATTTTCAAATAGAGGAACTATAAAAAATATATATATATATATTCCAAAATTAATTTGACTTTAAAATCAATTTTAAAAACTAAATTGCACTTTGTGCACCTGGCACTTTAAAAATCACAACCTTAAGATCCTTATTTATTCAGTAATTTCATAAATTTATAACACTGACTATCCTTTATCATAAATTCTCAAAAACACATACATTATTTAAAAAGTGTTAATGTTTATCAGTTATTTCAAGCTAAAAGATAATAGCATAATTTTACACCAGCATTTCTACCATGATTAGAAAATTTTGGCAAAGTGTTAAAAAAAAAGAAAAAGACATAAATAATCAAAAGAAAGAAATGACAAAATACCCTGTTGCTATTAAATTTAATGCAATTTTAATATCTATTTAATAATCACAAAAGTACCATCAGATCAATGTCCATTGCTCCAAATAGGATTTTTATTTTATTTTATATATATATTTATATATATATAAAAAATATTCAATTGTCAAAGTTTTACCAATAGGATAAATGGGTAAAATTGTACACCAAACAATTTATCTAGGGTAATATATATCCAAAATATATCTAAGTATTTTAAATATATGATTTTACAAATGAAAATGTGGAAATCAACAGACACAAGTCTAGCAAAAACGCAGTTTAGAAATGAGAAAAAATAATTTTATCTAAGTATAATAATTAATAATAATTAAAAAGTTATAAATAAAATAGTTTCAATGTTTTATTATTTGGATAAAATATTAAAACATTTATTGCATTTCTCTCTGAATAAAAATAGGTACAAAGAAAATAAGTTAATATTATTATGAATCGGTAATCATTATTTTTGTAAATTTCTTTTCAAGTGTGACATTTTTTTATCTTGAAAATGTAGTGTATGTGAAATGACTTAAACGTATATTTTATTACTTTATTTAAAGCTTACTATTTTAGAAATTCATATTTAGTTAGAATTTGATAAGAATTCACTTGAATCTGTTACTGTGTTATATTAAAAAAAAACAGATGGGCAAAGAAGCACAACAAATCTAAACAACTGTAATCAGTTTCTATTTTATCTTATATTATTTTCAGTGATTAAGTGCAATGTTAAAACTAATTACGTACAAGTAGTAAACTAAAATCATTTGAGACTCAAAACTGTTTTCTTTTTAATAATACAATATATTTTTTTTTCTATGAACATGAAAATCTGCTGCACCAAGAAGATGATTATTATGAAACATTTTTACTTATTGCTGTAATTAACTGTAATTAAAAAAGAACTTTAAAAAACCCCACAAAACGACCAAACAAACAACAGTACCTAATAGACCAGCGTTAATTATCATTTAATAGCAATGGACACACAGTTACACAAGTCTGCTTTTACACTCAAAACAACAACACAAACTATAAGTACCAAAAATTTAAAAAAAAAAAAATAATAATTTAAATATCTAATATCCACATCAGATGACGACTCAACAGAAAAGGGGAACCGTACTTGCAGACATTCGGTGCCTGTGTTCCAAAAATCGTATCGTCATGTCAACAGTGAAAAGGATAAACAAAATTATTTCTTTCTGGCTAAAATTATGAACAATAGCCGTCCAGTCAAGGTGTTGTCACCCTGGTCAGTGCTGTGGACACATTGCTGTATCTGAACCCACCCACTGTCTGGTCCCAAGCATGCTGACAGAACTCAGTAGCCTTCATTGCTCCACGTGATGTTAAACTCCGGGTATTTACGTAGTAACAGAGCGTGTGTTATTGAGTGATCTGCTCTTCCATATTGCTGAAAGTATTTGGTAATAATTCAGATTAAACAAGCAGATTAATAATAATAATAATAAAGATTGTAGGAAAATTGGGTTATTGTAACTGAAGTTGTACTTCAAAACACACACACACAGAGTTTTATATTTATATATACATACAAACCAACATTTACAATATACACATAGACACACAGCAACACATTTTATTAAAGACTTAGGAAAACTAATGCTACAATTTCACAGGTACACATCAATTATAAGTAACAGTAAAAGCTAAAATAACATAGAGCAACTCAAATACAAACACACAGAAATATACATGTATACACACACATTCATACATAAATATACATTAACTGTGATATTCACTCATATATATTTAAATATATACACTCGCATAACTACAAACTTCAACACAAATTTAGAATCTGTTTCATTTCTTTCATTTAAAAATCAAACACCATACAGTGATTTAATTATACCTGAGAATAACCAAATATTTGAATCTTCTTTTGATGAGGTTCCATGTGGATTCGTCCACCACCCACACATTCACAATCTAATCCTTTATCTTCTATAGCTTGTGCTACATCATCATAAATATCAGCTGCAAAATACAATTTGTATGCATCACCAAATGTTGATATTATGCAAGTATATCTAAAGTGTTGTCTAACACACATTAACACTCACCAGCTGCTTCCTGAAGAGGAACTGAAATGGAAAGAGAGAGAAAGTCAGAAAAAAGGAAAGAGAGAAAGAAAGGGAATGGACATGATTATACATAGATAGACACATAGACAGACAGAGAGATAGGATGTTTACTTTAGATATCTATTCATTATATTTGCTACCACTGAACTTTTGAAAAAAATAAAAGAAGAAAATAGGATATCTGAGCTGATATCCGATTTCAAACTTTGGCTTCTAGACTAGACCGAGCTAATTTGTAGCAAGGGACGTAGATCTTGCCTGATGGATTTTCTAATGTATGTAAATTTTATAACACATCTGTTCAGGTACAACTCAGCAGATTCAAAGAGCGACACGCAGATTACACCGACAGTTAATCTTCCTCAGACAAAACATTGCCTGACTGCTCAACTCACTGAACCAGCCTGCTGCTGTGGAACCATTAAACTGCTTCAAGATGCACCTACTTTGTTCAGTAATGCCAATAACAACACAATTGTGCTTCATTAGCATATCAGCCATATTTGTTTTAGCCAACAGTTTCACCACTTTGTGATGGCAATAATAACATAACAAATAACAGTGCCTGAGAAAGAATCTTTGAAAAAAAACAAAAACTAACTTCCTTCTTCTGTTGGTACAGCTTTTAGCAATTTGTGAAAAGATATTATCTCTTTTTTTGGTTCCAGTTGTGAGTGTTTGCTTGGCTTGGCTGAGTTTTAAAGCCAGGTGTGTTGAAGCTGCATTACATAACAAATATCTCTGGTGCTAAAGAAAACATATTCAAGATGGGGAAAGAAATATATTTTCATTGAGAAAGAGGCAAAAATGATGAGGTGTTTGTGTAATAAGTTGAATGGAAAATTCATGACAGGAGGAAAACTGTCAAAACATGGATTGTTATAATGACTAAAACATTCCTCCATTCAGAAATACATGCACACAAACCATCACACAGTGAAACACAGGTACATATCATTACAAGGTGAAATGAATAGGTGTGTGCTCCAAAAATTAATATTAAACACATGCATCCTAGATTCTTACCAACCCCAAAATACAGCTTTTTGATACAGAATGGTATTTGAAAATTACTTCTTGTTTACATATAATTATAAATTGTTCAAATTCACTTCTTTAGTGTTTAATTTCTGGTTTAGAGCTTAAAAAAACCCAACCATTTTAGAAGCAGTTTTCATTCTGTCATTAATGAGTTGAGAAATAAAACGGTTAATTTCATTTAGATAGCAAGATAAAAGAAAAGACTGGTTACTGTTTTAAGATATTATCTTTATCCTGCTCAGGTTGAATGGCGTAATGCAGTTCGACACAGGCTTGAAGAATTAGTTCATTCATAGTATATCATACCTTCACATGATAAAAATGATATCTTAAGACAGTAACCAGTATACTGTGTGTGTATGTGTGTATAATATACATATATACATATACATAATACCACACACACATATATATTTACAAAGGCTTTTTCTAAAAGGCATAACATGACATCTGAATATATATATAACGGTGAAAGTATGGCTATAAGTAAGAGCTTTAACTATAAATATCAAATCGACTTTATTAAAGTATTAAGTTCATAGTTTATTGCAGGTAATTCTTAACCTCTTAACTAAAAGCTATGGCATCTTGTTTCTCACTCGTGGGAAGATGATTATAAAAAAATATCTTGCTGCTACTTGCTCATATGAGCATTAAATAAAGGTTATATCTTTTACACGTATTAATAAAATTACTTGAAGTGTCAAACATTCCTTCCTTACTCATTCTTAAGTACATTAGAAGATATGTCAGATTTATGTTACTTAAGTACACATAGCTAGTGTGTAACTATATCATATGTCTCAGATATGTTTTACTCTTGGACATATTAAGTACAAATATATATCAAATCTCCTTTGGTTTGCATGCCTCGGATAACATTTATGGTTTGCTATGCATTCAGGCTAATTTTTTAACTGAACAACACATGAAAGCAAAATGAGACAGCAAGCAACACATCTGATGGAAGAATGCATTATGTTCCCATACATCTATCTGGACAATGTTGCAGCACTTTGATGAAAAGGTTGAACCTACACTGGGAGGAACTAAGAGTTACCTTTGTAAACATTTCACAGACACCTGCAATGGTTGGCAATAAAGGAAACCTTTCTACCAAACAACAGAACATGATAAATTAGCACTAACATGAAAGGACTAAGAGAACATAATGTTTGCCATTCCATCAGAATTTTCTTCGAACAAAGAACTACAGCAGACAGTAGTTATTGTCATAATCTTCAGTTTGGTTCACTGACAGTGCTGCAATAATTATCTTTGTCTTCTTACATATATTTGTAAAATGAAAAATGAAAAAAGAAAAAAGAAAAGAACATGGCCTCCAAGTCACAGGATCAGCCCTCTTTGGTTGCATCCTTTGGGCTAATTTCTGTATGATACATGAAAGTGAAAAAAAATAAAACAAAATAAAAATACCATGCTAAAAATAAATGCAGTTAAGACAGCACTGTCAATTATTTACACTTTGGTGATTTAGCTGAAGTAAGACACAAAAATAACCATTAATGTAAAAACTGTCTTAAGCTCTCATTAAACATTAATCTTGTCATTAATGAACTGTACTTGATATTTACCTAATAATCAGTGCATCAGGATATGAAATTGTGAGAATGTTTACAATGTTGTTGTTTGTTTTGTTGCTTCTTTTTTTATAATTATTATTATTATTTTTTTTTACTATTGCCTTCTTAATACTAATATAAACATATATATATACATATATATATATATATACACATACACACACACACACACACATTTTATTATATATATATATATATATCTATAAATGTTTTTTTAATATCAGAGCAATAACATTTATCAGAATGGATGAATATTTAATACTCAAACCTTTAAATGTTAACAGTTTATAAATGTGAAACATATGGCTTTCGGTGCATAATGAGAGGAAACTGAACACCACAATTCGACAGTCTACTTGTCAATCATGAGCTCAAGATTTTATAACTACATACATTTTCTGATAAACAGGAAAGTGTATACCACATCTTTTGATAAACTAGTGTGGAGCATTGCCTAGAATGGAAAACAGGTTCACTGAAGAGAAATGGTGATGCCTCAAAGCAGCATTCTTTCCACAGAACTTCAGCTTGCTTTTTACCATATATTAGTCACATGAACTGATGGACAAAATATTTAAAGATTGAGAGCATACAAGCCTGAAAAATATGAACACCAGCTGACTGCCAGGCCAGGCGTGTAACTCATCTACTGCTGGAAATGCCTGAACCTAAGTTCAGGATGTAAATTATATCATCATGAAATGATCATCCTGATGAACTGAGATGATAGCATCGATGATTCAGCAGATTGTCAAGTGATGTTTTAAACAGCTGCTGTTAGGTTGTATGTATCTACTGCCATTACAGTTATACCTGGCACCTTAGTTTTACAAGCCATAGAGCTGTTATGTTTGTGTTTGTATTTATCCAGAGAAAGAATTTTTACAGTATTAGGAATTTACAGGATGTGTGAATGCATACCTGTAAATGTGCATACGTGTTTTTAAAAGTACATGAAAGTGTAGGTGTGTATACAAATGTATTTGTAGATTGTGAGAATTACAAATGGCATAAGACCTAAAATAAACCTAAAAATAAATAAACAAATATATATATATATATATATATATACACACACACACACACACACATACATATATATACAAAATGAATCTGATATAACTGCATTGTATGCATCTCATATCAATACTTTGAAAGATACAATAAAATTTAAATGTTTAAAACAAATTTAATATTTATATGTAAATGAAAATGTTAACAGTGTTTTTGTAATTAGCAAACCTCACTATTAACAGAGATAGCCCATTTACAACTGGATAACATTCTGATTGGACAATGCTTGGAATTTGTTTATTTCTTTGTTTATGAAATATTACCCAACTTTTTCCGTTTCTGTCAGATAGCATATACAGTAAGAAACTGAACCCAGATTTTATTTCTTTTTTTTCCTTTTTTCTTTTTGTCAGGTTGTAGATGTGGAAGGAAATAAATTGCAAAAGTCAAAGCTGTAAGACAAAAACTATCTCCTCCAATATGTGTTTATTTATTACAAAGATTCCTAACTAATACATTCATTTTAAAAGAAAACTGACTAACATGCAAACAGACAAACATGTAAAAACAACATTCTGTTAGCATTTTTAGCAGACTGAGAAAATATGTTTGTAAAAAAGGATGTAAAACAAATGCAGACAGTGCCAAATATTTCATTGTGAATATATTTTGTTTTTCAGTTTTTCAACAAGTGTGAAAAGTATAAATATACAGTTGCAGTGAAATGCATAATCTGGTATTGACAAATAAACACAATGTATCCTGTGTAAATAAACATATATTCTTCTTCCTATGTTACTGACCTTCAGCATTTATTCTTAGTTTGGAATGTAGATATATAGGATCTACCAGTAACTGTCTGAAATGTCTCTTCCATAAAATACCAAGAAACACAATTTTTTTATCTTTCAGAAATCCCCCTTTGATTTCTATATTTTTAATATGTGAAGATTCAAAATATAATCATGATCTAGTTATTTTTGTTTATTAAATTATCATTTATTTATAATAATTTTTTCAATAAAATGGTAATCAACATATTTTGATATATAAATTTTTGTTAGTGATAATGCAGAACACATAAATGTATCTTTTTTAGAACTTACTTTCTTTTTAGTTTACATTTGAAAATTATAGAAATGTGAGTTTGTGATGCATTTTTAGTAAAGAACTGAGAGATCTATTTCTTCCCTACATAAAAAAACAACAACAAACAAAAACAACCCAAAACAAAACTAACTGAAAAAAAACACCTAACAAAATTACACACACCCCCACACATAAAACCCACATATTTATTATCAAGGTAAAACTATAATTACCATTAAATAAAATATAAGTTGTGTTTATTTGTAAATACACACCTACAAACACATCTGTAAAGATCATTTTCTTTTGCATTAAAATGGTGATAAAAAAAAAAAAAGACATTAACAAGACTGACCATTTTAGAAGAATAAACAGTTTTCATTAATTTTTTTTTTTTTTTTTTTAAAGTTAAACTCTGATGAAATTTTTGCACTAACTAACAGTGAAAAATGCTATATAACTAAAACGTCTGGTAACATCAGCCAGTGTTACAGGTAAAAAATTAAATTAATGTATAAAACATGACTCGTACAAATGTGGACTGACAATAACGTGTAATACAGCTAGTAATTCTACCAGTTACCAGTGTAACACAGGTGATAGAGAACACCAGAAAGCAGTAACCTTCTCTAACCTGAATGGGAGTAACATAAGGAACATTCGCAAGTCACGATAAATATACATCATCCTCGGGTTCACCAACCTTCTGTGCTGGTGGTGCACTCGGCTACACACCAAGCTACTGCTGCTACAGCAGGATGGGCTGGAACATCAGCAATTCACAAATCACCAACAACTGTATCACACTTCCTAGCCCCAAGCAAGTACGGGCTCCCAGTGGTACTTGAATTATGGCCAACAAAAGTTTAGCAGTAAAAGAAAGGCTCCTTGGAACAATTATGACAGATATGTTTTTCGTGTTGATTTACTAAACATCTCCTTGTGTTGGGTTAGATTAGGATAAACAGATAATGCAGCGAGAAGAAATATAAAAACAGTGTGTGTGTGTGTGTGATGTTATGAAAATACCAAACATACTTGACAAAATAATTTAAGTAATCCTGATCTAACAGCAATGCGAATGCAAATGATAATTAAATTAGATATAAATCTTTTAATTTTACCAAAATTCCAGACATCCTGCACAAAATAATTCAGGTAATTCCCATCTAATAAAATTAAGAATGAAGAAAATATAAATTAGATATGAAATTTAATTACAAAAATACCAAGCATTCCAGGTAAAATAATTTAAGCATCACTGTCATATCATGAAGGCAGAAGGTGTGTAAATTATAAATAAATTTTAATTAAGAAAATACCAAACATATTTAACTAAATAATTGAAATACAACAAACTGGCAATATCAGTAAAACAGCGATAACAAATTAGATGATTTACAAAACTAAAGTATATTAGTATCAGAATAGGCTAATTAAAACATAATTTGTAAGAAGAATACATCTGACTGAATAAATATACCTAACATGATGAATAAAATAATATGATCTAATGATATTGTGTAATCAAATATAACCAAATTATATAAAATTGTAATGACAAAACTATGTAACATACTTGGCAAAATACAACACCTTAAACCTGAATTATATATTGTTATTATTATTTATAATTACTCTTGATGTAAGTTTGGAAGAGAGACAGCAAACACAGATCATCATACTGGTATATGTCTTTTCTGAATTGTATGTGATACAGTATTTCACATATTCGCCATACTTTTTAATGATATATTCAAATGATAATAAATAAAAATAATGCATTTTCATGTATTCCTTCAAAAAAATCATAATGAAGGACAAAACAAAGAAAACTGAAAAAAGATTCACATTCTTTAAAACCTGCTGCACCAAAGAGAAACAGGCTGCATGTGTGTATATGTTTCAGAATTTGACATTAACAGTACTTTCTAAATTATAGCAACAACAACAATAATAAATTAAAAATAAACAAATAAATAAATAAAAAGTTCCAAGCTACAACATTTTAGAATAATATTATTTAATTAAATTAATCCAAAAACAATCAAAAATATTATAATCAACAAAAAAAAAAGAAAAAATATGATAAAAAAAAAAGAAAAGAAATTATAACCATGACATGTTACAAATTTAGTACAGTAAAACATTCTTATAAAGCAAAAATAAATCCCATCCTGCATTAAACAATAAGAAAACTTCAAAATTACAACAAAAAAGAAAAGGAAGTAAAAGGTAAACATATGGAACATGTACAGAACAAACACATATGCATATGTTAACATGTCTGTCTTAAAGAGATGTTAGAGTCATGGTAATGTTATTCTTTCTAAATCAGTCTGGTTGAAGAAAAAACAACACAAAAAAAAGATACAGCTACTCTATACACTCATGTGCAGTTTGCATTCTCTGTGCTGCCAGAGGAATTTGTAAAGATATCTGGTGGATTTTCCAGGTATTCCTGCATGCACATGATCTCAAAGATTCAAAAAGCATTCAGCTCTTTCTCTGAGACTGCTTTCAAAGTTATTTGAATAATTACTCACACCATGAAAACAAAGTGAAAGAGAGTGAAATAATCTTTACAGGATTTTCTTTAGCACACATGTATGTATATGTGTATGTATATGTGTATGTATGTATGTGTATGTATATATGTGTATATATATATATATGTATACTTGTGCTAAAGAAAATGCTGTAAAGATTATTTCACATTCTCTCTCTTTGTTCTTGTAGTGTAATTGTATATATGTAAAATCTTTACCAAATTCACAGTGAAAATTTGTGCAGTATCACATAGCTAATGTGTATGTATTACTGGCTCATTGAGAAGTGTAATATAATCATATTCAATGAGCCTAAGATGTATATTACATAGTTAAACATATCTGTGTATCACTGCATTGTGCTGTTGTGTGTGTGTGTATGTGTGTGTGCACCATGTAAATCAATCAGTGTATTGTTATATTTACATTACATATAACTATAAGGTATTTAAAATATGCACATTTATTTATATAAAAATTATGTGGAGTAAATAAAATAAAATGCTGTTTAATGACCTACATATCTAGAAGAAAGGAATACTTTCATAACTTTTTATTCCTCTGAAAACTGAAAGCAGAACTGGAAAACTTGGATAAACTAATGAACTACTGCTTTGAATGACTAATAAATTATTTATTCAACAAAGATATTAACATTTAAAACCTACAAAAAAAAAAAAAAAAAATAAAAAATTGTTTCTCCTTCAAATGCTTTCATTTTGCAAATTATGACAATGGAAGACAGGTGCAAATTGACTGAATTATTGGTCAGAATGGACAATACAGTTTGTGTTAAATTCTTTAATAAAACACATAATTTTTTTTTATAAAATTCTTGCAGCAGCTCTGTTTTATTTTCTAAATGACTAAAATGGGAGTCTTTGATATTATGTATCAGAATGGGCAAAGAAATACGATGGATTATCCCCAGAGGGGGAATCAATGCTGTTACCACCCACACGTTTATATGCGCCTCTGCGTATGAGTGAATGAAAACTGAGTTTTAGTCAGATTGATTACCTGCTGCTGGAATGTCTACAATGTTCTCAGCCACATTTTTTTTCGTGATGGTACTGCCTGGCTAAGACTCAGTTCGGCTGACTTTCCAGCGAAATATGTTTGTTATCACTCATTCCAAATGTCAAAACTTGTGAACCAATTACAGTGTTGTGGTGCTTTGAAAAGTGTGTATAAGACCTAAGAATACAAAGCAAACACACATGCAGAGGTACACACAGCAGAAAAAATAAATACTTGTAAAATATGTATGTGTACAGATGAAAAATAAAAACACATTGTTCTCTAATCAGCACCACCTGTTACATACAGGTACGATTGTATAAATATACGTATTCCAAGTGTGCAATACACAATATGTGTATACCACAGAAAATCATTTCTTTTACCCAGCAGGTAATAAAAGTACTAAATGTGCAATTATTAGTGGTGGGTTTATGACTATCAAACATACCTAACTTATTCATATAAAGATAACAGATTTCTTTTCCAAATGTATGCAAAAAATGTATGAATCATGTGTGTAGCATAGAAAAGTAATGATTAAATGAAAGTCATAAAAATGAAATGAAACAGATATAAAAGACACAAAATATATATGGTTTTAGTTTTTCAAGTTCAGCTATTTACTGAACTTTTCATTTATCTTTGATTTTTTTTGTGTAATGTAAGATTAGTCAGAATTAAAGGATATTTGTCATATAACATATTTCAGTATTAACATGTAATTATGAACATTGGCTTGTACAAAAATGTAAAATTAAAGGAAGAGAACAAATCTTGAAACTGTTAGTTTAGTCAGAATGAAGGAATATTTGTCTAACAAGACCTTAAAATACTTAGTACTAACAAGTAATTATGAACACAGGCACCTTTACCTCACAAACACACTAATAAATGAATAAATTCCATTAGCCAAAGCTCTAACAAATCTACATAATTATTTTTCTTGCATTATTAAACATTTACAAAAATGTGATTTTTTTAAATTTATTGGCCTTTTTTAATAAATAAAATTGATAATAAAAGAATTCTCTATTTTTCATTGTTTAATCATTTGTGAAATTGAACAAAGAAAATAAAACAAGATCATTCACTTTGCTGACAAGTTGATCATTCTGTTAAGAAAAAGCTTTTGATCTCATTCAATTTTTTTTTTTTTTTCCAGCAAATACAGTGTTCAAACAATTCTGAACCTAAGCTTTGATTAAATAATTTGTTAGTAATTTTTATTTATTCATATTTTTATCATTTTATAATAGAATTCATTTTTCTTTCCTTTTATATAATATATATATTTATTTTTATTCATTTTCCATCCTGCTAATGTGTTCAAGAATTTTTATCTTTTTACCTCTCTTTACTGAAATCACTTTTTGCAATAGCCAATTAACACTTGCATCAAAAGAATTGCCAGAAATTAACAGTGGTCGGTTATTTGACAAAACAATCTAACAAACAAAACTTGATCTTAGTTATAAAAAATGTACCAAGTAATTGCTAAGTTCAAGAATCAAAACTGCATGATGTAAATTAATTGTATCATATTAAATGTATTAAGATCACCAATTCATTTTAAACTTTATTGCATGTATGTTGCTATGCATTCATGTATGAAATGTGTGTGTGTGTGTGGACAGATGTATGTATATGTTATATATGTCAAGATCATCCAGACATCTACAGTTACTAAAATGAAGGAGTATAATGTATGTGAACATTCATCTTGCATTTTAAAAATGTAAATGGCCAGTGGATAAGCTAGAAAATAATACATGAATGTTGCTCAACAGCTTGCTGTAATAAGAAAACACCACTTCAGTATATTCAGACTTGAGTGCTGGGTAGATATGTTCAGTCAGTCTGTCCCAAACCTGTGTGACATGCACAATGCCAACATCAACTGGATCGTTCTGATTAAAACACCAACACCAAAAACCATGACAAAAACTTCCAGTAATAAACTGTCCTGTATTTTGTGTTTGATTTGATTGTTCAAATCTATTAAAGTTGTGACTGATTTCTTGTCTTTTTTTCCTTTAAATTTAACAAAGCAGATTTGGAACTGTACAGAAATATTAAAGTATTTAAATTTTTTTTTTAAATTATTTTTACACTTAAATATTTAATACATTAAATTACTGTTATAAATGACTTAATTGACTGATCAAAATAATTTGTTTTGAAAATTATTTGGTAAATGAATGCAGTCTCTCGAGGCTTCCTTTTTAATCAAAGGCAAGACTATTCTCAACTGATTTGTTTAGGGAAACATTTTGATAATCAAATTATATCCATACAACCATGATGAAGTTTTCTGGTTTCTGTTAAGTGGAATTAATGATCACTTTTATATTATGTTCCCATCATCTGCTCCACAGCTGAAATGATTAAGACATCTTTCATCCAATCTGATGTTGTTTGACTCATAACACTTTTGATATTATATTGTGTATGTGCAACAAACAATATTCATAAGCTAACTTGATAAGTGATGTCATGTGCTTTTATGAACATGTGATGTTTTAACAAAATGCGTTAATGAAAATAAATCAAAAACCAAAAACAAGTATTTATATATTGGAAATACGTAATAAATCATACATTTGTACAAATACTTTCCACTGTATTTTAACTCGTGTGTATAATTAAATAACATTCTTTTCTTTTTTTTTTCTTTTTTTTTTTACATCTGCTGTAGATTTAATAAACGGTTGAGAAAAAACCCTAGAACCAAACTGACATTTTTCTGTTTAGTGAGAGTATAATAAAACTGTGAAACAGACTGGATTTTCACTTTTACAAGAGAAAAATCTATATTTCAGTTTCTGTAATTTGATTGCTTTAGTGGAAATTGGGTTGTCACAGACAACAGAGTACTTTAAAACCTGACCTCTATACTCAAGGAAAATAATTTCACTATCTTTGTAAATGTGGTCTATACTAGTTCTTTCTCTGAGTGTCGGTATATGATTCTATTGTATATAAGTATATTTTGTGTCTTTTTCTAAATGCATTAAAATATAATTGGCAAATAAATTATTGTATCTAACAAAATATATGTGCCTTGAGCAGATCTTAAGGTCTATCTGTATTGTCTGACTACTGATCAGCTGGATAAAAGATGCTGTGGTATATTCATATATATATGTGGTTCCTCTAACAGTTCTAGAGATGACTGCAGGATTCAGACATTTTTATGTACCAATGGTCCATTGTTAAAGCCAATGATTTAAACACTATACCATTAAGACTGGATAAAATGTGAACCAAATTACATGCATTAAAGTTCAGTTCTATTACAAAATTTTAATAATGGCTATTTTAAATTACATAAGTAATAAGCACAATGATCTTTGAACATAATTGATGTACCAGTTAGGTGATATATATATATATATATTTGTATCACATAGACACACATACATTTTTGATGATTATCTGCAAAATATTTGTGACAGCATGAATAAAGGCATGGTATAATTATGGAAGTTATTTAGTATCTTTATATCTGGATTAGATATAATTATAGTGAACATATAAAGTATTATTAAAATCATTATTGTAATAAGAGCTGTACTAATAGCAACACTAAAAATATTTCTAAAATATATATGAATAATAGTAAACAGGTCAGTAACAACAGTAATAATTATACCTAATAACCTGTAATTGACTGTTATTTGGAAAATATTATTTCTTTCATGCAAGAGTCAGCAGACACAATGGCGCTAATGTTAAAAAGAATTAAAGTGACTAATCCTTTTAAAACCTTCAGAAGCAATGGTCCTGTTCTTTTGAAGTATGGTTTGATTATAGTGAAATAAAAAAGAAATAAACAAAATATAATAATAAATTCATTGCAACCATTTGCCAGTATAGCTTCAGATTTTTACTAAATAAATTATAATTTATATAATAAATCAGCAATATCAATTGCAATAGTACTAAGACATTGCTAAAATAAATGAAATTACAGCAGTATTGTTTTTATAAATATTTTCATTGCTTATGACATCTATGTATGATGTGTAAAACTACCATCTGCTATGTGATATTATGTTTTTGTTGCTGTTCCTATGACACCACTCTGGTACACTAGATATTCCTTTATCAGTTGTCCATTAATCTTAGGGCTGACTGTATTAATCCATAAGCACTCCATCTGCCTAATTATATATTTAACAGTCGGCCAAATAATATTATTTATTAACAGTAAATTTAAGAAATAATTTTTGACTTTCATTATTTACTTGTTTTTCCCATTTCAATTCCATCATGGAAAAATGCCAACCACATGCTGTGCAATTAAAATATCTTTAAAGTTTAATAAAATCTTTGAGGTATGAAATATTTTATAATTTCATTGGAATTAAATAACTGGTGTCTGCTTTTAATCTTATCTGGTGCAGGAAAACTGAAAAACAGATTTGCATCTGTGAAGTATGTGTAACCCATTCTAGAATTTACTCTTTATCTTAAAGGCTGTGATATGTATTTTCTTATTTGCTTAAAGTACACATATAAAATCTCTTCCTGTTAATAATTAATTAGATCTCGCATTAATTTACTGACAAAGACATTCTGTTTCTTAACATGGTTAATATAAAAATTTACTGAAGTACTGATAGATAGATATAGATATTATAAAATAAAAATTTAGAAATTAAGTTCTGCTTGAATGGAATAATACTTAAGAAATTATTATTTATGATGATTCAAATCAAACAAATTGTTTGCATAATTTATATCTGGTTGTAGTTGCTGAATAATTTATATATATCTATCTACACTTTTGTTCCGTGAACTTTGATGACTTAATAGTTAAATGCCAAGATTACATTTTTAGATCTTTATAAATGTTCAAAAATTGTGAGCATGTGATTATACTAAAAAAAATTACAATATTTTTTAAAAACTATTATTATTGTCCATCTTGATAACAATACAAATAGCTTTGCTGAGTTATATCACTTAAAGAGTGATGCTTGCAGGGTGATGTGACAAAATACTGCTGTCCAATGTGGATATTTATTATTTAATTAAAAGTCATGCAAGAGCAGCCGTTTGTTATGTAAACTATTTTTTAAAAAGTCACTAAATGATACTTATCGTCTTATGTCTCTGCCTTTTCACTAATATAAACATATGCAAATATACACTTACGTGCATATAAACCTAAATGATATACAAACATATGCAGTGATAATAGGGATATGATTATTTACAACAAACAGAACAGTGTAATAATATTCTAATATAATTGAAATATTATAGTAAATAGCATAGGGGGTGTTCCAGATTTAATTATTAATTTATCTTTTTTGCCGATTATAAATTATATAATAATAATTAGCATTTTCGACCACCATCCCATTACGGATTAAATAAATAAGTAATTTTAGTTACATGTTCTAACTTTCTTCTCTTTTTTTTTTTTTCCCCTAAAAATTAAATGGAAGTATCGGTGTTCCCTCCCCATTTGAAATCTACTGGAACTGCCCTTGCTTTTGCGTCTTGCTGCCTACCGTGGTAATGCGCTTTGCTGTTCCCGCGGACGATGTGTTTAAATTCACGATCTTTGTCTGGATCGTGAATCTTCATAAGAATATACTTGAACTTTCCCGATTTATCAATCACTATATCTTCAATGGACTTCAGCTTAGAGTTCCGGATAGCACCGGCAGACGATATTGCAGAAGCTCCCGCCATTGTAACTATCCACTATGAATGACTGAAACACAATGAACAACGTGAAAATAATCCACGGCTCGACGCGACTCTTTAGCAAGGTTCCGAACTTTGCAAAAACTTTCCTGTTTGGCTTGGGTGAAGTCTGCCCATGCGCGGGAGATAAGAAAAACGAAAACGTATTAGAATACAAAAACCGAACCAGTACAGATGAGATATGTGAGCTTCTGCGTAGCTCTTCTCGAGCACTTATTCATCATAAAATCATAAGCATATAATAATTACATTTTACATAGTTATCTTCTAGCTGATTAATAATAATAATAATAATAATAATAATAATAATAAAAAATAATAATAATAATAAGAAGAAAAAAAAACAGTATCTTCTCTCTCTCTCTCTCTCTCTCTCTCTCTCTCTCTCTCTCTCTCTCTCTCTCTCTCTCTCTCCAGTGTTCGAACATGCAGAACAAATAGTAAATAAATAAATAAAATTGATATAAATATATTTAGATTAAGGCATTAAAACTCATATGTTATTTCTAAATCAGATATTTTTAGATAAGGTCGATTTACTAACTACTTAAAATTTGAAAAGGAGGAAAATAAAAGATTATCTTAATTAACTACTCATATCATATGGGTGCAAATCAGGCGACAATTGACCGAAAATTATAAATATATTAACTTAACTGGAATAATTTATACTAAAATAATAATAATAATCATAAAAGAAAAATCAAAAAAGAAAGAAAGATAGTTTATTTAAATTCAGACTGATGTAGTTTAATGTATATCAGTTAAAAAAGATACAAATAATAGATAAATTAAATAATAATTAAGAAAACACAATAACAATAGTATAATAAATAATCATGATCTGTGTGTGTCTCATTCCGAAATTAAGAAAACATTTTGATAAAAGTAACAAACAAACACTCTGAAAACATCCACATAATAACACCAACAAGCGGTTAATATATATATACGGTAAGTCCGCTTTTTTGATACGGTGATATTTATTCAGTAGTTCGGTCGGTATTTTGCTGTCAACTGGGAAAACCCTTTCGACGTCATACTTGGACTCGCCATTTTCGATCTTTGGCGAGTTTATTGCTGATATAGGCTGCCTTTGTTAAATTCGAACGTGTGATTCCATGTCTTGAGCAGGATGTCTTTAGAAGATCCATTTTTTGTCGTCAAAGAGTCAGTTTTAAAATTAATCTTCTATATGTTTATTTGTTTGAAACGTCAATGCACGCTGCTATAATAACTATTTTCGTTGAACGCCTTTTTTCGATTAACTTTTTTCATTAAGTACACGATTTATCATATTTATACATCTGTTAACATTTTTTTTCATTTAACATTATTCGCTTATTTTTTAATACAATATATAGAGCTATTCCATACTTTAATAATAAAGTACAGTATGCCATATCGAATTAATGAAGTGGAGTTATTATTTTGAATGTTTTTACATTTCCATAATAATTATAATGAAGACCATAACCAGATACTTTAGCAGAATACTGAGAAAATATAATTAGTCTGTGATTCTTATATCAGTCACCAGATATTCAGTTTCAGAAATTGCCATTTTAGACTAAAATACGAAGAAGACAAGTGGAATACATATCGTCATATGGATTATAAAATTTTGTGCATTAATTAAAATATGTGATAGCAGCAGAAAAATACATTTATATTGTTGGCATTAACGGCAACAATTTATAATAATTTGAACTGTTTCAAACAAGTAATTGTTACCTGAAGTAGTGATATTTTGATAAATAACATTTAAAGAAATAAAAGTATGACTATACTAGGAAAATCATTGACTTAATGTTATTAGGTCATAAACTTGCATTATTTTGTCATTTTTGTTTATAATCCCACATATGCTTTCATTAATTCATTGAGATATGACAATATTTTATTATTTTTGTTTATTTATATATATTTTTAAAAATGCATACAGTCACTTACTCGGAATGGTACAGATATAAATCACTTAAATTGAAAACTAATATTCTCTGTAAATCATAATAATCTAAAATTTTTTTTTAAAAAGTCACACTTGTATCTATATAATTGTTTGCTGGTTTTTCCCACCTATTTATCAAAAAAATAATGGCCATTTCTGATATATGAATACTGATTCAAAAAACTATTTATATTTAACAGTGAATGTTTTGATATAACAATAGTAGTAATTTTAAGCTCATGTTTAAATGAGGTGTTAATGTTTAGTAAATATTAGTACCAGTGCTGTTTTAAAATTTTAACTCTTATTTTTTTTTTATAATTATCTGTTTCAGTGAAGTTGAGAGGGCTATGTCAAGTGCTCATGGTTTGTACAATCGCTGGAAGGAACTCCAGTCAGCTCCAAATCTTGTTTCTCACGAGGAACTTGACTGGACTACCAATGAGCTTCGAAACAGTTTGCGCAGCATTGAATGGGATTTAGAGGACCTCGAAGAAACAGTCAATATCCTTGATTTCTCCAGTTTATTAATGAATTCAGATCAGTTAAGAGAAACAAAGTTAACCTCCTGAAAATATTTTTGTGGGAAAAACAAAACGAATATTAGATTTTTATTTTATCTAACTGTATATTTAACTGTGATTAAAAACCATGTTAGTATAAAACCACTGGGAGCATTGAAAGGATTAGAGTGACAGAAAGAGTCCCTGTAAAGATTAGCATGTTTTATTACTACACACATTTTAACCCTCAGCTGTTTTTTATCTTTTTTTTTTTAATTTTTATTTCTTTTTTGTTATATAGAAGAGACAAAATAGTAATTTTTTATTTTTTATTTTTATTTTTTTAATTAATTTATTTTTTGTTTTGCTCTGTGCAGTTGCAGTACCTACATTTATCTATACTGATAGCCTAAGCACTATACTATGAAGTTTCTCTTAGGAAATTCCTCATTATATTTTCTGATTGGTAATATTTAGATTGATATAGAAGGTAGACTTAAAAGTTCCCTTGAATTTTAAAGTTTGTTGTAGTAACATTGGCTGATTTAAAAAAATTATTATTATATGTCCTTAACATTTTCTAAGTATTGTTGAGAAAAACCCTCGAAAGTTTAAAATTGATGAGTTTGCTGTACAGGAAAGAAGAGGATTTATAGACAGAACCAAATCAAAAGTTCGGGTGAGTTTTTCTTTTTAATAAATAATAACGATAATAATTAAAAATGTATATAATATTAATAATAATATTACAAAATAGAAAATAAAACACTTGAAATTCATTTTATGAAATAGATAGCAATATTTGCTTCATGCATTTTGGAAAACAAATGCTATAGATTGAGAAACAATTCTTTGATCATTTGTACTGGTTTTAAATTTGCTCTTATTAAGTTATTTTGATTTTTTGTCAGGAAATGAAAGATCAGCTGTCAAGTCCCAATTCTAAACCTCGTGAATCAGGAGATGCACGTCAGGTGAAAACATAACTCTTTAAAATTTTAATGTGAATTGTGTTCAGAATATTTATTAATTTGTTTTAATTATTAGAGATTTTAAAACTTTGTTGTTGAAATAGGAATTAATTACCATAATTTATCTTACAGGTTCTATTTTTACTGTTTTCATGTTACACTGTGAAGCAAGTAAATAGCTAAATATTTTCAGTTTTCTGATATATTGATGATTACACCTATCTAAATACATTTCAGATACTGAAAAATAATTGTTTTATTTGATTCATGCATCATGGTGTTATTAATGTTATAAATAATGAAAAGGCATCTTAACACTTTTATATATTACCTTTTATTTTATTATTATGATTTCAACATCAGAGTTATTTATAAATGTTATTTGGTAGTTAACAACACATGATACAATCTTTATTAAAATTAAACATTTTTAGTTGTTTTTTTTTGTTGCAGTCTCTTCTGTCATCAAATGGACCAAAATACGCACAAGACCGATACACCCGCCTGGACAATGAGATGGACAGATCGAACCAGAGATTTATAGATGACACCCACCAACAGCAACAGGTAGGTAACAGCATTGTTTAGTAGATAAATGATAGACACATAGATAGTAATAGCAGGGGTAACAGTTAAACCACAGGTTACAGAGTTTTGTAAATTTTTGTAGTTCACAAATATACTGGTGAACCATTTGAATATATCACAGGTTGAGAAGGGTACATTCATTTTTGTTGCTGGCTTGTCATAAGTGTTGGAACTAAATGCCAAATTTGCTTGTGTGTTTTTTTCAGATATCCAAAACCTTGTAACAACTGGGGAAAGTTTTTTAGTACCTTTATACAAAAATGCATTCTAATTATTTATTCAGACAAAAATGTGTCCTTCAAATTCTGAAGCAGTTAACTGCATATCCTATAAAAAAAATAAAAGGTAATGTTGTCAGAACATAGAAATTAGAAAGAAACATGTAGAATAGCAGAATGATAAACAAACAGATAAATACAATTGTCAGAAGCAACAGTTGTTTCACTCAAGTGGTCTTTTGTGCAGTCCTGTATGAATAAGGAATTACTTATCCTAAAATGATGTCATAATTAAAAAATATATATATATTAAGTTTTTAGATTAATAATTGATTGTCTTGCATTTAACACTGTTTTTCTGATTTTAAGCTTGTGATACATTCTCAAGATGACACACTGGATCAGATCACCTCAAGTGTAGGGGTGTTGAAAAACATGAGTCAGCAAATTGGCAATGAACTCGAAGAACAAAATGTGTCTGTATTTTTAATTCACATTAATTCACAGTCTAACAAAACAAATAAATTTAAAACGTTTTACCAGTTTTTAGTGTTCAACTGGGATTTCGTTATAATATTAATAATATTATTATTATTACTGCACGATATGTTTTATACTTAATGTCTGTAAAGTTTAACATTATTTCAAATTGTAACAAAAATATTTAAGAATTCTTTATCAGTTTTCAATGTTGAACAGGGTTTTCTTTATAATAATAATAATAATATATATATAATAATAATATTATTATTATTATTTGTATACTTAGTGTCTATAAAGTTTAAAATAATTTTTAAATGCAGTTAAATATTTGTTTATCCTAACAAATCAAGTCTTCTGATGTAGATGATTATTGTCAGTAATATGTAATAAAATGTTTATCTGCTTGATCATCATTAAAATCTCTAACAATATTTCAACAGGATGCTTGATGAATTTCACCATGAAATTGACACCACAGATTCTAGAATGGACTCAACAATGAAAAAAATGGCCAAAGTTTTACATATGTCAAATGGTAAGTCATGTAAAAGTTTTATAATATGTTAGTTTACTTTTGTACATTTCCTGATACAGGTAATTATTTCTAGCATGGCATACACCTTAGTATGGTTTTTTAAAGTTTTTTTGTGTTTCCACTTGGTTATATTTTTGAAAGGGCAGCAATTTCATACTTGCCATGTGAAGTAAGTGTCACAAAGGAAAATGGGTAAATAAAGGTGAAGAAGTTCAACTTTTGAACATACATGACTGTCAAATTGTTGATTATGTTAACAAGAATGTTACTGGAATAATTTCATGAGAGTGTCAATCCATTCTACTGTGTAATGAATTCTCCACAATCTGTAAAATTCACCGTTATTCTGCATATTCTGAAACTCAATCCATTTATTTTTTTCTGTACTTTAGAATCAGAGTTTTTATTTCTTATTAAATATAAATGCATATAATAATTTAACAAAATTATTTTATCTTAATAAACATTGTTTTAATTTAGTAATTAGTTAAAACATTAAAAAAAAACTACCTACCACCGTAATAAAGTAAAATATTTCACCTTTTAAAAAGAAATTGCAATGAAAACTAATTTAAGACATAAATTTCCAAATAAAATTTAATAATTTTATTTTAATTTTTTATTTTTTAGATCGACGACAGTGGTGTGCAATAATTATTTTAATATCAATATTAATAATAGTAATTGTTTTATTCTTTATTCTCTGAACAGACATCATTTTATAGTATTCATTAACTTACCAGCAAAAACTTGCATCATTATCATGAATTTGTGAGAGAAAAAACAACAACTATAAAGTAATCATTCCATTAAACATCAGTTTCATTAACTGAAGTGCTTGCATCAAGGACCAAATATTTTTATGACTTAATCATGAAATATGAATTCTTGAAGACAGAACTGTTATATAAATGCCAAAGAGATTTTCATTTCATGAAATGAAATGAAATGAGCAGTGATATATAATTACAAATGTGTGTATATGTTGGCAATCTAGTTATTGGATTCATTTAACTCCATATTGTTTCCTGTGGTGAAAATTAAAATAAGGAATCATGATCTAATCACAGTGAAAAAGTGGATAGATTATGGGGGTAGTCTGGTTTTCATGATTTTAAATGGAGATACAAAATGTGTTGGAAAGAGGATTCAGCAAAGCTTGGATTTGAAATTTCAGCATAACTTACACACCAACACAATATAATCATCCATTCAGTATTTATTAATTTGTTATAAGAAAACGGAGTCAGTAAATTATTGAGTGGATGTTTACAGTGATATATTTTAGCAAAGCTTATTGTCTCGACATTACAAATACTCAGCACATCCTTGCCAGGACACTGAAAATATTGAGTGATGCAAATCATGAATGGACTGCAGATGACAACTTCAACAAGGAATGGATTTTACAGCTGTTGAATTCAGAAATGCCATTGCATAAGTCTTGTATGGAATGTGATTTATTATTCATTGTAAATCATCATGTTTTTGGCATGGATATTTCTACATGACTGGCCTAAAGTGCTGGAGTGTTTATTCAAAATGATAAATATTTGCCCTCTGTTGTAAAAAGTATAATTCCTTGTCACAAATTTTAAGATAAATGAAAAATTGTCAAGTACTACACACAAATAAAATTATAGGATATATTCGTCCTTATTCTGAAGTAACCATTACAACATCCGCAAAATTCAGCAGAGCTGAATTCAAAACAGGTAATGACAGACTCAGTTTTGTGATTATTTTACGGTGAATTTATCTTAATAATAATTCTCTGCAGAGAATTGTATATTTGTACAGTATCTCCTAAAATGAGATTATGATAAGTGATCTGAAGCACATTAAATCATGATTCAAAAGGATCCATAGCTGATCCCACAGAGTTATGAATAAAAAGTCTAAATACATTTTGGTTATTTAAAAATTACTACTGTACTGGTGCAGCCAAACAGTCTAAAAAAAAGCAATTTCTCTATTTTCAACTAATTATTATTACATGTTTTTTTTTTTAAAGCTAAATCTTTGCTGATGATATAAAGCATGATAGATAGCAGTAAAAAAAACTATGTAGAAAGTTATTTACTTATTTCTCATGTACTTACTAGATCACCTAATACCAGTGACAGTGTATGTTAAAGGAAATTATATACTCAAGCCAATGATTTCTTTATTGATAATGAATATAGATGAGAAAACAATTAATTGTTATTAGAAAAACAATTATTTTGAAAAATTCATTAGGAAATTAGGTCTTGCTGACATCATAAGAGCATTTTAAAAAGAAAAACACCCCATGATGGAGAATAAAATATTCAGAGAATAGTAATGTACTGAAACCATCGCAAGTGCACTTTAATAATGAAGGTGATGATCCTTAAGGATTCACTGAAATCTTATGAGTACAGAATGGGATATTGTGATACTTGATAGCACAGATTTATAATTAAATATTTATTATTCAGTTTAGTCTTGAAATCAAATATTTTTTCTCTTCTTAATATGTTTTTCTCTTCTTAATATGTTTTTCTTCTTGGTGGTATCTTTATATATATAATTTTAAATTTATATTTCAGGCACCAAATATTTAGAAATTATGACATTAATGTTATTGTAGTTGTTTGCTCTTTTAAATATATTATTTTAAATTTTTTTTTTTTTTTTTAAATATTCAAATTTTTGCAGATATCAATGATTTTTTAAATCCAGTTATTCCTTAATAATAAAATATTTGAAAATAATTTATTGTTATTCCTTAATAATAAAATATTTGAAAATAATTTTTTTTTTTTTTTTTTTTTTTTATTACTTTCAGCCTCTTCTTGTATTTATTAAAATGCACTGGTCAATAATTTTACACTTGTGTGCTTATAAAACATTTTTTCTTCTTTTTCTTTTGTAAAGTTTATACTGGGGGTAATTGTTAATTAATTTATTTATTTTTTTAAATTACATTTTAGTCTCATTTTTAATCAACAGTTTTCCTTATACAGTAGGTTTGTACCGTAAGTATGCATGAATGTTTCATGCAAATGTTTTTCAACAATTTTTTTAAACCTTTGTTTATACAATTGGCTTGGACTTTCTAAACCTTGGGTATTTTTAATAATGATAACTTCAACATGTGATAGATTTTGTAGACTTGTTTGTTTTAATATTATTAATAATACATTCATCAATATTGCAAGTTGTTATTTTAAATATATGTTGTTGGTAATGTATGATGTTTTATCATTTATAATGTTAAAACTTAACTTTTGATTAAGAAATATTGAAAATGTTTTTGTCAGTGTCAGAATTTTTTTCAAATAATTCAGTTTATTAATATTATTATTATTATTATTATTATCTTTAAATATTTATAAAATTATATATCCACTTGAAGACAGAAAATATATATCAAAATAAATTGGGTATAAAAAGATTTTACCTTGTGTTTTACTTAACTTATTATACCTATATACAAGTTATTTTCTTTTTCTAAATTTGATTGACTGTGATGGAAAGAAATAGGATTATGATAATTGTAGGTTTTTTCTTTTGTCAAGTTGCAAACATTATTTCTTGCCTTTTTAAATGAAATATTCACAGTGTGTTTTTTCATGCATTCAGAAGCAAACACTTTATTATTTTAATATCATTTTATTTCTTTGTCTTATATATATTATAGTTCTAGTAAAAACTAAATAATGCAAAACAAGTTGAATTTGATTTCTGTTTTTGGTTATGAAATAGTTTTTGTGATTCAGCAAATAAATAAAAATAAGTGGAGATGATATCTTTAGCTGGATGTTTTTATATTTTAAAATGTATATTGTTATTTAGTCCATATTTAAAGGTTTGTGTCGTGATGAAAAAAAAAAAAACCATACAAAACCTTTTTTCTTTTCTTTTCTAACAATTATACATCTACTATATTTGGATTTATTTTTAAAAAAATCATTAGTAAATTCTGAAAATGTTATTCATTAGTATCCAGTGTGTAAAATAAATCTTTCATTTCTCATTTTTTAATCGTTTTCATACTACATGGAAGAAAAATTAATTTTATTTTTAAATAATTCATATGCATCATACTGCAATTAAAGGTATTGTATTTTAAGTTATACATAAATATTAAGTTACAGTGTATGTATTTATGCAATGTAAATGCTTGTCTGTATATTGTACTAATTTATAAAATAAATCATTGACAAAGCTGCAAAATCCTTTTTTTTGTCATTTCTTGTACATATAAAATTATATGTGTGTATTAGTTTTATGTATATATTATAGTGTGTAAATGAGCAAGTAAGAAATGGTAAAAGTTTTTATAAATAAATAAATAAATAAATAAATAATAAAATATCTAGGTAATCATAATGATTACATATATATTTAATATTTCTGTTTTTCAAAAATACAAATGATAAATACAACACAAATGTGAGAGCAATTTCCAGTTTTTATTTAAAATCTAGTATGATAATTTATATCTCTTATGTTGTAAACCATTTCTGTTGTTTCTGTGCAAGCACACATACAAAATTATATCTAATCTGGACACTGTATACATGCATTCATGCATAACACCCACACACCTACACACAACGATAACAATACATAATATGATAGAACAACAACAAACTTCACTATTTGGAATGAATCAGTGTAAAAGTCACTGTCATTATTCCGTAAATTTAAATAAGTGATATCCCATAAGAACCTGGGTTAAATTATTAATATGATTAACAATAATTTAAGATATGTAGCTCATGACTTAAAAAAATAAGAAGTACAAAATATACAGCATGTTAGAGTGATTATGTTAAAATTTATCACATCTGCTTCAGTAAAATATTAAGATATATATGGCTTTCACTTGAGCAAACAAACAGAAACAACATTCATAATTTTTATGTCTGCTTCATCTTTTTCTGAGGGTCATAAATATATCGTTTGAAAGTCAGGATAATTCGCACAGGTTCCATATGGCTTTCTTCATGAGTTTCCTCCCCTTCTGTCTGTTTACCTTTTCCTTTTTTCTTCTTCATTCCTGCATACCTTTCTATGGTTGTCTGACTCAAGCCACCTGGAGAAAAAAAAAATAATAAAAAAAAAAAAAAAAAAAAAAATAAAAAAAAAATAAAAATAAAAATAAAAATAAAAATAAAAATAAAAATAAATAAATAAATAAAAAATTTAAATTAGAAAATATGAACAAAATTATAATTTCATCCTTATTGAAAAAATAAAACACCTTCAAGGTCTGCATATCAAAATTTTAAAAATCATACTGGTTTTCACTTTACAGAAGGTGACTATTTTTAATAGTAATAATACATTCACAAACATTTCAGTAAGGCTATTTACTTCCAGTTTAACATGATAGCATGCTGATGCAAACCACCTGGTTTTTTGCTCAACTTTTTCCACATTAACTGATTAAGCTTTATTATTTGTATATTCTTTCTAAATTGGCTAATATTTACAAAGCTATTTAAAATACAAAATATGGGTTTATGAAGGATAAGCATGGAAGAGCATGCAATGAATAATATATTTTCCAATTTATTATTGGTATTTTAACACATTATCATTTTTATACTTGAATTTTTCATATGATATCAGATTCTTAAATTTGAATTTTAACTGTTATTTTCAGTGTGATCAAGCCATGAATAAATATGCTGACCCTCAGCTCAGTATCTAACCTATGTAAATCTGACACAAACCACTTCTAGCATTCTTGCCTTTTATTTCTATTTATACCTAAAGATTTTACTCACTAGCAATTCGAATCTTTATTTTCCCACTCTGACCAAATGTTCCTTCTATGATTCCTTTTTCTCCTGAAGACAACTCAATCTTCATCCCACTGAAAGCATCAATATTTGTTTCCTTTTTAAACAGATTTTTACCAATAACTGTGTACTCATCCATCACTCTGTCAACAAGGCCCTCCCGGGATTTGAGCTTGTATACCTTCAGTTTTGGTAGCTCTTGTGTTTTGAATGCTGGATCTGTGAATATTTCCAATAAACGCCCATAAAAGGCCAGTCTACAAGTGTTTGTGTTGATGTCAGTGTCAAGCCTTGAACCAATCAGCAACGAGGTGGCAGAACATATGACTGGCTTCTCTAGTTCTATCAGAGCATACTGTTTCACTGGAGTTATCTCCCCTCCTTCTCCCTCTCCACTTGCTGCCATAATGTATTCATTCTGGTGTTTGTACTCCAAATTAAAATCAAATGAGGAACTTTTATCATTTATTTGTTGATCTGGCATCAGTCCAAAGAAAGACAGATGACCCATAACTGTCTCATGTCCTAGTGAAATGTGAAATTTTGACTTTGATGTAAGAGCACCCTTGAAATAGGGAATTTTATGAATGTTGATAACAGCACCAAAAACAGTGGGAAGGACACCAGGAGTACAAGCATAACCTCGTTCTAGTTGCTTCGGATCAAACTGAGTGACACAAATACCTGCTCGGTCTCCCTGGGGGAAAATAATATTTCATGAAAAAGTCACCATAGAATGATTAAAAAAAATAATTTAATTTTAAAAAATAGAAAAAAAGAAATATAATTACATGGATACCTATTTTGTCTATTAAGTTTAAATAATGCAAAAAAATAAAAATAAAACAACTTCTAAACAGCATTATAAATATGAATATAATACAATATAAATCAATATTATTTTTTAAATTACTTTTTTCTTTTTTTCTGATCGTCTGTTTATTACAACTTATATGGCTTTTGTGGATAAACAAGTATTGGAAAATATAGAGACAACAGATACTCATGCACTTAAATACACAAATGTGTATAGTTAGATAGCAAGCCAAATATCACTTAATAAGATCTAAACAATACTTTACTCAGAACTGAGAACTAATAAAGAAAATTTTTAATCTTTTTCTTTGTATTTACAGTTCATTTATTTTCAGATATTTTCTCCTTTTCTAGCAGATGTGACATAATTAATTAAAAATGCACTGATGACTTGTTATGGGGATATTGGAATATTTAGTTCTTATCACCATTAATATTTTTTAATGACAGATCAAATAATAAATTCTTCATAGTTTTCACACAGCCATTAGTAAAATTAAAATATATTGTTTAATTTTTTTATTTTTTTTACCTGAATTACTTTTTCTACAGGCTTCTTAAACATCTGAATAGACTTAACCTTCTTTTGTACTTTCAGTGATGGTATTTCCAAATTCTGAAAAACAAAAACATATTCAGTTTTAAAACCTGAAAAAAAGACATATATGGTAGCTTTTGGGAATAAAAATAAATTATATAACAAGGTCTGAAAACAAACTAGTTACAGATGGAAATTTGTAAATAAAATTAACTAATGGATTACACATCAGTGCCTCACAACAAGTTATCACAGAAAGAAATAAACTACAGATTTGTTATTGTTAACAAGAACAGCACATGGATTAGTAACAATTGATATCTGTTCAGACAAAATAAACGGAGACATTATTAAATAAGTATCTATTTTATCATCTATTTTATCATCTATATATTATCATTTAATTTCATAAAAAAACCCAGACACATTTATTTATACTAATAGTTATTATATAAAAGAAAATATAATGTCAAAGAAATATCTGTTGTCTTGAAATTACTGCTGTCTGCTCAGTTACATGTTAAATGACTGTAATCTTAACAAACTTACATTTATTTTTGAAAAATAACAAATAGAGAAGGAAAGTAAATAAACACAAACACGCATGTATATACTACACTGTACACTGTATGCAGATAGAAACAAAACAGTAATAACTCACATCATTAATGGCTGCACTACCACTGAGAACAGTCCCAGTCATAACAGTTCCTTGTCCTCGGATAGAAAAACAGTGATCAACAGCAAAAACAAATGGACCAGATGGATCACGGTTTGGTAAATACGTCTGTGATTTGATCAACTCAATCAAATCACTGACACCCTCAGCTGCCGAATCAGACTGTCATTTAAAATTAAAGAAATACATTTTTATTTTCAACTTCTGGAGCTTATGGGATAATAAAGTAAAAAAAAAAGGAAATAAAAATTAAATTAAATTAAATTAAATTAAAATAAATGAATACATAAATCTTAACTTTTTGTCAAAGCAAAATAATTTTATGACTCTCCAATCAAAGTAAATGTAATTTTTTTTTCTCACTTTTCTAATTATTAATTAACTGCAAAGAAGAAATTATAGAAAAAATAAAATAAAAAATAAAATAAATAAGAATATAATATAAAACCACAGAATCAAAGACTTTGGGATAAACTGTCCACTCTGTGACTTCATGCAAATATAAAAAATTTCCTCACTGCCAAACAGAAAAAAATAGAGAGTTCTTAAAGAAGACCATTACCAAAACAGGAAATAACTCAGTGTGCATCAGTGGTATTATTAAAAAATAATAATAATAAAAATGTTATGAAAGTACTTAATTAAAAAATCTCACCTCTGCTCCACCTGGTTTGGCTGCCACTGCAATAATGGGACTGTCAGCAAAACGTGTTTTCTCTAATGTTTTCAACATTCGTTTTTTCATCTGGTGAATATTAGATTACTGATTAATTTAAAATTTTAATCTTTCTACTGGTATTATAACAAAATAATAATAATAATAAAAACAAAGTTTTATAACAGTTATTTAATGATTGTTGTTCTTTGCTTCAGAAACCTTACTTTTGCTATCCAATGTGAAGCTGGAATATGCATATTTCTGAATTATCAATATAATGATATAATAACTTGCAGAATTAAATCTGTAGGTGTGCCATACTGAATTATTTCAATTATCTGTCAAATATGTTTCTATTATAACTTTAGGAGGTATTTATTTACATAAAGGATGTCTTATTATTAATGGAAAATATCTATCTATTCTGACAGTAACTCATGCAGTACAAAAGCTGAGTCTGGTACTCAGTAACCATTAATTTAAAAATGTAATTGTGGCATTCTAAAATGATTATTTATTCATTCATTCATTTGGAAATACCTTGTCTACTGTTGCTTGTCTCTTGTCTGGTGGAATGAGATCAACTTTGTTTAATATAACAATCATCTTGTTACACAGAATTTCACCAATGACAAGACACTCGGCAGTTTGTGTCTGAACTCCCTTCACTATGTCCACCACCAGCATCATCAAATCAATAATCTGAGCACCTAAAAATATTTTTTTAATTTCTAGTTATATTCTCAGACTGTTTTAGCAACTGTCACATATATTAATAAATTATATAACTTGGCAAAATCATTTTTATTTATTTATTTATATTTTATTTAGTTGTTTGTTTGTTTATTATTATTATTATTATTATTATTATTATTATTATTATTATCATCATTTTTTGTGTGTGTGTGTGTGTGTGTGTGTGTGTGTGTGTGTGTTTTACCGATGACTGCAACAAATGTTTTGTAATTAGTTGGATAATTTCAGCGAGGTTATTATAACTAATGAACAAACAAAAATATAGCATTATCAGTTACACTTTGGATATGAAATAAAAAACGCAAAAATATGTGTCAGTTAATAATAATAATAATATTAATAGTATTGATAATAATAATAAATTTGAAAATATCAATTAATCATTTTAATGTGTTAAACCTGTTGAAATATGACACGACAGGAGAAATAATAAGTACCTCCGATGATCGTCCTGATAAGGCTGGCATGACCAGGACAATCAACCAGTGTATATTGAATTTCGTCACATGCCAAACCATTCTCTTTCAACTTTGCCGGTGTGTCAACAGAGAACGACGAAAATCCTAAGTCAAGAGTTATCCCTCTTTCTTTACTTTGAGGATTCTTATCAAAACATGCGGTACTTGCTACTGTACTAAGTGCTTTGGATAAACTTGTTTTTCCGCTGTCAACATGACCAAGGACACCAATGTTAAAATTAATTTTGTTTGTCATTATGTCCACTTGGCAATACGTTTTACTATTTGTAGTCATGCATTAGAACATCTCATTCCATCTTAACAACCGGAAGTGGATAACTGTATTCCTAACTTGGTTTCAGTTCGGAACGGATTATAACAGTAATAATAAATAATCTTAATGATAGCAGTATATCACCATATACATTCATCATAACAAATAAAACATATTTTTAAAATGTCAAATGTCAGAAAAAATGCATTTATTACATACCTTGCAATATTTTGAATCCATTTAAATTAAGAAGTTTAATGACCCCATGACGTAGTTGAACATCTTTTTTTTTCTTCATATAATATAAAATAAAATTTGTCCGTCTAAGAATTATTGATTTGTCAAAGATCATCCAAAATAGCAGCAAGAAATACTTTATAACTGAGATGTGAAAAATAAATTGGTACACTATTCTTCTTCTTGTTTGTTTCACATTATTAAGAAAAGAGTATCTAATAAAAATCTTCACTAATATAATTATATTTGGTTGTCATAATTTAATTAGTCTAATGTATTAGTATTCAACATTTTTCTAAATAATGAACCATCTACTTGTTCAAATACCAAGCTTATTTGCCTGCCCATATCTATTTTTATTTGTTGAAGCATCAGAAAATGGTTTACTCTCATATGATCCCCATTTTAATTAAATGTTTTCTTATTTAAACACTGATAAATTAATATGACCACAACATCTAAAGAAGTATTTAAAAAACAAAAACAAGCCAACAAATGTTTCTTAGTAAAACAACACTTTATTTGAAAATAGAATAATCTATGAATATTTGTTTTGCTAAATATTTTTTTTACCACTTTTTGAATTGTGCAGATAGTAAAATCTCAGTAAACCAAACAAGATGTATAACAAAAACACAGAAAGAAAAAATGTAAAATAATTAAAAATTTTGTGTATATTATTTGTATATATTTTTTTTCAATAACAAAAATATAACAATGATAATAAAAAATAGCTGCAAGCCAAGCATCTTTTGTTTTACTGTATATAAAAGTTATGCACATTATTAACTATACACTGAATTTTCACCATTTCACCCTGTTTTCAGATCACTGTTAGATTATAAAATATCTTTTATAAACAATATTTAAGATAGGGCTACATGATTTAAAACAATTTGTGCAGAAGAATGATATTTTATTGTCATCTATTCTAAATGATTCTCATTACTTGACAGAGATGAATTACACACAAATAAAATAAACAGAAAGAACAAAATAAAACAATATATTGATGCATTAACATTTACATAATGTTTTTTTGTCATTTTACGCTTGATTCACAGAACAAATTAATGATTATTATTAAAACTTGTCCACCATTTTCCTTTTGAATGAAAGATATGGTTCATCAGAACCAGTGGTTGATGGTTTACTGTTTCATTATAGAAAATCTGTAGCTACTAATTTTCTTTCAGGAAAATATCTGAGTAACATTAAACAGTAATAATGTAAATATGTGTTGCATGGTCGTTAAATTTTTATTTGCTTTTCTTGAAATAAAAATTCAGTTTTATCTATAGAGAAAAATATATAAATAAAATTAAAAAAAAAAAAAAACAAAAACAAACAAACAAACAACTACAACACAAAAATATTCAAAAGCAATATAGTGAGATTCATAATATATTACTTTTGCAAATTATAATCAATTATTTGAAATGTGGCTGCCAAAAGGTTTTAATATATTAAAAGATTAACATGAGACAATACTAGGAAATGAACCCAGAACCTATATATCTTCAAGCCATTAGATTAATCACAGCACTAACAAACTGAGACTGAAACTGATTACAAGCTGTAGTGTAAGAAGAGATCATTTCACCAGCAGGATTATAATTTTTTATGAAAATAACACTAAACCTGAAATATGCCAGTCTAGAAACTATCTAGTAAAATGCCCAAAATATTTCAAAAATGCATGTTCATGTAAAACAACATTAGAAATAAAGTTTTACAGTAAAGGTAATCCTATATTTGTAAAATAAATAAATAAATGTTTAGAAATAAATATTTTCCTAAAATGTGTTGTATAATTTACATTTAATGCCACATGTCTGAAAATAACAACCGTCCATAGCAATAGCTTTACATCACTATAGTCATAAACTTAAACAAGATTACACATGATACATTTCAAGTTTCAAAAACATAAATAAAGAATTAAATAAAAGCACTAAATTGCAGCTCACAGAAATCATTGAAAGAAATATTTTAGTATGGAAATTTTTTAATAAATTATTAACTTTACTACTTGGTCCCTCAATTAATAAGTGATTTAATCATAAAGATATCATTTCAAACGGTTATCTTTTTGAAAAATAATAAATTAATTTCTGTTGACATGAATGCTTTGTCATGTAAATGTATCAGCCAGTTTGTAAAAATTTTATTATATATTAGCTAATTGAAATTCATCATTTGGTTCTGTGTTGGTGCCATTTCTAGTGAAGAAAATATCTTTGCCTTTTTGCATTAAAATTATTTGGAATTCTACAATTTAGGTAGTACAGCATAATTTCCATCGATAATATCTGACCACATTTTATACAGACTTTATTTGATAACAATTTAGCTAAGATTCTGATTAAGTATAGATTTGTAAGAACTTAATACATTATTAAAGATGGGTGTAAAACCACTATTAATCAAGGAGCGAAAGATAATTTTTGTTACTAACCAGGCATATGTTATGTATATGATATAGTAAAATACCCTTCATCAATATATTTAATAAATGCATTAGATTAATTTTTAACAATATTACTTCGTTTCCTTTAAATAAAATAAATTTAAAAATCTTTTTCTAACATATTCATAAAAACAACAAGACCCCCCAATATTTCAATAATAATATAAAATAAAGATGTGAAAGTGATATAGTATCTAAATAGCACTGTATGTATGATCAACATACAATGAGTAGGAGGATAAAATAAATGAATATTTCTACTTTAAAAAGAATATCAAACATTTCTAAGCATCTGTAAGATTTAAAGGGTTATCAATTTTTAACTGCTACAGTTTATTCATTAGTTACATTAGTTTGTTCCATCTAAGTTTATTTATTGTATAATCTCTGTAATACATTCAGATTAAACAACAAAGTTCTTTACTTCTGTTGTCCAGTTCTTTGTCTCAGTCGACAATATTCTTGCAGTCTGAAAAAAAAACCCACCAACATTTTATTGAATCTAAATAACAAACACAAATCAGCTTGACAGAAAACAAATGGTTATATTCAGAAAACTGTTTTAAAGGCATAAAATTTTAACTAAATAAGCTTCTAAGTGGTACCAAATATTCATAAATTATCTCATTAGGAAATATATTACAATGAATTTTCAGAAAACAAGGAAATAAAAGTGATAATCTCCAAAATGTTTTATTATTGTTATAGTTCTCATGTGCTAAATAATAATGTTTTCTTTATTATTATTATTATTACATTCCTGTCTCTGGACTGATTTTATATAGTAATTAACACATTTTTCATAAATACATTTTTAATAATATTAAATTTTCATAAATACTTTTTTAATAATATTAAATGTATTAGTGATTTTAAAATGACCGCAAAATGACATTGAATAGTTGAATTTAAAATATACCAGTTCAATACAGTTAATCTTAATAAAACAATTTAAATATTAGATTATGATTTTATTTGTTTACCTCAGAGCATTTATTTTGATGAAGCCAGCAGCATCTGGAGGTTCGTAGTCTCCCTGTACATTCATACTGGAAACAAAAACATTACTTAGGCAATGGCTTTATGAGAATGGATGAACAAACAAATGAATATATAGTGAATGAATATTTCTTTAATGACACTTTAATATTAACATTCATTTTTTAACTTTAATAATAATTTGAAAGCCTGAACCCATCAATCATCATAATTCTTTTACTAATTAACATTAAGAAATATTTTTTAAATCTTCTGGTAGTAAACTAAATAACACTAATTTTATTCTGTAACTCAGTAGCTTGCCAACATTAAAACAGCATTTGTAAGTAATTTATATAAAACACACCTGACAAGTTCTTCATTGTACAGAGACAGTTTAGATTCTCGTCCCAAGATGTGCACTGCCCCTTTGTACAGTTTCAGAGTTACCTGCCCCTCAACGCTCTCCTGGCTCTTATTGATGCAGAATCTGGTAAACTCACACTCAGGACTAAACCAGAAACCTGTGAAAGAAATCCAAAAAAATCTTTAAATTACAAATATATATTTAATATACTTCTTGAGATACTGTTTCATTAAATTAATCTAACTTTTGTTTGATTCAGATTTAAAACTGAGCAAAAAGAAATCATCTGTTTTCTAAATATACTCATATATTTGTTCCTGTAAACTTTTACTTGGAGGTTCACAAAACCCCTATTTCCTGAAGTCTACAAAGTATTTACACAGAGAAAAGCAGTAAGTAATACTGAGATTGGGAAGAAACAGAAAACAAATTCTTGTTCAAACACCTTAAACATTCATCCCACCCTGGATCTGCCACTGAGCAAGTAATCCTACCTCTGTACACCTGTTCTCCAAATTTCAGGTCCAGATCTCTCTTCACCCTTCTCATTTCCTAAAAATATAACCATTTTTTTGTTTTTGTTTTTTGTATTATTTATTTATTTTATTTTATTACTATTTCTTATTTTTTTTGGCTAATCTTGTAATTCAAGAATTCTGTGAAAATATATCTTCATATTAATGTAGAGATATAAAAAAAGACATTTATTTTAAATCATCTTCTAATGATCTGATCACATTTCAAATTTTGTTCAAAACAATATTAAAAATACAAACGTTTTTGCACAAAACCTGCCAGGTATAGCTAGAAAAATAGAAAAATCAACAACAATAAAATAAAAGGTTTTCTGTTTTTACCCGATCCATTGTAAAGACTTCTATATCCAAGTGTGCAGCAATTAAAATAGTCCCAGCTGGTGTCTCATAAATACCTGAAATCATTTAAATGAAGGTAAAACTTTTAGCAAAATTTGTTTTTCCTTTAACTAATTTTTAAAATCAAATTATAAATAAAAGAGGAGAGGAGGAAGATCTCTTTTCAACTCTCTTTCTAAGTAATCAACTTTCTACTTTTTTACACCAATTAATTTTAAATGGGAAAGAAAAAATATTTTGTTAAACAATATGAGGTTATAAATTAAAATGTTTTTTATCACACAGACATTATCTGAAAGCAAACTGAGAAAGTTGAACCAAAAAAATTAAATAACTAAATAAATAAATAATAAAGACTTATAATGTATTACAATCAATTACGAAAATTCATCCTGTTTTCTTTTTTTCTTGACAATTAGTCAGCATTTTTCATAACAAAAAAAAAAAATAATAATAATTTTAATTATTTAGGTCTATCTGCTGTACAAAGTACAAAATAATAGAAAAACTTTAATAAATATCGTATAAGAGTGAACAATGTTGTTCAGATGACATGTAATGAATTATTTAACAATGCTCTGAATTACAAATGAATTATAAAGGGGCGGTGTCTTTGTTGCATCTTTCTTCTATTTCATTATTAAATATTTATAAATTCTGTGGTTGACAAAAAGCTTTATTTACAGATAAAAGACTAACTGTAATAATGCTTGTATCAAGGGAGTAATTAAAGTACAATTTTGTGCAAGAAGGTAAATATATAGTCTGTAAATAAAAAATAAAAAATTAAAACATATTTTATGACAGAATATTGCTTTCCACTGATTTAGAGCCTAAAGATTTGTCAGAAATAAAGTCACATTATTTATAAAAGATCTATAATTTGTTAATACATGATTTGTTTGACAAATAGAAGTGTGTTAATTAATTGGTTTCACTTGTTGTCTCATATGACCCATAGATCTGTCAGAAACTAGGTCACAGTGTCTTCCCCCACATAAAATTTGTAATTTATATTTAATGAGGTGTAAATTCAGTAAGAAATCTACAGGGAAAACAAATCAATATTTTAGATATGTCTTGTAATGGAAACAATATGGTGGATAAACAAATGTTTTAATTGTTTTGTTGCCAGATTCTGAAAACATGAAAAGTAGAAAAAGGCTTTGAACCTTAGTTGAATAATGATTTAACACAAATTTAAACAATGTCTCACACATATTTTAATATATCTTGAAGGAAATATTATTTCACACACACACACACACACACACACACACACACACACACACACACACATACACAATTGCCACTACTTTTAATGCAAAAGGTATTTGTTAATATTACTCTCAAAGTTATGCCATTGTATTTACTGTATTGATAAAAGAAGATTATCAACAAACCTCGAGACTTCATGCCAATGAATCTATTCTCAACAATATCAATTCGTCCAACTCCATGACGACCACTGAAATTTATACATATTCATAATTTTTAGACATATTATTTAAAAATATACTTTGTTGATAATTCTGTCTTTAGATTGTGTGTGTATGGTGTGTGTGTGTTTGTGTGCATGTATGTGTGTGTGTGTGTGCATGTGCATGTTAGACATTTAAAATGTATACCATTTAAAGACATCACATATATTTTCAAACCTCAGCTATTCTAGCATACATATACTTAGATATTAAACTTAATAGACAATTTTCCCTTTTAAAGAAGAAATTTTAATATTTTTTACAGACAGTGTAACATATATCAGTTAGAGACCTCTAATGATGATCAGTATTAGAATCGAAAGAAAATGAACAACAAGTGATCAAATTAAACATTATGTTACTTCTTACACAAAGAACATGCTAACCCTATCTGATTGAGATACATGAAAAGTTCCAAAGGTTCAGATTTGACTGTTCCATCATCTAAGTTCTTTACTTGAACTGGTTTTCCTGTGATAAACAAAAAACAATTAAAATGTAAGATGTTAAAAAATAATAATAAATAAACAATAATAAATAAAATAAATAAATAAATGATTTTTTTTTTTTTTTTTAATTTATTATTTTTATATGTATTATACTGATACACATTATACTATCTTCAAGTGATAAAATTAAATATGTTAACACTAGTTTTCAATTCAAGGTAACTGAAGGATTCGTAAAATAAACCACTCAAAAAGTTTTAAGGTAAAAAAAATATATACTGCATATTATATGTAATTTTACTTACCATATTTGAAATCTATTTGCAGTCTTTCTGCTTTGTCAGGAGCCTTTTCTGGGTTAACAGTCATTAGACACAAATCTTCAGGTGCATGATGGTTAGGATTTTCTAACACACCAGACTCATAGCTAGAATAATTTTTATAAAACCAGTTCGTGAATTTCCCCATCACATTAAAATTAAAAAGTAATGGAGTTTGGGTCTTAATACTTGCACTTGGGAAATAATAAAGTAGTTTATGCTGAAAATACAGTTTTGACTAAACAAACATTCACAAAAAATGAATTTAAAATGGAGGTACTATTAAAAAATGCAATTGTTATTAAAATTAATGAATGAAGAATTATTAAACAATATAAGAATGATAAATTAAATCTTTACCAAACTGCATAAAAGAATTTTATGATGAAACAAATAATTCAAATCCCTCATTAAAAAGAAATGAATAATTTAAAAATTTAGGAACTAATAATGCTCTCTTTGTCACCTGATGTGCATTAAATTGGCATCCATGCTCCATGGACTGTTCAGGGTCACTGGAAGAGGAATTCCTTTTTTCTGAAATTTAAATATTTATTACTGAGTGAAATTTTATCATTAAGCTTAGCTGAACTGTATTAGCTATTAACTTTATCACGAAAGATGTTCTACATCAATATATGTTGCATAAAATAAACCCCAAGAATGCTAATGTCTTGTAGGTTGTCTATAAAATATTTAATACATGTTAAACCTTTTTTTATTTGTTATCCACCCTCAACAATGTGTGACAATTATACAGTAAGGAAAAGCTGGATTGAAAAATGGATTATTAAATACAATCCAAATCTAACAGGCTGAACAAACAATGGTGAATTAAATGGAAATGGTCACTAGCTCAGAGGACTGTTACTATGTTGTACAACATATCTGGAGTGTTAAAAACTGAGGTACATTTCTTTTGTAACATTTAACTCACCTTTGCATACTCAAAGAGTTCAGTTCGTCCAGGGAATCGTTTGTAAAACTCGGGTATTCTCCATGGAGTGATTACCTGTAAAACAGAAATAATGAAAGATAAACTATGCCCTTTATATGTATAAAACAGAAGAAAAATACAATTTATTACTACCAGAATTGAAAAGGAAATAGTGTGTACAAAAAGTTATGCATTCTATGTGGCATCTGTTATCGACTTTAGAAATACATAAATTTGACTCATGTAAATTAAAGTGAATTCCATTTATGTTAATGAGTGATTCACTGTGCTTGGAAGCTGATGCACTCTACCCTGGTCCATATACAGTGAATCACTTAAAAAAAAAAAAAAATCTTTAAATGTCTCTGACCAAAAACATAAGGGAATTGGCAAGGAACTGCTGCTTTGGACGTATGCACAACACCCCCATATTATATGTGCAAAACAGAATGGAAATTTAATGACAACCTGGTAGGAGAAAACTGACAAAACAATTTTGTTGTGCCCCATCTTTCCATATATATGTTGAGCCATACCTTAATGTCTGGGTGGAGGGCATAAGCACCAAGTTCAAATCTAATCTGGTCATTTCCTTTCCCAGTGGCACCATGGGAAATAAAGTCAGCTTTTTCTTTTTTAGCTATTTCCACCATAGCTCTGAAAACAATATTTTATATATATACATAACTGATAAACTGGAATTAAAAATACTAAAACACAATAAGTATTTGACATCAAGGATGGATAAAACAAATACACTGTTGGACAAGTAGCTAACATAAAACAAGGAAAATAATAAAAGTGGAAAATTCATTAATACAAACACACTGGCTGCTACATAATCACCTTCAATCAGTACTAACATAGATGACTGGTTTATATTTGTAACATTTCAGACAATACATTAGAAATTATTTAAATATCTAATTATTAACAGCAATGTGAAAATTATCTTATTATTCATATATGTTTCAATAATAAAGAAAACTAAAAAAGTAAAAGTAGACATTACTTACTTAGCAATAAGTGGGCGGGCCAGAGACGTCCCAAGCAGATAACGATCTTCATACATGGCATTGGCCTGAACAGCCGGCCATATAAAATCCTCGACAAACTCCTTCCTTAGGTCTGGAATAAACATCTGCAAAAGTATAAAACTAAATTATTAAAATACAGATTCAGAGATTTCATACTGATACAAGCAAAAATGTTGTAAGTGTAATCCTATATGATAGTAAGGAAATACAAAATATTTATCATTATAAAGGCTGAGGTGGAATATTCAGGGGAAAGTGAGTTCCATCCATGACAGGTGTGTTTAAACTACCAGTGGATACAAAGATCAGAAGTCAGTTTGAGCAAATCCAAGGTGAGATGTAAGAGCACAAAACCTTCTTTTCTAAATCTCTGAAATTCTTACACTTTACTAGCTTTGAACTTGTAGTTGTTCATAAATGGGTTTTTTTTCAATGACTCAATGTGTGTGTGAATTTATTTTCTGGTTCTGGAGGTATGACTGTAACTGTATAATATCTAGGCCACTTGACTGTCAAAATACATTTATATCAATACTTGATGATATGTGGACAGGCTGTTAGGTCACAATAAAAAAAATATAAAAATTAATTTGGCCATTTCTGATAATCACAGATGATTCTGTATCAAACATAATCCCATACTAATATTTTATTTGTGTTTATAAAGTTATAATCACACATTTGTAGAAAACTCACATTATTATGACTTTTATCTAATGATATGTTTAATATAACTTTTATTATAGTTATTTTTTATATGTCAAAAATCAGAAGAGATCTTGTAATTTTGCATGGAGATAAGTCAAGGATCTAATTTTAATTTTCAATCATCCTCATGAACTCAGATGAATGTTTTGGTGAACATATAAATATTTATGAATAAATAGAAATACAAGTAGGTGCATTAAAGTAAGTTTTAAAATTATTGTTTCTTTTTAGCTGGGCAGGTCCAAATTTCATCAACAATAATCAGTTCCTGAGTACTTATGAATGGTTTATTATTATTATATTTTTTACTATTGTCATTTTAAAAAAAATTTATTATAAATTTTTTTCAATGTTACAAAGATGCCCTAGTGACAGTGTTTTTGTAATTACAATAGCTATTTCTGCTACTTCTTAGTTTACAGTATTCACTGATATTATAGAAAATGTTTACTATTTAGTAATGGGAGAGAACAGTTTCTAATTTCTCACTGTAACAGCTTTGATGTTTGCTGTGAATTGTAAGTGAAGATACATCAAAATTCTATATTACATATCTTATTTTAGGGAAAAAGAATTTTGTGTACTTACAAAAAAAAAAAAAAAATTTAACTAAATAAACAAAACAAAAGTAAATAAAAAATCAAGAAGCAAAAATAAAATCAATAAATAAAAATCAATAAATTAAAACTAAAATAATAATTTACCAAAATATATCATATTAAGCTGAAATGAACATGATTTATGAATACAGATGGATACCTTAACTGCTCCATGCTTTAAAGCTTTTTGTTTTATTGCATCAAAATCTTCATCCTGGCCTATATTAGCCTGCAACAATCAATCAAGAAATAAAAATTAAAACATTAATCATGTTGATTATTTTCACCACATACAGTACAGAAAATACCTTTCTTAACTGTGCATAAAGTGATATTCATTACACACAACACAGTACAAAGTGTCTCTCTGTATACAGTAAAGTACACAAAAGACTATTGTACTAGGGAATTCTCACCATGCAAATACAATATTCATTTTGGATACAAATTGTAAAGACATGCTTAACTGACTCCTTAAAGAAAATGGAAACCAGATAAAGAGATAAATGATAACAAGGTTAAAAATAGAAGACACTGTAAAGTGCGTTCAAATAAAAATGATGTAACAGCTGAGCAATATAACACACACAGACACTAATATGTTATAATGTATCTTTATGTTTCTGTACACCTCTCTATGAATTAATGTGTATCTGTATGTATTTGTGCCTCTGCTTATGTATATGTGTGTCTGTAGCAAACAATTCTAATATATTTATGCACTTAATCACCACAAAACAACACTTTTATGTTTTGATAAAGCCACAAAAACATTTGTTTTTATCAGTGAGTCATGTGGGCATAAAACATCTGTTTGTATCAATTACTAACACCATAATTATATACTAGTGCTGAATGGAATATTTTAAAATATTCAAAAAATTTATTATAAACTAATAAATATTTAAGTAACATTAAAAATAATTATAAATCTGTTCAACAAAATTCCTGAATTTTAAAGATCAAATTGTGCAGACATAAATTATACTAAAATAATACAACTGAAAAAATTCAAAAATTATGGAAATTGGAAAATGATGTAGTATTTTTCACTCTGAATATCTTTAAAAACCAGATAAAATAAATTAAACTAGAGAGGTGGTGTATTGGTCAAGACAAAATTAAACTGTTTATAACAAACTGAAGAATACACATACCAAGTAAGCTATAACTTCATAGCCCTGTTCAATAAGCCAGGTTAGAATACAAGAAGTGTCAAGACCTCCACTGTAAGCCAAAACAACACGCTTTTTACCACTGGACACATCTGCCATTGTTATTTACTGGAAAAGACATAAACAATAATAATAATAAAAATAATAATTTTAAAAAATTCAAAATTTCAGAGAACATAAAATTAACAATATAGGAATCTGACAGAACAATTCTGGCATTTACAGTCAATGAACATTTTACAAATAAATAAATAACCACAAAATTCTCTCTCTCTCTCAAACACACTAACACACACACACACACACACACACACACACACACACACACACACACACACACACACATTCACACACACACGTTGTCATTATAATTATGGTACAAGCTTCTGCGTCAGTTATGCCTACATCTCCTAAAACTGTTAAACGCAAACAACACATGCACTCTCCTAAGTTGTTAATATGTATAAAGTCTTATCGTGATCAGCAACTGGCACCTGTGACCAAGGCAGACTAAATTAAGGTATAATCAAGTAGATTAAAATTCGGCTTGATGAACAGAAAACCTGACATTCTACGGTTTCTTCTGATGAGTAAAGAGTTGAACAATATCTGTTTTTGTTTTTCTTGTTTTTGTTTGTTGTTTCTTGGGAGTTTTTTTTAACTCACTATTAATGTACATTCTAATACAGCTAGCGTATAAAAATGGCATACCTGTAGGCTGTACTTAATATCTGTTCCTCCTAAACCTCCTAACAGAATTCAAAACACTAATTACTTTTATGCACAAACACGTGTATTGTGAGTTTGGGAAACGTGGTCACATATAATAATATATTACACACAGCTATTTGTGTATTACATGCATGCGACGTCATAATTATGTCGCTTGTATTATTTTAACCGGTAACAGATGCGCTTGTTTCAGTTAATTTTTTCTGCAAAAAGAATAGGATTTCTGCCTAACTATTTGTACTTTATATGACCTACCTTTTTTTTTTTTTTTTCCAAACTGAATATGTACTGTGTCCTATATTGCTGAAATAGTACAACGAACAATACACAAACGCGCTTAGCTTTGCGATCGTACTGTGGCGGTCGTTGGTATATCCCGCTCATCAAGGATCATTCTATAACTAAAGCGAGGGGAAGAGATCGACGATTGACATCAACAGAAAATAAATAAAATAAAACATTAACCGTTTATTAAAAATCACTAAAGATTTTCTTTACTATTTTATTATCTGTCAATGATTTTCATTGAGAATTGTTTATACTTAGTGAGATTTCACCCAGGTATCTAAATGGAAGCGTTCAATATTCAAGGCGATTCGAACAACGCGCTGCCGTATAAATACGTTAATTGGAACGTTAGATGTATGAATAATAGCTGAGTTGCAATTAAATTATTTTCTTCTTATCCATTTAAGAAACACACACAGACACACTATGAATGTAGGACAAAAGCCCCCCAGTCCAAAAATGTACAGACGGGCAAAAGACCCTGGATTTGCAGGGTACGACAAAAGCCCCGTCAGTAAAAAGTCAAGGTAAGGTAAAAAAAACAAAGCTCTCGAGTGAAAAAAACACACGGTAAGACACACCCTCCCACCAGAGATGGAATGTATAGTAGGACTGCAAACAACCACTTTATTAAAGCTTATATACATATACGTCTTTATCAAAATCAGCATATGTAATAATAGCATGAACACCAACTGCAATAATAATTACAATTAAGATGAAGAATACAATTTGAAGACAGAATTCATGTCACGAAATGAGATAATGTAGCTAAGTACATTTGGGGAATTTCACCGTTTTGAAAACTAAATATAATTTCCGAAAATAATGACAAAAACTGACGAAAACTCCAGACGTCACTGGATGCTATAACTTCATGACAAAATAATTTAAGATATGCTAAGTCATTTATATTCTAATGTGAATTACTTTTAAAGTTAATCAGTTATTAAAGCTGATCACACCCAAATTTACTTCAGCGAATAACTAATTACGTAAATTCCATGTTTTGATAATTAGGTATCAGGGGAAAAAAATAAACAATTGTCGAATTATTATTATCATTTATTTATTTATTTATTTATTTATTTATTATTATTATTATTATTATTATTATTATTATTATTATTATTATTATTATTATTATTATTATTATTATTATTATTAATATTGCTGGCTTTTGTCCTACCTTGTTTTTTCACTGGGGGGCTTTTGTCCTCAAGGGTACGTCCCACATTTATTCGTAGTTTGGGGGCTTATGTGTATAAAAATAGATAACGTAATTTTAAATTACATGTAATTTTGATTTTATTTTATTTTTCATACGTCTCTCTCTCTCTCTCTCTCTCTCTCTCTCTCTCTCTCTCTCTCTCTCTCTCTCTCTCTCAAGAACTATCCTAAACATATTTATATTTTCATCAAGAATTAAACTTTTGTGATAATTTGTATGGATATTGTGTACATTAAATGTGTAGAACCGTCTAAAATTCAAGCTGATTTCAAATTGTTAGCATTAAGGATGAATTATGTGCATTCAAAACTATAAAGCGCTTAAAACGGATGTGACGTACACATCAGTTATTATCTGAATCAAACCTCTTTTTTTTATGTCAAAGTTTTGTAGATCAGATTAATAGACAAGAAAACAGAACGTATCAAATACAACACAACGTATTACGCTTGTATGCAGAGGACAAAGAAGGTATGAGTGTGGTAAAGTGAATCTTAAAAAAACGCCCACAAAACCAGAACGCAGCATATAACGGGACCGAGGTAGAAAATTATATCGGAACTAACGTTGTTGCATGTGTATTACATGCTGATATATCACAGCAGCTCACATAACTAACGGCTTATATATTCAGAGGAAATAGCACTTAAATATAATATGGTATTCGGTTACAATGGTGTTAGTAAATTTAACCGCTGAGGTCGTGAGTAAAATGCTGCTGCTATTTTATTAAGTATAATTATAATTTAAAAATGTGTTCCATTCCCTGCAGAATCTGTTTCTTGTTCTTTTTAATTATCATCATCATCGTCAACAGCAGCAGCATTTTTATTATTATTATTGTTATTATTATTATTATTATTTTGTCTTTATTTCTACTACTGCTACAACTAATACTACTGCTGCTGCTGCTATTACTACTACTACATACCACTACCACTACAAACAACTGAGTAATTGTGTACGATGTTTATAAAATAAATTTCATATATTATTATCTTAAAATGCGGTCTGAAATTCACTAGTGTTATTTACAATTCAGTCTTTACAAGAGGCGCCCCGGCAGTCGCTACACACAGAAAATTCCTCCAGTAATTTCAAGGTTGTCTGCATTTAATAATTAAAATCTATTTGTATCAAAATCGAATAAAACAGTTTTCCAACTGACATTGTGATAGTCGTTCTACAAAACTGAATGCAAATTGTAATTATAAAGGAATGTATTTATTTATTGTATTTAAATTTTATTATTTTATTTTATTTTATTTTATTTTATTTTATTTCAGCAGAATATAAAACAGACAATGCCTTTAAGAGGTAGGTAAATAAATATTCAATAGTTACTTATTATATTAGTATTTGGTTCACGGATAGATACAGTTATCTAGGCAGTGTGCTGTAGCTCAGTTGTTTTATGTTGTGAGGCACGATGAGAAGCAGGATCACTTCTTGTCGGTACCGTCATTAACCATCTCCCATTCTTATTACCAAAGGTAGAATTTTACAATTTCTTATTTAAGTAAGGCGAACTGTATATACAACTATCATTGCTGTTGATTGACAGGTATACACTCTGGTGTAACGGAAGTGTGTTTCTTCTCTCGTATTACACTGTATAAATTAAACGAAATTTTACTAAACAAATGTTAGTTATCTAGTTCTGCTTTACATTTATAAGAAATAATTTTATAAAAATATTAGAACATATTATTAGTAATTTAGCTTTAACTGATTGGCAAAGAATGGCTCATAACAGTCGCCATTAAACTGGGGGAAAAAAGGAATCTAATTATTAATAATAATAATATAATAAATAAATAACAATAATATATAAACAACTACAAGAACAACAACACGTACTTCTGGAAACACGAGTAGTAGTAGTAGACATTCGCATTTTTACCCACACACAACCTCCCATTTCCACGACTGACTGTAACTAGTGAGTATTGTTTCAACAGAATATCAGATGGAAGGGGTGGATTTAGTGGTGACTGACAAAATGAAAAATGATTTCGACGATGCAGGCTATATCCTTGTAAGGTACGCACAGCTACATTTATTATTTATTTATTTATTTTGTGGAGAGAGAGAGAGAGAGAGAGAGAGAGAGAGAGAGAGAGAGAGAGAGAGAGAGAGAGAGTAACCAGTTAAATAAGTAACTAAGTAAGGAAGGAACGTATTTTTATTATACATTTTATAACAACTATACTGTAAGGAAAAAAAAAAAGTAATTTGAAAAATATTTTTTCAGAAAGCTTTTTAACAAAGAAGAATTGGCTAAAGTTAAAGAAGTTCTGGAGGGAAATGACGCAATTATGAAGCATGCATATCTGGTTAGTAGTTGGATTATGTTGCCCGCGTTTATGATTGTTTATATATATATACTACTATTTCTATAACACGAATGTGCAACTCATTAACATTTTTTATATGTGATACTGTTTTTTTTTTTTTTTTTGGGTTGTTATAATGGTATCTTAAAGAAGCAGTGTTATTATTTCTAAATGAGAAAAATAACACGTTATAATAAATAAAACTACAGTCATGTACTTAAATAAATTCTCTCAGTATCTCTCTTTTTGTCTCATCACAATACATTGCTTAAGGGCATAAACAGTATATTTAATTAAATTATTTATTTGTTTATTTGTTTATTTATTTATATACCATTTTTAATTTGTTTGAAGATATCAGATGGACATGATCGTAAGAGTAAGATGTGTTTGTGGAGTCATCCAGGAAATGACGTCACTGGTATGGTAGGTCGTTGTGAGAAGGTGGTTGGAACTTGTGAAAAGGTATTTTTTTTTTTTTTTTTTTTTTTTAGTAATTTTATTATTATTATTATTGTCTTACTACATTTTACAAAATATTATTATTTTTAAAAAGTAAGTTATAAATTAATACAAGGATGAAACGTATGTTTCTGAAGGACGAATTAATGTATGTATAAATGTTTCACATAAGTATTGATGCCGATGTTTATAATGATGTTATTATTAATAATAAAGCTTAAGTATTTTGTTTGTTTTATGAGATGGTTAAAAATGCAGTTATTATATTTAGACAAACTGTAAATACATGTAAATAAATAAATAATTTCTAAATACAGCTTCTTGGTGGAGAAGTGTATCATTACCACACAAAATTAATGATGAAGGAAGCACGAACAGGTGGACGACATCTCTGGCATCAAGATTATGGGTTAGAAATAATTTTCTAATTCACAAAAAAAAAAAAAAACATTAATAAATAATATTTTATATTTTGTATATTTTGTTTTCATGGAGCTTTCTGATTAATGCAGTGCAGTTATTTAATAAGTCATTCACTCGTTCGACAGATACTGGTACAAAAATGGTTGTCTCTTTCCCGATATGATGACTGTCTTCATTGCAATTGATAGATGTCACAAAGGAAACGGTTGTCTTGAGGTTAGACTAAATATACTAAAGAGTTTTTAAATTTTGAATTTTCGCAGAAGAAATGGGGGAAAAAACAACACCAGTAAAATAATAATAAAATTAAGAACTTTTAATATTTTAATATTATCTGGAGTATTATCTTTCTCTCTCGTTAAAGTCGCAGTCGTCATCATCCAAATCGTTTTTTAGTTTGTTTGTTTTGTTGTTGTTTTTTTGTTTGTTTGTTTTATCGAAATTGACAAATTCTTTTACAGTTATGATCATGTTTGAGAATGTTTGGTTTTTGTGGTGTTTTTTTTTTTTTTCTGTAGCATTAGCATACTCAAGCCTCGTTTCATTCTAACTTTATTTTATTTTATTTTGTTTAACTTTTTTATTTTTATATATTTTTAATTTATTTATATATTTCCACGTCTATTTCTTTTCCTATGGTATTATCAGCAAAACAATGTTGTTGCAGATACTAGAGGAGTCGCAGAAATGTGGGCGTATTGATCACGATTTTGTGGGGTCCCAGCAGGGTGCAGACCTTGAAAGAGTAAAGGAACTGGAAAAGAAATTGGAACATCTTTATGTTGAAATGCAGCCTGGTAAGAATGTCACAATGTAAATATATATATATATATATATATATATATCTTATAAACAGTGCAGTATACATTGCGTGAAATCGTACATGACCTGCTGATCACAATGTACATAAACTGCATAATCGTGTAGTACTTCACAGGTCAGATGTGTAAACTAGTAAGACATCGTGAGTAAGGTCAAAATAAACTGGTAAGAGTGACATAAGTAAACAACTTAAGTTTAAAAGAAATAATCCCAAAGCAAATGTATAGCACAAAGCTGGTAACAGAATAAGATCAAAAGTTAGATAAACTGAAGGTTTCTCCTGTTTGTCTGAAAGTGACAGGTGCTTCTGTTATCACGTATACTATAAAAAAAGTAATAATTTATCTATTTGAAGCTTTTTTTTCTTTTTTTAAACATATTTTATTATTGTTATCTTATTGCATTTTAATAAAAAGCAAGATAAAACGAAGCACTTTGTTTTAAAAAGAAAGATGTATAGTCTAGTATCTGTTAAGAAATAGCTGCAACCATTTTTTTTTTTTTTTTTTTTTTTTTTTACCATACCATCAGAATACATGTATAAGAAGTTTGACACGTCAGTATATAAATGTACTGATGTATAAAAAAAACCTGTTTTAGGAGATGCTCTGTTTTTTCACTGTAATCTGCTACACACTTCAAATGCAAACAACAGTCCTGACAGACGGTGGGCATTTCTGTGTGCTTACAACAAAGCCAGTAACAACCCTGTGATCAAACACCATCATCCCCAGTACACACCACTCGTCAAGGTATGTCCCTCTCGTGTACACACGTGTGCAAGCATTTTTGTAGGCCTGTTTAGCTGGTATAATATTGTTTTCTTCTCAAATGAAACTGAATTTGTTGATACATTATTGTTTACAAGTCTGTATTCCAGAAGTATTGTTTACATATACTGCTGCCTGTAGAACATTGTCTTTTAACTGGAAATGATGCTATTGAATATCTTTTTTTCTTCTTCTTCTTCAGTATTTATTATTGCCACGGAATCCTACTTATAATGTAGTGTCAGAAATAAAAATTTAAATTTATTTTATGTAAAACCATTTAACTTATGTTTGAAACTTGATTAAACACACACGTTTTTTACTTTTTTTTTATTAAGGTTCCCAACTCGGCTATAGCTGAATGTATGAATATGACAGATGTGGATGATAAAGAATTTTTAAATCCTACAGAAGACAAGACAGTGAAAATAGATGCCAAATAAATCCACAAACTCTGCTTATTCCAGGACTGAACAACTGCTCTAGAGTCCTCTGTCTTTCATATTTACAATTATGCATATAATGTTAGTTTCTGCAGATAATACAACAAATTGGGCAGACATAATTGTTTCTGCAAATCTGAGCAGAGAACACTATAATTTCAGCAGGTGAAAGAATAACAAACAGAAGACAATGTAACCCAGTCAGATTACATTGTAATTTTGATAGATGACCTGTACTGGATATTAAGGCAGCATGCAACAAAATTAAAAAATAAAGTATTAATGAATCTGCTTTAACTTGTCTTTTCGTAACAAATAAATAATAAAATAAATTATACATAACAGAAATAACAATAAAAATTAAATAGTAATTAATAAAAATGATAGAAAAGAAACAGAGGTAAGTAAATAAGAGTAAAAGTAAATATGCATTCATGTTCTTGTAAATTAATAATATAAACTGCAGTATACAAAGGATGTTTTAAATAACGTTACTCTTGATAATAATTGTATTATTATTATTTGAAAGTCTTAAAATTTTTACATTTTGAAGTGATAGAAATAGTATAATACAACAAATATATTAATGGTATAAAAACATAATTTATTACTTTTTGTTATACATATACATTTTTTCTGATTAACAAATACAATAATAAAAGCACTTCATACTTTATAATGTTTATCTACAATTAAAATACAGTGTTCAGTTTTAACTAATATGGACAAATCTGTGAACTGTCTTCAGTAATAAAATGTCAGCTGAAAGACCAAGCATTAGTGTAATTTTATTTTCCTCCAATGAGCATATTTAAATTTAAGGGAAAAAAAATAAAAAAAAAAGGAATAAAAATAAAAATAACAAACTTAAGAAAAAAAATAAAAAAAATGAACAATTGTAAAACAAAACAGTAATGTATGTAATATTTAGTGAAACGTCATCCATATTCACCCTCTAAAATATAAATAAAAAAAATGAACTAAAATCACAAAAAAGAAGCCCTAAACAAAACATCTGATATATACATTACTTGTACTAATTAAATTACATCATATATTTTGAGTTATTCAGTTGCAAGTATCTTGATCTTCAAAAGTTACAGAAGCTTTCGTAGAAATTAATATTAGTAACTATTCCACTTCAAATACATTATCAACCAGTGTGAAAAAGGTGCAGAAAATGTGCTTAATACAGAGCAACACTTATAAATCTGCCATGTGACATAATTTTACTTTCTTATTAGAAAAATTATTCATTTTATATGTTGCAACATTTCACTTCAAATGTCAAGCAAGCTACATTTTATTTTTAAAATAAGAAAAAAGATATTCGATTACAGAGATTAGACAACTGCACTGTATTTTAGTACCATCTAGTAATAACAATGTAAAAACAATATCTATGCTATGGAAGGAGACTGTTACTTATAATAAAATTGAAAGTAAACAGCAAAAAACTGAAATTAATGACAGTGATTTCTTCATTCCCTCCCAAATAATAATAATAATAGTAATAGTAATAAAGAAAAAAGACTTGTGCTGTAAGTAAAATTTAAGGAATACTTGTTTAATATGAGACCTAAAAATAAAATAATAATAATAATGAAGGATATACTATTGCTACTAGCCCTAAAATTGTTTTATCAGCAGTTTAGTCAGTGAGAAAAATATTGTAACCCTGTAATTAAACAGTAGAGACTGGAACCTGTCCTCCTGTATTTATAAAAGTGTTCATATTAAATAATGTATACACAAACTTTATTTGCTTGTTGAAGATAATGGCCAGATAAAAGCAAATTTATTATCTTTACAGTTGAGATTCAAAATAGTCAGCTTCATTTATGTCAGTATTGGTTACTTAATTTAAATGTGGCAGTATCATCAATGTGAAATCATATCACAAAAAAAAATAAAATAATAATAAAAATAAAACACCATAACTAAAATAATATATAATATAATTAAATAAAAGTAATGAGATATAAAGACAACAATTAGTGCATGATTGTGACTGATAATATGAGACTGGTGTGAGACATGAAAATGCATTTTATGTGCTGTAACTAAATAATTGACTACTGAAACATAAATAAAGGTGTAGAGTTAAAATGAAGTACACTAGTCTACTAATTAATTTCTTGATTAACAGGTTATCCATTTCATTACAGATGGAAACACTACAACCGTATTAGTTAAATAATCTAAAGACTACTTTCTGTTTCTTCCTTTTCATTCATCTTTCAAGATAAGGTAAAATAATATATTCCAAACTGCTGTCAACATTTCAGTTTTCAAACAGAAAACCTTCTGCATCCAGTACTTATTTTGTTAAAAAGAGTATAAAACCGAATTAAAAACTGGCTTTAAAACTATTATTGTCAACTAATGATAATCTCTACTTAATAACAATAAATCATGATTCTTGTGTATGTTTGCTTTTGATCTTAATGCTGACATACTGACAAAAGTATTCTTTTTTTAATATGTACTAATTTCAAATATTTCATGAAACTTTTTGAATGCCACAAAAATACTCTTGTAATATAAAGCTTTTTACACAATTTTGAGGTTCCAGTTGCGTGTTGTTTTTTTTTTTTTTTTTTTTTTAAATAGTTAAGTTGTCACTGTTAATGTATATGCACTATGTTGTTGCCATGGTGAAGGGTGTCACTTGAAACATAAAACAAATATTACACACTCTAACTGGCTTCAGTTGACCAAAGTGAGGCAATGGAACAGCATTGGATGAGCATCGACTGCAGAAAATCTGAAAATGAATAATGTGAGCTATATATGATGCTGGATTATAGTAACATGCACTTCACTGAAAATTATATATATAACGAGATTCAATATATTAATATTTAGTAAAACCAGTTAAAGAGAAATGTATTCTGAATCAGTGAGACACAGAAACACACACACATACGTTTCCATGAAACTGTGATTTGAAATTTTTATTTTTACCATAACTGATATTTAACATTTTGCCAAACAAGAATTTAGTAATTCTACTGTGAAATTAAATTGAACAGCACTAAATACAAACCTTTCCACAGTTTCTACAGTGGTGCCTACGTCGAACAAAGGTAAAAGGCACAGCACAAGCCATACAGGTTGGTGACATTTCATCAGGAATCCATTCAGGTGGTTCTAATGGGAAGAGAAATTAATTTAAATGCTTTCATAAAATCTTATGTTTCGCAAGCGTACATTCACTCTGTCCTTTGTTTATGTAAGACAAATGCATAAATGATTTTAAATTATTAATGTATCCATTCAGATACAAATAGATGATAAAATATTAAATAAATACAGAAATGATGATTATGATAATGGTGATAATGATATCAATAAAAACACCACCAAAAACAATCCAATATTTTTGATAAAATACTGGGGGAAAAAAAGAAATAAATAAATTAAAAAGAATTCAATATAAGAAATATTCTGTAAAGGTTTTAATTACCTTGGTTCTGTCTAATACGCTGGTTCCCAGTGTAACTATGTCGTTGTCCATTATTCCTGTCAGTACTTCCTTCGTTTGAGTGATTTATGTTGTTGGCTAATCCAGTCCTCATCTCCTTTTTGTTATCTGCAACAATCAGTGGTTCAGAACAATTCAGATCAAACACAGCCCTCAGAATGTTTCGCAGGTCACTAGCAAAGTTGGTCTGAAGCTGATCAGCAACACCTGAAAAAATGAATACAAACATCTTTAGATACATCTAAGTGAAATTTAAAAAAAATCTTTCAAAATCATAAATACAAATGTATTTCACCAGCCAAAGAAGAAAAAAAAAATTAAAAAAAATGACATCTTCTCAAAAAACTGAGGGTGGGGTTCATATAAATATAAATAATTTAAAAACTGTTTTTAGAATAAATTTTAAAAATTTCATCCTTTTAAACAATCATAACTACAGCACTAGATAAATTATAAGCAGATATGTTTAACCAACCTGATATACAGACAAAAAGTCTGTGAATCATGTCATTGCTGCTTCGAAAGCGTAACCTAGCTTCATTTCTGGATGCCAGTTCGGCTGCTTGGATAGCAAGAGCTATTTCCTCATCATCATGACATTCAGAATTGTAGGAACTTGTCTCACTACTTGCACAGCTAGAATATTAAATATGAGACCAATACAGGTTTACAGGTATTCATTGAAATTCAGTATAAATTAATGTAAAATGTTAAGACAGGTATGTTACAAATAATTTTAATATAATAAAATATTAATACACACAATTTAAACTCTTATATTTATATACCTTTCACGGTCCCATTCACAATCACTGGCAATACTTGAGACACTTTTAAAACTGGAGCAGCTGCTCAGACTTTCAGCATACCTCAGCTGGTGGATGCTGGGAACAGCCAAGGAATCAATGCAGTTATTCTCCATGCCATCACAAGGTGCTGTTGTCTTGGTGGTGATTTTATCGAAAGGATTGGTGCCAGAAAAGGAACCGTTTCTTTTGTCTCTTCCAAATATTTGATCAGACTGAGAGTTTTTAGTTTTCGAAGCAGGCACATCATCTTGTCTAACAGAAGTATTTGGCTCAATGTTAAGTCTTTCAGTAGTTATTTCACTGTCATCAACAACTAAAGATGGATTACTAGTGGCATGAAATACACTTTGTTGGGACACAGCAGTATTATTAGAAATATCAACATCTGCACAGACATTTTCATGTCTTTCATTATTAGAACTTTCTGAGCGGATGTATTCAGGAGTATCAGAAACAGTGGTTTCAGGATATTGAGAGTTCTGTCCCATAATGGCAGAGCATTCAGCGTGATCTGCCATGGGAACATTAGCACTGGCAGATGAAGCTTTCTTCTTTGAGTATTTTCTGCATTTTGATCTTTTACTTTTTGCAGGTGAAGTCTGATTTTCACTACTGGTGGAAGATCGGCAAGAATAATCAGAAACAATGGTTCTCTTTCTTAAGGCTTCGTTGGAAGGAACAGACCTGTTGACAATATCATTTACTATGTCAGCACACATACTAACTATAGACAAGCTCGTGTTGTTACCATTAATTAAAGAAGAATCATATCCACTTCTGAAATCAGTGCTACTTTCATCATTGTCAGACATCTGAGCCTCCCCAGCTGCACTGAACATCGAGGACTGTTCTTCGCCAATGTGCATCGAGTCAGAACTGCTGACATCCTCACCCAAACCCTCCCTATCACAACTATCAATATCACATTTTTCATTGTCCTCAAAGAAGTCCTTTTCTTCAGTACTGTCATGCCTGGATCGTTCAACGACAGTCATGCATGATGAGGAGTTAGACATTGTTCCAGCAACAAAATCTTTCTGAGCAGTTGGTGTAACAGGACTTCCAGAATTTGGAGTGTGAACAATGAAAGGTTCGCTGAAAGTTTCTTCGTACAAATACTGATATCCTGAACTCTCGATCGTGTCAGTTTGACCATTGCCATTGTCAGTCTCGGATGATAATTTTGACAGAAAGTCAGGTTCCTCAGCACTGCAGAGAGCTTTTTCCAACATGAAAAGCTCTTCTTTAGACAAAGTATACAACAGTTCCCTAAAACAAATACGAATTAAATTTGTTAACAGTTTTATGAACTAATTGTCAAAAGGTTCTATTTTTAAAATAAGGCATAAAAAAAAAAAAAAAAAAAAAAAACATTACTGGGGTAAATTCATATAAATTTGAAAATATATAATTTGGTCTGGGAATGGTGAGAAATTATGAAAAAGAATTACAATATTCTTAAACAAATGTCACCAAACAAATACAATTATTTTAGTTTTGCTTCATCTCAATCCATTTAAGAAAAAAAGAATTTGTATTTTTCAAAACATCAATGTATTTCAGACTTACCACATGTTCAGAATATAATTAATTTAGCATAAACAAAGAACAACTATTAAAGTACAATAATAAAAAACTCAACAGTTTTTACCTTATTTTGAAAAGCAGGGTTTGGAATGGTCTAAACATATCAGACATGTTCCATGGATCATTATCTGGATTCAAAGGTCCTTCTGGGTATATCAACAATCCACTGAAACAGAACAAAATGTTAAAAAAGTTGAAAATTTTAAATCAATACACATATAAAAAAGACTAAAAACAAAGAAATACTGCTACTAGCTTGATGAAGAAATACATTACAGATTATATTATAATAATATATTTTGAATTACATACCAGACTATGGCAAGTCTAGGAATGGTAAACATGAGTGCTGGATCATATTCATCAATCACTTCTTGTTTCAAATGTCCAAGTCGAACAGCTCTGAAAGAATACACAATGTAAGAAAATGAATAAACAATCTTTACTGTTTTTGTTATGTAGCAACAAAGCATTTCAAACATTCTGAAAGAATTATAATCACAGTAATCTCGAAAAATGGTATTTACAAAAATCAAAAAATGTTTAATATGTTACCTGGCAACAGTTTCTGAATACAACACTGTCATTTCTTGTATTGTATCATACTCCTTCATTGTTTTCACAGGTACCATAGCACTCACGTAACTGTAAACACAAAATCTTAATTCATTTAAAATATTAAAACTTTTATTTAATAATATGTATTAACATTACAAATATCTACTTCCAGCAGGAAAATTATCTTTCTTTGTTAACAATGTTATAGTACTCCAGTTGTGAAACCTTAAAAACTGATATTCCACATTAAATATTTCAAATATAAATGCAGTCATAATTAATATTAATGTAGAAATCTATTCAGCTTTTTGAAATAATCAGTATTAAATATATTTTTGTTGAAAAACAAAGTACTAAAGAATCTACAATAACCAGACATATATTATTTGTAAAAAATAAACAATTTTTTCCCCCACTAATCATGTTCTGATTTTAACAACTGTAAGTGTATAATGTATTATGGCAATTATGTTTGTTTTTTGTGTGACTATGTTTGTAATATAAAAAAAGGGTTACCTTAGTTCAAATTCAGCGAACAGCTTATCAAAGATTATTAATGCTTCTTTTATCTGAAAAGTCAAGCACAATAATTTTTGACATTTAATATTCAACAACTGAAAAAAGAAAAAATATATATATATACAAGCTGTACTGTAATATTAATGTACAAGTAAAGTAATTATAAACACATATAAAAATTTAAAGTAGTAAAGTAAGATTACAACAGGAGAAATTATAAATGCAACACTGCTGTGAAGAATCACTGTAGAATAGAAATATAACTAAAGTAATACATTTTTCTATTGAATGTCACCTGCTTACCCTTTCCGTATAGTCATTAACATTTCTTAGACACTGTTCTCTCAGCATAGTACGCAGACTGTCAAGATTTTTTGTAAGAGCGCGAGCAAGAGGGCGCATACTAGCACTTTCCACTTCTCTGTTCATAATGCTTGAACCAGCAGCCAAACACTATGCAGAAGAAAACAGAGAAATAAGTAACACTGAATTTGTAAGTTACAGTCATTATTATAATTCAGAAACAATTCTTAACAATTCATATCACATTTTTAATTTTCAGCTCCTAATTTGCAGAATAAATGTAGTAATAAATATTAATACATTATCTTCTGGAACAGTTTCTTCTGAATAATTTTCCTAGCCACTGAAAAATGTATAATATATAAGCTATGTTATAATTAACATCATAAGTTTGTAAACACAAACAATTCTAAATTATGTTAACTGCTGGAAAAAAAAAAGAATTTCAGATAAAAAAAAAAAATTGGTAATAAAGAAAATACTAACCTCTGCACCAAACCATAGCTGTCCAGAGAGATTTTCTTGAACAACATCATCTGGAAATTTTACCCTGAAATCTCGACTGGCTCTCTGCCCTGGAACAGCCTCATCCATGATCATCTGGATGATATTGAGCACTTTGTCCTGAGAGGCTCGCAACTGGCTCACTAGTGTAGAACATCGTTCTGGATCTTTCCTACCATCAAAACTATCAAGTTCTGCAGCTACTAGATTCAGTTCTTCATCACAGTAAAAAAATTGAGCAAGAAGTGATGTATCTGTTTTCTGTAAAACAAAGTAGTATGAAACTAATATGTCCACCATTTTAAAGTTGTAACAAACACTATTTACAATATAATACTGATTATGTCAGGTTTTAAATTATTATCTTGTATTAATCATCCTACTGCCATGATGGATGTTATTCTGAAGTGATTTGGGTGTTTAGTAAACAAATGTTATTAATATAAAATAGAATTATTATTTCAGAGAGAGAGAGAGAGAGAGAGAGAGAGAGAGAGAGAGAGAGAGAGAGAGAGAGAGAGAGAGAGAGAGAGAGACCCTGAGGGCAAAAGCCATCAATAATAATAATAATAATAATAATAATAATTCGACCATTGTTTAATGTTTTCTCCTAATTATCAAAACACCGAGAGAGATGTGGGTTGCAAGAAAATACTTTAAAGTTTTATATTTTCATTTATGATGATTTGACTGAGGGCAACATTTGTGTAATTCATTATCTTTTTTCTTTTCTTTTTTTTTTTTTACTGCCCCAAAATTCATCCATACGAATTGTTTTACCTTAACGTGTTTCTGGAATGTACAAAACTGGGCAATATACCGAAATTAAGACATTTTGAGACTCTATTTTCTAGATTCTACGAGTACGAGTATCTAAATTTCAATTCACGCTAGGTTTAATGAAGATTTAGATTATTATCTTTCCGACTTTCGTATTGCTGTTAGTATGTTACGGTTAGCTAAACTACAGTTAGATTAAAATAGATGTCAGTCTAATTTTCGTTTAAAAATGAATACAGCTGTGATATGCTGACAATAATCTGGAGATTAACTTGAATAAAAGAAAAAGAAACACAATGACACATTCCGGAAGTACCTGCCCTCCCTCTTACACTCCTGTTGTAGAAATAATGAACAAAGTAGTCTTAAAAAAAAATTAAATTTTTATCACACTTATAAAATTTACCTTAGGTCTGTATAACCATTTTCTTATAGAATTCATCATGTTGTTTTAAACTCCGTTCGATATTAAATTATATTTTACACGAAGACAGCATAAAAACATATTTCAAGTGATAAGTCGTCTCAGAAACCAAAAGAGAATAGCCATGTTTCTACGTCACGACGCGCGTCACAGATTCTATAAATATGTGCATGTATTCTGTAAAGTGTAAGTTAAAAGTCAAAGGCGAACCCATCAAAACGTATGGAGAAATATTGAGTATTTTCTGAACGTATGACACGCTTTCGAAATTTTAAAATATTATATTTATGACAGTGTTTCATAAAATACTGGAGTAACTAATGTCTAATATTTAATAAAATAAGAATGGTTATATGTTTTAAAATAACTCACCTCCTAAAAACTGCATGAATGCAATAATGCACAGCTGGTTAGTCATATTTAAAAGTCACTTTAACAATAAGCATAATGGTACTCAGATTAAATTGTAACTTTGTTTATAAAGGGCCTTATCCCATGTGATTATTTAATTTATTAGACATCAGTCTTTGGGATGTAATTTGGCAACCAAAAATTAACGTACCTGTGTTTGTCAGGGATTTGATTTTTCATTTCTGTTAATGAATTGAAATCACTATAAATTCAAATGAGCTTGTTATCTTCCTGGCATATTTTACTTTTAACAATAAACTTGTAAGTATACAGAATGTATTTCCTTATGTCATTACAATTTATATCTTGACTAGCCTGAAAATAGATTAAATTGAATGTATGCATTTTGTGTGGTTATTTGAAATCACAATGTGATTAATATATTTATAATCAATATTTAAAGAAATGTTTTTTATATATAAATAAAATTTCTTAATAAATTGATTTAATTTGATTTTGTTAAAGAGAGTTTTGGAATAATTTCAAAGCTTTATTAGTTGCTCTACGAAATACGGAGAGATTTACACAAGGAAAAATCAATCGACTGTTTCACTGTTAAATAGTAAAATTGGAAGACTGTCTAGTTTGGTGAATCTGAAAGTTATGGGAAATAATTTATTTATTTAATACTTTTGGAATTTATAATGATAAATTAATACTTCAGATTATTTCATTATCAAAATGGATGACACTGATAGCCAGTTTGGCCCAGACTGGAATGATGATCAGAAAATGTCTGTTATGTTTGCACCGTTCAGAGAGAAGTCTTTGAATCCACAATCGTGGGATAAAAAATTAAAATTCTGGGCGGATTTAATAATGAGAGATTTTAAAATGAATCATGACTTTGTCATAGATCTTAATGAACTGTCTACCCGATTTCTGAGAAAAGGAAAGAAACCTAAATGTCTAGAGACAGTAATTCAAGAAATGTTAAGGTAAACAATTTATAAATATAATAATTTGAAATATATTAATTTAATAATAATAATAATTGTATTTTAAATATTTTCCAGTTAAAAATTATTTACTAGAAATTGTTTTACTTTATACAGAATGAAAAAACTTCAAACATTACAAGAATTTCATCAAACTAATAACAGTGGATGGATATCTTGGGGTATGTCAACATTTGTGAAACGACCATTAAATTGGGGTTTAGGATTAGTTTTAAAAAACACTGATGAAACATCTGAACAGTTTATTATCACAGAACTACTAAAGGTTTGTTTTGATTAGTTATCATGCTATTACTTACTCATAACTGAAATAGATTTTTAAATCACATGCAACACAGTTTTACTTTAAAAGCAACTTATTATATGATTGTCTAGTATGTTTATAGGTTAACTGATAACTTTATTTATTTAATTTCGTCATTATTTTGTGTACATACATTTATAGCCAAAAATGTATTTAAGAATAGTTAATAAATAAATAAAATTTACAGACTAAAACTCAAGATTCAATTTCTGAGGATTCCTTGAACAATCTGTTTCTTTGTCTAATGAGGATAAATAATACTTAATCACAGAATTCTATGTTTATTTTATTTTGTTGATACGTTCAGCTTTCCATTTATTCCATAATCTTTTTACAACCCCCCCAGCAAACAGAAAAATTGGCAACCCCCCAAAAAACAACAACAAAACATAAACATAAATTTACAATATTTTCATTTTTTATAATTTGTAGGAAGCTGCCTCTCAATTACTGGAGAATCATTATGCTTCAGTAAGCCATGAGTCGACAGACAATATTGTTGAAATGGCAACTGTACAGGAGGAAAATCAAGATCTGTGTAAAAACGACTCAGATTTAAACCTTGTACTCACCCAGCTGGAGAAGGAGAAGAAAATTATCAGAATGCAGATAAATGAAAATGATGTGGTTTGTTTTTATTTCTTACAATTTATACACTAAACATACAAAGAAGATTATGTCTGAAACTTCATCTCTTTCTAAACTTTTCCAGTTAAAGATCAAATATTAACATTCTGGTTTCCATAGCTCTTACAACTATATTTCTTGTTTTGTTGGCAGGGATATGATTTTTGGTACTTTTTATGTTTTCTTCTTTTTTTAAAATATTTAATCTAATTTATTATATATTTTTTTTGTTATTGTTATTTTATTTTATTTTATTTTTAGGTAAAAGTATAATTTTATTTTTACAGATAGTAAAATTTTGTAAGAAGAATGAGAAGCAAGTGAAACCTATTGAAGAACTGGAGCTGAATGTAAACAGGTACTTCCTGTAGTATTCTAAATTTAAAAAAGCTTGTAAACATAATTCAAAATAAGTTATAAATCCAGAAAGACTGATAAAGAGTCACCAGACAGGTTATTATAGATCATACAGAATGGAATATTTCTGTGTGTGAAATTACATAATAGAAAAGCGTAATCAGTAACATGAAGACAACCAAAATAATTTTTTTTTTTCCTACCTTATTATTAGCAAAGATTTGTGTCCAATAACAAATAAAATAATCATTTGAAAAAATAAAAATGTATTGAGGATATTTATCCTCCGTTGGTGAGAAGTTTAGAAAATTTTTGATAAATGTTTATTTAAAGAATATTCAGTGTAAATGTATAATATTATCATAGAGATAGTATCATAATTATGGTAATAAATACAGATTGTTTTGTCTTACACTTTCTCTGACATACATATCTTACATGTAGTGGTACCTGTCTTGTACAGATGCCTGTAGAGCCAAGAAAAAGTCTCCCTATATTGCAGGGGTCCTCTCTTCACAATGACAAAAATTACAATAACATATTTACAATCTTTCTTCACATCCATTACACCAGTACCCCATAACAGATATAAATCATTGTAGTTGTTCACTTCCATAGCAAGCATCACAGGTTTGATCTCGCATGGTTTGGTGGGAAAGTGTTTGACTATTGCAGTTTAGAACCAAAAACAATACTCTCTGTAAGCACTGTAACTGTGCAGTGCAGGAAATAAATGATGCCATCTTTAAAAATATCGTATAAAGCTGAGAGGTACAATAAAATAATGTATTTTGGAGAAAACAAATTAAAAATGTCTGTCCACTTTAATAATAATAATATGCACCACATAGCAGAAATATTAGATCTAGTGTTACTGTACTATCACCTATCACTATAATAAAACTGGTCAGAAAGAAGAAAAATTACATTTAATAATTAAAGAAATTCCGTTATATATATAATATTTTAAATTTTATTTTTATTTTTATTTTTTTATTTTTCAGAATACAGAGGGTGAGAAGAAACCTGGAAAAACAAATAGAACAACTTTCAGAACAAGTTGACATGTAAGTAAACTACATTTCTATGTGAAATATAAAAAATTCAATTAAAGAAAATGAAGAAGAAAAAAAGTTAAAAAAAAAAAAATAATAATAATTCTGTCTGTTATGGTTTTAATGTGCTTGATCTATTTGTTTGTTTATTATTTTTTTTTCATTTGTTTTTCAGTCATACCAAAGAAGCTCAACTTTGTGTTAGAAATGGAAAGAAACGACAGGTTTGTTTCATTATTTTAACAGTTACTCAAAATAACACACGCACACACACTAACTGGTTATATATTGGCTTTGTGAGACAATTTTGCAGAAACCAAACATAAAGTTTTTATTTTAATGAGTAGCTTTCAGTGCAGTCACTTGATCTTGATGACATGTAATTCACTATTGAAATAAATTTATATCCACAAAATAATTTTGCTTTTTGTGCCAACAGTTTATTCAGTACTCTGTTAAACATGAAAATGTTTCAGGATCCAAGTTTTGTTCAATTGCCCAGAAGGTGCAGATTAATAATTGATTGTCTTTGATTCTAAAAAGCTTTGATAATTAACATTTTCTTTATCTTTTTTACTTTTTTTTTTATATAATAATATTTACAATAAGATTTGTACTAACATATGTAATTTAAATTATTTTACTGAATAATTTAAATGCAGTAAACCCTGAAGTTTTTTACAGTTATGTTCTGAGGTTGATGTATTCAGGATAACTGACAGTGCAGTGAAAGTTAACATATTTTATTTTAAATCCCAGGCTCTTCACTCGTTACGAAAACGTCAGACTGTTCAGAAACTGCTAGATAAGAAATCTTCATCAGTGGATATGTTGGACATGATCATTCACAGAATTGAAGATGCTGCAACAAATGAAAAGGTTAAATAGTTGATTAGCACATTAATATCATATATTGTATAGCAGTGGGAACTTCGATGGACATAAGTGTACCTGGCAGTAATTGAATTTTTAACTAATTTATTATGAAGATGAAGAAATCATGTGGCAACAAAATTATTCTTTTCTCACTGTCTATAAAATCTTAACTAATATAAGTTAATTCCAGCTAGCTTTTATAATAAAGAATAACCCATCTGCGGCAACAATGTGATTCATATTTCAGTGTTTATTTGTTTCATAACCATTTATAATATTATATAAACGTAGATGAAAAATAGTTTGATTGTATCATTAAATATGACATTTCTTCCTTCATTTTCTGTCTCTGATGATGATTAGTACTGAAAACCTCTGGCATTCATATTTAATACATTTACTGATTTACATGGAAAATAGTGTCTGAGATATTCAAGTATAGCCAGTTTTTATCAAATGGATGTACAATTAATTGTGTTGTAGGTGCTAAAGGCCTATGAAACAGGTATGAATGCAATCAAAGATTTGACTAAGAAGGCACCGATGGACAGAGTTGAAACAGTCACTGATGATCTGCATGATGTAAGTCTTTCTGTAATAAAAAATTAAATGTCTGCTGCTATTATTAAAAGTATTTTAATTTAATTTGTATGAAACATAAAAAATGAAATAAAGCAAGGAAAATACTCTACATTTTAACTGTAGCAATGGTTTCATGTTCGTTATTTCAGGGGTGTAGCAGCTTCTGTGTACGTCACATGTGGAATGCGTTATAGTAACATTGGGAAATACAGACATGAAACACTCTGGAAATAATATAAATTTTTGTTATTGAACAATTTCAAAACAAAAATACTACTTAATATTTCATTCACTGTTTTTTCATTTACGATTCATTTACTGTTTGAAACATCTCACAGAAGCCTTGTAGAACATGTCTGACACTCGTCTTTATGAATCTTCCAATATATATTACTTATCACTCTTTGTACATTTTAAATTTTTGCAGGTTCTAGAAGACCAGTCAGAGGTAAATGAAATGATGTCCACTGTGTTGGAGACGGATGTCACAAAGGATGAGTTAGAAGAAGAGCTGGAAGAACTGTTGAAAGACGACAGAGAAAAAACAGCTCACGACATCGATGATCTTTCAGATATACTTAGTGGCATTTCTGTAAATAAGCAGGGTAAGAATTACTCAGTGGTATTTCTGTAAATAAACAGGGTAAGAATTACTCAGTGGCATTTCTGTAAATAAACAGGGTAAGGATTACTTAGTGGCATTTCTGTAATTAAACAAGGTACATTTACATGTTCTTTTTGGTAAGTGTAATATTTATGCAGTGCAAATGTGTTAATAAGCTGGATAAGATTTAATCTGTATTCCTGCTAGAAAGCAGGGTAAAATGTATTCAGTGGCATTTCTGTTAATAAGAAAGGTAAACTATATTCAGCTGTATTTTTAATAAGGAAGTTAAGATGAAGTAAATGATACAAAGCTTAGTAAGACATTTATTATTTGAAACTGGTAGATGTGCTCTTTGGATAGATAAAAGTGTATAGAACAATAAGATGTTATTTCTTACAAATATTGTTTGGTCATGTTTGATTGTCATAAAATGTTTTATTTTCATTTCAGATCCTGAACTTCCTGAAGTTCCAAAGTTTTCCCCGTCTGGTTCTTGCCACAGTACAAAAGATATTTCCAGTGTCAACTTACCAAGCTAGCAGCTCGGAGAAATAAAAAAAAAAATTGTTGTTTCAGTTTCCACACACACAACTTTTATTTTACAACACTGGAAGCTTTCATCTGTGTTAAATCAAATATATTAACAGCACTTTTGGAAGTTAACACTTTATTTTTAAATTAAATCAGTGAATATTTTGTTTATTTTTTTTTGCTTCAATTTTGTGAAATATTTTTATATTTTTTATGTATCAGTACATAACAATATATAAATCAGAATAATAAAATACTGAAATATTTATTAATTCATCCTTTCATTCATTCATTTATTTGTGCATTTAGTGCATCATTTTAAATATATTAACTCAGTGTTCTTAACAAACATTTAATTAAATGCTTATTTTTCTAGATTTAACTAACATAATATTATTAGGTTGAATCATATGTTCATGTGATATCAGTAGCTCAAAATAGATTTTTTTTTCATGTTGCTTTCTTTTTATCTAATATTTAATCACAATTCATGCTCAGTAAGAGGTTAAAAACAACAAATAAAATAAAAATACTGACAAAAAATCAGCAATAATCTGCAAAATCTCAAAAAACAAGAAAAAAAACCCAAGCATAAAAGCTTTTTTTTTATAAAACTAATGACAAATTTTTCTTCAGCTCAAATAATTTTATGCAGTGAAGTGAGATTTGTTTAATTTGTTAAGAACAGCAAAATATTAGGATTATGATTTCACTGGTTAGCTAACTGTTTCGAATTTTGGGAGGGTGTTTCTTTTTAATGTTTTGTGATTTTTTTTGGTTATAGGCAGAATTCTTTATATATTGTCAGTTTGACAATAATAATTATGAAAACAAATTAAATTACAAATGATTGCATAAATATATTTCAAATAAAATGTTTTCAGTTTTGTTTTAAAAATGTAGATTTATCAAAACAATTTCAATTCTTGTACATACATATTTTGGCTTATAACATGTTAGGTCATATATTTATTATTATTATTATTATTATTATTATTATTATTATTATTAATATTATTATTATTTTTATTGTTGTTAAAATTATTATTCTTTTTCAATAAAAAATAGTACAACAACAATTTCAGTTAGGCATTCTAATACAAGTTCTGTTATTGTTGTTTACTTACATCACAAATGACTTTTCACAGAAATGCAATTTTTCTGCAATATTCATTAATTTTGTTTCCAGAGAAAAATAAAATTAATTTCTCAATTATTATTACTCACGACGACAACAATGATGATGATTATTATTATTTTTTATTCTTTTTACAAATTTTTATATTGTATATTATTGTATAAAAATGTGAAATTTGAATTAATTTACAACTTGTAAATATACAGAATTAAATAAATGTATTTACTCCTTATTGTTATAGTCTGATTTGGTCATTAAGAGTTTCCTAATATGTAAAAGATTCAGCATCTTATTTTGAAAAATAATTTTCTAATACACTGAGAATAACCTTTTATGATTTTGTATTGCAGGTACCTGGTCTTTATTTAGGACAAACTATTTCCAGTTTTGCAGTAAATACAAATATTTTATCAATTTTAAATCAAAGGGTTTGCAAAATTTGAACTGAATAAATTTAATAATAAATAACAATAGAAATACATTTTTAAAATGAATCATTTTGGCGCGTTGGCATCACTCAGTCTTTCTATGCCATGTTTACAGGTAATACCGTCTAAGCACCAAAATATGGCAGATACATTTACATTTCGTGTTTAGTTGTAAATATAGTTATTTATCAAGAAAAAAATATTACAGTCTGATAAACTATTTAATAACAATAAATAAATTTATAAAATAATAATAGTAAAAAGGAAAGAAAAAAGGTAGGAACATCAAATAAATGTTAGTTCTTTTCATTTTGTTTGTTCACTTGTTTTTTGTATGATTATTTTATTTTATTTTATTTTATTTTATTTTATTTTATTTTTGATGACTAAAGACCAGTTTATATGCTTTCCTGTCTATGGAAGGGTTCGTTTACATTGTCCCTTCCAACTAATAGATATAACTAATATCTATCCCTAAAGGCGTTTTCCTGTTCTAAATCATCACTATATATATATATATATATATATATATATATATATATATACGTTTGATACTTAATTAAAATTAATAGTAAAATGCATGTATTCGCTGACTATAATTCGCTCTCAATAGCAGCCAGTATCTCCGTCTGCCCCACAGCAAAGTCATGTCTTCTTGAAACAGCTTGATTTTTACATACATTCCTCTCAAATATGTGAAAATGTGAACAAGGTCATGCCGAGAGGAGAGGAAAACAAGAGAAGATTAAAACATTTATCATATAACCAGAATGCGATGTCAAGATAAGTCCATACGACACCAGTTGACTCAAATAGGTGAGGACATTTGCGAACTGTAGTTTAAGTAAACATGTTCGATGGGAAATAAATATGATTATGTTACGCCTTGCTAAGAGCAGTCATTTTAGTACACATTTGACAGATCTGTGTACGGTACATATCGGCGTTTGAGGTAAAAGGGGTTTTTAAGATGACCCTCTGGATATTCACTTAAAATACAGGTTTGGGGATATATACTCGTTGTATAAGACTATCCTTGTCTGGCACTTAGTGCTAATAATTGTGCCCGAACCTTGAATTGGACGTGGGCACGTAAAAAGAGTTCTCCATACCTCCAATAATTTTAGTGCCAATAATCCTTTATCATTCACCCAGTGACCGATAGTGTGGTGCTATTGAATACGTTATTATTACCATAGTCTTAGTTATTTTAATATATCAAACCTAAGTTTCAGTGGTTAACAGTTTATGGTAAGACTATAGGAGATATGCGAATATTTTATGCTGTACATTATTTCAAAGAGGCATTCTATACCCCAGATTTAGAGATTTAGGTTTTGTATTTGCTTTATAAAACGACTTAAAGTTTAAATTTTAGCCATACCTCGACCAAGCCTCGACCAAGCCTCGAAAGTGAATGACAGCCCACCGGAGAAAACAAGTATGACAAACATACGATATAAAGCATAAGTTATATAGCGTGCAAATGTGATTAAATTCCTTTTGGACATTTACGAATATACAAGAAAAATACCTTTATGTATAAATAAAATATTATCATAACCAGTGTATATATATATATATAAAAGAAAAAAAATAAAAAAAAAAAAAATAATTAAACAATAATAATAATAGTAACAACAACAACAACAATAATTACAACAGCATAAACACCAGAAAATTAACAATAACAAGAACAATTTTACTTTGAAAATAAAAATTAATATTATATTATTTTCTTTAATAGTTTTGATTATGCGATTTATTATAACTGTTTAAATTTCTTCTTATTTATTTATTAAACTTTATTTTTTAACTTATTTATATGTATGTATGTATGTATGTGTATATAATTTTATTTTATATTAATTATTTAAATTTTTATTCATTTATTATTATTATTTATATTATTATTATTAGTAGTAGTAGTAGTAGTAGTAGTAGTAGTAGTAGTAGTATTTGAAGGAACAGAGTTATAACTATGTTTATTTTATTAAAGTTTGATAACGACTGGTGACTATTTGCTTTACGGCTGCACTAAATTAATAATAATAATAATAATAATAATAATAATAATAATAATAATAATAATAAAAGAAGAACAAAAAGAAGAACAAAAAAAAGAAGAAACATCAGCAGGTTATTTTATTATTATTATTAAGAGTATTTATTTTACTATTATTATTATTATTATTATTATTATTAAATCTATATACAGGTACTTACCACCACTGATATATAAATTTATTCGTGAGTTACAAAGTAATATAACACAAGAAAGTAAATAAAATTAATGTGTACGTAACCTGTGCATTAACTTAGTTTCTGACGTCATCATTTAGACCCACACTCCCAAAAAAATTCAACAATTGACTGGCGTCGTTAAATGAGAACAAACTACAGTTGCCATTCGGGCAGGGCAGAGTTTTTACACTGACTTGGACTGTTAGAAAACCCGTAAGTTAAAAATGCCCTTATACTGTTTACTGTATTAAAAATTTTGAAACTAAAATAATATTCATCGACAAGCATATTTTCACGAAACGCTGCTGATATGGTGTATGCGTGTTTGTGTGTATGCTCGCGCTTTTGTGTATCAGAAATATAGAAATTCTGATCAGAAAATGCAGTTGTTTTCAATTTTTCTTTCTTTTTTCTTATCATCTTTCCTTACTCCTCTCCCTTCCGTAGAGGAATTTACTGTTTTATCTAAAATTATTATTATTCAAATTGTTTTGATATCTGTAACAAAAGTAAGAACTGTAATATTACTGTCAGATATCACTTAGTTAATTAGGATTTTGAACGTGTATGCAGCTCTTGGTTGCTACATATATGTATGAGAGAGAGAGAGAGAGAGAGAGAGAGAGAGAGAGAGAGAGAGAGAGAGAGAGAGAGAGAGAGATTGATTATATTCTTATGTGTCTGAAAGACAATGGGAATATATGTTTGTAGATGAGAGGCTGGGTGTATGTGGGTATATGCGCGTCTGTGTGAAAGAGTGCGAATAGGTATATGCATGAATATGTGTATGAAAGACAATAAGTATTTGTATCAACGCATGAAACAGTGTTTTTGAATAGGAGATAATGGTTTTAAATATGTTTCAGGTGAGAGAGAGAGGCGTGGTTTATAATGTATTAGAATTGGTATGCGTGTGAGTGTGTGTGAGAGAGAGATGGAGAAATGGAAAAAGAGAGGGGGCACCTTGTGTGTCCTTGTGTATAAGAAAATGAATGGGTTATATATTTGCCTATGCGAGTTTACTTACGTCCGGATTTGTTAGAGAATAGAACGGCCGGTTATGATATTAATTAAGAATAATCAAATACTACATTTATAATTATTAATATAGCCTAATAGATTTTATAATGTGTTTGTTATTATATTTAATTATTCGTAAATAATAGACAAACAGCGGTTCGTAAAAAGTGTATATGTCGAAAAATAATTAAACTGTAATCTACTCCGATTCTGCCTTGACATCAACTGTGTGTTAGAAGGTTCAAGATCTGATTGTAATTTAAAAAAGGAGGATTATTATTTTAATTCAGTCTTGGTATACACACTAAATTTGCAGTATATTCCAATGTCATCTGAATCTGCATGAAAATTATTTTAGTATTTTATATTTAGTTCGACGCTTCTAAATTTATTCATAGTATACGACAAAATATAATTTTAATTTAAATGTGTTGTAATTTATTACGTAGCTTTTGAAAATCACTCAGTAAATACGTAAATGTATCTTTCATGTTTTTCTCTATATACACAGAGAAAAACATGAACGATATATATATAAAGAAGAAAAAAAAAAGATTAATTACATATATACCTAAACATACATGTAGCTTTTGAAAATCACTCAGTAAATACGTAAATATGTATATATACAGAGAAAAACACGAAATATATAAAGAAGAAAGAAAAAGAAAGAAATGATTAATTACATATATACCTAAACATACACACACATATATAAAGTGTCTTTACTCAATCTGTTTGTTGATTAACATGTACGAAAAAAGGAAAAACGAAAACTATATGTTTTACACTGAAAACATTACTTTTACCTCCAAGTAAAATAACAGTTACTAAATAAATAAGTTAAAATAATCAAGAAATTAAGATTAAATAATGTGTTAGAATATGTGTGAATATCTAAATAAAGTTTTAAAATATTTTTAATAATTTTTTTTTTTAATTAAGTTTCATTCCTCACCAAGTAACCTTTAAAAAATAAAATTTCATAATTAATGTAAGATCATTTGTTTTTGTATCTAAAATGCAGCGACAAGGAGTTACTTGGTGAATGATAACATTTCCATCTCAGTGGGGCTAATACGGGAATTCGTACTTGAACACTTGAGGTACCGTGGGTCTGTCCATCTTAGGTACAGAACATAATACGTCATTGTGTGTGTGTGCTTATGTGCAGGTGCGCGCGATATAAAATAAAAAGTGAAAGTGCATTATTCATTTCCAATTCTTTAAAACTGGTTATCAATGACAATTAAAAACTAAAAATAAAATTACGATAGTGAGCCTTTTCGACAGTAATTGTTAAATAACTAAGTTCATTCTGACAAAACAATTAGCAGTTACAGTAATACGTTTGGAAATTGTCTTTACATTCATGAATCGATTAAGGCTTAATTATTTTTTGGTGCCGTGGTGTTGATAAACATTCATTTATTCTGTACTAATGCATTTATCTTTTCCTTTATCCCAGAGTTAGTAAATTATAATACAAAGTAAATATTTATTTTCTGGTGTGTATTTTCGACGCATCCTTGTTCTGCGATCATTTGCGATGGGAACTGATGGTGTTTTTTTCCCCATTTTTTAAATAAAATGTATCTACAGTTGTTACTGTAGAATTTTAATTCTCTAATATCCTTTATTTCATTATCTTCATAATGAAAGTCTGTGATCATAAGCTGCTATTAGAATATTTAAAAATTATGTAATACTTGGAGGAAAGAACGATTTTACTGGGATCAAAGATAACACTCATATCTAGTGTTTCTGTATCTCACTCTATCAGACTGATCCTCAAATTTGTCACAATATCTTTTTAACCCTCCTTCAGTCGCAATTTGCAAGTAGCCGGCGCCGACGCCCATTAGATCGGATCCACCAAACGATTTTTCGACACAGTCTGTCACATCTCGAGGACGACGTTTTGGCAATTTGTTCTTGTTTTATTCCCTCCGCAAACAACAGAGAACCCTTCTCGCTACGAGGTGGGCACAACAAGTGACATCCCCTGTAAACAGAGTACAGCGACTCCTCAGCGACGCCAGGCGCTCATTGGTATTCAAAACTTGTCAGAAAGAAAGTTAGTAAACTGCTTTCCTATTGGTTATTGATAAATACTGGCTGAAAATCATTAGCGACATGAAGTCAGTTTAGACTATTTTCACAGACAGTTCAGTATTATAGCGTGAATATTTCATCTTATTTTAGACAGTTTGTTTTTAAGGATAAATGTAATATTTAAATAAATATAGACTGAACATTTGATGTTTATAATAAGCACGAGAACAAGATTAACAACAACAACTTAAAGAAACAAACAAACAAGAAAGAAAGAAAGAAAGAAAGTGAAAAAAGAAAAGAAAAGATAAGCTACGGCAAGTTTATTAAAAATGAAAAGTGAAAAATCGGAGTTAAAAACGAAGATTGATCCAAGGTGAGTTAAATAAAACATTGCTTATATTTTACATATATAAGATACAATTACACACATTTTTCTTTGCTATTAAAATTATATGTTTACACGTGTTTTAAATTAAATATGTATGAGCTAATCTAAAAAAAAAAAAAAAAAACACCTATAAACTGTAATTAGCAGTATTTGATATTTAATTTCAAGTTTATTAGTCTTAAACGTTGTTGTTAAGATGATTAAAATGTTTGATCATTTATATATTATAAATAATTAAGAAAAAGAAAATGGAAAGAAAATTAATATATTTAGTGAACCAGAATAATGCCAGAAAATACGATATTCATTCTTCTTCTTTAAACTGTTTTATTTTTTTAGTAAATGGGTTAAGTTTTTAAAATGTTCATTTATACCACAGTGAAAGAAAATCGTTATGTATTCGTACATATATACCTACTAATACATACACATGCACACCCATATACATACATATATTAGCATTTGCAGTAATAAAAATATTAGCAGTAACAACAATAACAATAACAAAAACTGGTTTAATTTCTTTTCAGGTGTAACATTATTTATTACCATTATTACCTGTATCTGATACATATTAAAACTAAAATTGGTATGCATTCATTTATGAATTAATTAAAATATAATAATAATAATGAATATGATGATAATAATAATAATAATAATAATAATAATAATAATAGAAATAATCATAAAGATAATAATGACAAAATGAAAATGTCATACAGTTTTAATTTTTAATGTAAAATTGAACACAAAAATAGCAAATTCTTAATTTTTTTCATTTACAATTATTATTATTATTATTACTATTATTATTTTTTATTATTATTATTATTATTATTATTATTAAAAATTGTAATACAGAAGAAATCAACAAAAATTATTATGAATGTTTTCTTGAATTATTAGCTTTTCCAAATATTTTTCTGAATATTATTAAATTTAATTAATATTTAAACGAAAGGGAAAACGAAAGTAAGATAAATAAATAAATCCACTAATAACAACAAAATATAACAATATTTTTTTAACGAGAAACACAATAAATAAAATACATGTAGGAAAAGATAAATACTAACACAACAACAACAACAACAACAACAACATAATAATAATAATAATAATAATAATAATAATAAAAATAATAATAGAATTTTGAATCGATTATCAAAAATCGCCGCATCTTCACAATGGTTTTTTTTATACACAATGGGTTTTTTAATTTGTCTTTTTGTTTTTAATTAATTTTTTTTTTTTTTTATATACATTTCTTTCTAAAACATTAACTTGTAGCTTGAATAACGTCCATCAATGACTTTATATTTTCTTAAAGGCATTAAAAAATAATAATAATAAAATAAATAAATAAAGTAATAAAACAAATAAATAAGAAAGAAAGAAAAATAAATCAAAATTAAACAAGAAAGAAAGAAAATGAATTCCTGAAAGCTAGTTATACCAAAGTATATTAGCTTTGTTCTCGGAAACTGTTTCACCCCAAATCAGTAATCCTGTTTACAGAAAGAAAAATAATGCAGCACACCTTAAAACTGTTCACATCAAAATACAAAACAAACAAACGTGAAATCTCTTGAAACTGCTTATACCAAAAAATATTATTCCTCAGACCTTTTGCACCAACATTTTTGAAACCACAGGCGCTACATAAAAATAATAGGTGCTGTTTAGAACTGGAGTATCTTCAAATCAGCGTTCACGACGTTTCCATTTTAAATAAAATGTCTTCAGTCATTCAGTCACTTTTGTAACACAACTTTTGAAGAACACAGAAGCATCCTGGGAAACCAAGTTTGCACTAATCACAAATAATACTTTCTTTGTAAAACCTGCAACGTCTTGCAGTAGCTCTCAGAGCGTTTCGACGTAAATGCAACTAGTTCACTCTTTGTGTCACTTTTATATCATAATTCGTAAATATAACGATCAAAAATAACACAAGTGTCATGGAAATGGGGCTGTTCGTGTGGGTATAGGAAGGACTGCAACACGAATTTACTGAAAGGTATCTGTGTTCGTGTCGTTGTCGAGTATTGTTTCTGATCACACGTGCACGAATTTCATTAGTAAACAATCTCCAACACGTCATTTAACTTTCATGTTTTGTCAACATTTGTTAACATTTTCAAGGGTTGAAAACACGGTTAAATACGTAGTGTGATTTTCTGTTTTGAAATCTTTTAGATCCTGTATTCAAAAAATAAATAGATAAACAAACAAATATATAAAAAGACAAAACATACAGATAATAAATAAATAAATAAAAAGGTTCGTATGCCATGACTTATGACTATCAACATAAAATGAGTTCATTATCAAAACAGTGGGTTAGTTAAAACTCTCATACTTATATGAATGTTCGTCTATAAAATATTTATAGTCAGATCTGTACTGTAGCGATTTCAGTTCTATTCTCGTATGGTTGCAGATTATAACAGTTTAATTTGTTACAGTGAAAGTTTACAGATGTAATATTCTAATACTGAATACAAGTTCCAGGACCAGCGTAGCTAAACTGTTTTAAATTTGATTTTAGACGTGGTCGATGTTTAAATAATTTACATTGCTGTTGAAACATGAGTATGATAAACTAGTTCTACAGTGTTTTGTTAAGATGAATATAATTCTAATTTCCTTACCTCGCATGTGGAAAAAAAAAAAAAAAAAAAATTAACTTCCAAAACAAAAGTATACATGAAAAAGAGAAAAAGCAAAGAGAAGCAGTAATAAATTAAACTTATAAAATTAAATTTTTATTTTTAATAATTCATCCATTAACTTTTTACAAAATGTTTATTATTATTATTATTAATATTATTATTACTATTATTATTATTATTATTATTATTATTATTATTATTATTATTATTATTATTATTATTATTATTATTATTTGTTTCTCTTTTGTGCACACTTTATGTTAATTTTATTGGATCTGATATGTACAGTAACGAAATGAAGTAGGAATGAAATTAATTTTTTTAAATAATGTCTCTAAAAAATCCAAAATGAATGATTTATTTCTCTGAAACTGAACACTGAACTAATGATATCTCGCGAGGAACACAGTTTGAGAAACCAAGTCTAAGCAATACATACATTTGTGTATTATGATCTGAATCGAAAATAACACGGATTTAAAATGATAAATAAACTCCAGGTAAAAATGTATTTATCATTCGTATCTGAAGTAGGCATCTTAAGTACCTCTCTATCGGAGACAACAATGTTACAAGAATTTCATCTCTCCCACTCAATGGGTGGACATTGTTTAAGATAATATTTTTAATATTTGTAAAATAAAATGGGTTACTATGAATATCTAGAATAAGTTATATGCAGATTGTTAGAACTTAAAATGAATAAAAAAGAAAAAATCTATTATACACTAAATAATGAGCAAACTCAGTACATAAACCATCTATAACAAAATGGTATACTCATGAAATAAATAAATAAATAAAGAAAGAAAGAAAGAAAGAAAATAATCACAATTTTATTATTATAACAAAGTAATAAGGTAATTTAAAAACTAGTTTATATATAAAAAAATATTTTTCTTTTGATATACACTTAATTTTCACAAATACAAACCCTTACACACACACTGTCTCTCTCTCTCTCTCACGTTCAAACACACACACACACACACACACACACACACACACACACACACACACACACACACACACACACACACGCTACGTAGTGCATCAATCAAATAAAATCCATACAAAACTAAGCTAAAAACAACATTACGAAAAACAACACCCAGACTAGTTTCTGCTTGGTGAGATCCAACCGTCGCCACATCAATTCTTACATGAGTCTGTCTGACAAACAAAACACTTAAAACATCTCAAATCTTAGCTGGTAACTAGTTGCAAACAGAGATCACTGAAAAATTTAATATTCAGTTTGTTTAAGGTTTATATTCAGATAAGATAAACTTTCAGCAATCAGAAAATACAATGCATTGAGAATAAACGACCGGTGTTTAATATCGTGATTTTACCTATATACTGTATGTAAAAGACGTTATAAACTTACAAAAACAAAATCGTATTTATTTATTTTCAGTTCAGTTTAATAATATAATAATAATAATAATAATAATAATGTTAATAATAATAATTCAGTAAATTATTTAAATCGTAAATTATACAGTTTATCTAAATTCGAATTTTAAAATAAAAAATAATAGCTGTAAATTAATAATTAAAAACAAAACAAAACAAAACAAACAAACCAAAAATAACTGAAAACAAATAAATAAACAAAAATTCTTCCTTACCTATTATGATTTATAACTTTTTGACTTTTTCATATTTTTAATTAGTTATTTAACGCTTATAATTAAATTTAAAGTTAAAATCACAGGAATAAAACATTCAAATCACTGAACAATTTAAAAAATAATTTAATTTCAATTTATTTTCTGTGGCTTGTTTATTTTTTATTTTTTATTTATTTTTTTTTTTTTTTTTTTTTTTTTCTCATTTTTGCATTATTATTTTAACATACCAGTTATTTTATTATTACTCTATTCACATAATTTCTCGGTTACTGTTGTTTGTTTGTTTATTATTATTTATTTATTTATTTATTATTTTTTATAACTATTATAACCCGACATCTGATTTGTATAAATATCTAGAGGAAAAACAATGGTATAAATAAATTAAACATTACTCCTGAATATGGCTCAGCGATACATTTATTGTACAAGTTTAGTGGTGATATTATTTTAGTTTCAAATCGAAAAGATACAGAGACAAACTTCGGACTGAAATCAAAACGCTTGAAGGACTACTTCCGATAGACAGGACGATGCTCAGCCGGAAGTTAGACAGCCAGACTGTTTTTCGACTGGTTATCGCCTACTTCCGGTCGAAAATATTCTTTAAAGGTAAGCTTAATTTCAGTATAATATACATGTATATTTATATCGTTTAAAATACGAATGTCACTAAAAATTTCATTCGAATAAAAAAAATCTCTGAGTTTGGTATTCTTTCTTTCTTACAATTTTACTACTACTACTTATTATGACTATTTATAATATAATTATAGACTAATTATATTAATAATGATAATGAACATGATGATGATAAAAATATTTATTATTATTATTATTATTATTATTATTATTGTTAATATAGCACATGAAGCTAGTCGCTTTTTGATCTGAGTATTCTCTTAACAATATTCTAATTACGTGTGAAATTCAGTATTTATATTTCTGCTCAGACAAGAATTTAATATTAATCTAAATTGTTATTTTATCAGTATAAACACTCGTAATTAATGCAAACACACAAATGTGTGAGACATGAAATGTTTACTAGACAAACAGAACAGTTATTAAGATAAATGTAATTGAGATAAAATACGCGTTGCCAATTCAATATACTCTCAAAAAAATGTTTTATTGTTTTTGTTTTTTTAAATCACAAAAAACCCTATAAAAGCCTACCTCATCAAAAACAAAAAGCAAATCCACAGAGATAAATAGAAATATTCTTATAGGTAGATAAATAAATTAAATTAAAATAACGATTGAAATAATGTTATTTCATATATACCAGACAAATTACTCTTACAGATACAGAAGTATTTACGATTTCTGATTTTGAAAATATCTTGGGACTAAGATCAAGGTTTAAATATGTATTCAATTTAAATTTAATATACAGTTTATACGAATGGTTAGGACGATTTTTAATATAATATTTTTAATCATTTTGTGCATAAAATAAATTTTTAACACTTTTTCTACTGCTCGGAAATAGCTTTCGGATTTCGGAATTTCGTTAAGCCTGTAATTGTATCTATCTATCTGTCTAGAAATAACAGAAATAAATTTTATTATGGTTTCTTCTCATTTCTTTCTTTTGCCTTTTTTTTCTATTGTAGATAATTTGTCATATGTTTAGTGATGATTTCTTGGTTAATCAAAATTGTTTATTTAATTTAAAATTATTATTTTAGGAAATAAATAGTAATAATTAAAATGGCTTTAGAAAAAAGAAAAATGGTCTTATGTGGATTTGTTTCGAGTGCAATTATATTTATTTAAAACATATTTTAAATATACTTTATTTGAAACATCGATAAAAATATTTTTTAATCATCTTTTGATTTAAATTTTTAACGATTCTGCATATCGAAAATGATAAATTTGTTAATAGTTAAGAAAAATATTTAAAACTTTTTTTAAACCTGTAATTTATCCGTTTTAAGCAAAATATTTGTGATAATTACATGATTTTACTAAACATTTTAATTGTTTACTATTTATTCGTGAATTCTCGGATAGTTTATTCTTTGGTGCTCTCTACATTTAGCATTCAAGGATAGTTTGAATTTATCTCATCAACCAGAAATAAAAATCAATGACAACGAATTTACAAACTTTATTGTAATAATGGCTAATAAATAAATACATAAATAAACAAATAAATAAATAAAACAATTAAAAACAAACAACAACAACAACAACTAACACCAAAGTCTTGACCCTTTTTTTTTTTTGCAGCTGCTGGGTTTTATGATGACCATTGCCATTCCAGCGTCTGGACATGGCGTTGAGAAAGATGACGATTCAGACTTAATTGATGGAAAAAGCGCTATTCAGGCAAGACAAGATTTCCCCTCATTATGTTTACATGCAGTGTTCCGAATAGTGACTTCAAAGGCTTGGCTCTCGTCTAGCTAAAGTGGTACTTAAAAAGGATTTACCTTCTCCGGAAATTCATTTGTTTATATAAGCTAATATGAATAAATTTATGAATTTCGCCTAGCTTTGCTTTATAATGAAATTGAGGACTGAAGTGTATTTTTGGTGTGTTCGTCAGTTTCTTGAAATTAATGTTGTCATCATATTTTCACCAGATGTGGTAGCTTCTTAGACAAAAAAATGTGTTTATAAATTATTCATATTTGAAAAATTAAATTAATAATATATTTAACATATAGTTCCTTTTGTGAGAATTCAGTCCCTTCTTTGCACTGTGGCCTTCTGCAAAAACCAAGAATTCTACGCCCCTTCCAATTTTGTAATAGGTATTTTAAAAGCGTACATGGTTAATGAAATAAAATTACAAAATGTTGTGGCTTTAATTTTTCTTTCCTTCTTTCTTTTTTTCCGTGATTAATAATAACAAATAAAATCCTTTGTTTAAAATAAAGTATCGCCAGTGATCGCCATTGATCATGTTTTAACTGTATAAATGTATAGCAGATCTGTTTTGTTTAACTGTATTTGTCAAATATTAATAAACAAACGTCTGATGTTTGATGGTGTTACACAGTTTCAAGCTTTACGTGACGCAATGGCGTCTTGACGTTGTGAACACCGTCGAGGAAAGTCAACAATAAAATCGCAATCCGGGTATCTTAATTGCTTTTAGCGGCTTTGTTTAGTTTGCACACCGATCGATCAAGGTTTAAACAATGTTAGAATCCATTTAACACTTCCGTATCCGGGTAACCCGACACGCGACATGATGCGCGCTGTGCTTTCCCTCGTCAATATACATAGTCACAGGCCAATTGTCATCGTGAAAAATTAACAAATCACTAAATTATGTTAAATGTCTATCTTATCTCATCTACCGCACAAAAGCAAACCTGACAATTAGTACAGCAAACAACTAGACAAAATGTGTGTTTGCTTTTCTGGTTGGGCTGTCAAAACTGTCAATATAGCAAGGTTAATTCTTTGGAAATGAATTCGTCACTGAATAAATATATTTTAAGGTGGATTCACAAACACACGTGTAATTTAGAGTCTTTGTTTTGTTTTTCCACATGGAAATAATGTAATTAACGTCTTAATAATAGGATTCGACAAACTGCAGAAATACATTCTAGTTTATGTATTAAGAAAAAAAAAAAAATAACATTGATTTAAAAACAATAAAGGATAATAATAATAATAAGATAAAGTTTATATTTCAACAAATAATGCATTGTACATTTTTTTTTTTTATCAAAGATCTCTTGGAGAAGAAAGTTATCCATTAAATGGACACGTTACACAAGTCATTATAAAACGCATTTTATAAATCAATTATTACCTGAATATACATTAAACACTAATGAACTTTGTCCACCCGCCACTATTTGTAAAAATTAAATGCACGTAAATATCATATAAATAACGATAAAAGAAATTACCATTTAAGAAACAATAATTATCATCATCATCATAATCATCAATAATACTAATTATAAAATAAAAAAAAAAAAAAATATCGGTGTGTGTGTGTGTGTGTGTGTGATATTAACTGAATTATCGTAAGGAAAATTCCACGAAGGGTTTATTTTAGATTTAAGTAATAACAGAAATGTATTTAATTTATTGCACTTTTTCTGTTGATGACTGCTTAAACATTTCACATCGTTTTAATAAAACTGTCCAGTTCTTTTTCAAACTGTCGTATAGCTCGGGTATTCATGTAAAGTAGATTTCCCAGTGGAAGAAATTTACTCAAAACAAGAGAGATTCTATCACTTCTAATACTCGATTCAGCTGGCTGACTTAAAACACGAACATATTCTTGTAAATATTTTACAATATGTCTCAAAACAGTCTCTGCAATTAGTCGGTTTTCAGTCTTATCACACACTAATGCAAAGGCCACATACCCCGCCCCCATCCATGTCACAAAACTGCCGTTCGGAAACAATCGAGTATCGTGTAGCAAAAAATATCCATTCTCAAAACCTGGGAATATGTCATCATTGTTTATTCTTAATGCATTCTCTTCCACTGTCTTGTTAGAAACTGACCTTCGAAACTGATATTCCGAACTAATCTCGTGTGCTATTTTGTGAATTTGGTGTTTTCTATTTACTCTAATTTCTTCTGCCGATTGTTCAGAATCTTCTTCCTTTCTTCCATATAACTGATAAAACAGGACGGTTGTCGTTCCAGGAAGAAGTGTGTTCATTATAAAAGCAAATACCATTGTGAATAACTTTATCCACTTAACACAACTCAATAAAATGTGCAAAAACACGCAAATCAGCCTTATCTTTTTCGTATGCGGAAGTATTTGCTTAGCACCTTCACAATTGAAGATTTTACAGAGTTGTTTCCCCTGAACTTTTTAACTGCTTCTATAAAAAAGAATACGAAAATAATTATGTGTTTTCATTAATAACAGATGTGTAAAAAATCAAATAATTTATTAATACAGATAATTCATTCTTTTAAAAATAGTATTATTGTTATTATTGTTATAGTTGTTGTCGATGCAACTATTATAACTATTTTTATTGTTGCTGTTGCTGTTATTATTATTATTATTATTATTATTATTATTATTATTATTATTATTATTATTCCTAATTTCCTTGCTGATGGTTTTCGGTAAGCATTAATAACATATTTTTGTTCTTTCTTTCGAAAGTATGAGATTTATGATTATCAAATTACATGAGTGCTTCGGATAAAAAAAAACGAACGAAAATATATATATATACACACACACACACACACACACACACACACACACACACACACACACAAAAAAAAACCCAGAAAAAACACAAAAAGACATATACACACATGAATATTAAATAATAATGCTCTAATTCACAGAAATTAATAATAATAATAATAATAATAATAATAATAATAATAATAATAATAAAAAAATGAAAGAAAATCAAATCAAAACGATGTTTTATGGGTTGTTCTTTTTTTGTTCATAGGTATTGGATGGTTTTTTGCTACTTCTTACAACTGATGGTACGATTTTGTATGTGTCTGAAAATATACTTCAGTACCTTGGCTACAATCAGGTTAGTACACAGGCACCACTAACCAAATACTAATGGAATTTCATAAACCGATTTTTATTTACATATATACTTACAAGTTTGTGAACATATTAAAAGTGCTATAATACACTGACAAAAAAAAAAAAAAAAAAAAAAAAAAAAAAAAAAAAAAAAAAAAAAAAAAAATAAATAAATAATAATGATAAAATCGAAGGATAATTATTAGATAATGATTATGGTAACAGTAACAGTAATAATGGCAATGCAACAACAACAACAACAATTACAAAAATAGTTGCAATTGCAATATTTATAACTACATTATCATTAATAAACTGATATCGTATGTAATATTTGTTTGCTCAAAACTAGAAATTTTATATCATCATGAGTACCGTTACGTGAGACACACACACATTGACAAACACAAAAATACACAGAAAAAACAATAATTATAAAAAATATTTTTAATGTTACACATTCCCTATATTTAAAAAAAAAAAAAAAAATCAAAGACTTTATTTTCCTTTCTTTCTTTCTCTCAGTATTTATTTATTTATTTATTCTTCTTTAGGTGGATTTGATGCATCGATGTTTATATGGAATAGTGCATCCAGATGATCACTATGAGTTGAAGACCGTTTTAGAAAATACCCTAACAAACAGACACTTGCAGAACACTGAAGGCGAATGTAGCGTAAGCAGCTGATAAATAAACTAAAACATTTTGTCTAAGATATTTACAATTATTCATTTTTAATTCTTAATTTTTAATATTTAAGTCATGGCCGTAACTAGACACTTTTTGAAATGAGGCAAAAACATAATTGCCGATCGGAGCGGGGCAAAACGTATCTTCCCATTACTCATACACCCAATATGGTCGATAGTCTTACAATTTGGAAAGCAGTCAAGCAGTAAGGAAGCTTGGCACACCTGTGTGGGGAATGAGCTAACTCCGATGGGCAGCATGTGTTCATGGTTGCTCCAGTTATATGGAGATGGTGCTCTCAAATAGGAGAAGGACTTTGAAGAAGACATGTTTTGATATAGCAATGAGATATATATATATATATAAAAAAAATTTTTTTAACAGAATTCCAATTGTGAAGTATTGTTCACATATTATAGTGAGTTTACTCAGTTACTATCTTTTGAGACGTTTGGATATATATATAACTGTGGAGTGTCAAAACATGGCATACTTGCACAATGGCTGGACTTCGGAAAGTGGAGTATTTATCGTCGCAGAGGGGTACGCCCCAAATCCTCTTAGATAGTCACCTCTACAACAAAATTCGCGATTTAGCTATTTATATTTTATATTTTTAAAATAAAATCTTTGTATACAAAAAAATCGTCAGTTTGCCTTATTTGCCTCAATGTGGTTACGGCCATGTAAACGACTGTTTTATACTTATTTTTACTACAAATGTTGCTGTCCGATTTCCTGTTACTTTTTTCTTTTTAAATATCAGTTTCACTCTCTTTCGTTCTCTGCCTTTTTCTGTCTTTCTTACACACACTGTATGTGTGTGTGTCTATCAGTCTGCGTGCGTAAATATGTCTAAGCATTTAAAAACCGAATCATCTTGGAAAGAATACACAAACAATAATTATTATTTTATTTCGATTTATTTATTTATTTTGTAATGTGGGTACTGATTTGTATTTATTCGATTTTAACGGTGTTTCATGATTTTTATAAAATATAAATAAACAAATATGTTTTCAAAAAAATAATAAAAAAATAATAATGACAACAACATCATCAACGAAATTGATTAATAATAATAATAATTATAATTATAAATAAAATAAAAATAAATAAAAGAAAAAAAAAAAAAAAAAAAAAATAATAATAATAATGACTAAAAAAACAAAGGATAATGACTTTCATGGCTTAACCAAATTAATTTCATCTGATATTCAAACCAAAATAACCCGAGACAGAATTAACCAATACCTTGAAATAAAATCATCAGTCTTTCTGAAAATAACCATCTCTTTTCGATCTTTATAAAAAAAAAAAAATAATAATAATAATAATAAAAAAAAAACGTTTAAATATTTTCTTTTATTGTATGGTATGGATATGGATATGGATAATGTTAGGAAACAATCAAAGACACAGAACTGAAAATAGAGATATATTAATTTTAAAGATATACGTCAAAAACAAATTACAGCCAGATGTTAATATCATAAATGGTTTTTTCTTTTTTTCTTAATTTATCCGCAGATGTTTGTTAAATCTGTTTTCTTCTTAATGGTTTTTAGATGAAAAAGAATAGCTAATTGCGACGACTTTTATTGCAGACCTTGCTTACAATGGTATAATATCAATATGAAATTAAAACCGATGTAGGCCTACTCTTTGAGTGCCCGTTGAATTTAAACATTTGTTTACATGGCTTACGAGAATAAAAAAATTAAATTAATATTAAAGCATAAATATTGTTTATTAAAGATATCATTTATTTTTTAGAAGGAAATTTAAGATAGGTATATATAAATTAATTATTATTTATTAAACTTTAACTCTTTGATCTTTTGAAAACAGGACAAAAACGGCGCCGATTCAAACGACAGTAAAGAATTACGGAAAGCAGTGTCTTTCATCAGCCGTATGAAATGCTTCAGTGGAACGTCTGCCGGTTATCTGGTACATAAGCAATTACGTAATCTTCAGTGCTGAAATAACTAACGTTTTATTACCGTTTGATAAATATATATAGAAATATATAGATATTTTGTTAGATTGTAATTATTAAAACCTGCATTTCTTTAACTAAGACAGTTTTTAATTTTAATTTATATTTAGTTCATTTAATTTCTTAACTTTTACTAAAAGGAATTTTTTTTTTTTTTAAAGAAAGAATAGGAAAGAAAATGAAATTTAAAAAGAAATGTTTATTTTCATAAATTACTCTTTTAAACTGAAATTTCAGAAAATTCACTGCTCGGGTAAGATAGTGGACTTATCAGACGAATGTAAAAGTAAGAGAATGTCAAATGAAATCGCTTTTCTTTACTGTCATCCATTCATGCTGAACATCACAGAGCTAGCAGACGATATCAGACAAAATGTCTTCTGGACCAAACACGCCATGGATCTAAAAATTAAAGAAGTAGATACCAAGTAAGACAACTTATAGATGGCTTAAATATAGACAAGAACTCAGAAGTTAGACACTGGCACAGCCACTACAATGGCATAATATTGTGTCTTTAGACAAATCACATTTAGTTAATCCTTCATAAATTAATATCTTTATATATTAATTTATTTTAAGCGTTTCCACAAAAATGAAATGTTTTATCATCAGTATACACCAAACAAACAACAACCCCCATAAAAAAAAAAAAAAAAAATAAAGAAGCAAAAAACATTTACAGATTATTTTAGATGAGTATAAACTTTCAGTACCATATTAAGGTTTTATATACATGTATATGTGTGTGGGTGTGCGTGTGCGTGTGTTTATTAACCAGCACGACCTCTCTTTTATAATGTTATGATTATTTAACTTTCAGAGCCTCGCACATCCTGGGTTACGAAGACGATGAATTAAATGGATGTTCATTCTATTCGCTGATCCACGCTGAAGACACAGCCACGTGCCTGGCATGTCACAAAGCGCGTGAGTTTCATCATTATTCATGAATTAAATACAAGTATTAGCAGGACTGTTTCAGGTTTGCTGTTAATCAAAGGGACTATATTAACACTATGACAAATTTTGTGTTTCGTACTTTCTTGATGTTCTTTTGTAATCTCTTACGTTTTGACGAAAGGAAAAGTAAAGCGTCATTGATTTCGACCATCTTTGTATACTTAATATTATATATTGCAACCAATAACCACTTAATAATGTTTAATATTATACATTTTGTTTCTTCAGTGCTGGGAAGCTCTGACATTCAGACTATATATTATCGAATTCAGAGCAAGAAAGGCACGTGGGTTTGGCTGCAGAGTCGAGGAAAGGTCATCAGCAAGAACTGTAAAAAGTTTTCAATTGTTTTTTCTCATTGCCCTGTAAGGTAATATTATTTAATGATTGAATAAGTAATTCATATATATCGGTAGTCATTATTCATTATTTTAAAATCACCAAATGCAATAGTAAAACAAAACAAATACGTGTTGTTGTTGTTTTTTGTTTGTTTTTTATTTTTTTTTTTTTTTAGTTATCTGATCATTATTAAAATGTTCTGGAATGTTTCAGTTAAGCATGGATAAAATAAACAAAGAAATTACATTTGATCTTTCAGAGAAGAAGACAGTACATACATTCAGAAAGAAATAGTTTTAAGACAACGTTTTGCAGTGAATGACCTCATGTGCATGATTCACTTTGGCCAGTATAGCACTACTTGGAAGGACTGTCATAAATTAAGTAATGGCACTGAAGATCCGAATTTTAGCAGATTTGATGGAATGCAACATCAGTTCACAGATGGTTCGAGTGATGTGTCTGTGTCTGTCCAGTGTCCACTGCTGATGCCTTGTCCTTCCAGTTGGCATAGTCTGACAGATAGACACTCACCAATACTTCCTTCAAGTCATATAGCTCACAAAATTTCACAGCGAGAGAAACAACTGCAGTTTCAAGAGTTCAAAAGACGTCAGCAGTTGGAGCAGCATTGTCCTCAAGCAGCCACACCTCAGTGGAATGATCCATTTACTAGGAATTCTTCCCAAAGCTATGATGGGGTGATGGACAGCAGAACAGCTTTTGGTGCTCCTTTGTACCAGTCAGTTAATTCAGCACCAGATTACTCCAGTCTGGGTCATGGAATGCCCGCTCCAAGACACACTTACGAAAATCAAACATTTAATACAGCCCATTACCCTGGTTTATCAGTCCCACAACAGTATGGAATTCAGATTCCTCAGTGGTCCCCAACTAACCCTTATGATCCATCAGTCCAGTGTATGCAAGCCAATATTTCGTTTTTACCAAATGCTAAATTATATATGTACACCAACATAAACATCCACACCATACCCCCATCACCTCCACCATCACCTATGGGAATGAGACACTCATATAACTACATTTACAGTTCAAACCAAAATATGAATAGCTATTCACAAAGACATCAAATATATCTCAGACACCAAGAAAACAAAGAGCCACCCCCCCATCCAGCACCTTTCAATAATTTGTCCCAAGGAAACCGAAATGTGCCAAGATACACAGTTAATCAAAGAGCAGCAGGTCTTATGCTGAATGAAATCCCACAAATAACAAGTGAAATGTGTCAACCATCTTTACCTAGTGAAAACATGCTGCTAACACATCCAGTTCCATCATGTGCAATAGCCACTAGTAATAGCTGCACTCTGCAAATGGAGAAGTCTCCTCCAAAGGTTGAACTAGATCAACACATGTCCATAGTTGAACCCAGCAAACCTCCAGAAGACAGAGAATATGTAGATTTGCCATCAATAGGCAGCTTTTTGGAATATCTCAATGAGGTTTAAGATCCAGTTTGGCATAGATTTTGTTCTGTTTGTAAATATGTATAACTTATTTTAAAAAGTAGTGAACAAATATCACAGACGACCTAAAAAACAAAATAACAGTGTGTTTATTTTATCACTGCCAAAAGATGATTGTCTTAGTAAATCAAGTTTTATCATTTTCTGACATTTGTTTCTGTTTTTTTGACTTCAAGTTAAGGCTGATCAAGATTTGGGATTGAAAAAGACATTAAAAATAACAGATATTTTGTTTCAGACTATTTTTTTGAGTTTTTATTGGGCAGTTACTTACACACACACACACACACACAGTATTATGAAATTACCAAATTTTTAATTGGAGTAAAACAACATATCATAAGATAAACAGTTAATACTGTCTGGTTCTTTGAATTCATAACAAGTAAAACATATTGTTTATTAGCACATAACTGATGACAAATGAATTTTTTTACAAAATATTATTTCATTTCACAACAATGGATAAAAAAAAATATTTAAATTAAAATAAAGTGAAAATATAAATTATATGTATATTTTATGTGATGATATTATGATTAACTATTGTTTTAAAATATGCTATCTTGGCTCAGAATTGTCTTTGATACACAAGTGTTGCCATGAAGCAGTGTCAAGTGTAACATGTCCTTTAATAAAACACTCTTCTTCTTCTTTGTGCCATTTGGCTATACAAAAGTCTGGGAAGAAAAACTGGATTTCCCTAGTTGCTGATTCATTTGAATCTACAAGTAATTATTAAAAAAAAAAAAAAGAGTTATTGTGATTAGGTGAAATGGCTGAGAAAGAAATGAACATTTGTTTTATTTAAAGTTTAAATATAAGGGAAATGAGTTAGTTCAGTTAATATATATGTCTGGATGATAACAGTTATTAATAAATGAAACAGACACAATTTAAAAAAATACATAGTTTGATTTTAAAATATTTAAGATTTTTAAGCATCAGTTTCAACATTAAAACCATATTTATCTCTTAATTTAATTTTTTTTTTTTTTAAATTACAATATAAATATAAAATAAAATAAATCTTTTTTATTTTACCTGAGCCATGAGTGCAGTTTCTTGTGTCAGTCAAACCATGTCTTCCTCGTATAGATTCAGGTGCATCAAAAAAAGCTCTATTAAAACAAGAGAAAATTTTGCATGCAGTTTTTTTTTCAAACTAGTCTAAATTATTATTCATTTATCATTATTTGTTGTCAATTAAAAAACAAGAAAGAAGACATCCTTAAAGAGACTCTTCACAATAGTGAAATTAGGCTAAAATGATGTAGCATTCATTGTAACTGTAACGAATGATATATACACTATACAATACTTTTTAAATTTAATATCAGCTGAATTAAATAAATTAAGTATATATGTAAGTTTTGGCCTAAGGACATAGCTTATTTATTTTATCTAAACTGAAACCATTTCCAAAACACATAATCCAAATGCACTAAAGAAGGTATGTATGAAATAATTATATGTACAGAATTTTTTTTTTTAATAAAAACAACAATAAAAAAAAAATAAAGAAGTAAAAAAAAACAAAATAATACTTCTAAAAAATAAAAATAATAATAATGAAATAATAATGAAAAATAAATAATGGATATTTGTTGTTACTTACTTCAGTACTTTAGTTGGACCCATCAATTTTCTCCATTCTGGTATAGCATTCTCTCTAGCTAATATGTGGGTCCATACTGGACCACTGAAAAATGGAATATTGAAATCACTGAATATTATACTGGATAATTAAATTATACAGAAAATATCTGTGTTTGTTAAATAAAAGTGGATAAATAAATAAGTAAATAAATAAATAGATAAAAAGAATAATATTCACTCCATAAATAAAAATTATACTTCAATTTTCTGTATCTGTAAATTAAACAAACTTTTTTTTTTTTTTAGATTATATATGTAATTCAGAAATAATATTTTTAAATAACATATATATTAACAAAACAGAAAAAATGTGATTAACAAATTATTACCTGCTCATGAAATTTACCAAACGACCTTGAAAAAATTTACCTGAAATAAACATTACAAATTGTGAAAATAATTGTTCTTATATATATATATATATATATATATAATATATTACATTTTATTTTTTTTATTTTTTATTTACTAAGGCTGAAAAATAAAAATAATGATATAATAAATAAACATACAAACAAAATATTTCTAAAAGAAAATGTAGTAGGTACTAAATAATTTAATAAATCTAAGAATCATGGCTAAGTGAAATTTTGTAAATAAATAAACAAGAGGAAAAAAAAAAAAATGAATCCACCCAAATACAATACAAGGCTGGAAAAAAGAAAAATAAATTAAAATTTTTTAAAAATAAAATCAATTAATCTGCTATTTGTCTTCTGTAGTAAATATTCATTTAATTTTTTTATTGTTATTATATTTTTAATGTTCATAAATAAACCAACCATCATGTTCCTTGTAAAATTCTTTAGCCTGTGGTTTACTTAACTGCAGATTCCTTGACCTGACAAAATAGAAATTGTTGTCCAGAATCAGTTGACGTATTTCCTGTAAATACAGATATAATACAGGCTGAATTTACAAAGCCTGCTCTAATAGGTCATGATAATTGACACTACTTAAGTTAAGAAAAGCAAAATTCTAAAATTCAGCCTGTAATATCTACATTGTAAATCTGATATCAAAGAAGAATTTTTGGTCCAACTTTGGTTTCATATCAATATGTTGCCAAATTCATCTAGTTGATTTCATCAGGCATTAATTAGTTTGTTTTCCTAGTAAATAATTGTACACAGACTGACCAAACTTAACAAAATTTAAGAATAGGAAGTACTGGATAACAAAGTAAGGAAAATTATGGATAAATTTAGTTTTATGTAAAACTGTATTTTACATTGAAGAAGGGAAATTTATAAAAAGTCAGAAATTCACCTTGGCACATTCAACAAAATATTTATATCAAAAAAAAATGTAAAAAATTTAAAATTGTAATCTTTTTTAGTTTCTATTCAACTCTTCTTTAGATTCTTTGTTTTACTTGGGAAACTTATTAAATCATTCACTATTCCTTATGCGTAAAAAATAAAAAGAAGTAAAAAAGAAAGAAAAATTATACGAATAGGAATTCATAAAAAAAAAAAAAAATGTATTTAGTGACGACTATCACCATTATTGTCTAATTTATTTATTGTATTATTAAATTTTACTAACGGCGCGAGTAACGGTAACATGTTAAGTTGTATCAATCCGACTACTGACTAGTGAATGAAACAGGTGCAAAAACCTTTACAGACTAAGTTAAAGAAAAGCTATAATAATGATGTAATAAGTATGAATATCTTTGTTAATCATATACAAAAATATTTCTTGAAATATATTTTACTGGCGTTACCTGGACTATATGAGGCTGTTTTACGACATCTGGTTTTAATATCGCTAACGTTAGCTGCAATGATTTTCTCACATGCATTTTTATTGCAATCTGTTCTTAATTCCCACCCACAAAACTTGAGCATCTTCTGAATTATTAAGTGAAAAAGAGCAATCTCTAAAAAAAAAAAAAAAAAAAAAAGAAGACAAGAAGAAGAACATAAGATAAAAAAAAAAAAACAATAAGAATTAATTTAAGTTTATTTCATTTAAAAATTACATGCTAGTTCATAAATCAAATTTAATAATAAATCTGAACACTCATGATGTATATTGTTAATTTTATATACACTTAAAAATACTTATACCAGTTTCGAATAAAAACAAAACAATAGAACAACAATAATAATAATTAAAAAAAAATTCTGAATTTTTTATTTCATTACTAAAAAACAAAACAAAAAATAATAATACAAAATATATTATGCTGGACATTTTACAATATTAATAAAACAATGATCCTTTAACTGATAAATATAATTTCAGAAATCCAGTTAAGACCTAGTTTAAACTATTTCACATTGATTTGCACTGAAGAAAAACATGTCTGGTGTGATCATTTTGCTTGCTTTGGTATGTTTCTGTCAGTTTCTACAACATGAAACAAAACTGATGAAATATTTTGCTAAAATGGTGAAGAGAAATTGGAGGCGAAAGAAAGCATGTGATTATAAACTTTTTTCCCGTTTGCTACATGTTTTATGGTATTGATAGGTCATGTATTGTTAATTTTGTGGAATGTCTAACACCAGTCATATGTTTTATATTAGAATAAGATGTGATATATGACAGTTTAAATATGTTTAAAATTTGTGTCATGATAACTGCTGTTAATGTAAAGCACTGAGCATATTTATAAATATTTTAAAAGTAAAACAAATCTGAAACATACCAGTACCCAATTCATAATCTTAAAAAAACCCACCCAAAATAAAAAAGATAAAGACATAAGAGCAAATCAAGGTGGGTTGAATTAAAGCATGAAAAAAATGCAGTATTATAATAAAACATTTCTTATCTGTTTTTCTCTGTCAGAAAAACTTATTACTGAGAAAGAAAATTTTAAAAAGATAAACTTTTCAGAAAGACATAAATAATTGTATACTAAAAAACCCATTTATTTCAAAAATACCTTGTTTCATGTGATAATATATTAATGAAATCAGGCTAAATTTGACTCTTTATGATAGAAATAAGTGTATATGTTGCACCAGTAACCATTTAACAGATTGTAAAGTAATTTCAAAATTTATAAAAAAAATAAATTAAAAAAAACAACAACAATAAAATAAAATAAAATAAAAAAGAATAAAAAAATTAAAAATAAAACAATAAATTTTGTTTCATGAATGCTGACATAGTATCTGTTTTTGGTAGATACATCATCTGGAATGGCAAAATGGAATATTGTCTGTAAATAACAATAGTAATAAACAATAGAAAAACAAAGAAAAACAATCAAAACTTTCACTAATACTGGCAGTAGATGGTAACAATCATATGTAAATAAAATATTTGTCAAAATAACTTGGATACCTATAATCACTAACTTTAAAAGACAAATTCAACAACGGATATTTCTGTCGTGACCCCATTTGCATCACAAAAATACCAGCCCTATAGGTGGTTATTTACAGGAATTGTTTTTAGCATTGTATTAATTTTTTTTTACTATCTAATTAAATGCACGAATGTATTTGTTCACATTAAACAATAACATATTGTTGATTAAGTGTAGTTTTTTAAAATTTTAACAGAATTTAAATTCTCGAGGAAAACAGTCAAATTAAAATAATGTCAAACTAATACAAAAAAAAAAAAAAAAAAAGAGGAAAATTTCTAAACTGGTTGTCCAACAACCTATAAAATAATAATGTAAACAGTTTACATGGCAAAATTTGTGTTAATTTCCATCTTGTAAATCATTAATTGAGGTCTGAATTTTTAAATAAAAATGTATAACAATTAAATCTTAGCCTATATAAATTTATCAAAATGGTAATTTAGACTTAATATAAGATAAAGTATCTGAATGGAATTAAAATTAATCAGCTGAAGTAAAACTGTGTTGAAGCTGTATATTACTCATGTTTAAATAAGTTAGAAAAAGGTGGATTCTGTGTTGTGTATTTAATGCTGATTTCTAAACAGACTGGAGTTGTTCAAATTGTCCATATTTAACAGTTTGTAGTTCTTCTGACTGAGCATCAACATCTCTGTAAGATGAGGCCTTGGCTAACTGAAAATAGGTCAGGTGAGAGTGGATGCTGGATACTGATGGATACCCTTGATGGTAACACAGGTAAGCAAAGGCCATTCCCAACCCAGATCCAACTAAAACATCTGCAGAATAAATTATTTAATTAAAAAGTAAGAAGATGCAAATATACATGGACACACAAATAATTTTCCTGTTATTCTGTTCTGTAATACTATTAATTTCAAATGAATGAAATGAAATAACCATACAGTTTATGGTAGTCTGCCACAAATTTTCACTGCACTTATAAATTTAAACATCCTAAAAAATACTTTGATATTGGTAAATAAAAAAATAAAAAAATAAAAGAGAAATATCTGTAATAAACTTTTTACTTATCCACAAATACTTCTTGAATAAATAAATTATTACCATCAGAAATGAGGAAAGAAAGATTAAAAGACGAATATAACATGTATAAGGATACTCTAAGAGTTACATCAGATCTCTGTTAATAGATTTGCTATTCTCATGAAAGACAGCATATTTCTTTGTAAATAAACTAACCCTCCCAGTGATGATGATAATCAGCCAATCTTGATAAAGCAATCAGTGTGGCCCATAGAAATGGTATAACCACACAACACAATCTGCAACCATTCCCTCGTCCTGATCTGTTGAACACTTTTAGCTTACCAGCAACATATAATCCTACATACCCCAGACAGGAAAATGCAACTTTAAAAAAAAAAAAATAAAAATAAAGATAACATGTATTAATAGTTTAAAATCTGTTATTTCTTTGTAATATTTTGACATTACATACATACTGACATAAAAAGTTAATAAAAATCGGCTGTTTTCATATTCATTTAATTAAAATTACTCATGAAATGATGCTTGACCAGTAGAACAAAACCAACATATGTTGTTTTTTTCTCAACTTCTAAAACCTTCAATATATATGTATTCCTCATATTATATTTGCTAGTTATCATAATTTAATTATTTTAAACTATTTATTTCTATATTTATAAAAATTAATAAATCAGTTAATATTACTCTAAATTACTATATTGATGGATATTACAGACAAGCTAAGTAATTTAATCATATTTTAGTTCAGTAAGAGAGTTTACTTTGGATATTCTTATTTTTTGATAACTGAACTACATACATGATGAGTGGCCACTTGGAAAACTTTTGTAACCTTCGATGACTTGTTCCGGATTGCCACTACATTTCATATCAAGGTTCACATGACCATCAGGAAAACACAACTGCAAGAAGCAAGGACGAGGTCTAAAAATGAATGAAGTAGAAATAATAAAAGAAACAGTATTTAAAAATAAAATAAAAATACTCCAAAATACATGTATATGATTGTTTATTTAATGCATAATCATTCTAGAAAAATAGAAAATTAACAAAAATTTAAAAACCTTCTTGTGGATTTTAAAACAAATAATAATTAAAGAAATTCCAATAACATTTGGAATAAACTGCCTTTCTTTTCTTGAAATTTAATAATAAAGTTATTTGTTAAATGATACTTTTTAATTTTAACTCAGATAATTTTAAATAAGATAATCTTATTAAGGAACTGTCTTCTCCTATAGATTCATAACTCAATATAGATGATGTATACCTAAAATACATACATTAAACATTATCACAATTAAGTGAAATAAAAAAAAAAACAATTAAAAAAAAATCTCAGAATTAGGTTACCTTCCAACACAAAGCTTAATGAAATTTGTCACTAATCCTGTCAGAAATATAGACAAATATGCACCTGAAAAGAAAAAAATTATATCAGAGTTAAATATAAAATACTTCAAAGTGAAAAATAAAAATAAATGTAGTAAAAATACAACATTAAACAAACTTTTGATGCTTAGTTAATAAGATATTAGAAATAACTGAACTAAGTCTTAAAAGTGTATTTCTGGTGAGACATATAAATTGTCTAAATATACTTTACACACTTTAAAATAATTTTTTGTTTTTAGCAACCAATTTTTCTGTTAAAATAATAACGAATTGCTAATATTTTTCCTGGTATAATTTAAAAAAAAAAAAAAAAACTATAAAAATATTTAAATTCTTCTTCTTGTTATTATTTTTTTTTTTACCAAATATTGATTCTTTCAAATCTTCTTTGTCACGATGCAGTATATAAAACACTGAAGCCACAATAACAGGTACAACAAATATTGTTACCTGAAAAAAAAAAACCAAAACAACAATTCACCACATATTTAACATACAGACATCAAAATGACTTGTTTATTTTCCTTCCGTTGTTAAAGTTTACTATTTCAAATAACAGCGATCTCATATAACTTTTTAAATTCACTATGAATGCATTTACATTTCTCATGTGACATTCATGAAAAATAATTTTATATTCTGTCTATTAAATAAGATAAATACATCAAAGAGGAGATAACTTAAATATTACTTATAGACTATTTTTGAGATTACACTGTATGACATTATAAAATCAATTTTGTGATGATGTTAAACTGAAATTATGGTAACCTTTACTTATCTAAATCCTTAATCTGCTTCTTATCTGACCTACAACTTCCCTCACAACATAGATATATTTTTTTATTTACCAGTAACAAGTTAGCTGAATAGTAAGATTCTGTTATAGGAAAACGATAAAGCCACATTTCTTCTGGTTGTATTTTTCTATGAAATCCTTGTATTTTATCTGTAGCCCTGTTGATGTAAAATTATAAAATTTATTTCTCAAACAATATATATTTAAAAACATTTAATGTCATTGTAAAGATTCTCAAAAATGAATAACATTGTTGGGAAATGTAAAATATTTGACTGATCATTGTTATATATTCCTAATAAAAGAATATCCATGCTGCATTTAAAAGCTGCATAACAAAGTTAACTGAAAAAAAACCTGGACTTTTAATGCAAAATTGGCATTTACAGTATAATTACAGTTTTGTTTTTTTTGGTGGGGAGGGAGGCAAGATTTACATTTTTATGTAAACATTTTAAGAGAACCAAATAATTTTAAAATATGTTTTTCTATCCACATTTTAATGCACATTTTATATTCATACATATAGACAATGAAAATAATTATTCTGATGCCCAGTTCTTGAAGAAAATCCAAAGATGTGTGAGTCATGGCTAGCTTCATTGCACAGTGTTTTTATCTGCAAATACAAAAATAATTTTAAATAAAATAAATTGTAAGTATATGTGTGCAATTGGCATTTTAAGACAGAAATATTAAAAGAAATAGTTTGAACTGAAATATAAGATTCATTGCTGGAATAATTCATTCTCATATTTAAATGAAATATCGAAGAAAAATATTATCTATTTACATAAACAATAAATTGTTCCCAAATATCTCCAAAAATAGAGATTTAAAATATATAAAAGTGTGTAGCCTTAATATACCATCCTAGCGAGCACAAATCAAAACTGATTTGCATATATGCATTTTATTAAATCAGGTTATTACTTGGAAAAAAAAAAAAAAAAAAAAGAAGATAAAATGATGTATAATAAGGTATGTTAAATATAAAATGGTGACGGATTACAAACTATATGGCTGATGCCGTCTTTAATTACAGGCTGCAGTTACCTAGTATACCATTGGCCACTGTTCAGCTAGCAGCAACATATGTTTTATATCATATGTAGACTTTAAACAGTGGTAGGGATGATTATATCATGCCCTGTGATACACCAGTTTTCGTATTAAATGGGCCCAATATGGTTTTACAACTCAGATTTGACAGTACTCAGTAGGGTCCATTATAATTCTCCTCACCGTGGTAGTCGAATGAATTATTATTTTCACATTCTCATAGTCTAAAGATAAGTTTTAACTATAAATAAATATGAAAGAGGGCTGAAATGAAACTCTTGTCGTTTTGTTTCAAAATGACAACATAATGTTGTCGTTGTTTAGTTAGGACTGAGAATCCGAAAAAGTAACAGTAATAACGTGACCTGAAGTTCCGAACCAGATTACGTGTTCAGTTTTTCAGACCTAAATGGAAACGGAAATGCTCTTCTGCTATCTTTTTGTAAAGTAACCGATAATATTATCTTATAAAAATATTATAAAATGTATTTTTTCTATACTTTTGTCAAATCCAATTATTAATACTGCATTTATTTACATAATTTTGTTTTAATTTGTATATACATCTTTACACTGCCTTGATTTCTACTTGATTTCAATATTTATTTTTATCGATTTGTCTCGTCTTGCTTCTATCAAAAATAATTATAACATCCTTCCTTACTGATTAGTTCGGTCGTATAATACTTTTAAATTAATAACATAGATTTTCTAAATTATTTACTGTAGGAATGAAACTTTTTCCAAAGACTATTACAGGATCACTGCACACGCAAAATAAAGGCGCATGCGACTGGTATGTTGACGATATCAAATTAATAACAATATGAATATAACTTGGTGTTCAGGTAGCTTACTCAATTACTCTAATTTCTGAACAGTAAATGTTTTGACTTCTGTTGGGTATGCTTTTGTAGAGGAAATCATGACCTCATTTAAATATTTAATAATCTCTCAAAATTAGATACAAATATTAAAAACTGATTAATTTTACATATATGTTAATAAATTAATACTTAATGTAATAGTGTCATTAAAATGCAGTAAAATTAAAACTCACTATTAATTTAGGTTGTCTTGTGTTTTTAGTATTACTATTAGCATGTATCTTTTATTATCCAGTAGTTCAGACATTAATATATTTCGATAAAACACTAATTTGTGTTCATGTAGTTCTGCATTTCTTTCCATAATAGTAATGTGTGTATGTGTGTGTGTGTGTGTGTGTGTGTGTGTGTGTGTGTGTGTGTGTGTGCGCGCGCATAAAGATTGTATTATTGGAATCTGTGGTAGAATACTGATATTGCAGTTTCTGATATTCACTCCGGTTTATATTGCAGCATATATTTGAACAAGAAAAGTATGTTGCAGAAGTTTATTTTTGAATATGTTACAAAAGTTATTTTGTAATAAGAAACTGCCTTGTATAATTTTATAATATGTTATGTTGTTATATCAGGGGATATATGTGAAATGTTAGTTGTGTTTTTTTTCTCAGGGGATGGCAAGGATTATTAGCATATGGAAGCCAAAATTTTGTTAGTGTTGTTGACCCAATTACTGTTCAGGTAAGTTAGAAAAACGTTGTAGCATTAGTAAAGCCAGATAAATTACTGTATTTTATTTGTGTTTGTGTATATGTGCTTGTGTTTGTTTGTGTATATGTATGCATATAAGAATTTTTTTAAGTGTACATACCATTTACATTACATTCATATTTATGTTGTTTTTTTTTTTTTTCAATTTCATTAAGATATCAGTAGAATAAAAGATGTTTATTAACCAAAGTAAAAATAACTAAAATGTTTTAGGTATAAATTTAAATTAAATTTAATTATAAGTATTTCTTTCACAAATATTACCTGTTTGAGAAGTTTGTAACAGATGTAAATTTTAATTTATGTAATTTAACTAAAAAAAAGAGATAAAAATTTTACTTTGTATTTTTCATTTCACACAATTATTTAATTTTGATCCAAATATAATTTCAATGTAATATATATATATATATATTATATATTTTTTATTTTTTGTTTCAGTTGATTCAAGTTCTACACAAACATAAGGCTAATGTTGTAAAGGTAAAATTATCACAAAACACATTCATTTTAAATTACATAAATATTTTTTTACTTATTTAACATTTGCTGATGTTGAAACCTACTTTATGTTACATTGTGGGTCTGAATATCTTATGGCATCCTTTAAAGAAATTGTTATTTTATTCAAGGGTAATTTTAAGAATCATAATTTCTTCCATTTTATTATTCAGAGAAAGCAATTGTTTGGTACTAATGCATACAGTCAACTTAAGAAAACTTAATGATATTTACATATAAAAAAAAAAAAAAAAAAAAAAAAAAAATTATAAATATAAATAATATTTAAATAAAAAATAATGAAAAAGTTACAAATAAAAAATGTAAAAAGAAAAACATTACAAACTATAAATCAAGATAAGAATAATAAAAAAGAAAATAATAAAACTTGGTACAAAAAAGCTCTTAAAAGGAATTAAAGGTAAAATCCTGTATTTACAGATTAAATGGGCTAAAGAAGATTATCACCATGATGTCAATAGTCCATACAGCCTGCGTCTGGCCTCTGCAGATGCTGCTGGCAACATTATTGTGTGGGATGTGTCACAGGGACATGCCCGGGCAGAGTTTGCAGATGGAAACAAATCAGTGCAAGGTAAAAATAAATTGTTCTTTGATTATCAGAGAAAAGAGCATCTGTTAAAAACATTTCCTTCTGATTAGTTCCAGTTTTTAAAACATCTGAACTCTTGGTGAAATAAAACAATCACTTCCTAAGAGGTACTTTGAGGACTGGGAAATATGACTTTTCTTAATGGGTATTTGTATGTGTGTGTGTTGTGTAGAATGTGTGTATGTATGTAATATATTACATAGATATATAAATAAACATGTATTAAGGTTGTCTACACATAAAAAGCATTTCAAGTATTTAGTGACATAAATATTATTATGCTTAATACATTTAAATCCATGAAATACTTTTAGATTTGATATTGGGTACTATTTTAATTTTATATTTTCATAAGTAATAATAACTCAAATGTAATGTCATAAAAAATATGCAGAGCAAAATAATATGATAGATTTTAGAATTGTGTAATGTTTTCTGGAATAAACTTATGAATTCACAATATAGCACTAAACAAAACATTTATTTCATATGTATTTTCATTTTTGCTGCCATATAATGTACATCAGTTATGGCCTAATGAGTACAAATAAAGAAACATAAAAATTAATTTTTTTCAGCCATGGATTGGCTTGGACAGCAGGATGCATCAAGAGATCTCCTGATTGCACTGCACCCTCCTTACTCCTTAATCCTGTGGAACGCTGACACTGGAACTCGTCTGTGGAAGAAGACATACACAGAGACATTGATTTCATTTTCATTTGACCCTTTCAATACAAGAAATGTTGTTTGTAGGTCTACTGACAAGTATAAAAGAATTTCTTCAAAAAAAAAAAAAAAATTATTACAATATTTATATAACAATAATGTTAATAAATATACTTACAGGATAATATTCCAGTGGTGGTAGTAGTAATAGTAACAATAATGATAATATATTTATATGTATATAACAATCATTTCATAATTTCAGAAGATTTATATCCACACATTTTTTTTTCACACACATTTGAACTCATTCTTACATATTAATGTATTAAAAAAAAAAGAAAAAGAATAAAAATACACTGTGTTAAATATGAGTTGTGCAGAAAAAAAAAAGATTATTTTAGTAGGAATTGTTTTTTCTTAAAATCTCTTTATTAATGAAAAATATATATTACTGATAACACACTTTCTGTACTATGTATTTTGTCAGTATTATGTATTTCCTAGATTGTTAACTTATATTTTAAGAAGAAATGTTCTATTAAATTACTTTTCCTAGTGTTATTCTTTAATGACATAAATAATTATCTGCTACATCTTAAACTATCGATTTAAATGATGGTAAAAAAAAAAATATATATTAATTTATGTTTTCTGAACAGTTCTAGGACAAGACTGCATTGTATTTATTGATGACTTCATGATCAACAAGACACCTTCGAGCAATGGAAAGAAATTTTACATCTTCAGTCCTTCTAGTCAAGGTGAGAAAGCAATTATATTTTGAAATAAGATGTAAGATTTGACACAGTAAAGCATAAGATTATCATAATAAATATTAAATTGTATTTATTTTATAGTTTCTAGTGGGTTTTTTCATTTTTATTTATTTAAAAAAAAAAAAAAAAAAACATTTTTTTTCCAAAAATGAAAGAAAATGAACATTAGGATTTATTATTTTATTGATTTTTTCTTCTAAATAATTATTGAGAATTCATGATATTTATTTTCTGTTCCATTTTGTAATTGAAAACAAAAGTTGGTGGCAATGCCAGTAACCAGGTTGGCAGCACAAACAGCTTGGAAAGGAAACCATCATCCAAAAATCTCGCTCAGAGAATGTCTCGCATTCTTGTTGGAGAAAGCAAACAAAGGTATTTACGACTTTTTAGTGAATACAAGTAAACATTTTTTACTTTTATCATTTGTTTATTTTCTTACAATTAATTTTTGACTTAAATTGGTTGACTTAAAAAAAATATGTTTTTAGATTGTTTAAAATCAACAGTTTACTAATATCAAACTTTTTAAACATAGGAAAAATTCAGTTTTTTTTCTTATTATTTTTACTGATACAACTACAAGACAAAATGTAATTGGATAGTTGTTATAAAAGGTATAATTACATATAGTGATACAGAAATATCAAAATACATACAAAGATGTATGCACACACGCACACACACACATGCACGCATGCACACACACACAGACACACACCCACCCACCCACCCATACATACAGACCCATACATACACAAACACAAACATACACATTACCACTGTCATTTCAGCAAGCCCATTCAGTCAGAAGATGAGGCTGTCACTGTCAGTGAATGTCTTCAGCTGTGTTTCCATCCTTCCTGTCGTCATCACATCATTCTGTTGTATCCCAGAGAGATGCTCATTCTAGATCTGGAAATTAACCAGACTGTTGGCATGGTCTCCCTGGACAAGACGTCATCTCCCTTTGTTGAGGTACTGATTAAAACTGTAATACTTTCCTAGTTAAATATGTTGCATAATAATATTAAGTTTGATGATTTATATTTCCAGCTACTTTGTACTCGAAATATTGCCTGGCCATAAACCACTAATTTTATAAATACTGTAAAAAGAAAGGTGTTTGATCTACCAAATAATTTCAACATCAAGTCAATTTTTTATTCAGTATATTTGAGTAGTAATGTGCTGTACAAATATCTAGACAAAATATATATTATATGATAAGATATTTAATAAGTCCACTACAGTTATAATAATAATAATAATAATAAAAATAACAGTAATAATAATGGGGTATTTCAGGTGCTTCCATGTTGGCAGAGAGATGTGCTGATGTGCCTTCATGAAAGTGGCAGCATATCTATCAGAATTCGTAGAAGATCAAGTAACTTGTCTACTCCAGCTTCAGAAGGTACTGGTGCTTTTGGTGAGTAGACATGCACAAGCACACATGCAAACATGCACGTGCACATGCAAAACACATAAATATATCTTGATTTGTTTTAATCTTATTTTCTTGTACAGAGTGCAATGTCTTATGTGAATAAAACAGCAACAGATATCTGTTCTGTTTTAAATTTTCAGTAATATTTTGTTTGGAATGTAATTAAATATTTATCATTTTTTTTTGTTTGGCAATAGTGCCTTTGGATATCACTCTAGTTCAAGAAGAAATAAGCTTAATGATAAAATATTGGCTTCAAATAGAATTGCTTATGAGTTCAATTCTCGTCAGTACCTTCATTAGATTAAATCCCTCACCAGTCAAATGCTGTGCTATTTTCTTTCCTGGAGAAGGTTGACACTAAAGATCCATTACTGCTAACTCAAACAGAGCAGGCTATCACATAAAACAGGTTCTAATGATCTTTGTGCATATTACTGTATATATCATATTATTAACTGTAGAATGTTGTTACTTTGTTGTTGCTTTCCTTCCTTTAATTAAATCTCTTCATTTTGCCTAATGACCACTAAAAATAATATATTAAGAACGAGATCAAAATAATACAAGTATTATTTAACAACTTCTTTTGAAGAATGCAAAACAACAATACTTATTGTAATAAGTCGATTATAAGAACATTGTTATAAATATTACATTTTTTTATATCTTTATATATTTCTTTTATAGATGATACCCCACCCAGTGTTTCATTAGATGTGGTCTATGACCTGAGGTCACAGACTGACCCTCTCCGAGTGACAAGACATAACCGCGTGTTTGGATTTACTGTGTCTCCAGTTTCTGAAAGATCGATAGGTCTCATAATGAGTGACAGTCGAGTTATCTTGTGGGAAATGAAGGCAGTGGATGTCAAGGTGACACTGTTTTGTATTGGTTATTAATTTTGTGACCTTTAATTTTTGTGAGTAGCTGGTTGAAAATAAAGTGTGTAATAAGATAATCTTCCAAAAATATTTATAAAATATAAAATTATAAAAAAATATAAAATTTATAATAATAATAAAATTACAGAAATCTGCAAATTCTTATCCATTTACAATATATATATTACATAATATATATATAATAAAAAATTTATAATAATAATAAAAATACAGAAATCTGCAAATTCTTATCAATTTACCATTTATGTTTCATTAAGATAAATTTCACTGGTTTAATTAAAAATGGTTAATTCTAGATTTTTCTCACATAAACAAATTCATACGAAATTTGAAACAATTGTACAAAAGGTCAGAATTGTTACGATGTATTGAAGGCATTTCTTTGTTTTACTATGACATAATTTTAGTACTCTGAATATTTTCAGACTTCACAGCAGAATGTTAATTCACCATTATTTACACCTGGAGCCACTTTGCCAAGTTCAGTGCAGAATGTTACTTGCAAAAAAAATGAGTTTCCCATCATTACTCACAAACCTTACCCAAAGACTGTACTCACAGATATGATTGGGCCGTCACAAATGCCTGTAATGGATAGTCAGAGGTCAGACATCAAAGGACACAGTGTACAACTGAAGTTTATTATGACTGGTCTTTTGCAAGGCATACATGCTCATATCACCTGCATGCGAATGTGTCCTCCTCTGACAAATAAAAACTGGAATATTTATGAGCCAAGGTTGGCACTGGGTAAGGAAAATTTTATTAATATTCTTTATAATTATAAATATTATGTTGAATGAACAACACATTTTTGTTATATTTTTAGAAATATTATTATTATTATTTATTTTTCACGCTTTAATATTAATTTTTCAGATAGCTTTGAATGTGACAGTCTTTCTTCTAAATATCAAAGTTTAATTTCCAGAAATGTAACACGTATTAATCATGACAACAACTATTTACAATGCACTGTTTAATTACAATTAATACTGTATACTCTTTTCAACATGTTAGTTATTACATGTTTGTTTTCAGGAACTTTTTCTGGTGTTATTCAGACTGTGAATGTAGCTAGCGGCCAGGTAGACAGGGAATACAGCATCCACTCTTCTATTGTCAGGTATACAGTCTTTATACAGTCTCTTAATAAATACTTTTTAAAGTAGGAAACCTGTCAGTAGAATAACTGCAGTGGAAAATGCCTTGGACTGATATATCTGTATGTGTTCAGGTATTTTCGTTTTATTTTTACATTATTTAAAAAAATAGTTTCCATGTAGAAAATAAGTGTTCAGAATATGTTTTTATTTTCACAGAGGCATTGAATGGTGTGGATTAAAGACGTTTCTCTCATATGCCTACCCAAATCCAGGACCGAGTGGACTAGTTAAGAATGAGTTCAGTCATACAGACATCCTGTCTGGTAAAAATTGTACATTTACATTCACTATTTAGAATGCTAAACCTTTTCTTCTATTATCTCCTTCAAAAACCTTTATGATCCCTTCAGAAGTAACCTTTTCTTTTACTTACTCTGTACATTGTGTTATCATTGTGTTATTATAGAATCTCCATTGTATGTTTTCTTTGTTTCTGTACAAAGCCTGGGTTTCATGTACGTCCACCATAGTTCAAAATTTTGTCAGTAGAAGGTGATGTGTACACCAGTTAATGTATTTTTCAGGAGAATGTTTTAATTCACTGAAATTAATAATAATAATAATAATAATAATAATAATAATAGAAATAATCATAAAGATAATAATGACAAAATGAAATTGTCATACAGTTTTAATTTGTAATATATTCTGGGGTTAGTAATATCTAAAACTAGGGTGTATGATGGTGTTTATTTGAGATAAATGTTATAGTAAAATGAAACAAGTTGATGTTATTTCAGGAAAAGTGACACAGATCCGACAGCACCGTGACGAGGAATCGCCAATAGAGTCACTGCAGATTTCACACCTCAAGTGAGACTTTTAAATATTATGTCAAAACCATTTTATTTAAGTCTTTTAAAAATAGTTTTTCCCAGAATAAAAGACTGGCTTGTTTGTTTTTTTATTTTTATGTTTAACTAGAATTTAGAAGGAAAGACATTTTTTTTTATGAGACAGTGACTAAAAATGATTATGATGAAGATGATGATGATGATAATGATGATGATAATGATCTTGATAATGATAATTATAATAAACATAATACACATAATAATAATCTGCATATGTATATGTAGTCTATTTTAGCAGAATTCCTAATTAACAAAGAAAGCTCTCAGTGTTAAAGTGTCTTAATTTTATGAAAAGATATTTAAAAGAAATTAATGGGTTTTGTTGTTTTATTTTCTTCAGACAGTTCTTTGTGCTGTCATTTAAAGACAAACCTCTAGAGTTGTGGGATTTGAAATCTTTCACCATTATAAGAGAACTTCCCAGATCTTTCCCCAGACCAACTGCTGCTGTATGTTCTATTGCCTCTTTAGTGGTTATTCCATTAGAAAATAATTTTAAAATGTTTCATTGCTTGAAATATGTTTTTATTTATTTATTTTAAAATTATTATTATTATTACATATATTTTTTCCATGATATTGAGATATTTTCTGCAAATAATACTACAGATTTTGTTTCTGTAACAATAAATAATAGTGGTATATAGGATAAAGCTGTTTGTTTGTATAGATGTATGTGTGTGTGTGTGAGGGTGTGTCTGTAAAAATGTAGGTGCATGCTTACTAATTTACTTGCAAGCATTTCTCTGTTTATGTGGTAGTTTTACATATACAAAGTTTAGATTATATTGTGGAAAAAAAATCTGAATGTATACATATACACATATCCGTATATTCAATTTATCTTTTAGTCTGTCATATTTGTTACTCTTTTGTTGTTATGTGCCCTGCTTTTTTATACTACAGACATATTATATAACTATTTCCAAGTTGCTCAAATTTTTTTTTTTTTTTTCATTTTTACTTTATTTTTATTTTTTAGAAGAATATGTAGTATATTTCCAAAATTCAGACTAATTTAAAAGGAAATTTATATGCACACACACACACACACACACACACATAATCAGAAATGAAAATATATTCTTGGATACATATGTATATACACACAGTGACACACATTTACACACATACATATACATATATATATATATACAGACATACAAATCAGTTTGATGTACTAGAAACTGACCTGCTAATATTTAATTAGGTATGGTCTCCATCACACAGTACAAAGACTTTGAAAAAGAAATTACTGGAAAGTGGTGGCGAAGAATCAGATAAGAACATGGCTGGGATTAGACCCAGTGACTCTGGAGACCCAAACACATCATCATCAGAACACAGCAAGTAGGCCTCATTTTGAATTCTGCAACTGCTGAAAGTACTTTTTTTAATAAATGAAAAATGGTCATTTAAAATGTTCAAGTATATTTTTAAAACTTATCAGAGTTAGTTTATGTATGTATTTTTGTGTGTTTACCTATATATTTATTGATTTTGAGTGTAAATGCAGGAAGTTATCATATGTATATACTAACAAGTAATGTTTGTACTAATTTCATTAAGATATATTTATCTAAGCCTTCTTTGTAAAATAGTTTTAAATTCTGTAAAAAAAAAAAAAAAAAAAAAAAAAAAAAAATCAGTAAAATTGAAGATGAATGGTGTCTGTTGCAGGGAGAAAAAGAATCAGACAAAAACATCAGTTCGTGAACATTTTGTGATGACTGACAAGGATGGAACAGTTTTCCACTTCATTGTCGAAGGCAATATGGTTTCTGATGTGACCAAGATACCACCAGAGGTAATACAGCACAATATTTATTTTCAGTCACAATATGCTGAGCTTTGTGGTTCTTTCTTTCTAAATTATATTATTCTTGGTATTAATATGATTGCAGATGAAATAAATTTATTCATTATGTTGTTAAAATTGTAAATAATATAGATAATTCAGGAAAAAAAACTAAATTTTTAATGAGAAGAAATTTAAAATGAGAGTTTCCATTTTAGAAATTACCCAAGCTAAAATGAATTATTTTTCTTATATCCGTCTGGAAATTAATTGTTTTAATTTAATTTTTCTTTCTGTAAAAAGATGAAGAATCCATTGTTTTTGTGTTGTTATTTTCACACTGCAACACAAGTATGTTTATTTGGATTCACTTACTGTCTTTATATATCCACAGTAACTTAGTCACTGTGTAGTTTTGATGTGTTTTACTTTTAGAGTGGTTTAAGCACAGTTACCTGCCTGGCTTGGAAAAGTGACTTTCTCTTGTTTGGTGACGTGGATGGCACTCAGTGTCTTTGGGACCTCAAAGCTAAGATATCAAGGTTTGTTTAACTTCTAGTAATACTCCATTCAGTAATTTCAGGTTTTTCTTTTTAAATGCATAAAAGCATTTATTTATTTTATATTAAATTCTAGAGTTTCATTACATTATCTTTATTAAGTAATTTCAGGTGGGTTTTTTTTAAATGCATAAAAGCTTTTATTTATTTTATATTAAGTTCGTAGATTTTCATTACATTTTCTTTATTTATTTTTTTTATTTTGCCAGGACAACACCTTCCAGTAGAGGATGGATTAAGAAGATTCGTTTTGCTCCTGGCAGAGAAAACTTCAAGTTTTTCACTCTGCACAATGATGGCATTGTCATATGGGACATAAATCAAGACGGAAAAGTGAGTGTGTTTCAGTTTAAACAAAAACTTTAGCTATTTATCTTTTAGTCTGTCATATTTGTTACTCTTTTGTTGTTATTTGCTCATCTTTTTTATACTACAGACATATTATATAACCCTTTCCAAGTTCCTCATAAACTGATTGTTGTTTTTCATTTTTGCTTTATTAATTTATTTTTTTAAATATTTTTGAAATTCAGACTAATTTAAAAAAAAATTTAAACACACACACATACATCTATACATGCATGTAGACACTCTCACACACACACATATATATTTATTTATACACATACACACATATACATAATATATATTTTAAAAATACAAGTATTTATCTTCTTTTCATCATTCTTATTCACATATATTGTTTGAATACTTAAAAAATTTCATTTGTTGTACTTGTTATTTTAGTCTGAAGTTGTCCACTCCATCAAGAGCCCGAAGGATGTTGCTAAAATAGTGGATGCTGAGTGGGCAGGGTCAGATCGCCCCTGTCTTGTTACCACTGCTGGGTGTGTTCATGTGTTTGACCTTGCCCTGAAGGTTGCCAGTTGCAGTATTGATCAGTGGGATCTCCAAGGTAACAGATTTATATTACATCAGTATATTTCATGGAATAGTATTTTATCTGCATAATTTATATATTTGTACAACATTGCTATTTTTTATATTTTGTACATATATTTGTGCCTTCATATATTTTTTGTAAATTTTGAATGCAGATAAATTACAGTGTCCAACAAAAACTTTCTACAAAAAAAACAAGAGAAAACATTATTTATGCTTATAAATTTTTGTCATCAATACAGATCATATCATCAAATACTCCCCCAGTGTGAAATATTTGTATTTAATATTTGTGCCTTTCTATTTCTTAAATGTTGAATGCAGATAAATTACAATATCCATCTTTCTATATAACAAAAATATTATTGCTCATATCTTTTGTCATGTAAACAGATCAAATTATCAAATATTTCCTCAGTTTAAAAATATTTGTGCTTAACATTTTTCTTTTAAATACAGATCCATTGCTATGTCCTTACCTTTTACCACCAAAAGCCTCCCAGATCCTCAAGTGTTTGTTACAGCATCAGCGTTGGATTGAAGAGTTCTGCTTCGAGCTAGAAGGAATGAGAGAAGAAGACCAGGAGATTCAGAAAGCTGTCAATTCACAGCTACATCTAATAGATAGGTACCGTCTCCATAGTATTTTAATGATTTCATCAACAAAACCAGTTTTATTTGTTGTTTATTCATTGTTTATAGCCACAACTGTTGTATTGTTCTCACTACAGCTACTACTGTCACTATACCACTGCTGCTGCTTTTTTCTACTATAGTGTCTCCTATCATTACTATTATGGAAATTAATACTATTACATGTACAAATACTAACTAGAACTGTTTTTAGTAGCACAAATAGTTATTACAATACTAACAAGTTAAATGATAGATATAATCTTGTTTTTGAAATATTCATTTTTTACAACTTGATAGAGAATTGTCCTTTTATGTTATTTTAATAATATCTTTCACATTAATATTAAATGATACTTTATATTGTAACCAACAAAAGTATTTATTAATCTTGGAAGAAAGAACAAATACAGTATCAGTATTTTTTTTTTTTAATGAAAATTACCCTGGTGTTACATTATCTTCTGTTTTAAATATAATCATTAAAAAATTAATTCAAATGATAAATTACTGGGTATTATCTGCATTTGATATTTAAATATTTTTTTTTCTGTTTTCTTCAACAAAGTGGTTTACTAGATTATCTATGCAGTTGTCAGTTTGGTACAGCACAGAGATGCCTTTTGACAGCCAGGTATTCAATTTATTTTACTAGTAAAACAGAAAATTAAACTTTGAAAACAAACACAGAACTGTAGGTGATGTTATGTCTGATTGGTTTATTTTTCTTGATGCTTAATTATTATTATTATTATTATTACATGTTAGGAACAAATATAGTTTTTAATGTTATGTTGTTTACTATCAGTTGATCATTTTTTTTCGTGTTCTGGAATGATATGAAAGATCTTTGCTGATTGTGCTATTTCAAACTAATATTTATTCCTTGTATTTTGATGCTATTTCATATGTAGGTTTATTTATTTCGTTTTTTAAATGGGACACTTTCTTCAGTCATTACTAATTTCCTAGAGATATTTAAAACTTTATACATTTGAAGTGATGCCACACAACAAGAAACAGTTTCATCCTCTGTGCATTCTCACACGTTTATTTTATTTTTCTCATTCTTTATTATTATCAAATATTAGGTGTTTTTTAACAAACGACATAATAAGTTAGGATTTAGAATATGAGTGATTCATTTGAAAATAATAATAAGATTTAAAAAATAAAATAAAATAAAATAATAATAATAATAAAAGTTTTCTGTACTAAGACATACACATGATATTTCAGAATATTTGGAGACGAATCAGAATTACATTTCTGGACAGTCGCACTTCATTATTTGAGATCAGCCAGGACTCATCTGTCAAACAAGGTAAACATTTCACATATTATGGAAACTAAATCTTATAAAACATCTGGCTTATTTATTATAAGCTTTCTTTGTTTCTGGTATTGTTTTTAATGTTATGTGCTAAAAATGTCTTCTGTTGTTATCTTCAGTGATAAAGGATTTATAATTAATGACCAATGTCTTAATTCATTTTTTATTTGAAAAAAAGTCCAGTGACTGGTTTAGCAAAAGGCCTGCGATATGTGTTTCATTGTCTATAGGAAGGTGTACATAAGGAATACTTTGTCACTAATTAGACAATAAACTGTGGTTTCTTTTTTCTTGATGATGTAACTAATATCTATTAATCATTAATATTAAAAGTAGATATTTGTTTTGTTTTTTGTTTAAATTCTTTTTAAATAATGAAGTTCTCTCATTTTTGAAGTTATATCCAGTGATAGTTTTGCCATTTCCTTAAATCAGATATCTGCCAAAGTCATTTTTGACACATTCAGATATACTATTCACATTTATTTATCTATTTATTTTATTTATTTATTTATTTATTAAGAAATACATTTAGGATTAAATTCAAAATCCTGTTACAGACATTTTTGGGGATACATTTTGCTATATTTTACTACATTTTACTCCATGCTACTATATTTTTTATTAAATCAAACACTTTTTTTTAATAGACTACCACTCAGGTTACTTCACACGGTGACTGTGGAGACATGTTTGTTCCTCACACTCCAGGCTACAAGGAAGCCAATGATCTGGTTTTGTTAGATAATCCTGAGGAAATTGAGAAAAAGAAAATTCTAATGCAGCTTTTCAAAGACCAGCCTCTTGAAAGATGTTATGATGCTGTTGTTGACAATCGGAGCTTTAAAGTAAAGGAAAATTATTTTTGAGTACTTATTGTCATTATAATTATTACCATCATCATTATTATTTTTATAAATTATTATTAATTATTATTGTTATGTTATTGTTACTATAATAATAATAATAATAATAATAATAATAATAATAATAATAATAATAATAATAATAACTAAAACATGAAATAAGATTCAAAGCAATCAAAATATATTTTTTTAATAAACTGATATAATTTCTAATAATTTAAACATCATAAATCATGGAAGAAATAAACAGATGGTAATATGATTAAAAGTTTATAATGAATTTTATAATTTATAATCATAAATTGATAATATAATTTAAAAAAATGTATACAGTTTAAGATAATGTAATAGGAATTTATAATTAAAAAACCCATTGAAGATATAAATTAAAACTTATATTTTATTATCATATATTAATGGCAGTTACGATTCAAAATTTATAATTTATAAAACACTTGCGATATAATTGAAAATGTAGATTTTATAATCCTCAACTGATGGCAGTTATGATTCAAGATTCATAATGAATTATGAACCATCAATAATATAATTAAGAATGTATATTTATATTAACCATAAGTACTTACTGAATATTTATAATCTATAATCATAAACTGTTGAAGATATAACTGAATCAAAGAAACACCATCCTGTTTGTACAGAAATACCAGCTGGACAGAGTATCTCTCCATGACAGCAAACGATCGACATATGAACACACACAGAAATGTGCGGAGACCTACATGTTGTTGGGTCAGACTGACCGCGCTGTACAGCTGCTGCTTGAAACTGAGGCTGAAAATGAAAACTATTACATAGACAGTCTAAGGTGAGCTGTTGAAAAAAAACAAAAAACATCCCTTAATGTAAAAATAAAATAATAAAAATCCTAACAGCTATACTGTTTGATACAGAATGGGCGTATAGATTATTTAAAGACCAGAAACAAGTGTTTATTTTATTATCATAATTCCGTAACATAAATCTAAATTATGTTGCAAAGGTGATGGTTCAGAAAATATTTTAATGTCTGGGGTTTTTTTTTTTAACCTTTTATGAAGTTTGATATAAATTTAGGTGTTTTATTAGGATATAGTTTATTAGAAAATAGTTGCTTAATGACTAAATTTGTTTTGTCTTTTTGACTTTAAGAAAAATTAAAGTGGAAGTTAATAGATTTTAATAATTAGGACTCAAGCCATCTTTAAATTAACACAAAAGTCAAGAAACAGACTGTCATATAACTGTACAATAAGCCTACCTTCTAATAAAAGCAATCTTTGTCATGTTTCTTTGCTGGACTGTCAGTCCAAAGAGTTAAGTATTAACTTCTTTAATATAACTAGTTTTGATAAGTAAAATAATTTTAAAAAAGTAGTTTAATTTAAGAAAATATTTTTTTTATAGAGCATGTTTGGTGGCAAGTATTCGTTCATCCGGAGCTTCTCAAAGCACAATAAAACTTGTGGCAACTAATCTGATAGCCAACGGAAAACTTTCAGGTAAGGTGTTTCATCTTGAGTCTGTGGATAATATCAGAAAAATTAGAGTTCACATGTAGACATAATTAGAGAGAAACCACGATATAACCTGCTGTCAACTTCCTAGAAAATCAGAGTAAAAGAATTTCAAGTGATCTGTAAAATCAGCTTTTTATTCAGTCTTAGTTATTATTTATTCCATTGTGTGTTATAGTACTATCATTAATCATCTACTTTATTACTGTTGTGCCCTTTGGTGTTTTCTGATTAACTGCAAAACTTGAATATATTTAAAAACACTGTTAAATATTTATATATAATTGAAATATCTTTGCAGAAGGTGTTCAGTTGTTATGTCTGATAGACAAAGGTTTGGATGCTTGTAGATATTTACAGACATATGGATCGTGGGACAAAGCAGTTTGGCTGGCAAAGGTACAGGAATATTTATCAATGTTATTAATTGTCACATGTATAATAGTCTTTATTAAAGTTAATTTTGGGGTTAAAATATTTTTTATATAATAATAAAAATAAAAATAGAGAAATGAATTGAAAATGTATTTAACAGATTTTTCTTTTCACCTATTTTTTTTGTTTTTTTCAATTTCTTTTATACCACATGCATTAGTTAACATAAAATATAATTAATTTGAAACGATGTTGTTTTTAACAGTAGATAGTTTTTATCTTGTATTTTAAAATTTTGTAGTCAAGTCTAAATTTTTCTGAGTGCTCCGAAGTCATCAAACGTTGGGCTGATCACCTCTGCAGCACACAGGTGAACCACAAGGTAAGAAATTATTTCATCCATTACTTCTTTATCTCTTTTATCTAGTGTAGTCTGCAGTTCAGAACAAATTTAAAATCCACCTTTGTAAAGCATCAGTTGTATAAATATGCTTGGGGATATTTAATCTAATTTATATCTGTAACATTTTTTTTCAGTGTTTACATGTTTACTTAATGAAAAAGATTAGCCATTCTATTATGGCATCATGTTTCTTTATTTTCTCTGTGGTTCTTAATCATGTGTATTATGCTTAAAGATTAAAAATGTGTCATGAAATAAAACATTTTTTCTTTCATTTTCTCTATTAAAAGTTTTTTTTTTTTTAAATGAATATTTATTCAGTTATTTTTCTTTCCAGAGCAAGGCTCTTCTTGTGCTGTTGTCACTGGGCCAGTTTGCTAAAGTGTTAGAGATGTTGTATGGGATGAGAGCATTTGACAGTGCTGCCTGCTTCATTGAAGCTTGTCTCGAGTTTGGTGTGCTGGAAAAAAATTCAGAAACAGGTTTGTTACAATATCTCTGTTAAATTTATATGATATATATGTTATACAGGTGTGAAGGAAATTCAGATACATTGAATCAAACCAGCACAACAAGTTTTGTTTGCAGCCTGTGTGTTTATGTTAAAAAGTATGCTATAAACGACATCTATCCTTTGAATTATCCTTAGTTATTATTGATCTGGTCATGGGCATTAAACTGGATTCTTATTTCAGTCGTATTATTTATAACTTAACTGTTTCATCCTAGTTAAAAGAATCCTTAAAGGAAAAAAAGAAAATAAATGTTATTACAGACGGAGCAGAATTTTTGCGATGACTTTTTCACAGAATTCAAAATTAAATCCTTAGCCACTAAAAGTTTATTAAAATGGGTTTTAAGAAATATCATTTTGCAATAATTTTTTCTAGATCATGTAAAAATGAATACAATTACAAAATATTTATCTTTTTATCTCTACTACAGCATCTCTGATAGAAGCTGTGTTTCTGGAGTATGCTCGCTTTCTGACAAACATTGGACTGAGAAAAGCTGCTGAATACTACTGTGGACTTGCAGGAGATAAAGGAGAGCAATTCTTGAAGGAAGTTGAAATACTTTTCACATGATTCAGCAACAACAACATGTTTTATTTGAAGATAATATGTTAACAGGTTATTTTGACAAAGAGGAAAACAATTTATAAAAAAATTAATTTTCTAATCAAAGTAAATTGTGGAAATGTCTTGTAATGGTTACACTGATGAAAAGATTCCAGTTTTTTGTAAATAATAAAAAATATATTTTATAAAGTCACATGGAGATCTAAGAAATAGGTAGTTCACAGATATTGAGTTTATGATGCTGGGTTTGATTTTCTCAATACATTTTCACCTGAAGAGAAGGAAAACAGGCTTTTAGATAAGTCAGTCACTGAAAAGTGCTAAATGTTACAAAGAAAATCTAATATTTCCTGATAAGTGAATTACAGATAAAATATAAGTGTTCAGTTATATTTTTGCTTTTCATCCTACTATTGTCTTTCAGAGAAATGCCATGTACATCTGACTTAACACATTCAAGCCATTTTGAACTTAAGTTTCAATTTAGCTTTATTTACCTGCTAAGTTGTATTTAATAGAATCAGTCCCTAGTCTATTTTCAAAATTGTATTTCTATTAAATTACTATGATCTCAAACCCCATTCTTACAGACATTTTACAATGGCTTGAGATTTAGAAAATTTAAAAAAATAAAAAAAAAAAAAAGAGAGACTACCAATATTATTGTTACAGGTTTAAGGGTGCATTCCTTTGTTTGATTGTTAAAATAAAAATTTTTTGTTTTAGTTTTAGGTACATAAAATCACCTAAAAACATGTGTACATTTAAGTGAAGGTTTAACTTATTTTTTATATATTATAATTCAACACTCAGTATAATTGAATAATTTTTGTTCACTGTGATTTATTCATTTTCATTTATATTTTTTTTTTCCTGTCGATTATAAATGATTACAGCATTTTGTGTTGTACATAATATACAATTTTACTGCTCTATTTGGTCATTTATAAATTAAATATTCCATTTTAATTAAATTACACCATTTTCCAATCATAGTGATCAGATTAATAAGTATCATCAGTACCCTGAAGGTGATATTTGTACACTACTTTGTCATTAATATCTTATTTAAGGGGAAAATGTTTTTTGTTTTAGTTTTAGGTACATAAAATCACCTAAAAAGATGTGTACATTTAAGTGAAGGTTTAACTTATTTTTTATATATTATAATTCAACACTCAGTATAATTGAATAATTTTTGTTCACTGTGATTTATTCATTTTCATTTATATTTTTTTTTTTCCTGTCGATTATAAATGATTACAGCATTTTGTGTTGTACATAATATACAATTTTACTGCTCTATTTGGTCATTTATAAATTAAATATTCCATTTTAATTAAATTACACCATTTTCCAATCATAGTGATCAGATTAATAAGTATCATCAGTACCCTGAAGGTGATATTTGTACACTACTTTGTCATTAATATCTTATTTAAGGGGAAAATGTGTGAGTCATTCAAAATGATTTTGTATTTTGATTAAGATTTATTATCAATATTTCTAAAAATCTATGAGATTTTGTTAAACATTTTAAAGACATTAATTATATTAGAAAATACAATGTAGGAACAGCTGAGAAATTATTGGTGTAATTTTCAGAAAATTAGAAAATATTCATCAGACTTGTACATATAAAAAAGTTAGTCTACCCAAATAAATCATAGTATTATTAAATAGAAATAAATGTGTTCTGTATATATTTGTAAAAAAATATAAATTAATGAATTATTAGAAAATTTTGTAATGTTAAGCAATTGTTAATTTTATCATTGGTGGAAGTGTATCATATTTCTAAATAATTGTATGTGATTGTATATTATTGTTGTTGTGATTATTTATTTTATACATTTTAAATTGAATGTTTAAGATTTTGGCCATCAATACTCATCACTAAATGAAAAAAATGTAGTTTAAAAAGAATTTAAATTTTTTAAAATAATAATAAAATTACTCATTTTGAAAGTATTTGCACATAGCTACATTTTCAGCTTTGAAATTCAATGTGTTATCAAAAATTCCTTTTCAGGAACTATTTCATTTGGCCAAGTGTATGGTCTCTCTATTTAAAATATATAAATTTAAAAACGCACACACACACACACACACACACTACAGATTGTCATAGATTTATTGTCAGAATTCAATTGTTAAATTACGTTCTAATGTATTATATAAAAATGTATAAATTTATCAATTATGAATGCTTATTTATTTCAAAATAAAAAAATTATCATTCTTACTTTTATTTAGTTTTGTATTCATCCCAGAAAAAAATAAAAATAAACAACAACAAACAGATAACAAAACAAAAATTCAAAAAATAAAATTAACAATATACATCAAATAATAGTATAGAATTGGATGATTCTGTTGTTAAATTAAAATTACGTGCATGTATTTCAAAAACTTAGATCTTAAAAACAAGTTTATTTGCACAATTCTTCAAGAAACAGGAATTCAGCAAAACATCACAAAAGTTTTAATGCAGTCATTGAAGTAAAATAATTTTTTTGTTCACTAAATTGTTTTTGAAATTTTCTGTTGAAATCATGCTTTTCTTTTTATTTTATTTGGTTTGTACTGGTCAGTTAACTGAATTGCTCTTCTGATATCTAGAAGTGTCCAGTCATCTTCTGTAAGACAGTCTTCAAGGGTGAAAGGTGACTGTTCAGTTCTTTCTAATTCACACACGTGAGCACAGGTGTCCAATTCTAAAACAAAACAAAACATTATAAATACACACAGAGACACAGAATGCATTATAAAAACAAAACATTTTTTTAAACACACACGCACATACACACAGTTTTATAAAAACAAAACAAAAAATTATAAACACATATATACAGCCACTTATTTTTATGATAAAATCAAACAGCTGTAATAAAATTTTCTTTACAAATATCAACACTAGTTATTTACAATGTCAATTTAATTCTGTCCACAACCTGAGTAAACTAATTGACTATCAAATTCCATTTAAGGAATATATCTGATCTTGAGTTGTTATTATTTTAAATTCTTTTTCTAAATAATCCAGGAAAATAACCAAAAACCAGAAATCAAGTAAATATGGTACACATTTTGAAAGATTCAGAAAAAGAAAATATTTTAATAAATATTTTTCTGTAACTTGAATAATTATATTTAGTACATTTTATTTGATTTTTGTTTAAAATATATAATAGTTTTGGGTTCTGTTTTGATTTAAGTATTTAGATTAAATTGGAAAAAAAATAAAATAAAATAAAATGCAAAAGAATAGAAAAACATAGCTCCATAAGATATTCAGATGTTTTTCATAAAATATAAATATTAAAATTCTGATACCTTTAGCAAGATCATCTATTAGTCTTCGAACATAAAATCCACTTCCTGAATGTATTGCTTTAAAAAATTGAAGATTTAATGTGAATAACTCTCAATAATAGTTTAGAATAAAGTAATGAAAATTAAATATTAACAACTGTTTTTTGTAAAGGACTTAATGTACATAAATAAATACTACTAATTTTAACATCTAATAATTTTGCACATTTCAGTATATGAAGTGAATAATAATTAAAAAATTAAAAAAATTTAAAATATTTTTAAAACATTTATAATAAATAAAATAGTAGCCTCCTCTTCAGTGTTTTTATTTTATTATTATATTTATTATTAGTAAAGGTTTGTTTCACATTTCAAATAATACTGTCATAACTTGAGGCTATTTAAGAAGGTATTTTAACAAAATTCAAACATAACTAACCTAGTGTAAAGAAAGGGGGTGAAAACTCCACACATTCAATATTGTGGACTATAACTTTTCGTGGCTGCAATGCAGGTATTGCTTTTCCTTCACGAACAATGTCAGACAACCTTTCACCACTACATTTGATTGCTGAAAATCTAAGTAAAGATAGAAATTAAATATTAGATCTCAATAATGAGAAAAAATAAAAATAAAAGAGAAAATCTAATAATTTAATTATGTTTTTTCAAAATGAAATTAGTTATCATTAAAATATTTTTGTTTAAACTTTGTAATAAAAATCTAAAATTTATAATATTCACACATTCAAAAGAACTCATATTCAAAACTCATTCAGTAACAATTATAACAATGACAACAGTAATAAAAAACAAAATAAAAAAAGAAATCTTAAGCCTTTTATCTGAAGGACATTTTATTATAACCAGTTCACTCACAGGGGAGGCAACTGCATTATTTCACCTATAAAAGCTTGAAGAGATTCATTCAGTTTTTCTTTGGATACATGATCTAAAAATAAAACACAAGAAAAAAAAAAAAAAAAATAAAAAAACACACAGAAACACAAACATGAACAAAAATAATTAAAAAAAAACTAAAATAATGATTTAATTAAAATAAACATTTGAACTGAACCAAACCAAAATAAAATGACATGACACACCTACCTGTATTTCAGGTAGATTCTGATTCATTTCTAAGATTATATCTATTTTTTTTTTTTTTTTTTTTAATCTGTCAATGCATAAAACTGAACGATGCTATATTTAATCTCTAACAATTTAATCATAAATTTTTGTTTCAGTTTAGTAACATTAGTAATTAGTGAGTAATTTCAGGAATATAAAATTTTTTAAATGTTTTAATTATATCAAAATTCCAAATTAATATTTACCATATTTCTTAGTTTCAATTATCTCACCCCCTTTGTCAAATGTATCTGTTGCAGTACCTAGTTCAGCTTTGCAAATATATTTCTGAAAATTATAATATCAATACATTTTTTTCCCAAACAGTTCTAAGTTGAAGAAAATACAGTTGTTGTTAAATAAATATTTCCAACTAAATTTCTTAATAGTGTAAAATGTACATGTTAAACTGTTATTGTTTTGAAACATTTCATAACCTATTAATTAGAAATACTTACACAATTAGTACTAAGACACACGGAAAATATAAACTGCCCTCATTTTGCATTTGCTATTTAAACATGATTTCTACAAATAACATCAAGAATCATTCAGTAAGGAAGTGGAAACATAGAATATTTTGGTTACACAAATTAACTAAATAATAATAATATAATAAAAGTAAAAAAAAAAAAAAAAAAAAAAAAAAAAAAATTAAATTAAATTAAATTAAATTAAAAAAAAATAAAATGTAAAAAATGAAAAAGAAAATGAAAAATAAAATAAAATAAAATAAAATAAAATAAAATAAAATAAAACCCCTCTAAAATATTTAAATAAATAAATAAAATTACCTTTTCACCATGAAGGAATTGAGACAGTTCCTTACAGCCAGCACCCACTCCAACAATGAGAACACCAGATGCCAATTTGTCTAATGTCCCTCCATGTCCCATAGCTAGTTTTCTAGCATATCTCATAGTTATTCCCACTTCTTAAAACAAACCAAATGACATGACGATGATAATAAAATTCTTTAACACAGAATGATGATGATTATGAATAAATGACAAATTATTATAAATTTATATGTTCAGAAGAAAAACAAAGGTATTTATAATACTCAGGAAAGTATAGAAGATAAAGAATTCTATAATTTTTGTTTATATATGCATTTGGAGTTTGTAACAATATTTATATGAACACTATAAGCTTACTGATTTTAATAAACCAAGGAATCTGGTAAACATTCTTGTAATGTGACAACTATTCCTGTAAAAAGTTTAGTAAGAACTTAGTTGTTACATAGTTGTTTATTTAGACTTGACTTGTTATTAAGACATTAAATAATTTTATTAATATTGACATTTTACACCTCTGAAAAAATATGTATGTTTAATATTGAAATAAAAAAAAAAAAGTTTCTTTTTTTGAAAAGTATTGGCTAGCAAAATGTATTAGCATATGGAAGGATACTACAGCCAAATAAATAAAAAGAAAAGATTATTTAAAAAAATATTTCACATGCTGATTTCACTGATATTTTATTTTGACAACACAGAATTATTTAAGATAGTTTTTTAAAATTATATTTTATGTTTCATGATTGATTGTTAATAATTTATATATATATATTTTTAATTATTATTGGTAATAAACAACATTCTTAACATACTCACCAGAATAAAGTTTTTCACGAATTTTATTCAATAACTGAGCACTGGTAATACCTACAGGTTTCAAAACTGGAAATATTCCACTTAGTTTCATTAGTTGATGTAAGCTGTTTGAAAACATTTTGGATCTTAAAAAAAAAATTTAAACAAAATATAAAAATAAAAATAAACGGATTATATATATATACAATAACAGTAACGTTGCTGCATAAGAATTGTTTCATAAATATATATTCTTTAAATTTGTTACAACTTTTTAATTTCATTTATGTTTTTTCGTTTGTTAGTAAAATGTTGAATAAATTTCAAAATTCGGTAATATTTCAATCAAATTAACATGCTACCAGAAAAGAGTAAGCATAACATGTGTTTAGACTGTATTGCTGAACTGATAAATTGTAAATAGGTTTTGATCAATGAATTTAACTAAAGATTTACGTTAAACTTTAACTACATTTGTTACATTTAAATTTTAATAAATGTATAACTTTCTATGCCATTTGTCATTTATAATAAACTAATATCTGTAATTAAATTACTTTATGAGCAAGTTTATTATAATATTGTAATAATTCATAATAATTATCTATAATTAATGCTGTTATTAAATTAATAAATGTTTATAGTACCTTAAGAACGGTATGACAATCCAAGTTGGTGATTTTTTTCTACCAAGGGAGATAAACCTAACAAATAAAAGACGGTTGCAGGTGCGCAATATCTATTGTCTTCATGGACCAACATAGCGCTATAAATACCAGCTATAAGCTGCTTACTGTTTAACTTAGTTATCAATGGTGAGCATTTTATTGATAAACTCTGTCAATTCTTGATAATTCTCACTTTGCAAAACTGTTTTTGAAATATGTATGTGGATAAAGTTCCATACGTTGTAATTTCGTTTAGAACCTAATGTCGTTTTTGTAAAGTAAAAATATAATTTCATTATTATTAATAATGCTGATTTCATATATAATGAATAAGTATTTACAGTAAAACATTAAAAAATTATATGAGTATTTTTAAAATCTTTAATAGTTTAAAATTAATAGAATTTGCATAGATTAAGATTGAATCATTAACCGTGAATTATGACGTTTGAGGTAAACTAGCCCAAAGTTACTTCTATTACTTCATATGTCAAATTAAAATAATTAACCTTACTTAACAAAATAAGGAATTATAGCAATAACTCACATGAATGTCATTGTAATTCAAATGTGCATTTTATTATTATTATTATTATTATTATTTTGTTGTAGAAATTTGATAACTCCTAAAAGAAATTAAAACTATGCCTGAAGATGGACAGCCTCAGAGGCGTTTTGGATCAGCTTTTCATCGGTTTCCAGCTCGAGAATTTCAGTTTGACTTTGTCATGATGGATCACAGTTATTCTAAACCATGGAGTGCTCACCCAGATGCCAGCAATGCCAGCCCTGTTAAAGTATTGTATATGTCAAAGTTGCCAAGACCCACTGATAAAACACCAAGGTATTAAAAAAATAATAATAAATAATAATAGTAATAATAATAAATTACATAAAAAAAGAAAAAACAACATTGTCTTAAATGTTTATTATTATTATTATTATTATTTTTTACAAACAATATTATTTGTAAGAAGTTTAAAAACAGCAGAATTTTTTTTTCTTCATAATACACTTTGTTTTGATCTCTTTCAGTATCTTCAATACTGATTTGGAAAGTATTTATTTTATGTCTTTTAATTTTTATTAAACATTAAGCTTGGAAATGTAAATACTACTCATTTAACAGGTGAATACTATATTATCCTTTTTACAGTGATCCCGTTAATATTGATGTTCAGCAAGTGAGTCCTCAGCCTGCTTTGCCATATGATTTATCAAAGGCTCGGAATTTGATGAATGAATGTGAGAGACATGCCAACCTTGTCCGAACTGAAGACTCAGGCCAAGATTGGGAAGAGCATATTACACGGTAGAACTGTAATAAAAGTTAAAATAGTTTTAAAGTGTAACAATAGAACTGAAGTATTTTAATGCTACATATGCTGTGCCGTTTTTTCATTGTTTTGTTAACTGAGAACAGAAAACCCTTTTTGCTTGAATTTTTATTATTTATTTTTTTAAAATTTTTGTTATTGATTGGTTGTAATTTTTGCAAATTTACATGAATCTTGATTTTTAAATGTATTTTTTTTTCCTTGGATATTCTATAATCTGTTCTTTGATTTAATACAGTTACTTAAAATGAAATGCCTGAACTTTTTATAGAACTCATTTATTTTGTGATTATAATTCAGTTTGAATTTAAATTTATTTTAGTTCTGGGTGGTCCATGCAACAAAATCGACTTTTTAATAAAGTTATCAAAGCTTTGCAAATGGACAAATTGGCTAGACTGGCTTGTGAAAAAGTGAGTAATTTTGTATCTTTATTTGTTTGTGCAAGCTTTTGAACATGCATTTGTATATTCCACATTATCATGCATTCATTGACAGCTTTATATCTGTATTCTCCTGTTAGTTCTAGCATTTATATCAATTCTTATTTAGCAGAAATTGTTAAAATGATAACAAAATTTAAAATGCACTATGGTTACAGTCCATGAATTTACATAAAAGTCAGCTTTACAATACGTTATACTGTTTGTTACATGTATGCTTATTGAAATTAATTATAAATCAGAAATTTTATAATTATATCAAAATTATAAATTAATATTTACCATATTTCTTGGTTTCAATTAATTCACCCCCATTGTCAAATGTATCTGTTGCAGTACCTAGCTCAGCTAGTAAGGTACTGGTAGTCACTAAAATTGATATATTTACATGAACTGTGTGTTACAGCTTGACAACGAGCCTATCATAAGACGTATCCACATTGACAAAACTGCGCGCAGAGTTCGACAAGCTCTGGCTAGTGTCAACTGGGTAAGACTGTATACATCTTGTAAAAAAAATCTTTTAATTAACTCATCTATAAATAAATCAATGACATAATATCCAAATATTAAACATGTTTTTACCATTAATTTTCATTCACAATTAAGATTAGAATATATTCATTCTCAAGTGTCACAAATTAATGATTATTTGATAATTGTGTACTTCTGTATTAAATCATAGAAACAAAATTATACTATAATTTTTTCACTGTTTTAAAAGAAATCAGAGCTGGAAACAATGATTGAGAATAATATTTTTTGATGCAGACAACTTAGATATAATCATTCAGTCTAGAAATACATGGCCGTGTCATACATGTAGGTTATGGTGTTTCTTGTATGTATTAAAGATAAAAAATCACTGATATTTAACTTCTAACTGTTTTATTATATTTTACTTGCAGGACATGAAGTTGGCTCAGTGGCTGCACTGTTTTCTGATGGAGAATTTGAGTTTACAGTTGCTGGCTGCCTACCTTGATGTCATCCAGACTCTCAAAAGCAAGGTGAGTTGTTTTATCTTACAGACAAACTGATGATCACTGATTGTTTGTTTTTATTTATTAATTTATTATTATTATTATATATTTTTTGAAAACAGTGTATGTAATTTTCAGAGAGAGAGAGATAATCTCTGTTCTGGAAGAATTTAATTCTTCAACGATTAAAGATAAACCTAAATTTTAAAAAAAGGTTAAATGTTTTGGATTCATTCATTTTAGAAAAAAAGAGCTAGAAATTAATGATGTTGTTTATTTAGATAAACTTGCAGTCTTTGATAAATTTGGTAGAATTATTAGTGTGAATGATTTTTAGAAATAAGTGTGTTTAAAATTATTATGCTTATGTTAAATCTCTATCACTGTTTCTTTTATCTTTTTTAGTAAGTTTAATGTGTAATTTATCTGCACTTTAATAATGTTTGCAATTTTGGTACTTGTAAAATCTGTGGCTACTCTGGCCTCATCTGTTTAGTTTGAATCAACAGTAAAAATTTCACACTTTACTTCAGAAAACATCTTTATGTACAATTTGAGTTTTTGGCTGAGTATTTTTGTGTATTTATAATTGTTGTTGAATATTTGAATACGTAACTGTGAAGTATTACCTTAACATATTAATGATCATTATCATTTGTTTGGTTTCAGATTCCAACACTAATAGAGAGAATGACATCAACTTTTGTACCTAAGCTTTCTGCTGTGTCTCAGGATGCAATGAATCTCTTGTTAAAAAGATCCTGGGATCCTGTTCAAAATGTGCTGACTCAGCAAAAAAACTGGTATGTATCTGTTTAACATCCAATTATTGTCAAAACATTAAAATATTCAGAGACTAATAAAGGAGTATGACGTTAATTATTATTAAATTGTGCCTGATTTAATATAAACATTCTCTCTTTGTTAATAAAATATGACAATACTTTAGTAGCTTGGGAGAATGCATAGAAGATGACATCATGTCTTTCATAGAAATGTTAGAACAATTCTTTAAACATACAGGATAAGATAAATTTGGTGATCAGTAATAAGCCTAAAAAGAGTTATGTGCCTTTGAATGAACCATTAATTTTCAAAATGTCATTATCTGTTTGTTCGTCTTTCCTGCCTAGCTATCCACTTACCCATCTGTCTTTTTCTCTGGCAGTCTGTCTCTTTGAAATATTAAATAGGTATTAAATAAAAACAAGTCTGTAAAAATCTTCTTAAACAGAAAAAACTACCTGGAAATCCACTGCTACTGATTGCTCCAAGTGGTCCCATACAGCCAAACCTGACAAACTCGAAGCGGTACAAGTTCTGGAACAGTCAGCTGGCAAACCTGGGCAAAGTTGTCCCTGTCACAATGCACACAGCCAGTGGAGGCAGTGGAGTTGCCATTGCTCAGTGCCTAGAACACATGATAGGGGCTGTCCGAACTAAAGTTTTAGAGGTCAGTTATGTTCGCTTAATTTTAGTGATCGTGTGGTATTTATTACCTTTTACAGTTTAATCTGTTTGAAAACATTGAATAATAATTAAAAAGAAACCCCAACCTCCACCAAAAAAACAAAAATCAAAAAAAAAATCAAATATTATTTAATCTTTTTATTACTCATTAATTCTTTTAAATATGCATCTGTTTGACATTCAGTTGTTGATTTATTTTTTTATGCTCAGATTTGTTAAACCATTGATAATTGTTTACTTCATATTTCTTGACCAGAAGTTATTATGACTTTCCTGTGATCATGTATCTGAAATACTAATTCATATTCATCATGCAGCATTTGTTTTAAAAAAATCTTTTTTTTTTTTTTTTTGATTGACTTTGAACATTTTTTTTTTTCAGTCTAAAGGCCACACTCAGAATCGTCCAATCATCTTGGTAGGGTGGAATATTGGAGCTCTTGTTGCTTGTCATGTAAGACATTTGTTTGTTTCTCCATTTCTAAATTGTTTAGATACTGAATATTCATTATATAAATTATATTCTATGTCTGTTAATGTTTTACAGCTATTAATGAAATGTTTTTTAAAATTAATCAATTATTGTGTGTGACAGTTTAATATGATGTTTGTTTCACTATTTCAGATTTGTTTAGCAAATGAATAAAAATGATACAAATTTTATATATTAGTGTTTTGCAGCTATTAATGACATGTTGTTTTTCTATTTTAGTTATTTATTTTATGTGATGATGTAAGAATAATTTCTAGCACCTATTAAAGACATGTTTTTTTTTATTATTAGTTATTTATTTTGTATGATGATGTAATATTTTTCTCTCTCTTGTTTCAGGTGTCATTAGTTGAATCTGTGACTGCTGTAGTTTGTCTTGGTTTCCCAATGTGTGGCATAAATGGTGTTAGAGGGGCAAGTATTAACTGTCCACAGTTTTGTGTTGTTGGTAAAACTTTTAGGTTGCTTCTCACTTAATTTCTAATGATCAGTTTTTATAAAAAAATGATAATTATAAATTAATGAACATTTAAGCTAATAACCATTGTCTTGTTGAGTGCACTTGATCATAAACATTTATGAAACATGCTTGAAATATTGTCAGAACAATTGTAGTTCCTGTTTTTCTTGACCCATATATAAGATGTAGAGTTTTTCTTTATAGTAATATGAGAGAACATTAGAAATGAATATAACAAAGTAGATATTTATACCTACATAATTAAATCTTTCTCCCATCTTTACATTTTATTTGAGTGTAAGCTGTAACCCACTGTTTTTATTTGGATCTTTTCTGCTTTTGCTAGTACCCTAGATTTCTTTATAAAAGGCTATAATCATATAATGTATGCTTTCCTGCCAGTGGGGATGTCTGTATAAAATATCTTTTACTGCTGATAACTAAAAGTCCTTTGTGTGGTGACAGCAAGTTTCCATTCTCTCTTTTGTGATGCTTAACCATAAATATTATATTAAATATTTAATGTTCTTGTAGTGTAAGAAATCATAGGCCAGTAATAAGCAGAAGAAGTCAAACTGTTGATGGTATTTTGTTTCAGGATGTCGAAGACTCGCTGTTGGAGAGTAAGACTTGCACACTGTTTGTGATTGGCCAGCATGCAGACATGTGCTCCATTGATGCCATTGAAGACCTCCGTGAACGAATGAAAGCTGAAAATAGCCTGCTTGTTGTAGGTGGCGCTGATGACAATCTCAGACTGTCGAGAGCCAAGAAGAAGAAAGAGGGGATAACTCAGGCGATGGCTGATCGAGCTATTTTAGTAAGATAGTTTGCACATTCTGGATTTTTGTTCAGTTGTCTCTAAAAAGTGTTTAAATTTGGTAGTGAGTATATTGTTGATAAAATTTTTCAAAACTAAAAAAAAAAAAAAATTAGTAAATAGTGCTCAAAAAAGAACTGAAAAAATGAAAACAAATCACAAATCTTTTTTGTGACCAGAGAAAACTACTTGTTTTTTTAAAATACATTGTTTTGTTTTACTTGTAGTTTTTTTGTTTATCAGCTGTGGCAAGTATGTGTGTGTGTGTGTATGACATGACAGTATTCTAATTTTATTCACATTAATTAAACAAAAGAGGATTTTCAGCGAAACTTGTGTTTTGTGCCTTTTAATTGATGTTTAAATGTAATTATTACACATGTAATGTTGACAGGATGAAATCTGTGAGTTTCTTGGTGGAGTTTTGTGTCAGTCAGCTGTTGCCACAGACATGCAAGAGGTTGGAGAGTTTGAACTGAGAAATAAGAAAAAAAGAAAAGTTTCTCGCGAACTGTCAACAGATTACACTGCAGTGTCGCACATTCCAGTCACGTTTGCTGTATGTTTGCATCACAAAGATAATTTTAAAAATATAAACAAATCGATTAATTTTTTCTTAAAAAACAAAAGTGTAGTTTGTAAGTAACTTAAAAAGCAAACTAAATAGACCAGATGGAAGTTTTTTTAATTAACTTGAAATAAAATTAGTAACAAAATTGAAAGTTGAAAACAAAATTAATTTAGTTAGTAACCAGTCATTTAAAAATTAGTATGTCACTGACTCATTAAGCAACACAAAAAAAAATCTCCCAAAGTTAATGGAAATTTGTTTTCTCAATTTAATCTGAAAACTTTTCAGTAGAATGTTTCTGCTTTTTATTAAAAGAATAAATGTTATGGTTTCTATTTTGGCATTATACATATTTTTTTTATAAAAACCTTCATATTTAATAATAATAAATGTTTTTGTACATTTAATATTCTTTACAATTTTAGTATATTTAATTTTTGGTCTTTTACCTACAAATGAGTATTTTTGAAATGACTGTTAATAATATTTGTTACAGACCCAGAGAGGAGCACCTAAGAAAACAGTGTCAACCACAGGAGTGTATCCTGGCTTGACCTTCACCACTCAAATAAAACAGTCTGACTGGTCACGCATGTCAGGTTTGTTCATCAGCTTTAATACGTATACCTCAGGTTTTTTTCATCACTGCAGAAAATATATTTGACATTGTGTGTAAATAAAAATACTTGTATCCAAAAAAGCATATGAATGTTGTTACAGTCATAATTATCTTGTCCATATGGAATAGTGATATATGTCAATTTTTAAATCTATTATAATATAATATATTAAAATACATATATTAAAGATTTATAATAATGATTATCAATACCAACTCTATAATTTTATTATTCTAATATTTGTTTTGCAGATTTATAATTGTTTCTTGTAATTAGTTATTGATTTCTGATATTTTTGCTAGACCAAAAGCCAGCCCCACGAAAGAGACAGGCAAGAAGCCCAGTGACAGGGATACCAAAAAAAAAGATAACACTTCTGTCCAGTTACCAGGCAGCCACATCAGTGAAGTCTTCAGTTGTCCTCTCACCACTTCCTCAGATGGGCAAACCTGTATTCACGGTTCCTGGAGCTAAGGAGTTGTCAGGATTATTACAGAACATGAAAAATTCTGGCGATTCAGACAGTACTGCGACCAAGACAACTTCAAATACGACAACAATTCCGTTATCTAAGTTACTGTCATCTACAAGCATAACAACAATGTCTGGCAGTGAGAAGGGAACAACTACAACATTTCTGGCTTCAGTTGTGAAAGATGGCGAGGAAGAAAAAACATCACAGACTCACCAGATTTTGTTGAAGACACGAACCTCATCTCCATTCACTATTCCCTTATCGATGGCTCAAAAATTAGTGAATGGTTCACCATTGCTGCACATAACATCTGCATCTACAGCTACAACTCAGATTCACCACCTGTTATCATCAGTAGCTAAAGGCAGTTCTCAGACTTCAAGTGGGAAAACTATCCTGATCACAAGTGAAAACATCAGCACCTCTGCTGGCTCGCCCATCTTTTCGTTATCTAGTTCCAAGAAAACTCCAGTCACAGTTTTCACACCTAAAGTTGTTTCTTCTTCTCAGAAACTGAAGTCAGTGTCCATGTCTTCTCAGTCTCCCGATCAGGAGAAGGTCAAAGAAATACAAAGACTTCAGTTCCACGATTTTCCTCTGACTACCGCAACTCTGACAAAGTTGTCAGGGTCATCAGCAGTGACACAAGCTAAGATCCTAGCGAGCAGTCAGCAGATTGACATGACCAAGTCTCTTGTCAACACTTCATCCAAATCTGTTTCAGCAGGCAACAAGAGTTTAATCAGTCCTGGAACACTAACATTTCCCCTCTCAGCAGTGGTTACCAAATCTGGATCACACAATACAATGACAGTCTCAGCTTCAGATGTTGCTACGTACAAGTTACAAATCAGCACGACGTCAGCTGCTCACAGAGCTTCTGGAACAACATCTTCAGCATCGTCACTGAGGTCACCTATTTTTGTTACAAGTGAAACTGTAGGAAAAGTTTGTTCAGTTTTAGAATCCAGTTCAGTTACGAAGCAGTCACCTACAGAACCGACAGTAGCACAACTTGCAGAGTCTTCAGGCAAAATGGATACTGAGACTGATGTAAGTGGTTCAGAACTTTCTTCACTGGCTACACATTCATCAATCACAGGAGTCCTCAGTTCACCTGTTCAGAACACAGCAGAGAAATCAAGCTCTCTGTCTTTGTCTGCAGCAGTGAAATCCGGTTCACCTGTCATGTCAGCTGAAGTGCAGTCATCAGCCACTGGATCACCAGCTGGATCACCAGTAACATCATCTTCCGTGCAGTTGGGATCTGGTCTTGAGACATCATCAGAGATCTTTGGATCAGCTGCATCATCATCATCATCTTCAGTGCAGTGGGATTCACCCATCTTAACACCAGCAGAAAGCCCTGACATGACGGGGGCTGGTAAATCAAAACACATCTCAGCAACCTCCAAGAGCATCCTGCGACCTGTAGCTTCCACACGAACTCGCAGAATAAAGACTCCAAAACAGTACGATGTGTGAAACACTGAATTTTCAGTTAAAATAATTCATTTTAAATATGCAGAGCATGCTTGAAGAATTTGTTTATAATCTGACCATTTTTCATTTTGAAACTTGAGTGTATGACTGCCAATATCATTATTTTTTCCTGTTCATATGTTTTTTGTGGTTCTGCTTAACGCACAAATGAAGGATTTTTGGGGTCATTATAATTACTGGAATATATGTGCAAATAGACTAAGCTATTGATGTTGTTTTGTTTGAAAAAGTCTGGAAAGACTGAGCTTCGGTGTTTCTCTCGACTGTTGCTATTTCTTTGTTATAACTGAATATTTGTTTATGTTCCGCTGAAGACGATTATTCACGCCAAAGCTGCGTGCAGTTTGATTTGTTCATTAAAACAATTGCATCAGTTTAACATTTGATAGAAATTCGTTGGTTTTTTGTCTTTGTTTTGTAAGCCTATTTGTGTTTGTAACAGCATTTAAATAATAATAATAATAATAATAATAATAATAATAATAATAATAATAATAATAATAAAAAAAGAAGAAATGAAAAAGATTTAATAAAGATGGTTGGCACACATAACCCAAACTGTTGCGTACACATGCAGAAATTAACAGGTACATGCATACGTATACATGCGTATGCGAAAATACACACACGTACACGTACCTGCGTATACAGATAAAAGCAAATTCGCGTATATACATTTTTACGTATACGTGTGTAATTTATACAGACACACACACACACAAAAAAAAAATATATATATAATAATAATAATAAATAATTAAAAAAAAATATCCAGAGAAACGATACACAGTATACTCGGGAACAGAAAAGCCAAAGTGGACTTAATTGTTATCTGCTGAGGATTATCGGTCTGCCTCACCTGACTTTCGATCCAGATGCTGTGAGACCAGATCAAAAAATATAACACAACAACAACAACAACGACAACAATAATAATAAACAAACAAACAACAAAGAAAGAAAGAAAGAAAGAAAAGGATGAAAAAAAAAAAACCCACCACTTCCCCACATACATATCTACCTACATGAATTAATAAAAATAAAAAGTGAACTACTAAGCAAATTTTTAAAATTTCATTTTTCTCATGAAATGATGTTACCCAAATATTTCTGTTACAAATATTGTTAAAAAAAAAAACAATAAAGATTTTAAATTATACGAGGTGGATCCATAATTTAGAGAAAGCGGGTCGCCATATCATTGTCATGAATACAATTCAAGATGAATATACTTCATCGTAAAGGAGAAAGAAGAACAAGAAAAAAAAAAAAAAAAAAAAAAAAAACCCATAAAAAAACGCTAGCAAGAGTACAGAGTGGTTTTCCTTCTTGCCCAGCGATCCAAATACAACTGTATTCAGTAGTGTTTTTGTTTTCATTACAATTCTTAACTTTAAAAAAACAAAAAATGGTTTTAAAAAAGGCATCATAATGAATTGTACATTGAAATATGTTATTTTGTTATCCGCATACAAAAGCGTTAAAAGTTTACTGAATATCTGGACGTGAGAATGAGTAAAAGATATTATTTGTGGAATATACGAGAAGGTGTCATGAAAAAATTTAGAACTAATTAGGTCTCTTGGGTGTGACTGCCAGGTGAATGCGTGTATCGCCTTGAACACAGTATACAAATGAGCGTGTTTATGTAATCTTTACAAAGGGGTTGATTGAAAAACGTAACCATATATCTTGGTATTTGATAATTATATAACCAGACTTTTAATTTCGTTTTTTTTCTCTCTTTTACGCGAAGGAAAATAAATTGTATAATTCAGAAGCATTTAAGAAAAATTTTCACCTTTTTATTTTTTTGTTGACCGAATATTTATTATGTCAAACAAAAATTTAATTTCGTTCTAGAAAAGGTTTGGGGTTTTAATGTTTAGATAAGCGAAATACGTCGACAAAGATTTGAATTTAACTAAAAAATAGCCTAAAAACAAATAATAATAATAAGAAGAAATAAAAAAGAAATAAAATAAAAATGGAATAGAATAAGTAAATAATAAATTGAGAAAAGTAGAAAAAGTAAATTTTATATATATTTATTTTTATTAAAAGTTAATACAAAAGAGATGAGAACTTTACACGTAAAAATCAGTTTCCTGATACATACCAAAATCAACTAAATTTCACTAATATACAACGAAGTCCAGCTTGAGCATCAATCGTGTCAAACAGCTGTAATAACTAAGATTTCATTAATGTTGTACCTTATCGTGAATTTAAAACCTCGAAACAGCATTTGAAGCTAAACCCAAATGGCCTGAGATCTTATACGTCAACAAATGGTCTATCAGAATCAGATATTTTCAAAAGTCTTGGTAGAATAATGTCTTTTCTTTTTCTTTCTTACTTTCTTTCTTCTTTATATATTTTTTATATTGTTTACTGCAAATTCCTTACAGAAGATTTCCGTATATAAATAATAATGTTCATTAAGCTAAACGAAGAACAACAAAAATCGGAAAAATTTATCATTATCGAGATGCCTAACATTTTACCATTGTATCTTCAAATGAAAGAAACACTGGCATTCCAGTTTCAAACCAGCGAGTGAAAGCTGTGAGATAATTAGCAGAAATCAGGTGCTCTGTGTTTTAACAACAAACAACAACGATCAGGTTTTGTTTGAACTGTCTATCACAACATGGCGAAAGGTCGTTACCGATGATGTAAAACTTTTCCGTATCGTTTTAAATGGTCAGTAAATATCACTGGACCGGTTAAAATAATAAAAAATAAAAACTGCAGCGTTAATTGACAATAAGCTCACTTTCTGTTCCAAGAAATATTTACATTATCAATGTTTTGATGTTTATGATTTTGTTTTTTTACGTATGATTGTATCTGAAATTAAAAATGTTTTAAATTTTTAAACTTAATGAATAACTTCTCAAATAATTGAAATTTCTCTACACCATTTATTACTACCACCACTGTTGCTGCTGTTGCTGCTACTACTACTACTAAAGTTTCTACTACTATAGCTACTACTACTACTACTACTATTAGTACTATTTCCTATACTATTACTACTCCAACTACTACGACCAGAAGTACATGTATTACTATCAATCATAATACTACCAATGCAAATATATTATTATTCCTATAAACAAGTCTATCACCAAACGTAATGTTTTTTCACTTTTACCATTTTGCTGCTTATCAATTACAATTATTTATATATTTTTTCTATTGTGGTTTTTATTTACCTGAAAGTTATTAATATAAGTTTTGCTTCTTTCGATGTAACAAAAAGATTATTTTCGAATTTTTCTAATTCTGTTTTATCTCATTTTCTTCTTCTTTTTTTTTTTTTTTTTTTTTTTTTTAAAAAGATTTTTCGTTGATGGATGTGATAAGTTATAAACTTCATAAGTACAGTTTTCATTCACTTTTAGCTATGTTAGAGAAATTAAAAATATTTGATAATTACGAGGAAATTAAATGGAAAATAGGTAGACAGCTCATGATATTACCAAATTCACGCGATATGTTATATTATTCTTTCTGTACATGATTATAACTTTTTTTGTGACTAGTATACACATACATAGATAACCCCCCACATATATATATATATAGACAAACAGGCACATAGTTTTTGAAGTTACATTTCCTTAAACTTAACTTTTTTTCTTCTTTTTTTTCTGAGGAAAGAAAGAAAATTTCAACAAACTTAACATCTCTTTTTTTTTTTTTTTTTTTTTTTTTTTCAAATTACATTTCCTTCTTTATTTTTTTTTTTTTTTTTTTTTCTTCCTTAGCGATGAATGTGCCATGTTTTCACGTCCATGACGTCTAATTAAAATTTCATGTTTAATTTTCTCGAATACGTTCCGTCACATTATCAAAAGAAAACTTTCCATTTAATATCGAGGATCTATCGGATGAGGCGGAGCTTGAAGTCACGAGGGGCGAGCAGACGAAACGTGCACGAGGGATACTCAGGCCTCTGGTGATGGAATACGCAGACCCCCAGACCGAGTCTTTTCATCGAAATACTTACGAAGCTGATCACCGTCTATTACAAGACATTGCTTGTCGTTGATGCCGTTTCAATCTGGATTTCGCTGGGGCGTACGTTCACCTGCTGCTTAGCTGAACCGTGAAACAAAAACAGCTCAGCGTCTTATGTGAAATAACGCAAACATTTGCTTGTCAGATGAGCGCAGCTTTCGGATAATCGTATGAAATTCGCATCAGTAATGAAACGCAAATACCGAAAATGTAAACGAGTTTTGCAACAGGCTGAAAGAAGAAAAAGCAAAAAAAAAAAAAAAAAAAAAAAAATCCCAGAAAGAATGAAAAGGGTGAAGAAAAAGAAGAAGAAGAAGAAGCAAAAAAAAAAAAGAGTTCTTTAAGAGAGACATCACGTTTTAACGATGTTAATTCATGTTTTGCATTCAAAGAGTTTCGCTTGTTTGCAAAATACATCAGTTTCGATGATATAAGAAACGTACATAATAATGAGGTTGTAAATTCACAGCAGAAAGCAATAATGTATCACCCACGTGTTTTCAGACGTAAGGAAAACCAGTTTTGATTCCACGCGGCTATAAAGAACGTGATAGATATTTTATTATTGTTTTCTAAGTGTATCGTATCAACAAATACAAAGTGAACTCTTACTAGTATTTTAATAATAATAATAATAATAATAATAATAATAATAATAATAATAACAACAACAACAACAACATCAACAACGGCAGAATATGGGAGACAAAAAGTAAGACAGCTAGATAAAAAATGAGGTAGATAGAGAGATATGGCGTGTTTGTAAAATTCATTCGCATGTAGACAAAAATCATTATTTTCAACAACTCTAACTGTATATCACAACAATTTAACCCACACGTATTCATTCACACATGCACACCCAGCTTTGTCTCTCAGACTCAATCACCGCAAATCTTAAACCTCCCTCAAACCTCTGTATTCGGACCATGTAGTTTTATTTGTTGTTCGTATCAGTTAATTGTGCGTTTACTGAATAACTGATGTCAGTGCTAACCAGTTACTAACCGACTGCTTTGGGTTTAGATTTTTTATATATAGACACACAGGCACATAGTTTTTGAAGTTACATTTCCTTAAACTTAACTTTTTTTCTTCTTTTTTGTCTGAGGAAAGAAAGAAAATTTCAACAAACTTAACATATGATTATTATAAAAAAGTTGAAGTTAGTTATCGTCTTAACCTCTACGCCTTTCCTGGACAGTATTATTATTACGAATGTAATTATCAGTTTATTACGAATATAATTCTCAGTTGATTTCTGTGCTAATAGGTCATTTGGTCAACTATAAATTTTGAGTTTTCTACACCACTTCGAGGAGTTCGGGACGCTGCTGTAGCCCAGTAAAGTGATAATTTTTACTGATTAATTTATCAAGATGTTGTTGACTTACATGTTGACCAGTCGCATATTTGTTTATTAGAGTTTATCGTATTTAAACCTTTATTAGATTAATATTAACTAGAGGTCAGTGACTCCTGATTCTTAATTATTAACTGATAACCGATAGTAGTTAAACCGGAAACGGATATCGCATTATGCTGTTGCACAATTTCCGGTAATCAGTATCAGTTTTCATTGGTTGTTGATCAACTTTACAAACAAAATTTTGTTTAGAGCTCTGATCACTCCATCAGTTCAAACTGATCACCTAGACCGGTCAATATCGGTAACTGATTATTGACATTTGACACCAAGGCGTTCAAAGCAATTTCGTTTGGCGTCGACCAAACTGTACTTGAAAACAGAGTTTTCCCAACATTTCATTGTACCTGGTCACTCTATCCCCCCTCACGCACACGCAAACACACACGCACACAGTACGTACACATATGTACGCAGACACACGTTAAAACAGAAAGACAAAATAATAAAGAAAATTAATATTGAGCTCATACAGACACATATATATAAAAATATAATAAAGCAACGAAAAATTAATCATAAACAAATACATACTAAGCAGTGTTTTTTTTTTTAACCGTATTAAAAAACCAAATAAAAAACATAAAAATAAAAAATTACGAATTTTCACAATACTGGAATTTTTAAATTTATTTATCATAATGACTGAAAACAGATTGTATACATAAATGATTATTAAACCGAAAAATTAATATATATGTTCTGTAAAATGTAAAAATCTTTGTAATGTAGCATTAATATTTTTTCTTTATATGTTTTCAAGAATATATAATTACCATTCAGTTTTCTCAAATTTATTTATCATAATGACAATTTGTATACATAAATGATTATTAAACCGAAAAATTAATATATATGCGTTAAAACGGATAAAATCTTTGTAAAAAAAAAAAAAAAAAAAATATATGTTTTCAATATTTTTTCTCTCAAATTAACAAAAACGGATACATTCGCCCAAAAAAAAAAAAAAAAAAAATTCAATATTTTAAAATTAACAAATAATACATTCGCCCATACTATAATTCAAGTAACACTTTTTAAACTGAATTTTTATTATTATTTTTTTTTTTTAAGAAAAGAAAAAGTTAAAATAATTGTAATGACTACCGACTCTGCTTTAGAACAGACGGTAGAAGTTTACTGCAGATTTTATGACTTAATAGGAAATTCTTTAAATTATTTTAGAATGAAAAAAAATGATATTGTAGTCATAATACGACTTTGCCTTATCCGATATTTCGACGACCTTTCACGCTAGCACTTTATTTCTTAATAAAGAATTTATAAGAAAAACGTATAAACATCACATTACTATATATAAAAAAAAAAGTAAACGAGAAATCTAAATTGTTATTGCCTTGTTCAGCTTTTTACATTTGAAAAAGTAGAATTTATTTGTTAACTCTTAGTTGATAATAAAATCTTTTTTTTTTTTTCTGATGCATCGTGATTTTTTGAAAATAAATAAATAATACGTATTAATTTGTAGTTTGTCAGCATGGAAAAACACGAACTGTGTGTTTTGTTTTTCTTTATTTTCCCTTTTCTTTACATTAATTCAATACAAATTAAATGAATTTGCTAGTAGTAGTAGCAATGACGACGTTGTAATCAACAGTAATATGATTATGTTTTCTAATAATTTTTATATCGTGTGTGTGTGTGTGTGTGTGTCACATAGCAACAAAGTAAACCAGTAAATAAAATAAATGAATTTAAATAATCATTATTATTAATTTAAATAGAGTTTAAAAAAAAAAAAAAAAAAAAAAAAAAATGGGCGGATAAAGATGTTTCCAAGGTGACGAAGTTTGATGAAAAGAAAATAACAGCAGGTCTTCTCTGTAACACCCATTTTACAAAATAACTCTTCCTCTTTCTTTCTCACGATCATTAGACGTCACTGTAATAAAAGCCATCTTCTCAATTCCTGTTTTCGTTGCACATTACAGAACAATTATTGGTGTTTTCACTGTCACGCGCCACTGCTGAACCGGGGAAGCGCGTGGCCTGCACGAGACACCCTCGTGCGGCTGTCGGCCTCATTGTGGCCAAGTGATGGCGACAACAATACTTTGTCCAGAACGGACGCAATGATCAAAAGAAAGAGGCAGTCTGTCCGTATAAGATCTCCTTTTTGAGCACGCCACCTAAAATATCTCTTTAATAAGGACATCAAACAACGGAAACACGTCACGGGCGAACGCGACTTGAAAAGTCCCGCAGCAAATAATTCGGGCGAAATTCTTGGACAGATGGTATGTCACTGGTTCATTTACCACACATGTTCGCGCAACTGCAACGAAAACAAGAACGGCCCGACGAAGCACGCTGCACCCTCGCGCATGAAATCGTATTGTTTTACAATTATATTACCTCCAAAGAGACGAATTTGAACAATTTACAAAGTGCTTTATTTGTGGATTTAGAGAGCTATGAGAATGATTTAATTTGTGATCGCCAGGGATGTGACAATATTGTCCAAATACATAATTCATTTAAATGGGGTCACGCGATACAACGCCGCAATAACATTCAAGTGTTTTCAGAAAAAATCATAATTGTATGGGACTTAAACTGCAACAACAACAGGCGAGTCGCTGTTTGTTTGTGCTGTTGGTGGTTAGCTCATTACTGAGATCAATATTTTCATTTTCATTTCATTTTCATGTATGGCAATAATCCTCAGACAATAAAAACTAATGAATAACAAAAATATACAATAGAATATTAACTTGTTTGTCTCGCAGTTTATACAGATACACTATTACGTAACTCCAATTTTTCCAATAACGATTTTGACGATAGAATGATATTTGTAGACTTATAATGATGGTTTCAACGAAAACTAGCGACAAATAGTTTGTGCAAATTTTTATTTATATGTCACTCAAATGAATTAACATATTACCGTTTCTGCACTGAATCTATATTTAAAACGTATTATCACTTGACATTTCATAAAAAAAAGAAAAAAAAAAAGTTAAAAGTCCACAGTCGTATGTGTATTATTTACTCTGTATTGTTTCTGTGTATTGCGAATCTGAGAATGAACGACATTGTTACTTACGCTAAACAAATTAACTACACGTTAACGTTTCTGACAGCGTAACAAAGCCGTTTCATTTGTCTAATATTCTCCAAAGGGAAGAAAAAGAAAGAGAAATCTCCACGCATTTCAGACGTTCGATTCACGAGTTGGGCATGAAAGAGAATCTGGTCAAAGTGGACTCCGTCACAGATTGAATGACTTGTTATGAGCCGCAGCAATACATCCTCGACTGACAACTGCATGAAGCACCAGCCCCAGTGTGCAATCAATCACAATGACAATTCCAGTCAGTCTTAATGGCTCCGACCAAAGTCAAAAATCATTGGCAACACGTCCCCGTCACTAGCAGTCTGCTGCGAGATTAAGGCTGCCATTGTCGTCAAATGGAGTCCATTCCAAGTCTATTAAAGTTATCATCAACGTGCTCGGAGCTCGCCGACCTTTGCCAGCAAATTATGGCTCTGCTGCTCGCGAGGTGATGGGACGCCATTTTTTTTTTGGGTCCATTTTTCAAAAAACGCCATTACAGAAGTGTTTTATTCCCTGTCGATGGAACAGGAGGTTAGGTCGGAGTGTTAGGCGACTTGGGTCGTGTGTCTTTTGTCTGACAAACAGAACGTAACAGAAAACAAACACTTTTTTTTTGTGGTTAGTTCTTTCTTCAAACTGTCGTACTCACATGATTTGTGGTCGTAATTACGCGTCGACGTTCTGACATGGTCAGAATGGTAGAACAATCACTTTGGTCCCATAAATAATGAAAACAAAATGATAATTATTTTTAAAAACATGTTATTATGGTAAAGGTTAGTCACAATATTTCTTCAAATCTAAAAATAAAATAAGAACTTGCAGCTTATGTTAAAAATATGTTCATTATAATTCATTCGTTTTAAATGTTTTATTTGTGAAAAATATAATAAACAAATCTGAAAATATTATATTTTTTTTTTTTGTGTGAAACAGATATATAGATAAAACTAGACAGAAAGAGAGAGAGAGAGAGAGAGAGACAGAGAGAGAGAGAGAGAAATGATAATCCATATAAAATAAAAAATACTTAAAGTCTCTTTCATTTATATTCAGTATGAATTATTCTTGTTGTCCTGTAATTAAACACAAGATAAAAGTCTGTTTTGCATGACGCACTGTTTCTAGTTCTGACCGGTTAAATCTGGTAATCTGCAGAGTAACACTTAACAGGTCTTCATATTAGTTTAGACCTCTTCTTTAGGCTGCGTATCATGAAAGACAGAAAGCACACTTTCACCAAGATGTGTAAAGGAGTTAAAAGTCGTTTATAAGTTGTTAACATTATATACCGTGTCATACAACTGATAAAAAACTCCTTACTTTTCTTTTCATCATTTGTCAAAGGATTCTTTGTACACTTTTGATTCAGTGATTTTAATACAGTCAGTCAAGGATCTTGCCAAAATACCTTTGTGTAAGAATTGTAATCAGTTCTGTGTTTTCTTTAAAAGGCAGAAGTTCGTAGTTTCCTTCTTTTGTGACCATTCCGTGACTTTGTATTGTTTAAATAGAATTATTCTTTTTGAACTTTGAAATTATGTGACTGCTAAGATTGAATTGTCTTTACGAAGTAGGATCAATAGATGTGAGTCAAAGAGGAAAACGATATAAATTTTGTCATTCGTAGATGAATGATGTTCTGTAAAAAACAACTCGTTTCTCTAATATAATGTATAATATGGTCTGGTCTCTTCTTGTCTAGTTTTGTATAGTATGTTGTAGTTTAGTGTAGCATTGAACAGCATAACATAGCATAGCATAGGCATAGCATAAACCATATGAATTAACTCATTCTCTCTCTCTCTCTCTCTCTCTCTCTCTCTCTCTCTCTCTCTCTCTCTCTCTCTCTCTCTCTCTCTCTCTTATAAAACATTTTGTAGTTGGATTGTCGCTACTTGTTTCAAGAGTACATCATTTAACAAAACAAATTAAACAGAAAAACAAACAACAGTGACGGAAGAAAACAGTTTAATCATTGTCAAACTTTCAATATATATAAAAACAATAATTTCAATAATAAATAGTACTTTTTGAGGAAGGAGTGGTGTGAAATATTAAAAAAAAAAAAGAAAGAACAGAAATTATCTTGAGATCGATAGAGAATCAGTCCCGAACGCCTTCTCTGTGCACACTATAAATCTCATTAGTGACTATACTCTGATAAACACAGTTTCTATATTGTGATATAAACCACTGTTCTGACCATGATTTCTACATGAAAGCTGAGGATTCCTTATCCGAAATGCTTGAGGTCGGAAATCTTTCAGATTTTGGAGTATAAGGAAATAGCATTACAATATGTTCGAAGTCTAAACACGAAACTCTTTAGTATTTCTTACATAGCTTTTACAGTTAGTCTGCAGATTTTTATTTATTTATTTATTTATTTTTTTTATTTTTTTTTTTCAATATTATCAATAAATCTGTGCATGAAATGAGGTTTGTGAACGGAAAACTATAGACCTAATTAATCACAAGGTTTCAGATTTCGGAGCTTTTCGGGTTTCTGAACTTCGAACAAAGAATCCTCAGCCTGTATAGATATAGTGCTTAAGAATGACAAACATTTATTTTCCAATGGTTTTACTACAGTTATACATAGATATCAGTGCACTAAGTAAAATATATATATATATATTTTTTTTTTTTTTGAATTTATGTCATATTTTATAATGCATTGATCATTTTAATACTTTATCTACAGTGTAATTGACGTCATAAGAAATATTGTTAAATATATTTGTAAAGTGAATGTTGACATCTGTTCACACTGAAATGTTGCTGCTTTAAATGTAATCTTTTGTAAGTATTAATAATGTTTAATGTAAAAAAAAACACACAAAAAAATCCAACCCCTAAAACCCACGAATAAACATGAATTAAAAAGAAATCTAGGTTAGGGATGACGAAATGTTTTTAAAGCCGTGTGCCCAAGATCATTTTTTGAAAGATTCTTCCAAGGGTCATTTAATATTTCGGATTATTATTATTATTTCTACATATTATCGTCTAATTTTTATTTATTTACTATTGTTTGTTTCATGCTAATTTTATAACGGTGAAAAGAAAAAGGAAAATATTTATGACTGTGCTTTAATAAATCTTTGAATACTATGTTAGACACACTGCCACTGATTCATCAACCCCGATAAACTGATTATATTTATTCCTGAAACAAACAATACAAAATTTGTTTGTGATGTTATATAATAACTCGTCTGAATACATTCATTTTCATACAGTCGATCGATATCACAAATAATACATTTCCAGTTTATCATGACGTCATCAAATTAAAAGCGGCATACATTTAGTTATTGACTAGATTTTAAAATAATAAAGAATTAGTACAACATCCAGATTTTAAAAGAAAAAACCAAAACAAAACAGATTAGATTAAAAGCAAAGTCTGATAGACAGAATAAAAAATAAGAATATAATTTGACTAGATCAAACTCACGCCTGTGTAGCTAATCTCCGATAGTATCCGCATTAGAAGAATTATCTTTCTTTGTGTTACAACACGCGTGTTACTCGATTCTTCTGACTAGCTATTTAACCGAGTAACTGGCAAATATAATGATTATTGTAGTTATATATTTTGACTTTTAGTTTTTGCATAATCTGTGGATTTTGTCCATTAATTGCATAGTAAATGTTTTAATGTTATAGATGTTGACATTGTTATTATTATTATTATTATTGTTGTTTTTGGAAGCTACTTGTTATTAATGATGTTGTTGTTGCCGTTACTGTTATTTTACAGTTGTATCGATTATGTTGTGACTGCTTTTGTCGTCAGACTCATGTTGTTTTGGTACAGATACTTAAGATTCCAAAACTTATTTTTAAACATTAAAAACCAATAAAAAATAATTCTACAGATGCGGATCTAAAGATTTCATTTGGTGCAGAAAATACAAATATACAAAAATAATAATCTTTATGTAACAAAAATGGTCATATTCACGTATAATGATAATAATAAAACCTCCGTAATAGTTTTCTGTACAACTTGGCAAGTGTAATAGCTTAAGTAAATTTACCGCTGATCGAGTACAAACCCAATACTAGTAGTAAAGTTCTGAGCGCATATTAATCACAGAATCAAATACATCTTGCAAGCGATTGCAATAATGTAATAATTAAAAAAAGTATCTACATCTAATTTCTTTGTTTGGTATGCACAGGCGTTAGAAACTGGCTAATCTCTTGGTTTGCCTTGTCATATGAACATACGTACGACCACGTCCTGTCTGTATTTTGCTGAAATCCTGCTGGGACTTGAGTCCTATCTGTCTTGACGTCTGCAACACTTAATGTCCTTTTTGTGTTGCCGCATGCACATACCTACGACGCTGCCTCAAGCAAAATACACACACACACACACACACACACTTCGGTAAGAATTAACCAGAAGTATTTCTGAATGCTATAACATGGTGATAAATATTTATAATCAAACACATCTACAATTTACTCAACATAAAAGAGATTTAAAAAAAAAAAAAATTTATAAAAAAATCTCTAACTTGGCACCGTCCTATTTTGCTTGTTAAAAAAAGTGACTAGAATGAAGACAAATAAATAAAACTCACTTTCTGTGAGCACAAATGTCTGTCATAGGGACTAAAATTTCTATATAAATTATGTACATTATCAAATAGTTATTTCCCTTGGCAAGAAATAAAAGTTAGTCTTTTTTTTCTTCTTTTTTTTAATATATATAAATCTCCTGAATAAAATATTTTACAAGATTAAAACGTCAATAAATGATGATGAAAAAAAAAAAAAAGAAATTCATCATTATGCAGCGAGTTGGAATCTCGTAAAAGTACACTTTGTTTTTGTTTTTTATCATCAGCTATCGAACAACACGTTGACTAAAGCACTCGAAAAGAATAAGTTAGTTTGAGCCGACTTTGAACTCGACAATCGATGTTGAAAATAAAATTTAAAAAACAAAAAAAAAAAAAAAAGAAGAAGAAGAAGAAGAAGACAGCTTTCTGAGCGTGTTTTTGTCTTTCTTGGCGATTTAAAAGACAATCTTAACATCTCCGAGCTTAATTCAGTTCTTGTTCTTCAACCTTCTCTCTCTCTCTGAACACACCACACTGTACACTGCAGGCTCTGTCAGTGCTGTTGAATTTCAGTGTTACGATCGTTGACAATAAAACAAATAAACACACATATATCAATTCTCCTTTACATTCGTCTCAAACAGCAGCAGCAGCAGCAGCAGCAGCAGCAGAAGTTTAATACGCAGTCGTCGTGTTGATGAGAAAAAACGTTGTTGTGGAGAGAATCTAAGAAACAGTTCTTTTGTTGATGACGTGAAGGAAGAAGATTCATGAAAAACGCCTCCGTCCTTTTTTTTTTAATTTATAATTATATATTTTTTGTATTTACTTTTTTTACGTTTTTTTTTACTCTTTCTTTTCTGTTTTCGCTTCTACTGAGTTCACTTGGCAGGTGAGACGATGGAGCTGCTGTATGGCTGGGTGTTGCATGTAGGAAGTGCGAAAGGGTTGACGCTGGTAAACGGGGATCCCACGATGCTTCCCATACCTAGAGCAAACATAAAGAAAGTGTTAGTTGTTTGTTTTGTTTTTTTAAATTTGTTTTATAGTTACTTAGTTATTTTACTTATAGTAAGTCTTAGGGTGTGTTTTGCATACAGTTCAATTCAAAAGGTCATATATTTCTTCTACCGTTTTCTCTTTTCTGTATTTTTAATTTTTATGATGATTGTTATTATTGTTGTTGTTGTTAATGTTGTTATTGTTCTTGTTATTACTTTCATTACTATTATTGTTGTTATTATTATTATTATTATTGTTCTTATTATTATTATTATTATTATTATTATTATTATTATTATCATCACTATTATTTGTTTCTCCACATTTACAATTACAACTCGTCATTTTATGAAGAAAAAAGAGAAAATTATATTTCAAGTATTGTTTTAGAAAACCAAATAAAAATAAAAATATTATAAAAAGTATTTAAAAATTTATAATTCAAATAAAATGGTGGCTTTATTAAACAGCTGAACAGATGACAGGAAGTAAATGACAACGCTAAAGAATCTAAAGAAACGAAATGAGTTTTAGCAAGACTGTTGGTTCACGTGTTTTCTTAATACCATTACGGCTGTTTTTTTGTGGGGTTTTTTCACAAATATTAAAAAATATATTTTCTCGTTTGTATCGGTTTCTTTATTTACGTAAAATGCATAAATTCTGAATTGACAGTTATGCCTCTGCGTGTTTTATAAATGTTTTAATGCATTATAAATACAAAAATATGAAATTCAATACGCCACTAAACACATGCGGTTTATTATAATGGTATGAATGTTTAATTTATTAATGAATGAATGAATGAATGAATGAATGAAAATGAAAATAAAATAAAGCTCATTAATGGGATATTACAAAAATAATATAATATTTATATGATTAAAACGATATAATGCATATAACATAATTAAGGTTATCTAGGTGCTATATATTGTATTAAAGTCAATTATTTACACTACACTGTCATTTTCGTTACTTCTATTGTAAGGAAATTTTAAACAGTATTAAGTAGTGAAGTTCGAACAAAAGAAAAAAAGGAACAAAATACGAACATTACGTAAAAAAAGAAAAAAGAAAAGCAGTTTCAACAATATCAAATACACTGATGATTAAAAAGGTACAAATTTGAGTTACAAATATAATTAGAGAAAAGGCGTTACTGATTAAAGGTTCTGATATTTCAGTATGGGGCTATCGGAATTCAGTATGGTACTGTTGTAAAATGGGACTAGCTAATTTCAAAATGGGACAGACAAATTTCAGCTAAGGTCCACAGGATTTTAATACAGGTCCAGAAGAAGAAAAAAAACGTACCTTAAGATTATTTTTTAAAACTTGGGTAGAAGTGGCTTTTTAAAGCCAGTTTCCTATAATATTTAAAACTATATTG